>CM042234.1:8701742-9912575 GCA_023566465.1 Cottus gobio | reverse complement strand
TGGCGCAGTAATCCTGTGGGATTAAAGAGAGAACAGGTTAGCCCTGTAAAACTCTGCCCTTGCCCGCACCCAGGGACCACAGAGAACATTATCAAACATGCCCCTCGGGCGCAGAGGTCTCTCCTTGCCGTTAATGATACAGCCACAAAAACCTGAGCGAGCCCGTCCGCTGTTCTACGGTTTCATTAGCATTCTTCTCCAGTGCATCAGGAGACTGCTCAGCTTGGCGGGACGGTTTTGATGTGGTTCGCCATGGAAATAATCTTTTTTTTTTTTTTTTTTAAGGGCTTAGGCAAACACAGATGCATGTCGATAAACATAGGGAGGATAAAGAGATTTGACTGTACCCACATGACAGATGAGGGCTTTGGTTCCCTGGAATTAATGTGCATGTCTGAAACCACAGCAGATGCATTTCCAGGAGACATAATAGCTTAACAAAAACTGACTAAACGTCAGTCCCTTTGAAGGCCGACTTAATCATTATGGATGAATGCTTGCGCAAAAAAAAAGCAAACGCACAGCTATAAAAACAAAAAGTCATATGGGGTAGTGGTCCCTAAAGACCATTTGAAAATGACACCATGTTCAGCCTGTTCGCTGAAATACTCAAATAAAACCTTCTCGGAGGCCTATCAATTTACTCCCGCTGTGCTCATAGAGATAAATGACTCCACTTAATATTTTAATATGCATTACAATAACAAAATGAATCCGTACTGGGAGAGGGAAAAAAAAATAACTATAGTAAGGAAAAGGAAAACTTTATCCATTGAAAGCTAGTGTGAGTTGAATACAGAGTGAGCACCAAGTTGTTCACAAAGCAGTGATGAAGATGTCTCCGTCCCTTGGGGAGCTGTCAGCTCTTTCTGGCCCTGGGGCCAGAGCCCAATAGGGGCCCCACACCCCCACTGCTGAAAATAGAGAAATCTATAAGAGGCTCCCCAATGCTCATCTGTGTCCCTTAATTTAACGGGTGGAGGGACAACTAGAGAAAGGGGGCCTAACCTCCCTCGGCGCAGTGTGCTAGCTGGCACGCCGAGGGCTTCGGAGAAAAACACTGGTTTCGGATGGTGGGAACGATGGGATGTGTATGTGTTGTTGTGTATGATACTAACCTCCACTCCAGCTGTGCTGAATAAACCCAGGGAGCTGGCAACCGTCACAATGTGACCATGATTCAGCTCCAGCATCTTGGGGAGAAACGCCTTGGTGGTCTGGGGGAAGGACAGAAGAGACAGAAGGGCAAAGGGAAAAAAAAGAGGAAGGTTAGTTCACTTGTGCAGTTTGTCTGTGCCAAAGGCCTTTGATCCTCTCTGTCTCCCTATTATTCCCCCTCTCCATCAGTTTCCCCCTTTTCTCCATGGTGATGCAGAGAGAGGCGTCTGAATGGGAATTCATAACATGCATATAAAAATAAAAAAGAATCCGATTGAGCACTGGAGGTGCAGCATTTTAACATTTTTTTAAAGTCGTTTTTTCCTTTGTGGTAGGTGTGAATTGGATGTCGAGGGAAGAGAAAGATGAGGGTTTCCCCCTCTTGGGTATTCAGTGAACAAACAGGTGTGTGGTGTGCGCGCTGCTGTACAATCTGTTCTTTTCCCACACAGATCTGGTGCCCATCGTTGGGCCCGGCTCTAAAGACTTGGTGACAACACCAATCATAGGCCTCCGTTCACTCAACAACAATACAATTCAGCCTCTCGTCTACCCACACAGCCTTGCGTCCTGCCCGAGCAGCAGTCAGCAGGACAATTGGCAGTGAGGTGAGCGCAGAGATGAAAGAGTTTCACCGGCGTGCCACGTGAGAGCCTGAGTGGTTTCACCGGCCGGCCCATTGAGAGTTAGTGAGGTGGTGAGAAGCGCAGCCCAGTGGAGGAGATTCGGGGAGAGTTAGCGGTTGATTGGCCGATGGATCCATTCCTCATTCTGCCCGTCTGCTGACTTTGTCCTCAGCATGAGCCAATCAGCAGGTGTGACATGTGACGGCAATGACAGGAACTGACCAATCACTCTCCCACTAGGAGGTCTGCAAACAACCAGCAGGCCTTTTGTTGGGAGCACTGCTAGATCCATACAAGTGAAGAATAATGCATGTAGGCTACAACACCCTGTTAAAATGTCAGTGAGGCAATTAAAAAACTCAGAGGACACCTTTACATCACAATAACATGCTGGCTACAGTATGTAATGTAACATCTGAAATGTGGTACCTCTGGGTTTTTGTGAGAACATTTAAGACTCACTTTGGGTTCAGGAGAATTGGGGTTCAGTATTTGTTATTACTTTTGACAGTTTAATTTGTAGTTTCCAATCAGTCTTGTGGTCATATAAATGAACGGTTTCATTTGGTTGGTACAGTATATAAGCCTGGCCAGAGAAATGATTCAGCCTCCTTTGTAAACATTTGCTGGAGGGGAGCACAGAGCCAGAGAGCGCATGGTACCAGGTAGTACAGCCATGAAACCACTGGCAGGGGAGGAAAAGCCTCATTAAAACTGCTACCAGAGATTAACTGCATTGGACCTACTGACTTCTAGTGTAATCTCTGCCATTGTGAGCCATAAATAAAACCGGAAGCAATGAGTCCGATCCGCGCAGAGAAAGCCTGGGGTAAGGAAGATGACTTCACCGTTTTGGAGTCTTATTCTACAGCAAGCTACAATCTGACTCTGCGCCAAACATCTGCGCCTTTTCAGGACATAAATCTTCAAGTTGCGGCAATATTCAACTCATCAAATGACGGGGCCCAAAGAGAGGGAGCGAGAGAACATGGGGCCTGGGCAAAAGCTGAGAAAGGCTTCTGCAAGCCAGAGTAGCTGTGGATGAGGGAGAGAGTTGCGTGCAAATGAAGCATTAACTCAAGATATGCCCGTACCTGACTAATGCCAAGGTTTACCACTCCCACAGCAACTTTCAGAGAGCAGGGAATTACTTGATCTGGCACAATACCCTATGACCAAAGCCAACACTTCGATGCAACTGGACAATTTTGCAGAGTCGTCCGAAAACCACTGGAACTGATGGAGGAAAGGCTGACTTCCCTCCGCTGGAGGACGGGGCTAAACGGGAACAAACGTCCCATCTCTGTCCCACCCTCCCGTGATGCCCCGCTTCTCATGGCAGCTCTGGCATGTGGGTATGACCCCTGCTGACCTCTCGGACACAAAATGTGTGAAGGCAACCAGGGGCTCGTGTCTTACATCAGAGCTGCCGTAATTGGGTCTCAACGCTTCCTTGTTCCGCTAAATTACCCACCGACACAGTCGGGCCTCCTTGGCCTATGTGGGGGTGCCTTGCCCGCTGCACCCCCTAATTGGTGCGTGCCCCCCGGAGCATTTAAGCCAAACAAAGCTTCTTGCAGCTGGGGTGTCAGGCTACATTAGTGCTAGCGCCTGACCAACAGGAATATGAACAAAATATTGGCCTTTGCGTTGGACCAGATGGCCATTTAATTGGGCTGACTTCTCCCTGGACGAGAGAATGAAGGAGAGGGAGAAAAACGCCTGGAAAAACGCCTGGGTTTGGTTTACAGGACATCAGGGAGGATGGATGCAGATTGGTCGAGTTGTGGTGGCCATGCTCGTCAATAAGCCTGCTGCTACAGTTGACTGTAGCTCAAACCCACCGTTGGTTTGTACAACGGAAATCCAATTTACCTGGAAAGCAACCACATCGGTAGGCCAGGGAGGAAGTGGTGCCAATGCACTGCTAACATCACGTTTTCTGGTGTTCTATAAATAACAGCTGTTGCTATGAAAGCTATGTATGAACGCATTTTTAGAAGTTCAGGATGGACCAATTAGTCATACATCCAACAATATCATTTTGGTCCTCAATGCAAACTTTTTTGACTAATCCATTCTCTTGAGATGTGAACAGGTACATGCGCAGGGAAAGGCCCAACATGGGAGTAGCCGTGGCTCGCTCCAGTGAGGGGTACAGGTGCACCAGGCCTGAGGAGGGGCCCATATAAAACCAGTCAAGTAGGACCCTTCTGCCTGGCTGCATCCTTTCTCTGACTACAGCAGGAATGCAGCCTGCAGAACTTGGCTCCTGTCGCCTGGCATCTTGTCAAGCTGATCCACAGACAAGAAACCAATTGTCAGATAAAGTGGGTCAGCAGCAGCTTACCATTACCCTCTCGCCTCGCCTGTGGATGGGAAGGCATTGCCTTCCTTCCTCTTTTCTTTCCACTGCTCTTTTCCCGCCATGTCACTGTCGAGGGCTCTGCGCTTTCATGTAATTGCACCAGAGTGGTAGGATTTCCACGTGAGGGAAATTGCTGCTTATTGTTCATAAACCACCTGATGGATAATCAGCTCAAGACAGGGGAAGATTTCCTTTCATGGCATTTCACAAGATACTCTTATGCTCAAACAAACTCTGGTGGCACTTATTGAGATGACTGCAAATTCCTCATCCTGTCATGACTAACAACTGAAGCTCAAACATCACAAATCGCCAGCTGGTCCAATCAAAGTGTCAAACAAATTAAATGTTATGAACCCCTGCCTCATAATAACTTTAAAGGATTGAATCATAGCCGTGTGTGTGTGTGTGTGTGTGTGTGTGTGTGTGTGTGTGTGTGTGTGTGTGTGTGTGTGTGTGTGTGTGTGTGTGTGTGTGTGTGTGTGTGTGTGTGTGTGTGTGTGTGTGTGTGTGTGTGTGTGTGTGTGTGTGTGTGTGTGTGTGTGTGTGTGGCCGGATGAACAAAGCAGGCCTCCGTTGTGACGGCCATGCAGCTGCACCCACTGCCTCCAAAATCAGGTTGGGAGGAGTCAGAGGGGCCTGTGGAAGGACCACAGAAGAAGTGTGGGATGTGGGCCGGCTGGTACACGCGTGGATGTGGATGCGCACGCACACACATGCATGCCTCCATCCCTGCCTCGTTCCCACTACACTGTCCAACAAAGGAGAACCACACAAACGCAAGTCTTAATCTCTTTCTTCATGTGAACTGCAGCCTTCCTTTTGATCATTTTCCACTCTCCTGTGCGGTTTAGATTTTGAACCTGCGTCATGAGAAACTGGTTTGGAAATTTCAATAACTGGCTGGGATAAAATATAGGGAGGCTGAGAAGTTTTAGAGGTTGACATAGCTTCTCTTATGTCTCCCTAAGTGGCCAAACTCATTATGATGTTTTGCCAAATAGTGACTCTAACGAGCTGAATATGATGAACACTCCTCAAGAAGAATGCACACCAGACAATCTATGTCCACTGCTGAAGCATACAAGAAAAGAAGAAACGACAAGTTGAAGCAAGCCGAGTGACTCTTTGATATAATCTCAAACTTTGTCTTCAGAAAAGAAAAACTCTTCTTTTGTAACATCCTTTGTGTGTCGGCATTCTATAAAACGTATTGAAAGCATGAACTTAAATAAACAAGTTTTAAAATGTACTTTTCCTAAGGGGTATTTTGCCTGTTGTTCAAAAAGGAGAAAGAAAAAAAAATCTAATGTTTGTGTAATGTACCACCTGAATGCATTGAGTAACTGTACTGTGTTTGTGTAAGAGAGGAAAGTGGACAGGTCCCTGTTAGTCTAAGCTCCATTCATCTAGCTTGTGTCTTTAATGAACCACATCCTCTATTCTGCCTGTCGCCATTCATTAAGCCCTTCTTTCATCCGCCACCCCCCACCCGAAAGGAACCACGCTCTCCACAGAATATGGGAGAACACAAACACAGATGGGAGCGCACAAACACAAAACCCTATTAAAAATCCAAGATCTGCCACCCAACCACTGGATCCTGACTCCAAATCCTGGATATAAAAGAATGTGGTGATGACCAGCAGAGAGGCACATGAATAGTTGAATGGAGCATCCATTAAAGAGGAAATACACAACCTGTCTGACTGACAACACAAGAGATTTTCATGCTCAATTAGGGAGCTTCCAATCACTGTGGTTTCATGGTATCATTGAGAATGCGGGCCTCCGTGAAAAGAAGAGCCTGTGGCCAAAGTCTCAAAATGAACATTGTCCGCTTCAGACACATTGCTCAATATATCGTGACAAATACAATCAAAGATTAAATTGTCAGCTTAGAGCTATGCCATCAGGCAAAGGATACATTCTCAAACCTTGAGCTCAATCACTACAATTGTTCCACAGCAGTGGTCGTTCATTTTGGATCGGAGGAGAGGGGCTTAAATGCTAAACTCTCATTCTCGTCGGTAAAGTGTCTATTAATGGCTTTCTAATGGCCAGACACGTCGTCTTTCCACACCCCCGAAAGCTATAATAGCACCTGGCCTGTTCAACACTGCAGCTAATGCCTATATGAAGTGCAACATGTAGCCTTTCAGATAAATATTTACATGAAAATAATGTTTTTTATTAAATAGGCCCGAGAACAGAGTTAAAGAAAAAGTCTGATACACAAAAAAAGAAAAAGTGAAATGAATCACTGCCTGGCAACAAAATGTGGCGAGGTGATCCGACACAGATCCAATACCTGCGTACAGAACACCCCCGCTTTCATCACATAAGTCAGATTTGTGCAGATCTGAGCGGCAAAGGGGGGGAGAAGGAAGGGCCGACATACCACGGGGATCATCACCGACTAGGGGCTGCCAAAGAGCAGCAAAGGCTTGACTTAAGAAGCCCAACCCGTGACTTTCCTCTGGCAGATGGAAACTAAGTGGAGCTGAAATTGTAACAAGCAAGGCAACCATTTATGGACATACTTTCTCAATATTGAAGGCACACGGACGGGCACCTTTGAATCTTAAGCTTGGCACACACAGAATGATAAGATTATCAATGGTGATGCAAGTCAGACCAGAAACATTCCTGTGGACCTGGCATCACAGTAAACACATTCGACACATGGAAACTGAGGCAGATATCAAAACATCATACTGAGATCCTAATATCATAGTTCACTCTTTACAGCCAAGATAACGTCCTTAATTGCCTGTGCATCCACTCACCCAGAAGTGTGCATGGCAGTTGACCACCATGGTGCGCTCGATCAGCTCATCGGGGCACTCCAGAAGGTGATGGCCGGAGACGACGCCGGCATTGTTGATCAGTATGTCCACATTTCCCACCTCTCGACGCACCTTCTCAGCTGTAGAATACACACTCTCCCGCTTTCCTACATCACACAAGTAGGTGTAGACCTGCGGCTGGAAAGGAGGAACCTCCTCTACACCTCCAACAGGTCCTGCAGGGGAAAAGAGATGACAAAAGTGGTCCATGACAAAGTTTGTTCAGCAGGCCAGTTATTGTGACTGACTGAATTATTAGGTTAACTTAGATGGATTTAAATATGTAAAATGATTGGTCTGCATATTAATTAATTATTTAGGGCTTATGATGTATGTATAAGTCTTTTTTCCACACTTTTGGGAAATGAGGCCACTTGAGCAGAGGGCCTATTTGGAAGTGAGCCTCTGAGATTGTTTGCAAAGATTGTCTGCAAAGCCCAAATTGCCATGTGAAACATTTCAGTGTGTCCATTGCAACACTCTGCACCCCTGCAACTTCTATCCTTGCAACATATTGTTTCACTGCCGAAGCAAAACTGAACGGGACATGCGTAAAACCTGGTGGCATCCCAATTGCAGAAAAAAGAAAGCAGACTTACCGTCTTTGGTTATGGGAGTGTCCAGCTCGTGGTATATCTGCCGCACCATCTCCGCCGTTTCCTCATTGCTTTGGCTGTTTATGTCCCATAACACCAGTATCGCTCGTCTCCGGGCGAACTCCTTGGCGAAGAGCCGCCCGAGGCCGCTTCCAGCCCCGGTGATCACGCACACCTGTCCCGCCACGCTCTTCTCCTTCGGCCGCACAACCCATTTAGCCCCGGCAGTTACAAAAGCCCAGAGCACCTTCAAAATGACCACGAAGAACTCCGCAATAATTATCATCATCTTTACCGACGCTTTCTAAATCAATTCAAACAAGCAGCGGAAGCAGCGCAGGGAATGTTTCCCCCTAAAAGCCTGTTTGCGGCAGATAAGTGGGCAGTGGCTCCCCGACACAACTTGGACCACAGTGCAGGGAGGAAGCCCTAACAACGCGAGTACACAAAAGTGGCGAAGAAGGACCACAACTTGAGAGTAAAGAGAATTCAGATGCTGTTGAGTCAGAGTCCAGTTGCAGTGAGTTATTAGCAGCTACCACGAACTGTGCCTCCCACTTCCTCTGCTGCTGCTGCTCCACTCATCTCATCCTCACTCGCATCTCACTCGCTATTTATTCAGTCCTCCCATCAATGCTGGACCCAATAGGACTGAGACCTGAGCGCCTGTCAGAATGAAGCGCCAGGTCCATACATTACGCGCAGAGGTGATGTAACCTCAAAGATTTAACACTAATCTGTTGCGATTTTTTTTTCTCAAAGTAATAGCCGATAGGAAGATTATATATATATATATATATATAAAACAAGTTATATGTAATGTAATAGCTGATTGTTTTGGCCAATAGTTGCCCAACAAGGCTGGTTTTGTTAACTATTTTGCCGGTCTGGATTTATTTCCTTAAAAATGTTCTTTTAATCCTATTTCGTGGTTATTAACAGGATTGAAATCAGCATTTCAGGAACATTCAATATACTTAAACCGAGTTTTTACACCGCGAAATACAGATTTTAAAACAGCTACAGCTCAGGCCACATACTGCAAGTCCAGGTCAATGTCCGTCCATACCTGGAAAAAGCAAAACCACCGTTGTTCCTTCAAGAATTCCTCAACTTGTTGGCATTTGAGCCGGTTTTTTTTTTTTTTTTTTACGCAATTCTGAATATAAATCCCAAATCAGTAGTCTCAGACATCGCAGCAATTAACTGGCGATGATCCATTGCGATTTGCTCATTGCGTAAAGTGAAAGTGGATCGATAATGAAGGCTGCATCCACACACGTGAGAAGGCAATAGTATTACACGTGTAATAGTATTACACATTGCATATAGTGTTTTTATTCCTAACATGAATATAATTTTGAGTATTAGAACACACAATAGCCCAATGTGAAAATGTTGTCCTTATTTCACGTGCACTCACGACGCCTTTGAGATGCGTTTGATGGGCGTGTCCGGGGGGCCAAACCACTGGAGGAAGAATTTTCAGACGGAATACCAAAATGTAAATACTTCATTCGGTGAAAGTCCTATTCAAAATGTTGTTTCAAAAAATGTGCCTAAATAACAGTAACATGTATTAAAAGCTATTCAGGCCTATTCAATCTGAGCTCCAATACATTATTGATGGGAAGGCTATTGTTGTGGATTACTTATAAATACTTTACATCTCAAAACGATATACGCCTATATGCTTTAAACGTAAAATGTGTGATTTTGCATATAAATATATTTGCAAAAGATCGTATAAAGACAAAATAAAAAACGCTCAGCATTAAATAAGCCCAACATGGAAAGTAAAGTGTGGCAAAACTGTACTTGGGTATCACTTTTGATGTAAAATGTGCATCTTTAACAGATGCATTTGGCTCTATGGCAAATATGGCCTTTAAAATCAGTCGACGACTTATTTTTTATTTGTTTTACCTTTCTTTGCATCACACTGACTGTGTTTGAAAACCTGAAATATATTATCTTTTTCCAGCGAGATCGCAGCTGGAACTTCCCCCAGACCATGGATGTAGACAGAGAATAGACGCTCTGTGATTCTGGTCTGCAAAATGAAGTGCTGGCTCCCTCTGCCGGCTGAGCGAGTGCATTGCACAACCACCACCTCCCGGGTTATGAAAGTTGGAAACGTAGCGCCACAAACACAGTGGACAGATTTTTCCTTTTTATTTTAAAGAAACTTTCTTTGGTGTGTTTGATGTTGAGACGAAAAACGAAGGACCATAGTTCAAACTAATTATCTGATATTTACTTGCTAAATACCACGCCCACAACTGCAAATTAAATGTTCTTAGACCATTCTTTCCGGTATTTAAGAACGAACTCAGTGGATATATGGATTACATGACATATTCAACTGATTTTGGAGCATCTTTGACTGAAGTTAAATCTATGATTTAGTCTTGTGAATGAAGAGTCTTGTTTTCCTTGGTTATTTTCCTACCTCTCTGACTCTACTTCTTGGCCTTGTGTTGATGTGTGTCTTTGTGTCCTAGCCTGTATGAATTGTCATGAATGGACATTTAAAAAAAAGTTTTATGTTAGCCTTCTATTCTGTTGAAGTTGTAATACCGATATCTAAATAAAACAAAAGCAAGTTTACTGAGATATGACACCGTAAATTACCGGGCTATTCAATAAAACACTCTATATATACAAATATATATGTATATAAAAATACAATAGCGTTTACATTGTTATTAGAATAATTATATTATGGTGACGATTGGCTTGCAAAATAAATGTACAAGTCAGGCAGCTGGAAGGACAGTCAGTTGAGTGCTGAGGTCCTAAATCCTTTAACCCGGACATGCGCAAACGAAAATTTCTCTTTCTCGGTGGACGCAATGGCGGACGCAGAGTGAGTGTTTTGTGCCTTGTGAAAATCTAAGCACATCCACTGTTAAATTAGCCATCTTTGTTCATTCTTCATCCTGGATAGATTGTTTAGTGTGCATGCACTGTAATCCTAGTTGTATTGATTAGGATTGTGATTATTTTTGTAGTTATTGTCACTTAATGGGGTTCGTGTGTCTAGCCGTAGGTGTCCAACATGGCTTTCTCTACCGCTTCCCTGCACTCAAGAAGAAGCTCGCTAAAGTGTTTATATATTGGAGAACAACGTTAAGAATCAACTGCTATAATATGTCGTCGTTTTTCGTGCTGCTGTTAATGTTTTAAAGACACGTCGGCTAGTCTTCATTGGCGTGAGACAACACAAAGTGTATGGGAGCCGGCAAATGACGGACGGCTAGCTAGCATCTAGCATTTATCGCCAACGATGAGTTTTTCCATCACATTAACTAAATCGTATGAGGAGAATACCTGCTGTTAATGTGTTTCAATTTGGTGTTAAATTGTGTTTCGTCTCCCAACAGAAAAAAAGTACAGGCGGTCCCTGAGAGCCTTTTGAAAAGGCGAAAGGCCTACGCCACCATGAAGGCCATGCGGGTCAAGAAGATGCTAACGGAGAAAAAGGTACGTGTCCAACATGTGTATGTGGCTTCAAATTGGTGCCTTGTCGGGTGTGCAGGTTAACACGTCAGTAGGTTCTTAAATTCTCGCATTAAATAGTATTCCTGTTTTCTCAGAACCGCAAAGTGACCAGGAAGCTGATCTACAAGAGGGCTGAGAAGTACCACACCGAGTACAGGCAGATGTACAGGCGTGAGATTCGCCTGGGCCGTACTGCTCGCAAGGTGGGAAACTACTATGTGCCCGCTGAGCCCAAACTGGCCTTTGTTGTCAGGATCAGGGGGTGAGTAATGCCCACTCGGTTTTCTTATCTAGGCACAGAAGTATACCGCATATGGCAAATGGAACCCAACCAGTAACATTTACATGGATTACAAGACTCCTATAAGACTGATGCTCAAGCTTTTGACATGGATCAGTTATACCTGGTTTATATTTCTGCTCACATGCTATGCGGTGTTGCCTGTCTGCTAATTGCAAATGGCTTTTCCACGTTGCTGCAGGTTGTCTCTAGTATCCAGCCTTAAACAAGTGACTGGCTCTGTATTGAATGCTAGTTCATCATGCATTGAATGCTAGTTCATCATGCATTGAATGCTAGTTCATCATGCATTGAATAATAGTTCTACATGCGTTGAATGCTAGTTCTTAACTGTTAAATGTGTATTGTTAAATGTTAAATGTATGCACCTTCCCGCCAGGACAAATTCCTTGTATGTGTAAGCATACATGGCAATAAATGGTTCTGATTCTGATACATGCGTTGAATGCTAGTTCTACATGCGTTGAATGCTAGTTCTACATGCATTGAATGCTAGATCTATGTGCATTGCTTCAAGCTTGTCTGTCGCGGTATGAGAGCATGTGTAACAGTTAAGCCTCTTGCTACAAGCCAACTAAGGTAAATATTCAGTTGGGCTTGTGCTGCTGCTGTTAAGCCATTTTCATTCAGTAATGCCCACATTTGTTTACTAAAGTAATCCATGTAAATGCACTGTACTGTCTGCAAGTGTTATTAGATACGTGGTTAATGATGAACAATTCTTTCCCCGACTTATCGACTATGCTGATATAATTATGCAAAATAAGCCAATTAATTCTGAAACCACAATCGATAGAATTGATGAGAAAGCTGTACAATAGTGCTAAGCTATGTGCTAATCATTATACTATGTCATTTGTTTTCCAGTATCAATGGCGTCAGCCCAAAGGTCCGCAAAGTACTCCAGCTGCTTCGTCTGCGCCAGATCTTCAATGGTGTGTTCGTCAGACTGAACAAGGCTTCAATCAACATGCTCAGAATTGCTGAGCCTTACATCGCTTGGGGGTGATTAAGGCTGTTCTCTCTAAAACTTGATGTCGACCGTATATTGCAGACACAATTCATTATGTACTGAAAAATCAACACGTACTAGTGACTACAAATCCTTTATCTCTGGAATGTGGTTGATGATGCTCAACTTTTTTCCCCATCTTATCGACAATGGTGATTACTGACTGAAACTAAGCCAGTTTGATCTGAAACCACATTCCCATAGTACATAATTGGTATAATAGTGAAGTAGAAGACAGTTTTACCAAGTACTGTCGCAACAATTAGACAAGACAATGATGACACTAGAAATGCAAAATAGATGTTTTTGAAGTCTTCATAAGTCTTCATAACCGTTTATTACCTATTACCCCAGATACCCCAACCTGAAGTCTGTTCGTGAGCTTATCTACAAACGTGGCCACGGCAGGATGAGGAAACGGCGCATTGCCCTCACCGACAACGCTCTGGTGGAGAAGGCCCTCGGTATGTAAACTTAATACTCATTTATTTCTTTTCCATGTGCTGGCGACAAACAAACTAAATGTCTACATTCATAACTCGGTATATATGTGCATCTATGAGGGGAACCTCATACTTCTGACGAGTTAAGAGTTCATTTCTGAGGGGAAATGACTAGTGTTACTAGTAAAGCATTTTTAAAATACAATCATTAAGTTACTTTTGGATGATGCGTAGTGCTACATGTGGTTAATGATGCACACTTTTTTCCCCGTCTTATCGAACATGGTGAGAAAAAACTGTAAACTAAGCCAGTTTTGTCTGAAACCACAAGCCAGTCTAAAAGTGACTTGAACATTAAGTATTTTTGTCATCAGACTTGTTTATTACAACCTTATTGGAACTTTGTCACAAAGTAAAATTTATGTTGAGCTTAGAGTCTGGTAAACTTGCATTATAACATAGGAGAAATCTGAAATGTTTGGATAAAATACTTTGTCTGGGTTAAAATACTTTTTAATAAAGCTAAAGTTGTCCCAATTACACTTTCAGGGTTTACAATAACATTTTAGTGATACAATAAGTAAAACTAGTTAAGTGTGGCAACAGTTATGCAGTTCAATTTGTTAAACGCATTGCTTTTTGATCTTAAGGCAAATATGGCATCATCTGTGTTGAGGACCTCATCCATGAGATTTACACAGTTGGAAAGAACTTCAAGCCTGCCAACAACTTCCTGTGGCCCTTCAAGCTGTCTTCACCCCGCGGTGGCATGAACAAGAAGACCACCCACTTTGTGGAGGGAGGAGACGCTGGCAACAGGGAGGATCAAATCAACAGAATGATCAGGAGGATGAACTAAAGCTATGGTGAGTCGTAGGGCTATTGCAGGACAAGGAAGTATAAATGGCTTATTAGCTGTGGTTAATGATGCACAATCTTTTTTCCCCATCTTATCGACTATGGTGAAAAACAGCTGAAATTAAGCCAATTATGTCTGAAACCACATCTTTAAGCTATTAAACTTCAAATAATCTACCACGTATGCTTCAGTCTGTGCAAGACATGGGGACATTGTAATATAAGGAAAACTACATTAAATAAAGCAATATGGTAATTTTATTTCTAAAGATATCTTGGTGATGCCAGTCTTTTATTGGAATCAAACCTTGAGTGTCCCAAGTATTTCCACTCTAAAGAATTGTTTTTATAGTTTCCAAACTAATGTCAAGTTCCCCTGCCATGTTTATCCAATAAGCACACTTAAAGACTGAGTGTCTACTTGTTGACCTTAATTATTGGATATTGTTTTGTATCTGGTAGAAATCCAGAACATGTTTAGTTTATCCATTTATAACGTTTTCATTTTGTGTTTTTCAGGTTTTCAAAGGACTCAATGTACAATAAAAACTTGGAGGGAAAAAACCTGTCTTAATCTGATCATTAATGTGATTGTGACTTTTTAATTCATCAATATGACGTGCATCAAATCTTTTGTTTTGGTAATAAGCAGAGTATGCGCTTAAGTTCGGTGTGTTTATTTATTTTTCAGCAGTGGTGGTTGTTGTCTTTCCTTAAAAGTAATAATCTGTTTATCCCTGGAAGGACGAGTGGAGGACAGTATGAACAGATGTAAAACATCAGGCATGCACATCAATAAAAAACGGAATTCTCGAATGTATGACGGGCCATGGAACGTTTTGTAGCTAACCATACATTCTTGGTAACTAATGCAGAGTAACGGTTCTCGTGCAGCCTGTTACCATAGTGACGCGGTGAGTCGGTCAGCTGCAGCCTCGCGTCGCCTCTCGGATGTCTAACGTGTCCGAGTTTCCCGCATTGACGGCCTCGTGTCGTATGTCTGCTCCCAAAGCGCGCTTCGTTTCCGACGTAGTGTATGCCGGCGCCAGCATGACATACCAGGTTAATGGGTCGCTACCCGCCGTAGCGGCTTTGGAGTCGGAGAGGGGCTCGAGTTGCGGTGCGCGCGGCCCTGATGCGGCTAAATATCTAGCGTACAGGAACTTCGGGATGAGAGCTGCTGGTGCAGGGCAGTGTGGTAACGCGAGGAGGAAGCTGCCCGTCATACAACCCTTGAGCAGTAAGTAAGCGCGCTGCATTCTTTCAAATGCTGCTGGATTAGCCATTCTGTCAAATTCCTGCTGAGCAGTGTTCGTCTCTGTTGTAGAGCCCAGGGATTGGACAACCTTGGTGAGCGGCTTTATAGTTGGAGGGTAAGATGCGTCAGCATTTGGACATGACATTACGTGTGAAGTATCCAGCTTTTGGCTTCTACATGACGAACTGTGCAAGCAAATATGAGTTCTACACGGAAGTACACGTGCACATGCAATATGATTAGTGGTAATGCACTTGATAGCATCCAAGGATAATGGCACGCTGTGTACCATTATTCTAGGTGGTAAACACTTTTAGAATCCACGTGTGCTGCTCTGTTATTTCTCTTCCTTCAATCTATGTGTAGGTCACCTAACTTGACCAGTGAGGTCAGACTGGAACCGGAGAGCAATGATCTGAATAAGGACATCTGTGGGAATCACTTCCATTATGATAAACGGTGTAATAATCACAAAATCAGAACGCTTCCCTTTCATTGTTACATTTCAGAGTATTTGTAGGATATTTTTATATTCTCAAAGAAATACATTGAATTTACCCCAAAAAAATAGACATTGATTTTGAGGCTATTTCCTGGATTCTTTTCAGACTGCCAATAGGTGGCGTTGTCATACACAATGAGCAGTTCTCATTGCAGTAATTGCAAGTGTAACAGACAGTGATACTTAAATGCAATCAAAGTTATTAGAATCTTTGAAAGCAACATTTCCATTTTGCATATATACACTTTCTGTTTTAAAATATCGTTTTTAGGTGCCATGTTAGAAAGGACCAGCACTGTGATTCCTCAGCTGTCAAGAAACTACAATGTGCACAGACCTGACAACCTGCAGCCCTTCAGCCTCTCCAAGGAGCTTTCCCACAGCCATTCAGGGCGGCCTTTCACCCTGGGGTAACCACTGTTTTTTTTTTTTTTTTTACGCAATTCTGAATATAAATCCCAAATCAGTAGTCTCAGACATCGCAGCAATTAACTGGCGATGATCCATTGCGATTTGCTCATTGCGTAAAGTGAAAGTGGATCGATAATGAAGGCTGCATCCACACACGTGAGAAGGCAATAGTATTACACGTGTTTCTATGGGCAAATACATTGCATATAGTGTTTTTATTCCTAACATGAATATAATTTTGAGTATTAGAACACACAATAGCCCAATGTGAAAATGTTGTCCTTATTTCACGTGCACTCACGACGCCTTTGAGATGCGTTTGATGGGCGTGTCCGGGGGGCCAAACCACTGGAGGAAGAATTTTCAGACGGAATACCAAAATGTAAATACTTCATTCGGTGAAAGTCCTATTCAAAATGTTGTTTCAAAAAATGTGCCTAAATATCAACAGTAACATGTATTAAAAGCTATTCAGGCCTATTCAATCTGAGCTCCAATACATTATTGATGGGAAGGCTATTGTTGTGGATTACTTATAAATACTTTACATCTCAAAACGATATACGCCTATATGCTTTATATGTAAAATGTGTGATTTTGCATATAAATATATTTGCAAAAGATCGTATAAAGACAAAATAAAAAACGCTCAGCATTAAATAAGCCCAACATGGAAAGTAAAGTGTGGCAAAACTGTACTTGGGTATCACTTTTGATGTAAAATGTGCATCTTTAACAGATGCATTTGGCTCTATGGCAAATATGGCCTTTAAAATCAGTCGACGACTTATTTTTTTATTTGTTTTACCTTTCTTTGCATCACACTGACTGCGTTTGAAAACCTGAAATATATTATCTTTTTCCAGCGAGATCGCAGCTGGAACTTCCCCCAGACCATGGATGTAGACAGAGAATAGACGCTCTGTGATTCTGGTCTGCAAAATGAAGTGCTGGCTCCCTCTGCCGGCTGAGCGAGTGCATTGCACAACCACCACCTCCCGGGTTATGAAAGTTGGAAACGTAGCGCCACAAACACAGTGGACAGATTTTTCCTTTTTATTTTAAAGAAACTTTCTTTGGTGTGTTTGATGTTGAGACGAAAAACGAAGGACCATAGTTCAAACTAATTATCTGATATTTACTTGCTAAATACCACGCCCACAACTGCAAATTAAATGTTCTTAGACCATTCTTTCCGGTATTTAAGAACGAACTCAGTGGATATATGGATTACATGACATATTCAACTGATTTTGGAGCATCTTTGACTGAAGTTAAATCTATGATTTAGTCTTGTGAATGAAGAGTCTTGTTTTCCTTGGTTATTTTTCTACCTCTCTGACTCTACTTCTTGGCCTTGTGTTAATGTGTGTCTTTGTGTCCTAGCCTGTATGAATTGTCATGAATGGACATTTAAAAAAAAGTTTTATGTTAGCCTTCTATTCTGTTGAAGTTGTAATACCGATATCTAAATAAAACAAAAGCAAGTTTACTGAGATATGACACCGTAAATTACCGGGCTATTCAATAAAACACTCTATATATGCAAATATATATGTATATAAAAATACAATAGCGTTTACATTGTTATTAGAATAATTATATTATGGTGACGATTGGCTTGCAAAATAAATGTACAAGTCAGGCAGCTGGAAGGACAGTCAGTTGAGTGCTGAGGTCCTAAATCCTTTAACCCGGACATGCGCAAACGAAAATTTCTCTTTCTCGGTGGACGCAATGGCGGACGCAGAGTGAGTGTTTTGTGCCTTGTGAAAATCTAAGCACATCCACTGTTAAATTAGCCATCTTTGTTCATTCTTCATCCTGGATAGATTGTTTAGTGTGCATGCACTGTAATCCTAGTTGTATTGATTAGGATTGTGATTATTTTTGTAGTTATTGTCACTTAATGGGGTTCGTGTGTCTAGCCGTAGGTGTCCAACATGGCTTTCTCTACCGCTTCCCTGCACTCAAGAAGAAGCTCGCTAAAGTGTTAATATATTGGAGAACAACGTTAAGAATCAACTGCTATAATATGTCGTCGTTTTTCGTGCTGCTGTTAATGTTTTAAAGACACGTCGGCTAGTCTACATTGGCGTGGGACAACACAAAGTGTATGGGAGCCGGCAAATGACGGACGGCTAGCTAGCATCTAGCATTTATCGCCAACGATGAGTTTTTCCATCACATTAACTAAATCGTATGAGGAGAATACCTGCTGTTAATGTGTTTCAATTTGGTGTTAAATTGTGTTTCGTCTCCCAACAGAAAAAAGTACAGGCGGTCCCTGAGAGCCTTTTGAAAAGGCGAAAGGCCTACGCCACCATGAAGGCCATGCGGGTCAAGAAGATGCTAACGGAGAAAAAGGTACGTGTCCAACATGTGTATGTGGCTTCAAATTGGTGCCTTGTCGGGTGTGCAGGTTAACACGTCAGTAGGTTCTTAAATTCTCGCATTAAATAGTATTCCTGAATGCTAGTTCTACATGCATTGAATAATAGTTCTACATGCGTTGAATGCTAGTTCTACATGCGTTGAATGCTAGTTCTACATGCGTTGAATGCTAGTTCTACATGCGTTGAATGCTAGTTCTACATGCATTGAATGCTAGATCTATGTGCATTGCTTCAAGCTTGTCTGTCGCGGTATGAGAGCATGTGTAACAGTTAAGCCTCTTGCTACAAGCCAGCTAAGGTAAATATTCAGTTGGGCTTGTGCTGCTGCTGTTAAGCCATTTTCATTCAGTAATGCCCACATTTGTTTACTAAAGTAATCCATGTAAATGCACTGTACTGTCTGCAAGTGTTATTAGATACGTGGTTAATGATGAACAATTCTTTTCCCGACTTATCGACTATGCTGATATAATTATGCAAAATAAGCCAATTAATTCTGAAACTACAATCGATAGAATTAATGAGAAAGCTGTACAATAGTGCTAAGCTATGTGCTAATCATTATACTATGTCATTTGTTTTCCAGTATCAATGGCGTCAGCCCAAAGGTCCGCAAAGTACTCCAGCTGCTTCGTCTGCGCCAGATCTTCAATGGTGTGTTCGTCAGACTGAACAAGGCTTCAATCAACATGCTCAGAATTGCTGAGCCTTACATCGCTTGGGGGTGATTAAGGCTGTTCTCTCTAAAACTTGATGTCGACCGTATATTGCAGACACAATTCATTATGTACTGAAAAATCAACACGTACTAGTGACTACAAATCCTTTATCTCTGGAATGTGGTTGATGATGCTCAACTTTTTTCCCCATCTTATCGACAATGGTGATTACTGACTGAAACTAAGCCAGTTTGATCTGAAACCACATTCCCATAGTACATAATTGGTATAATAGTGACGTAGAAGACAGTTTTACCAAGTACTGTCGCAACAATTAGACAAGACAATGATGACATTAGAAATGCAAAATAGATGTTTTTGAAGTCTTCATAACCGTTTATTACCTGTTACCCCAGATACCCCAACCTGAAGTCTGTTCGTGAGCTTATCTACAAACGTGGCCACGGCAGGATGAGGAAACAGCGCATTGCCCTCACCGACAACGCTCTGGTGAAGGCCCTCGGTATGTAAACTTAATACTCATTTATTTCTTTTCCATGTGCTGGCGACAAACAAACTAAATGTCTACATTCATAACTCGGTGTATATATATGCATCTATGAGGGGAACCTCATACTTCTGACGAGTTAAGAGTTCATTTCTGAGGGGAAATGACTAGTGTTACTAGTAAAGCATTTTTAAAATACAATCATTAATCATTACTTTTGGATGATGCGTAGTGCTACATGTGGTTAATGATGCACACTTTTTTCCCCGTCTTATCGACCATGGTGAGAAAAAACTGTAAACTAAGCCAGTTTTGTCTGAAACCACAAGCCAGTCTAAAAGTGACTTGAACATTAAGTATTTTTGTCATCAGACTTGTTTATTACAACCTTATTGGAACTTTGTCACAAAGTAAAATTTATGTTGAGCTTAGAGTCTGGTAAACTTGCATTATAACATAGGAGAAATCTGAAATGTTTGGATAAAATACTTTGTCTGGGTTAAAATACTTTTTAATAAAGCTAAAGTTGTCCCAATTACACTTTCAGGGTTTACAATAACATTTTAGTGATACAATAAGTAAAACTAGTTAAGTGTGGCAACAGTTATGCAGTTCAATTTGTTAAACTCATTGCTTTTTGATCTTAAGGCAAATATGGCATCATCTGTGTTGAGGACCTCATCCATGAGATTTACACAGTTGGAAAGAACTTCAAGCCTGCCAACAACTTCCTGTGGCCCTTCAAGCTGTCTTCACCCCGCGGTGGCATGAACAAGAAGACCACCCACTTTGTGGAGGGAGGAGACGCTGGCAACAGGGAGGATCAAATCAACAGAATGATCAGGAGGATGAACTAAAGCTATGGTGAGTCGTAGGGCTATTGCAGGACAAGGAAGTATAAATGGCTTATTAGCTGTGGTTAATGATGCACAATCTTTTTTCCCCATCTTATCGACTATGGTGAAAAACAGCTGAAATTAAGCCAATTATGTCTGAAACCACATCTTTAAGCTATTAAACTTCAAATAATCTACCACGTATGCTTCAGTCTGTGCAAGACATGGGGACATTGTAATATAAGGAAAACTACATTAAATAAAGCAATATGGTAATTTTATTTCTAAAGATATCTTGGTGATGCCAGTCTTTTATTGGAATCAAACCTTGAGTGTCCCAAGTATTTCCACTGTAAAGAATTGTTTTTATAGTTTCCAAACTAACGTCAAGTTCCCCTGCCATGTTTATCCAATAAGCACACTTAAAGACTGAGTGTCTACTTGTTGACCTTAATTATTGGATGTTTTGTATCTGGTAGAAATCCAGAACATGTTTAGTTTATCCATTTATAACGTTTTCATTTTGTGTTTTTCAGGTTTTCAAAGGACTCAATGTACAATAAAAACTTGGAGGGAAAAAACCTGTCTTAATCTGATCATTAATGTGATTGTGACTTTTTAATTCATCAATTATGACGTGCATCAAATCTTTTGTTTTGGTAATAAGCAGAGTATGCGCTTAAGTTCGGTGTGTTTATTTATTTTTCAGCAGTGGTGGTTGTTGTCTTTCCTTAAAAGTAATAATCTGTTTATCCCTGGAAGGACGAGTGGAGGACAGTATGAACAGATGTAAAACATCAGGCATGCACATCAATAAAAAACGGAATTCTCGAATGTATGACGGGCCATGGAACGTTTTGTAGCTAACCATACATTCTTGGTAACTAATGCAGAGTAACGGTTCTCGTGCAGCCTGTTACCATAGTGACGCGGTGAGTCGGTCAGCTGCAGCCTCGCGTCGCCTCTCGGATGTCTAACGTGTCCGAGTTTCCCGCATTGACGGCCTCGTGTCGTATGTCTGCTCCCAAAGCGCGCTTCGTTTCCGACGTAGTGTATGCCGGCGCCAGCATGACATACCAGGTTAATGGGTCGCTACCCGCCGTAGCGGCTTTGGAGTCGGAGAGGGGCTCGAGTTGCGGTGCGCGCGGCCCTGATGCGGCTAAATATCTAGCGTACAGGAACTTCGGGATGAGAGCTGCTGGTGCAGGGCAGTGTGGTAACGCGAGGAGGAAGCTGCCCGTCATACAACCCTTGAGCAGTAAGTAAGCGCGCTGCATTCTTTCAAATGCTGCTGGATTAGCCATTCTGTCAAATTCCTGCTGAGCAGTGTTCGTCTCTGTTGTAGAGCCCAGGGATTGGACAACCTTGGTGAGCGGCTTTATAGTTGGAGGGTAAGATGCGTCAGCATTTGGACATGACATTACGTGTGAAGTATCCAGCTTTTGGCTTCTACATGACGAACTGTGCAAGCAAATATGAGTTCTACACGGAAGTACACGTGCACATGCAATATGATTAGTGGTAATGCACTTGATAGCATCCAAGGATAATGGCACGCTGTGTACCATTATTCTAGGTGGTAAACACTTTTAGAATCCACGTGTGCTGCTCTGTTATTTCTCTTCCTTCAATCTATGTGTAGGTCACCTAACTTGACCAGTGAGGTCAGACTGGAACCGGAGAGCAATGATCTGAATAAGGACATCTGTGGGAATCACTTCCATTATGATAAACGGTGTAATAATCACAAAATCAGAACGCTTCCCTTTCATTGTTACATTTCAGAGTATTTGTAGGATATTTTTATATTCTCAAAGAAATACATTGAATTTACCCCAAAAAAATAGACATTGATTTTGAGGCTATTTCCTGGATTCTTTTCAGACTGCCAATAGGTGGCGTTGTCATACACAATGAGCAGTTCTCATTGCAGTAATTGCAAGTGTAACAGACAGTGATACTTAAATGCAATCAAAGTTATTAGAATCTTTGAAAGCAACATTTCCATTTTGCATATATACACTTTCTGTTTTAAAATATCGTTTTTAGGTGCCATGTTAGAAAGGACCAGCACACTGATTCCTCAGCTGTCAAGAAACTACAATGTGCACAGACCTGACAACCTGCAGCCCTTCAGCCTCTCCAAGGAGCTTTCCCACAGCCATTCAGGGCGGCCTTTCACCCTGGGGTAACCATTGGATTAATGTCACTCAGCCCTGTAGTCATAGCTCGACTCTTCACAGCATATCATGAGGACAGCTGCACAGATTGCAGTAACTACACTTAGTCACTGTCTCATATATGAAAAGAATAACAAATATGAATAGAGGAAAAAAGTAGCCAGGCAATGTTTTGACACGCATCGTTTGTCTGTCACAAACGGGAGGGTTTTAAGCTGATTGCTTTGAATGTTTAATATTCTGGCAACATCGGGCATATGATTATAGCTAAAACAAAATCATTGTGCACTTACGCGATGATGAGGTCATAATTTATCACTCTTAGTCCTCCATTTGTGGGATCAGTTTAGTTTGGTGGCACGCTGCCTTCTCTTTCACCCTTTAAACTATTTGGGAGAACAAACGCATCTCCTTTTACATGAAAATAGGTGGGTCTTCTTAAAGATAGATATACATACAATTAACTAATGCTTACACAGGAAATAAACCCCAAAAATACAAAGGTTTTTATCCCAAAAGCTATATGTTCATAACGTCCTCAACTCTGTCTTCCAGCTATAACAAAAGATATGAACTGAATACAACTCCAGCCATCCTCTTTCCCTCCACTTTAGTCCTCAATGGCAGAAACACCTTCACTGTTGAAAACTGCAAGCTCAGCAGGTATTTTAGCACTCATAAACTAAATCAGACAAGGCCAATTAATAGTTCTTTTAATTATTTCACACAACTATTCCTCTTCTGCGTTTCCTGTCTTCAGCAGGCCTCCGGTGAAGTATCCCATCACCTCCAACCTACTGAACGTCAAAGACCATCAAAAGAGTGAGTTATTTTGATGCTGTGAAGCCAAGACTTTCAGCACCTGTCACCCATCCTCAGTTATTTGTTGTGGCCTTCACAGTTCGGGTCACAATGCCCTTGAATGTTTGTGCAGTGAGGAGAATACAACTTTCAACCAGCAATGTATTGGCAGCAAACCTCAGTTTTATGGATTTTCCTACTTTAAACAACCTGTGTTTTTGCATGATTGTATCAAGTGTTTTCTACGTTGGCCTCAAGCCCTTTGCTTGTATGACGTTACTTTGCCACTTGTTTTTTAGTTTAAACCAAGTCAGTAAAAATGATTCAGTCACGCTATACAGCAGTGGTCGTTGCAGACTCAGCCGGAGGAGATCTGCACTCTGCACAGTGCACCTTTTTAATTTTTATTCTTTTTGTTTTCAGTGTCTATATGGTATCATAGATCTCGTCCTAACATTTCTTCTTCCTCCCACTCTTCTGTCTCTTTTCCTCTCTCAGGCCAGTCCTATCCAAACCCGGTGGTGGGAGCCTCTCGCTCTTTTATCCACAGGCTATCTGAGCTGTCCTCTTTAGAGGGCGAGACAGTGAGACAAGAAAGGCTCAAGAAAATGAGGAAACTTAAAAAGATGCCATCCTGACAATCACCGTCTTCCCAGTCACACTGGTCAAGGATCAAAACTTTTGAGTCTGTGCCAACAACACCTGAAGGAAATAAAACACTCGGGGGGGCGTGGTCATTTCAGTGTCTCGTTGTGACGGCCTGTTTGTCGTCAGTCGTATTAGTTTTCTGCTTAACATGGCTGCTCTTCACATTTTGGGATTCCTGACCCGAGTTCCTCTCTATTAGTTACGTAGTAGTATTTACGGTGGTAAATTGCAGCGTTTGGCGCCACACATGGTGATGATGAATATGTTCTATTCTGATTCACAGCTGTTAGTATTTTCCCACTCAACATATGGATGAAAAGATTATAATTTTATCTTTCTAATGGCTCGTAATGGCTGTTATGTAATACTGCCATATTTCTGTCTGTATCATGCACATGTTGCAGATGCTGTGAAGTTTGGATCTCAATACAACTGTGTTTCAAACATTGCAGTTATATACTAATTAAGCTTTGTTAAGTCATTTGAATATATATGTACATATTAAATAGTTCATCAAAACCATTTTGTGCCTTGTTAAATGTCTTCCTGAATTAAATACATTTATATTTGTTAGTGTTACTCCTTTTGTGAAGAACGTTTCCTATTTTCTTTTGCTCATGGTTTTTGTTCTCTAGCTTAATCTAGAGGGCTAGTAAAGGGAGCTTTCCCTTATGTTTGGCACGCACACTGCATATCGACTAGTGCAGTAATCAGAATGCCTAAAAGATTGCTATGAAACATAATCTGCATTCCATATCTACAACACAGATACAAAACTGTGCCCCCAGATCCCAGAATGTGGTACTTTCCCACATAAAGCATTGTTTTGTTGCGGTATGGAGGGCAGCTCATGTCTCTGAATAGTCTTGTTCATTGTATTTGACAAAGACAGCAGTCACAGTCTTTTTGTTAAGAGATATGAGGACTTCATTATTATTTGAAGATGTAGCAGCTGGAGTCATCATGCTTGTTTAATATATAATAATTCAACTAGGACAAAGACCTTGTTATTTTATGCCTTTCATGAAGTAATTTGTATCCTTGTTGTCACAGTGTGAATAACTAAAGCGAAAATGCAGGAGACGTGATTTATTATATGAATTAAACTGTCATTCATCGTAAATGATTGATCGGTTGCTATCTGAGTGTGTATGACAGATGATAACTGACACACGGTATGATGCCAGATGCCACAGCTGTGGCAAGCACATCCACAGACATATGCTGGAGACCAGATGAGTTTAAAAGTCATAAATAAGCATATTTACTCACAAAACAACAGAACAAACCTGAAGGTTGAGCATCATGTAAGAATGTAACAATTTGTGAAAATGTCTGCAGCATTTTGGATGATAACACAGAGGGACTCTGGAAGGAGGAGTGCTCTTACAGCCACGTAGAGCTCAGGTGGCTCATCAAGGATCTGGATCCTGCAGGACAAAAGTCTTCATAAAATAACAGAAGAAATATTATAGTATGCCAAGACTTTATTATTTTTTAATGCAGAATATAAAATTACTTTTGATTCAATTACATGTTTTAGGACATTCTAGAATAAAATTAAATAATGAAAAAGTCATAGTTTGGTATCCCACACAAAGGGCAGACGAGGAGGATCCCTCTTCCCGGATGGACAGAAGTACAATAGATGTCATGTGTATAGAAACAATACACTCAATGCATATGATATAAATGACTCATATAGTAGTAGAGTAGTAGGCATGATGCAAAAGTACTACTAAAAATAACAGCAGCAGTGGATGTAGTAGAATAATAATGATAATAAAAGCAGTAATGGTATTTGCAATAGCAATGTAATTAATAATAATGACGATAGCAGTTGTGTCGGGCAGAACCCGGGTCCAGATATAACCACAATCAATGGAAACCTATTAGGGGTCATATAACCTCTCTAGTGGGACTATATGGTACTATACTATCTCTAGTGGGGTAATATGGTACTATAACCTCTCTAGTGGGACTATAACCTCTCTAGTGGGATCATATGCAAAAGGCTTTGTAGTTGAGGAGAAGGATTTTAAATTTGATCCTTGATTTTACAGGGAGCCAGTGCAGAGAAGCTAATAGGCGTAATATGACCTCTTTTAGTTTTTGTTAGTACACGTGTCATAGTGTAGTAAAACTGTCCTATTCTAAAATAGATCACACAGCATTGATCCCCATCAAGGCTACACTAATCGTCTTTCGACACAGAATAGTAACATAAGAGATCGGCTTTAATCAGCCGTGGTTCAAACTCAACGTGTTCTCACAGGAATACGTGACACGACCACAACAGTCATTATGTGGCACGTAATATCTGAAACAAGGCAACGTTAACCGCCAACAAAACCACTTAATTTGATTTTGGAAAAACGTTCCACACTTAACTTCACAGCGACTCAACAAGACCACGTAATGCGCCTTAAAGAGGTGTCGTGTGAAGGTGGATGGTGTCCTCCTGCATTGTGCCACTGAGATCATTCAGAGGAGGCTGTGGACCCGAGAGTGAACGTTCAAGGCGTCTCGATGATCTGAAACAGTTTCCAGAGTAAGATCAAGGTTTTTGCTTTAGTATTTTTTGTTTTTATATTTTCCTTTGATTAGACACAGTGGAGACAGAATGGGCAGCAGATGGATGGGAGGATAGTTAACAAAGAGTAGAGACAGTCATTGGGATGCGCTGAAGTTTAGGGTTTCTGGAAACTCAGCCGGCAACAGTGTTTCATTTCAGGAAATGTATCCCGAACCTCCCTATTAAATACAAATGTGATGTTGTCAAATGTTGAGCTCTGTTTGTGTTCCTCCCTCCCTCCCTGTGGATAGTGAGGTGTGCATTTCAGGGACGCACAGTGACCTAGAAACACAGAGCCATCCCCTTATTCAAGTAAAGGGGTTGTATTCACGCTCAAACGGTCAGGGTTTTTACCGTCCCTTTCAAGTGTAATGAAACAAAATGACCTGGAACAAACAGGTCTTTAATAAGAGCTGTTCTGGGGCCTGCCCACAAGTGGTTTATCGTTTCACTGTAGTTCCACAGAAATCTTAACCAGGACAGTGGCAGGCGGAGAGCACAGTGTGGTGCAAAAACGCTAAATTGTTTCATCATTCCCCATATGGACAATTAAGTTTCAGGTGCACTTTTTTTATTGTGTATTTGAAAGGTTTTTGCTTATGCAGTATTTGCCACGCTAATTTCTTTATGTCATATAGTATTATTAATGGTTGGACTTCTTTCTATCAGAAGCAATTATGTGAGGTTAGAATGAAAAAAAAAGCTGGGTTGTGTTACTGTTTCCCCAGACTTGATGTTGTGCCAGTTGACTCTATCAGCAGGGACCAGAGAATGTAGCCTGTCTGCCAAATTATAACTTTGCCAACGCCTTAAATCCAAAATGCCCTAAATATGTTTGGGTATGAGAGGGAAAGAGACCGCTTACGTCTGGGGACAAAGATATCTGCTTTATTACCTTTAAAATGAATATGTTTGCTGTGTAATGTGCCACTGCATTAACTGAAGTTAAAACTGTTGTAATCAATATGGGTCAAATGAGTGATATGTATGTATGGGTTATTTTCGGCCAGTTTTGATTCACATTTTAGAGTTTTAGTCTTTTTTCCTTGTCTTACATTTTGGTAAATTGAATATTTGGGGCTTTTAAACTGTTTGAACAAGACATTTATGAACCTGGGCTCTCGGAAGTGACCATTTTCACGGTTTAGTAGACCTAGTCACATTTAATACAGTTAGATGTGGGACTTTCAAGCTCATTGCAGTGTGGTCTTCATTAGGTGAGTTATCTCTCCCATACCCACAGCATCATACAATATCTTCTATTTACAAAGAAATGTACATTAAAGACAATAAAAAACAATAAACATTCCTGCTTTATAAAGGCTAAATCCCGCCAACTGATGGGTCCTCTGTTGTAAAACCAGTCTGGGCTCCAAGGAAGCTTGTTAAAAGATCCTAAAAGATAGTTACACAGTGATCAGAAATAAATGACAGAGCAAACAAGCGACATGTGTCAACAGTTCTTGGTCCCATAGTAACCTGTGTGCCTGTGTATTCAAGTGGGGCAATCGGAGGTCAAATCTTTGTCTTTTTTCCATCAGCGGATCCGAAAACGATGGCAAATCTATGGCAACCTGGCTTATTGTGCCACAAATATCCCAGAGTTTCTTTGCTTGCACTCTCCGTCTATAACCTCAAGATGCATTTGTTTTTGAAAATCATTTCATCATAATAAAATGCGTACACATTTTACAGCTGCCAGATTTTTGAGTTTTCGCCAGGACAGTAAGATTGCCAACAATATACAAGTCAAAGCATGACTGGGAAATTTTGGAAAAATATTTTGAGATATATGGGTAGATTTTGTGATACACACACCACACACAGACACACACTCCTCGCGCATAGTCATTACTATTACTTGGCATCTCATCTCTCTCAGAGGTAGGGGCCAGTCTCACTCCCCACCCACACATCTGGCCTCACCTGCCTCGCCCTACTTCTAATGTCCGCATTGACGTTCACACATATGGGACTACATGCCAAGGTAGCGGGCTGATGAGGGGACAATAACCAGTGATGTCGGGTTTGGACAGGAATGTTATCATCCAAAATGTATCAAACTGTAAATACCTCTCGTGAATGAAGCATCATCAGTGGGATGCACGAGATAGTTTGTCAAATAGATGACGTAAGCGTGATGGGACATGACCCAGGGACATGACTCGGGGTCATGATTTAAGTTGTAAACCTCCGATAAAAAGCAGGCACCGCCACATATGTGTCAATACTTTGTCCTTTTCAATACAATTCTCTGTATTCTTTGAGATAACTTGTAGTCTGTTCCGCCTCACTTATCTGTCTCGGAGACAAACCTCGGCCTAAAGACTGTTCTGATGAAACAAGCCAAGTCAAACATCCACCTTCCCCTCTTTAAATAATGACTCATGCGACACGTGCGTCTCGATCCGGGTTCACCATTCACAAGAAATAAGATAAAAGACTTTCTCAATTACCACCGCGTGGATAAATTCAGCACACAAACAAAGTGCTGAAACTCATAAACACATAATATATGTACACTCCCTTAACCTCATACACACACAGCAAATGTACAGATGTAAACATAGAGGGAGGAAGCTGAGTAAATTCAGATGATAGTGGACAAAGGCTTCCATTCATGGGACAGAAACTGACTGGACTCATCAGGAAGAAACAAAGTCAAACTAATTGTTATTAATCTTGTGTTAAATATTTGTTTAAAGTTAAATATTTGAAGTCATGGCATTTTTACCTTGAGGTAACATTTTGAGTTATATATTATATTTCTAACTTTAGAATGTTAAACTTAAAAATACTGGACCACCATGTACAACATTTTTGCAATTCCATTAGCTAACGTCAAAACATAATTTAAATTTGACTGCGTTGTACTGTTATGTTTAATGCCCCGAAACAGAAAAAAAAAACGTCAGTGTGTGTAAGACACAGATACGGTGTTCTAGGGTGACATCATCCACGTACCTTTACAGCAGGTGGCGAGCTGAAAAGGCGAACATTTGTCAATAAAGGTTGTGAAACTATAGCAACCCGGGTCAGCGGTTACCATGGGGACAGCCACAGTTTGCATTCCCCACATAGGCGAGATCGAGCTGGGATCCACCCGGCGGTCCGCTCGACGCCCAACTCCAGAAGTGGTGGCACACACACTTTCATTCTTGTTCGGTCAAGTAAACGTGTTGTGCGATTGCCACGAGTTCAGCCTCTGACGTGGTAGCTTGTGACAGAGTTTGAAGACTGTAAACACACACACACACACACACACACACACACACACACACACACACACACACACACACACACACACACACACACACACACACACACACACACACACTTCACCATCTCAAGACTACTTCAGACAGCTATACCATGGGCGTGATCTGCTTTCCGCTCTACTCTCGACTCACGTACACTAAGGAAACCCGGAGCCGGGTGTGTTACTGTGGGAAGGCTGATTGTCTTTGACAAGTGCACAGTGAGGGCAGGAGGTCCAGGGTTGGGGGCCTGTCAGATGTAAAACACACAGGCTTTGATGTGCACTTGCAACGTGCTGGAGCCACAGCAAACTGATGCAGCTGGAAGACTTCCAGTAAGCCGATAAAATCAGCACTGAAAATGCAATATGTGTGTGTGTGTGTGTGTTAGCATTAGTGTTATTTTAGAGGACTTAGATTTACAAAAATGAAATGTCATCATTTGGAAAACAGACACCTTCTCAACATGATTGGGATAAGTTATGTTTCATGTGAGTACTTTAACTTCAGAGGTCAGTGTGGGTTCAACCCCCTCAAACTTTACTTTACACCGATTAAGACACATGCTCCTCAGTGATGCTGCTGCTGATGATTATGGGGAAAGATGAAGGCTATTACTGCTGCTTGACCTACCTGCTTATGGCGAGAAGAAGAATCAAAGGACCCAAACAGACCCCCCTCCGCTCTCGGCGGGCTGTTTCTTCAAGACAGCAGAAGAAAAAGCATCCAGATTATTACCAATATCGGCTCCTTCTATAGCAGGAGGCACAGGGAGGCTTCATCCCTCCCTCATGCTCCCTGCAGAGGACTCATTTGTTTCCCATGATATGAAGGAGGAACTGCTCAAATAAAAGCTGACCTTCTGGAGTTCACAACATCCTCAGACATTCAGGGTCCTTGTGCAAACATAACATGAAAAATGCTTTTCGCCGGAGTGCTAAATGTAGTTTTCCTAAAATGATTATGCATGACGGGAAGCTTTTTGCACCACATGAATAAGAGCAGGCCAAACAATAGGGCAAAGTAGCATGATGTTACCAGCTTTTAGAAATCTTCACTTCAGACATCATATAATTACTTTCTCCTTTAAGCGTCTTAATTTCCCTGAGAGCAGCAAAACGAATAGTTGTTGTAATCAATAATGAGATAAGATTGTCATGGACATGCCTCTCCAGAATTGACAGTATAAAATGAATCTGTCAAGCATTAGAAATGTAGGCCACACCCTGGTCTGCAAATAATGGCCTGACCACTGCAGCGCCAGCTCACTGATTCACAGCTTTGAAACTTAATAAATTCACCTGTTGTATGACTTCCATTACATGGCTTTCTAAATAGATAATTAGACATTTTAGAAAATACGCTGATTTGCTTTCTTGCAGAGTTAAATGAAAGGATTAATAGCACTTTCTTGCCTGTATGATAAGTATGAAGTGGCAACTTTTAGCTTAGATTAGCATAAAGACTAGAAACAGGGGAAAAGGATAGCCTAGCTCTAACCCCAGCATGAAACATATCTAAAACTATGTCTATACATGTATATATTTCATTTGTTCAATCAGTTTAAAAACAGAAGGGTAAAGACGTCAGGTGGTAGTTTTAAGGTGGTTTAAGGTTTGCTGGACTATTTCTTGCAAAGGTCAAGTCACTTCCTGGAATCTTGTCACCGTGAGATTGCCAAGAAATAACATGTTGCTTCTACACTGCGGAAAAAGTGGTGTTAGTAGGCAGATCATTATTTTATGAAGCCCCGAGGCAGAGAGACCTGAGCTGCCTTATTTTATTTTACAAGGTGTTGAACTTACAATAAAACAAATAAGCCTACATTTTCATCTATCAAAAGCTAATAAAAATATCAGATATCTCAATTACCTGATCACACAAAGGTGCAAGAATGAGAAAACGAGAGAGGTGAGAACCAAAGGGTGGCTTTACAATGCCCAGAGGGCCCCTTGGCACAATTATCTGGAGACCTGCCAACTGCTCACATTCCTGCCTTTCTTTTGGGACTCGGAGGTCTGGGGTGGCAGAGTGTCCGGGCGAGACTGGCATCGGGGTCACACTAAATCTGCACTGAGAGGGCAAGAAAGAAAATGGCCAAACAACAATAAGACAGGTGAGAAGAGAGAGAGAGAGAGAGAGAACAGAAGTAGGAGGTAAAACCACTCACCCCTCCCTTGCCCTCATTGTCTCCTCCTGTGTGCGATCAACTGGAGGGAGGTGCTCAGCTGGGAACAAGAAGAGAGTCACCAGCTCCGAGGGAGAGGACGCACACACAATACGAGAGACATGGGAGTCTGATCGGTGCTGGAATGGGTCGTTCCGTACGGTAGGTTGCTCTGCGGACCCGTTTCTGGAGGGAAACAGAGGGGCTGGACACAGGAGACGGACACAGGAATTCCAGGTCACAAGGGCTCCTGTGGCAGAGCGAGTCTTGGCTGAGTTGGGCTGGTATTCCAACCTCTCCCTCTCACGGTCATGAGTGTGACAGATGTAGAGTAGGACCAGGGAGGGAAAAATCAGGAAGAACTAAGAGGCTATAGAGTTTAACTTCAAGGGTCTGACCTGACCCCCATCAGGATGGGATCCTCCGTGGAGATTGCCTGTTTGCTGTTGGTGGTTTCCACTCTGGGGAAGAACCACTTGGTGTCTGGGGGCTGTTCAGGGAAATGCTGCCGAGGCAGAGACCTGAGCTGCCTGACCACCGACTGGAGGATGGACCGTGCCTATGGGACATGCTACTGCGACGAGGGCTGTGTGAGGACCAAGGACTGCTGCTTCGACTACTTCACAGAATGCCCAGGTGAGGGATGAAGGGAGGGGTCGCTCTCATTGGGAATGAGTCACAGGTGGAGGAGCTGTTGGGGTTCTTTTGGTGCGCACATATAACTATGTGATACCAGTGGGAGATAACCTGTCGCATGAGATAACCTCTGCTTAAAGATAGAGGAGTGCTCAGAAGATAAAGATATCTGCAGAAGAAAGATTATTTTTAGTACCTGGGATGCTTATCACATACTGTTTCTCTGATGACACAGAGCTGTTGCAAATGCATTGTGTGAGCACATTTACCTCCACCACCTGATTTTTGCAGTATACTAAAAACAATGACAACTCTTATTTTTCTTCTGGGGCTGCTACATCACACAACTACCATAATCAGTTCACCAAATAACCCAGGCAGCTCTGCGTCTAACCTCATTTCAGCGGACTGGCCCACATAATGGAATTAGTAAAAATATTTGAAGAATGTGATTCTGTCAATCAGTTGTAGCAATTACAGTTCCAGGCACACAAGCCGAGCGTACCTAATATGTGTCATAGGCCGATAGAGACTAAATCTGCATGCTTAATGCATCAAAGCTTGATCATCGAGGAAACGGAGCGACTGAAAAGGAAAGAAAAATAAATCACAGGACTTGGTTTGAATGGGTTGCTCACTTGGCGTGCGCTCAAACCACAAGGAGTAGAGCAGGGAACACTAATTCTACAAGTCACAATCAATGCTTCAATAATCTAAAGTTATTTCCTGGATATTTAGCTCCATTACACTGCTCCACAGGAAAATTGTAAGGCTGCAAGGTTTTACTGTTGCTGTGACTCCTCAGTGTCACCTCTGCACTCACTAAACTAAACGAATCAGTGTTGGTGTCTGGTCCAATTTCTATGACTTTCACTGCAGTGTGATTGTTTGCTACCACCAAAAGGATATCCTGTAATATTATTTCTCCCACAATATGGGCGCCAACATCCAGCTCAGGACTGTACTGTGAGCGACTGGAGCTTTTGGAGCGGCTGTGCCAAGCCCTGCCGGCCTTCAGTGCGGGTCCGTGTTCGTCACGTAGAGCAGCAGCCCAGCAACAGTGGAGATCCCTGTCCCGGTCTGGAGCAGCGGAGCGGCTGCAGGGAGTACAGAGACCACAAGGGGGGCCGCTGTGGACTACTCTCAGGTACACAAATACACGACCCTTCCTTGTTTTACTGCACCTTAAATGTGCTTAACCTCAACTTACCAAAATAATACTGATTTGGCTTTTCTTATCAGGTCCTGCATTCATCACAAGCATGGAGTTTGGCAAGGGAAGGCCGAAGCATGACTACTACGGAAACCCACTGGACCCTGGGTAGGTTTCACATCCTGCTGCTATAAAGCCTTGAGCACTCTGACATCTTTAAATTCAAGGGTTGAAATGTTCATGAATGCTGCCAGGGGTTAACTTCATTTTAGCATGAAGCTGTGTAACCCAAACCCTTAAAAAACAGCTCAACTATGTCTCCATGTACCGGTAGGTGTTTGCACACCTGGACGTCTGTCTACAAACAATTAAATATAGCAAATGCTGAAAGGCAACCCTTTGAAACCGAATACTATTCTTTAATGAGGACCTTCGCATGAAAAGCACATGCACAAAAGGCCTCGATGACAGTTTGCTTGGTATTGTTGGCAGTTTACTGGCTCCCCATTGGATGAATTATCGTTCCCATTTCATTCCATACTCCACTGGCTGGTGTGGAAAACAATCCCTCAGTCAGTCCCAAACTGGGTGCTGATATCCTCGTATTTTGAACATATACTTTAGTCCCCTAGCTTGATTCACTGGTCTTAACATCCCTGGAATGACTGCGTGACCTTCGTGACCCTGCGTCTACTCCCCTCAGGTTCTGTGTGGAATTCACACTGGAGTCCCGGACACCCCACTGTACAGTGGAGAACCGGCCACACACACACTGGATGCGCTACATAACAGAAGGATTTAAAGTGTGTGTGGCATGTGCACCTCCTGCCATGCACAACAATAGTGGCAGCTGCCAAGGAGACGGTCTGGAATCAGACAAGTATGAACCTTTATGTGTGTGTGTGTGTGTTCTTTCAGGTTCGTACAAACCTGGACGATTGACGATGTTTTGATAGAACAGCACATTACATTTCATGTTTTTTCCAATGTTGCTATTTTATCAATCCCACTTTATTTGGGTTTAAAGTGAAAATAAGCTAAGCCCTTGTAGACGTAAGTATGCATACAAAAAACAAACATTGGGGTCTGTGACTGTTGCAGAGAAGCTTTGCTCCACTGGCAGGCGGTGGGGAACCATCAGTGCAGCGGGACCTGGAAGAAGATCCAGAAAACCCGGCAGTGTGACTGCCCGCCACAACACAGCTTCGTCTTCATCTGATGGAAAGAAAGCACCACAGAACTTTCTCTGATCTGGTCTCCACAATAACATTTCACAGCGGAGCGCCTCTCGTCAGTGAGAGTGAAATACTGTGTTCAGATCAGATGCTTCAAAAGGCTTTCTAAGCCAAGAAAACACTCAAGACTTGACTGTGGTGCAATGCAATTCTTTAATATATAATATGCTACTGGTATAAAAGTATGTTTAACTCTCTGCAATCACCAAGCACGTTTCCACTGTTTTGTGTAATTTTGCGGCACACTATGTAAAGACACTGTAACATGTACAGTATTTCACCCTTTGTATTACACATTGAGCATCTATCAAAGAAAATGTTTCAGCATTTTAATTGTACCAAGGCACTGTTGTATTTGTTTATTATAAAATTATAACAATATTTTACATTTGTGATCTGATTTCACCCTCAAGGAAATAAAACCAAACAAACATGAAATGTTCCCGATGATAGAGGCAACACAAACAGCAGAGTTCAGTGGTATGAAGTATATTTGATGCCAACCAAGCACAACACACCAACAACATAAAATGACCCATTTCTGATGTATTAAAAGGGTTAAAAGAGTGTGGTTTCACTCACATTCATTACATTTTATAAGTTAGAGGTGAATACTTACAAATTTAACTATCAAATGTACCCATCATAGAAGGCCATGAATATAGCTCAAATACTCATTGTGTTGAGCGCCCTCCAGTGGTGTATTTTATCAGTGCAAACAGCAGCAACACACCGACAACCTCTTCCGAAATGAAGCACTGTGCTGATACAGGTTAGGTCAAGCCGTATTTACAGGTGCATTGCGATAATGTAAAAGTTAGAGTCACTCTCCCTCTTTAGCCGACTTTATGTGTCTTCATTAAAACTCTCCAGCGGTCTTTGAGCATGGTGCCGGTGCGTCCTTCAAAGTCAAAATCCATTAATATGCGAGCCCAACTCCGGCCGTGACGTTGAACTCCAATCTCAAGGAATTTGTCCAGCTTGTGTGTCCATTTCTAAACGAAATAAAACGGAAGGAATTAAAAGAAATTGTAAAACACGACCTAAAAAAGGTAGAATTTGAGTGATGCTTCATATCTTTACTTGATTTTGGATTATTATACTGGTCATGAATGAGCCGTGTGGTTCAATTTACCTGAGGTGGTTTTCTTGTCTTTTTGACCGTCGAGGTGTCCACTGACTTCACGGACATCACCGCCAATAACTCTGATGGTCGGAGGTTTAACGGTCTTTATTATTTTTGTTTTCATGTTCAGAAATGTGTAAGAAATATATGGTGGGGGACTCTATTTTATAGAAAAAAGTAACATATTGCTACATCAGATAAAATCAAAATACAAAAAGGCACTGAAAAGATAAAACCTACCGCTCTTAGAGATTCTTCTGAGAGAGACAAACGACTTCTTGCATGAATCCGTTGGCCATATATCCGAAATTTTTGTCGACAGTAGTTTCCGTTTTGTTCTGTGGAAGTGTCATACAGTGAGACATAAATATTTGTGACCCCACAGCTTGCTAATTTTCTGCTTTTACCCAAACAGACAGAGCAAAAGACACATTTCAACACTAATTTCTACTGACCTCAAACAAACATCATTCTTCTTTTTATTATTTTCCCTGTTAAGACATAAATGTACAGTATATTGTTCATTACAGATCACATGCAAAGTCCAATAAATAAAACTGAGGGTGTCAATAGTTGTTTCCTACTTTCTGTTCTCTGTTGATTTGTCGGCTTCCTCGGACAGAGAGCCGTCCCGTGGCATCGGGTCCTCCAAATCCAACTGCACTCTTTGTGATGACTGCACCATCTTTGTGGCTTCCTGATAGAAGAAGAGGCAGCCATCAACACACAGACTAACATATTAGTTACTAAATGTTACATTTGCATACTCCTCCAAAACAATAAACTTCCAGGCTTTAAAGAATACTTCAACCACAAAATGACCACTTCCATATCAATCCCTCACCCTCGTTACCTTGAACCTTGTTTAACATTTTAACTTCATCAAAACATCCGTTTACGAATTCTCACACTGCTCACGACTTGAAAAACTTCCACTTGAACAGTTTCATGGTGAGTAACTCGTCCATGCAAATCTGTAGTGAATTAATCGTAAGATTTAGGCCAAAAATGTGTGTAACTCAAAGAAGACTTGGACTATACTCCACCAGTTGTTATAATATCATTTTTGATGATTTTAAAAGTGGCCCCTATTTAATATTACCTCTATTTAGAAGTTCTCAGATTTTTTAAATATTTGTTTTACATGGAGGCATGCAAGAAAAACATTTTTCTTCCCGATTAAGCAAACACGCTGTGAGTAATTAATATACAAATGGTCATTTTGTGGGTGAAGAATTGCTATAATGTGAAAGCCAAACTAACGAGGCCTGTCATTAAAATACCCTTCTAAGTTCAACCTTGGTCAGCGGCTTTTATGTAAATCATTTTTGAAACTTTCATGCATAAGCAGGTTTGTTAGACCTCGAGGAGGACTCTGATGTATGTAGCAGTTTGTCCTTCCTCCTAATTTTGATGACAAATTGCCAATTAACTATGACTGATAATGTCCCATCAGCACCTTCAGTTGGCCAAAGCACCATTAATCAGAAGTACCCGAGTGGCACACAAGATCAAGAAAATGTGTGGACTGCTGTTTGGTGAACCATGCCGGTAGCTGTGGCAAAATATTGGTCACCCGATAATGGGCAATTAAATTACGTGTAACCAAAAATATTCAACAGCAGAGCAGCAAAGAATTCTTTTCACACTTGTTTGGATCAAAAGGACAAGGGTTATAAATTAAAATTAATTTATATTGATGTGAAACTTTCAAGCATCCATTACAGCACTACTCAAAATATTGTTTAATTTGTGAGCGAGGACGGGATTAATTCTCTAATGCAGAATGATTTATTGCAGATATTCTACTCCTTATTTTTTTAGCCATACAAAGTCGATTTAATTTGCCATTAGTCGTGCAGGGCCAGTCGTGTATAAATGTTTACTCTCATCATTAAGAGACTGAATAAACCTGCCATGGGAAAACAATTTTCCATGTAACAGTCAAAGACCTGTGCTTTGCCTTTCTGCACAACCAACTTTCAGAGGCCGTGTTAAACTACGCGGAACAGCACGTCAATCACCTCTCCCACATTTTTATTTTCCAAAAGGCCTAGTGGTGTACGATATGTCAAAACACAGTCAATCAAGTTAATACAAACGTACAGGAAACGAGGCGACATTTTTTTGCACTCCAGTTCATCAAGCCCGTTGTCAAGCTTGTCTATACATTTTATGTGCTCGGCTGAACTCTGAAGGTTTGACCTTGAGATATTTTGACATAGGTTTGGACCTACAACATAGTGACTCAGGTGCTGTACCTTGAGGAGGTAGTCAGAGGGATTCTTCTCCAAGTAGGCATGCAAGAAAGATTTGGTTGTCTCCAGCAGGCGGCTGAAGCTGAAGCTCCTGAGGAATGGGTGGTAGGTTTCCTTCTGCGTCACTATTGTCGACAGCTTAACTATCAATTTGTGCTGAAAAATATTAGTTGTTGAGCATTAAAGTCAATCATTCTTGGCCAGGACATAATCCAATATCAACCCTGTGCTTTAGAAAAGAAAAGATACAGTAATAGACACACATACCTGTGAGAATTCACGGTTATTCTCAAACCATTTGAGGGCAGAGGAGGCAGAAGATCTTTGGCCTTGCTCCAAGCACAGAGCCACAGACTGGGAACATAGACAAATGCACCATAATCTTAATCTAAATTAGGACAAAGCATCCCAGTGTGACATCAGGACTTTAACAGCAGACTTTGGCGTTCTCCAGAATTCATTTAATTCTTTCAGTCACACCCAGAAACATTTAAAGCCATGTCTGGACATTTTTAGATCTTGTGTCAAGACAGCCCCCAAATAATTGATGTGATTACCTGGACAAGCAACAGTTGGGTGATGTTTTTGAACAAACACTCATCTTTCACAGTGTACTTTAGGTCTGACCATACTTTGGCAGCAGACATCAGAGGCATCACACAGGTGTCCTCTTCAAACTGGACATCTGGGGAAACAGTTTATTATTAAGCATCCTCAGGTATAAACTGTAAACATATCCCCTACAAATCACTAATAAAGGCTTATTAGTGATGTTTCTGTGGGCACGGTTGCTGTAAGTTTTCCATGCAGTAATAACTTAAATGCAGATGTAAACAGATGTTTCAGAGTGTGGCCTGAGCCAGGACTGCAAGAACTTACCCAGCTGGTCTCCATGCATGACTCTCGTAAGGAAGCAACATATAGTCATTTTCTCATTATGGAGATTTCCTTTTAGTGACGAACAGAAGCCTAAAATCAAAAATGTAAACACATTCACAAAACCGTGTTAGCCACTAGGTTTTCATAATGAGAAGAGACATTAAGATGGTGTCCTTGTAATCAAGATAACAAAATCACATTTTCATCTTCATTACTAAGAACCTAAAAAAAGCTAATTTCAATGCACGAGTCAGTGACTGTTACTTTCATCATTATGTCTTTGATATGATTAAATTGATTTATGTTGTTGTCGCTCAGGAACTCACAATTCACTGTTATCGGTTATTGAGGCTCCTAAGCAAGGCACCTAGCTATATCCTCATATTAATGACATTATATTGAAACTTTAACTTAGCTTATCTTTCCTTTCAGCACCGTTTAAATATAGCTAGGTTAGGTTACTTTTAATGATTTGGTGCTGTTAATATAACTTAGCTTAATTCTCTTTTGTCCATTTACGTGCACGAGTTATTCACGTTAATTTGAATTAACAAATTAAAAAAACTTTTATCGCTAACGTTAAAACTTACCCTGATTTATATTCCCGGGTACTTTGAATAAGCAAAGTTAACGTTGGTTAATGTTAAGCTAACTAGCTAGCTAACGCTTTGCTAGCTTTGAAAACTTACCCTGGAAAGCCGAAAGCGTTTCAATGAATTCATCAAAGTTGTCTTCCTTGAAGTGGCGACACAGACTCACAAACTCAAAGTCCAACATCCACCGATTAGCAAGATCAGAAACTTCGGCAAAACTGGCACTTTCATCTGTATGACTTTCAGCTGTTGCGTTGTTATTGTTAATTTCAGATTCCATGTTTGTTTTATTTATTTTTCTCCTTCTTTCTTGTCGTTGTTGTTAGATTTCCGCGCGCTGTTGCTTATTTAGTGCTTCTTGATATCCTGCACCGCCCCCTGGCGTTGGGAGGAATAACCACTAATTCAACTTTTAAACAAATTAATGTAATACGGACCAAAGGATAACTCCTTTGTGCGCTTTCTTTTCTTCTCTTTTATTGTTTATCGTCTTCACAACTGTATTACTGTCTTTGGCTGCATTGCAGTGAAATATAACACAACAATAACTCAGTCAGGGATTTCTTTTCAGGCAGATCAACTCCACTTTGCCCTTTTTCCAAAAATGCGACAAAAATGACACATTTTAGGGATTTGCGCGGAATATTGACACATATTGTACATATTTTAAAACTCTAGAACTAATTGAACACCTGTAGGTGATCTAATGTGTGCCCATTTTACTTTAAAATATCCCTAATGTGAAAGCTTAAAAACTGTAAAAGAAATAAGTTCCCCAAAAGATCCACACACAAAAGGAAAAAAGTTCTGACATTTTTGATGGCACCTTGGAGGCATTGTTATCTATAAAGTGCACAACTAAGACAAGTTGTGGATATTACAAACATCCCCACCCACCTATTATGTATCCACAGGTTCCTTACATTTTTCATATTAAGGACGTTAAGAGATTCTAGTCTTGTGGTTTGGGAGGGCTGTTTGGCAGCGGTACACCAAAGCAAAGTGGAGATCCATTAATTGCATCTAATGGAATGGAATACATTTATCTCCAGTGATCAATAATTGATCAGCCTGTCTCACCAGACTGCTCAGTTGTCTGCCCTTCTGGATGTAAAAAAACATGCGTACCTTCTTGCTGCAAACTGTATTAATTAATTATATGTATTTCTAAACTGATATATTTCTATTATTTTATGCAATTATCCTTATTGAGCGAAACATGAGTGTGGAATTCTTTTTTAGTTTTTAAACAACAGCTCATTTATAAAGTAGAAAACACCAGACACACAAACACGTGAGTTATATACACATTTATTTGTAATTCTGCATATGCTAATAGACGTAATGGGGAACAATGCTCTACAGAAATGTTGACATACATGTACCATGACGAAGTGTTCTGTGGTCACATAATTGTTCGGACTACTACATGCATGGCCTACAATGATGTTGCTTCATACAGAAACAATCTGTAGCTCAGAATGTGTCTAATGATAATGCTCTCTAAAAGTTGAACAGAAAAAAAACAAAATCAAAAACTGTAAGAGGCAGAATACACATAGACTTAAGAAGAAACAATGAAGCTTTATGTGTTTCAGGGAACAAGGTTTGGTAAGCACGCATGAGTGACACAGACAATAACCATTCTCCCAGAGAAAATAAAGACACAGCCTTTCCACTCTGTACGGTGTCACAGAAGATAATGCCAGTGTGAGACAGTAAGACAGAGCAGTCGTTTCACTGTCAGCTCACAGAATTCATTTTCAGTATCCACACAAACATCATCCCAAGGGGATTTATCGGATCAATCCAAATCCCTTGTTTCTCTACCCTACCTGTCAAAATGAAGGATTACTCGAGGCTAACACGGAGACATGATCACTACAAACAAGGGATGAAAGGAAACATGTTAAAGTGAACGTACAGGTACAGAAAAAAAAAAACATATCTTTAACGAGAAGGTTATCATAAAAAAAAATGAAAACCCCAAACCACAACAACCTACGCTGACCCCGCATTTGACTCTGGAGAGTACCAAAGAATCTATGTTTCCAATGGGGGATCAATCATTTCAAAAATAATTCCATGCGCTCTCACATGAATCTCTGATTATGTCGGTCTGGGCGTACAGTATGCAAACAGACAAAAAAAGAAAACATGGACCACAGCGGATCGCTGATATGATGGAACCATTTGTGAGGACTCCATTGAGTCTTGGCCTTCTTTTCATCCCATTGATCCCAGTGCCTGAGGGCATGCCATGGACTTAGAGCCCCTGGAGCTGTTGGGATTGGAGCACTCAGTGCTGTCAGCATGGGAAATAATCAGATGACAGTAGGGATGTATTCCGCTCCGTCTGTGGTCATATACACATTCTCCTTCTGTCTATTTATCTTGAAGTCTAACAGTCAAACTTCTCTCCCTTTGTTGGGGCTACTTTCTGTCTCACTGAAGACTGATGGGGGGTGGATACTGAATGGTGGTGCACTGATTACCCAGGAGGAGGGAGAAATATTGCCGCTCCTTACTCCAGGAGCCAAGACATCAATGTGGATTTGACAACATCACCTTTCAAAAAGTAGAGAAGTAACTACTTGACAATAGCTGTTAAAGAAAAAAAGAACAAAACAGAAAATCTATCCAATCGGAACATCAGAGAGTTATAGAAAACCTGAGAACTCAATAACATTACTTGTGTGTATTACATAAAGACCTGATTTCTCCTATAAAATTAGAATTTTCTGTACAGTGCTATATGAACAAAGCAAAATGACTTGCTACCTTCTCATAAACAGCAGTGTTATGAAAAGGCACGCATCATTTCAACCACCATATGGCAGGAAATTGTGGTCGTGCTCCATTTTGGTTTAGAAAAAATAGAATCATTCTCAACGTTAATTCACAAAAAACATAAAATCCTTTGTGTGGCCATTGGAATTAGATTATTTTAATATCTTCCTCAGACATTTGTTAGATTATGTAAATCTAACAGCAATATAAAAGGCCCAAAGTGGTCAATTTGGATCCCTGTTTCCACAGATAATCAAATTTGAGGTCCATTGATATTTGGCATTAAGATGCTAGACAGCATATGCCAGCCATATAATACGAAAAAGAAAGTCAAATTCTCATTTGCATTGTTGGTTGAGATTCTGGTAGTTGTAATACTGTTTTGCCTCGTATTAAAGATATAACATTTGAAAAATACAAGTAATTTCTGCCTGTACACTTACAAATCCCATAGACAGAAAATAAAGTGCCACAATTCTTGGCCTGCATAGATTGCAGTATGCGGTATTGCACATTCCACACCTCTCTGTGAGAACACAAAAACATGATAATGATGCGGAAAAAGAAAGAAAACAATAAAACAAACAACAGAGAACTCACCCATGTACTCACTGTCAGTACCATTCTGGTTTGTGTGGCTTTCACAAACACACTGCTAGTACACTCATCCAAGTGTCATGCTGAAACAATAAATACATATTCCAGCAATAAAATTTAAATCAAAGGCAACATACAACAGATATTTTCAGTCAGTGTAAAACAAAAAGCAAGAAAGAAGAAAAGAGAAAAAAATAACTCCTTTGGGTTTAAGTTTGACTGAAAATAGTTTTGTTCACAATAAAACACAATAAATTACAGTCCAAGACACTACGGATATACAAAAAAAAAGATGCCTTAAACTTGTCAGCAGAATGGGATAAACTTGCAGTAGTATTGAAAAGAATGTCAATAACGACATCAGGGCGCTGAGGATAGGATAATGAACACGATGCAGGTAAACAAACCATAAGGAAAACAAAACAAAACCTATAACTTCTGTCATAATACATGTTATTACTGTATATGTTTCTATGCAGCTGAGATAGTTGAAAGCCTGTCAGTGTGCTTGATTTGGTCCATTGATATCAGAAGGGATACTGTCATTTTTTTGTGGTAGTCTATCCCTTTTGAATTGCCAAAATAGACAATTGTAGTGTAAAGCATATATATGAGTATTAATGACCAAATCTACTGTGCTGAATAAATACATAGCCTTAACTCTGTTTTATGGAATCTCTCTTACCTACCGTAGATTTTATTTTACAACCAATCTAGACCTACGTATTTAATTACTACGTAATGTACTACTTTTAGATGTATATATTGACGTTGGAGAGTAAATAAGATTTATTTTTGTGATTTGGAGGGAATCAAAAGGCTTGAACAAGGAATAACACATCTTGTAATAAATATGTTCAGTAGCAGTAGTGTCTGCTAGTTCCTTTCCTTACTAGTTACATACATATTTGGCAACTATAAGTGTATGCGTGTTAGGGGTGATGTTTTTCAAAGACTGAATATCGGATGCTCAGCTGAAAGTTCAACAGTCAATATGGAAACCAAAAGCAATGTGGTCAACGTTACAGTTTCATACACCATTTTGCACACACAAAAAAACAAAAACATTACATGGGAACACTTTGCATTTCCACAAAAGGTAATGATATGTTTTCTTATAGGTCGCTACGATGCAACACCCAGTCTGAGGGCTCTCAACTCAACCCCCCACCCCCCCCACATCCCTCCTTTTCACATTACAAATATTTGTACCTTCAGTGACAGTTTTCCGATGCCAGCCTGAGCATTGTCATTGCTTTAGATGTCCTAGTATTTACAGTGGAGCGCTTTCAGCAAACTAAGCACCGTAAAATATCTGTCTTTTTCAAATGCATGCTTTTAACAGATAAGTCCCTCTGTGCATTTCCTTCTTTTGCTAGAAAAAGGAGACTGTCATTATGTACATTGGGAGGACCAGAATGTCAACATAAGTTGATGAATTCGCTCTGTTTTTCGAGAGCCTCCTCCTTGAGCCCACTGTTTGCCCCAGAGTCATTCTCAAATCTGCACGGAGCACTGCAGTTTCTTTTTCAGCAAAATCACAACAACACAAGTAAAAGGGACTTGTCATGCCATGCAAAAATATCTTTCACTACAGCTAAACCCTTGTATTTTTCTTTCCTGCTCTCCCACACACCGGGCTGAGGTTGCAGTGGGCCTGTAGTCCCTCTGAGCTACTCTTACGGTCACATGCTGGTTTCACAGGTCGGGGAGAGGCTTCCATCCCCGGGTATCAGGTGGATATCGGATGTAAACATGTGGTTCTCTACTTTGTGTCCACTTTGGTTGCTGTCAGCATTGACTCCGTCTGCCCCGACCACACCTTGGGTGCAATTTTGTGCTGCTGTCTTAGGTGACAATGGTGCAACGGCAGCTCCCGCCACTGCCATCAGATGCTTCTCATTGTGGTTCTCTGTGGCTTGATCTTCATCGCCAGGTGGGGTGTCTACCACCAGCCTCTTTGGGGACAACGGGCAGGTCTCCTCCTCTGTGACTGGGAGCAGCTCCTCTGTACTGGCGATGAGCGGTGATGTCTCTCCCTCTGGGGTCTCGTCTTCCAGGATGCTGGAGCTGATGTCTCCAGGAGAGGTAGTGCTGGGCGGTGTTAGCGGGCCTTCAGCAGAGGTCTTGGTGAAGTTAACCTGTAACTCCTTTATTTTAAGAGGGTTATTCCCTCTTGGAGAGCACTGGCTATTATCCACAGCACTGTTAAAGCTCTCCCCTTCCTCTATGTTTAGCTCCGATCCGTCACCTGGGTCGGCGGATTCATAGAGGCCATCTTTGAGTATGATGCTAGGAGAGATGTTGTCATCAATGGCCCTAAGTTGGCTTAAATCAAGGTGGGGCGGGGCCCTAGGGTGTCTGATTTGACAGGGCGCAGCATCTTCTTCATCTGAGTTGGAGTCCTGTTCTCTAAAGTCTGCTGAGCAGCCTGCAAAGTTATCTGGAAAAGAGGGTTGGACCTCCTTCATCTCCAGCTCTACTTCCTCTTTTAACGTAAATTCGGGGCTTTGAGATTTCTTCGGCGAGACCGGGGCGGTCATGGTTGTGCTCAGAGTGCTCATGGAGCTTGTAGTGTTGAGGTTTGTGAAAGACTGTGACCTGGTCATCTGGTTGTACATCTCCTCCAGTTTCAGCGCATTAAGGTGCTGTGGGGTCCTGTTTGTCTGCTGGGGACTTCCAGTAGTGTTGATGGTGATGCGATGTGGGGAGCTTTGTGGCTCAGGGTTTCTTTTAACCTGAGATTTCAGGTCAGTCTCTGAGGAGGCGTGCCTGGTTGAGCTGCCCCATCGGCTCGGCGACATGTGGTTCTCCAGGGAGGTCTTTTCCTCTCCTTTCTCCACCACCACATCCATCAGTTCCATACTGCGGGCAAAGGCATCTTTTAGGTTCATTGACACAATGCTGCCATTCCTTTTGGCTCTCTCCAAAGCCTCTCTCCTCTTGATGGCCTTCTCTTGCCTCTTCTGCTCTTTGTAGAACTCAGAGAAGTTGTTGACAATAATGGGGATGGGTAGGGCAATTACCAGCACTCCTGCAATGCAGCAGAGCCCACCCACAATTTTTCCAAGTAAAGTCTGTGGGTAAATGTCACCGTAACCCACTGTAGTCATTGTAATGGTTGCCCACCAGAATGAGGCAGGGATACTGGTGAATTTGGTGGCATCTTCATCTTTCTCAGCAAAGAAGACCAGGCTGGAAAATATCATGATGCCCATGGCAAGAAATAAAATGAGCAGCCCCAGTTCATTGTAGCTCCTTCTCAAAGTAAACCCTAGAGACTGGAGCCCTGTGGAGTGCCTGGCCAACTTCAGGATCCTCAATATCCTCATGATCCTGAATATCTGCACCACACGGCGCACATTTTGGAACTGCAGCACACTCTTGTTGGACTCAGTTAGGAAGATTGTGACATAGTAGGGCAAGATGGCCAGCAAGTCAATGACATTCAGCGGGCCTTTAAAGAACTTCCACTTGTTGGGAGAGGAGAGGAAGCGAAGGAGGTACTCCATGGTGAACCAGGCGATACACACGGCCTCCACGTGGGCCAGCTGGGGATTATCGTTGGCCTGGCCAAACTCGTCTGTGACCTGCAGCTCTGGTAAGGTGTTGAGAGACAGAGCGATGGTGGAGAGGACGATGAACAGGATCGAGATGATGGCTAGAATCTACAAGAGGGAACAGAAAGAAATAATATATTAGCAGGCTTCCAATAAATGTGTCAATGTTCATGTGACTTTCATTGTCATTATTAATACACTGAAAAATAGCATACATATTCTGGATTATTGTATTGTATTATACACACAAGGCTTCAGCCATTAAATGTTGACTTAAGATATAGAACATTTTGATGTCTTTCTCAATTAGCATGTGATGGCTCAGTAGTTTGTTACAGATATGAGATACACTGTGAATAATCATAGGTGTCTGCATGATGTGAATGCATGTCACAATATTGTTTGTATTGAAAAAGAAAGATAGAAAATACATTTGTAAAATGACAAAAGAAGGTAGCAAATGACTCAAATAAACACATAAAATACATCTTTGAATTAATGCAGCATTGCAGGATGTTATTAAATGAGAAGGAGATTTAAATAAGGGGGAAATAACTAGGCCAGAAACCTATTTTGGAAGAGGAGGAGTGTGTTCGTGTGTGTGGACCCATCTAGATTAAAGGATTTTGGCTCCACCTGTTGGCAACAGACTAAAATCCCCTTTATCTGTTTCAGAATATAATTTATTTTTTCAGTGTAAAAAGAAAAGTTTTTTTAAATTTCTGTTCGTACTTGTGAAATTCCTGATGCTTTGATATTGTTTCCTGCACCTTCTGCTCAGTAAAAGCGATAGATGAGAATATCCGGCATAATCCTATGAGGTCTTGCGCAGCATGAGGCTGCGTTTCAACTGCAGCTCTCTACCTTGACCAGGATTTATTGACATTGATATATTAAATCTGACCTTATATGTTCTGACTGGGGTTGGGTATTTATAAAATGAGTTTGTGTAAGCAATATATGGTGAGTGTTTGACTGTAACATCATGTTATGTGATGAGTATGTGTGCCTTGTTAATACAGAGCGACAAGTATTAATTACATAGTTCTCTCATCATTCGTCCCTTCATTTCTATAGCCCTCTCCATGTTTTATTACTGGTGGGAAGATATATCCATACAATGCTGCAGGGATTAGCTGATGTCCTTTTCCCACAGCTCAACTCTGCTCAGCCAGGAGTCTCAGCCCACGCAGGGGAAGGGTGTCTGTCCTACACACTGTAGTGCAGCATAAACACAACAATCAACCGAACGCCAGTGCATTCTTCTGAGTAAAGGCCTCTAATACCCACGCAACATAAAAGCTATTAAAATCTAATGAACAAAGATTGAAAAGTCTCAGTCCTGGAAGGAAAACAAGGCGCCCTGAATACTAATCACAAACCGCATCAAGTTGCAGAACACACTGATTATCTTACATAAATTTACACAGCGCACTCTGGAGACAGTCAGTGTGTGTCCTGTGAGACTTCCCAAATTCGACAAATATCACGTACTGGTGAAGATCATGCAGTGATGGAGCTCAAGGATTTTTCAAAGGTGTTGAGCTACTTCTATAGTCTTTCAATTAGCCTTGAGCTAACACTGACACGGTGGGCCACAGCCTTGTGCCACTGCCTGAAATAGATGTAAGAAATCCCTTCTAGTAAACGAGAAAAACAGAGAAAAGAAGGATTGAGACAGATCGTAAGAAAGAGACAAAGGGGTGTCATGGCTCAGCAAAGGAAGTGTTATCACTAAATGAATGCTGCTGCTGATTAGGTCAAGCCTGTTAGCGGCTAAGTGAGGCAACCTGGGCCTGGCCTGGCAGCGAGTTGAAAGGCTGGAGTCACAGTAAGGACGCACACAGCTTCCATACCCACGAACCTTTTGGCAAGCACACTCGACCAGAGGACCTTTGCTTGTGTTCCTGCTGCTTTGGCACCATGTCAGCACCAAAGGTAGAAGAGTAGATTAGAGCATGAGATAGCGATTGTGATCAGTTTACAGGCTTACTGGCGGTACATTGTGTTGCTTGTGCAGCTGAGTTATTCAGATACAAGTGTAAGAATAAACATGATTTATGAAAACACATGCTAAAGGTCACTCATTCTTTAGAGGCCAACTATTCTTTAAATAGATTCACATTACCTGCCTCAGAAGAGACAGTTAATCTTCTACTGCTCTACACTTTGGAGCAAATGAACCTGCGCTGTGCAGCTGAATGGATGGACTTGAACACTAAGACACTCACAGACAGAGAGAGAAAGTGATTAATGTTGTCACTGACCCACACCCATGCAATCTCACCTTCCTACACACCCATGCATCCCTTGCTCATGGACACCACCAAATGGCATTTGAACATGAGGATGAGCAATCCTGAGGTGGCTTACATTAACCTGCTGTAATTGCGTGGGAGTAGTTAGGAAGATACATTACTTGGACTCAGTCGTCTTTGCACCTGATTTGCATGTGCGGTGACATTCAGTGTAGCATGTAATGCCCGGGGTGATGTCTTAAAAGAGGGAAATGAGTGCAGCTATGCCAGTTGACCTGGAAGTGACCCATAAGAGGAAAACTACCAGAGACAAGACACTTCATTCAAGATATTTCATTGAACTGGACAACAGTTCAAAGAGTAAAATAACTGGGATTACAACTGGGGAATAAAAATTGCTCAATTTAAATTAAAACATTTGAGTCTATCTTCCTGGTCCCTGTGGAGGTTATGACCTCAGGATGCAGTCAGGTCTACGCCAGGCCAGTCATGAGCCTGATTGGTTTAGAGAGGTTAATGTCTTCAGATGATTGGGTCATGTGTCTGTGCATATTCAGGTGCTCTTACTATCCTTTTACCAATTCTACCTCAGAGATTGCTGAGCATGACTGTGTTGAAAACTGCTTCACTTTGAGACTTACAATGAGATGAAAGGCAGATGACGAAAGAGCGAAAATGATCCAATGTCACGTGACTTTTATTTGTATACAATACTCTAAGGACTTCTCTGAATACTTTGGTCTTTACTTAATGAAATCACTTGACGAATGTCTTCACAAAAAGAAAAAACAGCTGGCTAAATCCCTCAAGGGACAGCTTAAAAAAATAGTGCCTGCCTGGGACAGTGTCGGCAGCAGTTTAGGAGAATGTCTTTTGTGCACCAAGGGAGTGAACAAGCTTTATCCACCAACACCCACCCTCACAATTTAACTTCTACAGCTCCTTTAATAATAGATCCCCTGGGAGACCTGAGCAGGGAGTATGACGTTGATCCAGAGGAAAAAAAGACAAAGGAGTCACTGAGTTAAGAGCCCTCTCGAGCCTCTTCTCTGGGCCCCCCCCCCCCCTCCCCCCACCCCCCCATCTCTTTCAGTTCCCACAGGAGGGAGTCAATGGGCCCTCTAACTTCTCTCTAACTGTCCTGGCATTACTGGCAGCCCTGTGGTCGCACATTGACACCCCTACGTCTACCTGCATCCCCATCATTTTATTTGAGGATGCTATGTGGAAGAAGAAAAAAAACTCACCCCACACCAGAGGCGCATCTGCCAGCTATGGGGAGGATATTGATTGTGTACACATCACATTATGGCCAGCAAGCCCTATATTGATCTCCTTGCTCAGAGCGCTTATGGACCATGATCAACCTCTGAGGTCCCCACTGATCCTCTCTACTTCCCCTTGTGTCATCAATTTGTGCCGGATAAATTGAGCCATTCCTCAGGTATGATAATTTGTTCCTGCAAAATCAATCCAGGTGATTATGGTTATGGTAATGTGGATTGATCCCTTGACTTGTGCACTATTTTATCTCCTGAGACTGTATCTTTTCCAGTTGGATGAGCCCGCCAAAGCCACAGCTTTGTGCATGCTTTAAAATAAATAATTATTTTTAATTTAATAAACTATCACACTATGTTTACATAAGCCAGTGGGCCCTTTCATTTCACTTTTCAGACCTATGGCTCCTTATGCTGGAAATAGGTTTAAAATAGGTTTAATACATCACAAATGGCAAACTCTGACTCTAAGATGTGCACAAATTCTGTTCACAGCAATTAATTATATAATTGAGTAGATATGTAATATGGCTTCTTAGGGAACCTGGCACACATAGTTTAAGAGAGATTTATAGGGCATGGATAGTGAGGGTATGACTTGAATACATGCACCTTTAGACGGAATGATCATTAATCAACAAACGAACATCTTTCCTCCCAGTCTGTCATTATTCTGCTGGTCGAGTGCCTTTTTTATGGCTACTTTCCAAAGACTTCACAGAGAGAGAAACGCAGAGGGGGAATGTGATATTTGGTGGTAGTCCACTGTTTTATCCCACAGCTCCTGCGAGGTTCAGATAGGTTTGGAGGAATGCCACAGTTATTACAAGTTGGGCCTCAATTCTAAAGCCATTAGTCTATCGACAATATAATTGAGCTCACAAAGCACTGGAGAGAAATAAATGGCGAAACTGACTCGATTGAATCCCTTGAAACTGATGCGATATGTGTGTGGTCATTGAAATATGTCCATTTTTATTTTTGTTATGACTTTGCAATATCTGATAAAAGAAAACACTCCATCTGGCCAACTATATTTGGCAACTCCAGTGGGAGTTTAGTGCAAGAAAAACTATTGAGCTTTCCATAATATCTCTGACAGCTGTCAGTGCAGTCAATAATTGCAGTGGATGTAACCCATTTGTCTTGAATAATGCAGCATCACCATGTGTCACTTACAATTTAATTTGTCATCAGTCAGTTAGACTATTATGTGTCCAGTGCTGGGCAACCTTAATCAGGAGTATTAGCATGATCATAATTTTGCAAGTAAATCATTTATCTTGTTGATTTTTTAAACAGCACAAAGCTTTATACACTGAAGTCTCTCTCAGTTTCATATTATCTTTGGTGGCATGCAACAGCATGGGACCTGAGGGCTCAGCCAATGCTATATATGCTGAGAGTGAGGTTCTTTCAGCTGCACATCAATCGGTTGATTGGGCTGACAGCCTTTGAGAGGAACCTTAATCAATAACCAATTCTTATCAGCGACATTACAGGCCTCGCACACACTTAGGTTACAGAGTGCTGCAGTTAATTCTTTGCCACGATATAATAGGAGGGAGAACAAATAAATAATAATATTCAAATAAAAACGGTCCCTCCACCATGCACACATTCACCCACTGTTCCTACTGGTGGAGTGTATTCCCTCGTGGTCACTGTACTATGTTTCATTTGATCCCTTCACTAAACTTAACCGTGTCCCCTTTTCTTCCCATTTACTTAAACACATTTTTCGTGTGCTTTTCACTCTCCCCCCTTCTGCTCTTTTCCAGGCTTTATTTATACTGATATTTGTTTGTGTTACTTTTTTTTGTAGCCACATGGAGGAAAGTGGGCTAGTATGAAATATTTATAGAGTGCGATCATGCGTCCGGCCAGTAGTTGCACAAAAGCGCCTTCTTAGAACAAGCGACACAGCCGAGTGGTCAGTGTGTGGCGCTCTATTACAGATGAGTTTTGGTTAAACAAGTATACATAAAAGATTGCATATGAACACATTGTAGTGACAATTCCCAAGTCTGTGCTTGTTCAAATTACACATGTGACCAGAATCACAATTAAGACTGTTGTTAATTTACAGGGAAATGTGCCAGTGTATGAATCCCTGAGTGCTGAGAGTTGGCAACAGCATAGAGAAAGAAATCAGACTTTGATTGTGATGTTGTCACATTGCTGTGGTATGGAGGAGAAACCAGACGTTTGTTGTTTTCAGGGGAGGAGTGACACTGTCAGAAAATTCAGACTATACCTGCAACTAAACTAGATACGCATGGAAAGTTGAAAAGTTCAGCCATAACAATGTTTTGTCTGTTTATCCACTTCCTCTTTCCACGTCGACTAAGAACTTAGTTGATAACATTATTTCTTGGAAATAAGTCATTCAGCAGGAAAAAACATAATCTAAAAAAAATAATTAAAAATTACATAAATTATACTGATTAGTCTAAAACAAAAGGCTTAATTTCGAGTCCCTTACTGTCAACTTTGTCAGCTAAAAAGACACTGGTTTGCTAGCAGATTTAACTAGCTAAACTGAGATGTTTTAATGTATTGTACTCCAGAAAATAATGTAGTTAGCTAAATTATATGCTACGAGACTTTAAATGTAGGCTAATGGCGCTAGATTACTACTGTGGTGATGAGCTAGTTAGCTGTGCATGCTAACATTCTCAAGTTAATGACCCTCCAAACTCACATGCATTTATCAGCTGGATGGAAATTAAATATCCAATTGTATACTGTGATTATCTTTTTTACATCCAAGTTTGCTAAGTTAATAAACCTGACATCCAGCTATGCTGCTCAGCGCAGCTTTCTTTAGGCCCTGTTGCCTCACAGCATTACAGCACTCAGGTAAACTGAAACATTTATAAATGCTCACAGCCTCACGTTTGCAACAGCTCAGCCTCCAATGCCGAACATTACATCACAAGGTAGTGAGGCCATTTCTGAGCCCAACCTTGGGATACATTCTACAACTCTCCTCCTCAATCAAGTGTATCAATATATTTATTTATAGCTCCGATAGGATCCTTGAGCCATCTGCTTACTGAAATAGACACCTAATGCTTGGTCCATCCTATTATAGATCCTGTAACATAGCCCTCTTCCTCTGATATCAGATTTATACTCCCAGTATAGTCTTCGGCACAGATGCGATTGCAGTTCAACAATACTTCATCTGGGTATTAAAAAAAAGATTTCCCTCAGTGTGCTGATGCTATTTCCATGGACGACTCAGCAGTTTTGTGAATTAGGCGCTGGATGTAAAAGCCTCACAAGGATGGCGGTGAGGAAAGTCAAGCACAGAGTGGCACAAAGCATTTAAAGCGAAGAACAAACTGACATTTAAGATGTCTTGATTGGTCTAATCATGTCAATCTTTGTTGCTCTCTTTATCTGGCTCTCTCTGTCCTTTCTCTGTAATCTGTCCATCACTATTGCCCTCTAAGTCACCTTGCAGCAAATCATGGGCTTGTGACTTTCAAGACACAAATGTCAGGAATTAAACTGAGAGAGAGAGAATATGCCCTCACAGGCAGAGCTGGCGTTGCAAGGGAGAGAAGGATTTACTAAATGTGAGGCAGACTGAAGCAAAACTATATTTTGTACTACACCAAATTACAAAGATATGGGAGCAAATTTCTTTCATGAAATAATACTAATTCATAATAGGTTTAAAATCAGCAGTAATCTAATCCTATGGGTGAAAATCCATTAAAAATAATGCTTTGTGGTAACATTAGTAAGAACTTGCCATGAGCTGAGAGACAACCAGGGCTGAAGGTCTGCTTGTTCCTATGCCTCTGTATTCTGTTAACATTACTTTGTTGCTGTGTAATTGCTTTGGCAATGTCTTACCATCACAATAAATCTTTCTGATGATCTAGGTATATATATATTTACACTGGAAAACAATTTAAACAATGTCCTTGCTGCATGTCCTTTCCCCGCCAGGAAAGATGATGGTGGATGTGGAAAAAGTACGTGTGTGTGTGCATATGTTTCTGTGCATGTGGAGAACAAGCCTTCGGCCCTTGTGGCGTGATAACATTATTAACCTATATGCTTCTGACTCCCCCTGAGAGAAGAGAACAGCAGGCCGACCAGAAATACAGCCAGTTCCCTCCACACACTTATGCACATGTACATGCACATGAGGGCTTTTCCAGTATGCACGTTCAGCATTTGTGCAAACTATACAAACACATGGCCATTATACTATATCTGCAAGCACAAAAGATGAATCTTTCAGAGCCATAACACCAAAGGAGAACAACATAATCACAATAGATAACTTTCTTATGGTTGGAGTCATTTTCAGCTGAGCAGCAATGTGTTCCCTCCTGGGTTTGTGCCTTCATGTGTGACAGAGAGAGCGCGCTAGAGAGAGCAGTCAACAGGGCTAAGTGTAATTACCGCTAAGTGCGATCACTGTGTTAATCATCCGGCCAAGGCCACATAATCAACACTTTCTCAAGCCACAGACCAGAGAAAGAAGAAACAGACGCGCAGCCCGGACCCCATAAAAGTTCATATTCATCATGTAGCTCTGACTGCTGCAAATAACTCGCCGGGCGCTCGGCTGCTCCAGAGAGTCTTCTGTACGTATGCAGATAACGACACAGGAAGGATCTCACACAAGCTCCTCGACCCCTGAGTCTCCTGATAACATCATCCATCTGAGCTTGGAGGCTGAGGGAGGATGGGAAGGTGGTGAAGATGCGTGTGTGTGTGTGTGTGTGTGTGTGTGTGTGTGTGCGTGAGTGTGTGGTGCTTTCCAGAAATTATTCTCCTGACACACACACACACACATAAACCAATACATTTAGTTGCACTCAGCAGGCTCGTACAGCTCTCAGCGGTACAGCCTCACATGAAAAAGAGAATCCCCCCTTCCTCCCCCCCTCTACGCGTACCTCTATCTGTTATTCTCAATGACTACACGTCACCTTGCTGTCTGAGTCAAACTCTGTAACCACGGGCATGTCTCCCAGCACTACACTAGCAAGTTGAGCAGAAAGCAGCTTTGAGACTTCAGCTGAGTGATGGTCAGAAGCCCCACGAGCAGCGTGACGATGCTGACAGATTTCAGGGTAAAGAGAGGTTACTCGGCCCATTGGAATTCAAAGCAAAACGCTCCAACAAACGCTTTCATGAATTCCAACAACGTGAGATAACATTTGCAGTTCAGGGGAAACTTTTGTTTGAAGTTGTATTTGTTACATTGGCTTTAATTTCCCTTGAGTAGTCCCTCGTGGTTTAGGGAGAGCTTGACAAGGTACAGCCACAAGAGGGAGCTCCTCTTCCCTGTGGCGCTGAATTCAACTAGTGGAAATGCCCTTTTATGACTTTGAGATTTGGTTTTCTCCCTTTTTCTTGCAAGGTCAGTTGGGGGTGGAGAGAGAACTCCACTTTCAAGCTCCTGAGTTTTGATGCGCAAAAGAGGAGTTGAGATAATCCCTTGTCTACTCTCTCTATCCTTCACGCAGAGAATTCAAAACACAAGCTTCCCTTCTTTCTCTGTCTCTGGCACACTGTCAATCTCAATAGTTCGTCTCACAAAGTCTTTTTCAAGGTATGTGCTTGCCTTGCAAAGCTCTCCAATGTGGCTTGGTTGATTTATTGTTATTCAACATCACTTCCAAGGACAGACCTGCGCCTCCATCACTATCTGTCTTCAACACTTCACTCACACAAACACATACTTGAATGTCTTTTTCTGTCTTTCCTCTGGGAAACTGTGGTGAATATGAACCCAAACTATGTTTACCATGAGAAACACACCAAACTGACACAGGGTTTCCTCTCTAAAGTAGATGCACCCTGATGATGTTTGCATTAATATATTCATGAGTGAGACGGACACGGAATGAGAAACAAGACATTCACAATAGCAGCGACAACAGACAGCAAAGCCAACAAACAAGTAGCAAAGAGGAAAGCTAATTAAGAACTAGACACCTCCCCTTTTGATAAAACTGTTACATGTGAATTGATTAATATCAGAGCATCGACATGCTTCCAATCCTGCACCAACTTCCAAAGTCCCTTTTTCTTATAACATTTTCAGTTTGTTCCTCTTCAGCCCAATTACCAAACAACACCTTGACATTGCCGTCTGCTCTCGTGGAAAGAGAGAGGCTCAGCGGCCATGGTGTCAACAACATATTGACGCTGGTCCCCGTAACCATAGAAACTTGTGAACGGCATCCCCCGGTTCTCGTTTCAGAAAGGCGGCAGTCATCACAGAATAACATCGGAAGAGATGTTGCGCCCGTCAAAGCTTTGGGTAACTTATTTCGTCACTGAAACTATTTTATTGAACAGTGTGCCACGATGCCGACTTTAGTAAGGACTCATTGCTGGATCAGACTCAGTGGTCTTCGGCAACAAAAGAACAGCCGACAAACCACAATGGAAATGTGACTTTGGGAAAAAAAAAAAAAAAAAGTGGTATGAATGACTGAGCAATTGAGCTGAGTGCTGCTTCATGGTATGAAAGCAGGGAATGCTGATATGGGAGCTGTACTAACAGACAGACACTCACAGCCTTTGTTCCCCTGCAAATGAGCGTGATGATCATCAGGATTGGGAGCGGCACTGGGTGACTGTTTCCATGGCGTTAGAATGAGGTAAGCTGCTGTGTGTGTGTGTGTGTGTGTGTGTGTATGTGTACATCTGAGTGGGTGGTAGTTTCGTGTGTAGGTTGGGGTGGAGGCTCGGGTATTATTGATAGGTTGCCTGTCCTTGAGAAGGCTAGATTGGGACGCCCCCACTCTTCACGGGAGATTTCCTTTAATTAATCCAAATGAGGACACACTTGCAATTCACACACACACACACACACAGACACACACACAGACACACACACACACACACACACACACACACACACACACACACACACACACACACACACACACACACACACACACACACACACACACACACAGATGACTGCATGCAATCAGCACCACAGAAGTAAGGGGGAGGATGAAAATGTCAGTTTGAATGGATTTTACAGATATTATTCTAGAAGTCACATGATGAAATTAATTAGCAAATATGTTATAACTAAGAGTTTAAAGTTCTGTGCTATGTGAGGCTGTATAGGCATACACTATATATCTTCTGGTAATTATGAATGTATGTACCACATTGAATGGGAATCCATCCAATGGTTGATCTATTTCAGTGGGTGGACCAGCATTTCCATCATTAGAGCCATTCCACTAGCATGGCTAAATATAAATATATGTTAAAGCAAACATTTACTTTAATGATTTTGGGCGATCTTTTACGATCTTTTTTTAATGCAAATATATTAACAGCATGATTGTAGCAAGTGAAATATGTGCTTTGTTTATTTACATGTGAAAGTGCAATACAAAATATTTTGCCCCTAAAATCATGAATAATGGTGATAAATAGTTGCGATTAAAATGATCATTTTGGCATTAATAGTGCAGAACTGCAGAATAGTATCGATTACATTTTCCTGAAACTCTGACTCTGATGAAGTGATTTGATTTAATTAAGTGCCTGTGTCCATCACTTGTGTTGGCAAGCATTTCGGTGCGAATATGAGTCAGCGTGGCCATCCGGCTTATGGCCCAGTCAAATCAGGTAATCAGCACAGCTCTGCTGGAGCAGGTATACGATCAACAACTCTCTGTGTATCAGACGATAAGCCGCCGCAACATTTCCGCAAACACCACGAGTGTTTCCATGCAGGTGAGGGGAAGCTGCTGGAAATGAAAAGGTAGCTGTGCAATCAGATCATTTGCCTACTGCCTCTCATGTGAGGGAAGGAGTAAGTAACTGCTCACAGCCCCTCTTAATATCCTTACTGAAGATATACTTTAAATCCTATTAAACTTATCCTGAATCATCCTGAGATTGGATGGTATGAATGCCCCTGTTGATTCTAGCCTCTGGTGTTGCAACACGCCAACAGAAGATTCTCAACATGGGTGAAGTACACGGCTGCAGTTATTACAGTGTGGGGGCTCGTGGTGTGGGATGAGAGAATTTGAGAGTTAAACAGACGAGGAGACACGACAAAAGACAAACAATACACACTGGCTGATGATAATATAGCTATCATGGCCCGGGGGTTCAGTCACTTAGAGTGGCATGAAACAGGACACATGAAAAATGTAAAAGTGAAGAGTTAGAAGAGATGCTGGGCTTCATGCGGAAGACCCATTTTAAGCACCCGTGTTGGCAAACACCTGTACTGCTGCTTTAAGACACCAAATCCCAACCGGCTCTGTTGCTGACCGTGACCTTTACACTCTTTTGCACATGCAGTTTTCATGCTAATAACGTCTCTCAAAGGTTGTGTAGTACAATAACAAGTCTACCAGTCTGACCAACCAAGTCTAAACATCTAAAGTAGACGAGAGCAATATTTACATGCAGACAAACGTTCTGAAAGCCAGTTAATCAACAACAAACAATTATTATCATTATGATAATGATCATTTTCAAGCAAAAATGCCAAACAATCTTTAATTTCAGCTTCTCATGTGTGAGGACCTGCTGCTTTTACCTCATAGTAAATTACATATCTTTGGATGCTGGGCTGATGGTGGGACAAAACTTGAAATCTTTCACTACATTCTGACATTTTAGACCAGGTCTGTCTTCAACGACCACGATTTTAAGCATTTATTTAGATAATTAATCAGATAAAAACCTTGAAAGTAGAATCAATAGCCAAAACAAGTCTTTGCTTTGCAGCCCTACTACAATAATCCATTCTTTGTCACTGCAACAACAAGTGCAAAACAATTTACAAGACGCTACAGAGCAGAATGCATAAAATAATACAGGAAGTGGAAAACACATAATCAGCATTCATGCTGCTGGGAAGATGTGTGGCATATTGTGCTCGGACCAAAATCCAATGAAGAGTGAACAAACAATTAAACCGCTACACACCGCCATTCTTGGATGTGTAATCCTATTACTGAAGGAACTCCTGTGCTCCATTAGTGGACTGTGAAGAGGATCAGCAGTGTTGACAAAGACGATATAATCTCCGGACATAACACTTGTACAGTCTGTCAGAGACGAGGGTCACGCTTATTAGAAAGGGTAGAGATCACGAGAACATGAGCTCTACGCGGGCTAATGCTGCAGGTCTAATGCAATCAGGATTCCTCGTGAGCCCGGTGCTGACGATGGCCTTGAAGTGACCGGGTCAGGGTGTCTGCTGCTTTCAGATCACCGGGGTTACAGAGGACATCCTCTTGCTCTGGAAGCTCTGGAAGTCCTCTCTAAAATCTGTGAATCAGCAGTTCTTTCAAGTCTGTATTCAGATTTTATTCAAGACGTTCTGTTGATCAAACGATGTCACCCAATATTTGCGTGTCTGCTAGCTGCATTTTCATATTTTCAAGGTTTTTTCTATCATGATATTAGCAAACATACATTTTTTGTCAGATGATAATTCATTTAGTTGGTGTAGCAATGCACTGCCGGTGTCTGTTAATCATTGTTATTGCATAGACTAATAAAAGAAAAAACACTGCTATATTGTCGGGAACAATAACATTTTAAAAGTCTAATAATTCCTACATACCACGGACAGAAAACACTATAAAACCGACTAGTGTGGGATTCATGGTAAATTATATCTTAATTAGGAAGAAGCCAGGAGCCTTTCTTCTTTGGCTTGAATTAAGGTTGTAAAATAGAGACCTTGTCCTGTGACATAATCTTCCCTTTTAATTCTGTAAGTACTTTAAATACTGTCTCAGTCGTAAGAGTCAATGAGGTCAATACTGTATACAGAGAAGGTGGATTTATACAATTATATAATTGCCGCATTACGTTGATTTGAGGGAGGCAAGAGCTTTAGTCATTCTTTTAAAAGGCAAAAAGTTATGTATAATTTATAACCGTGGTTTCAGCTCTTAGTGAGCATGAGAAAAAGTTGAGAATTATTAGTAAGAGGTTTCAAACTTTCAGTATTGCAGTAGTTGACCTGCTTTTTTAACATTTATTTTTCCCTTATTTGCTCCAGCCCTGCAACCCAGACTAAGAAGAGTTGGACCACACAGCATACTGTGATGCTGCTTTAGCGGGAGAAACTGAAGGTCAAAATAATTGGCCGTGTCTCTTCTGGTGTCACTTATCTTGTTCTTTCTTTACGCTACGTTGCCTCAGCCGTGTGGTAGCAGGTAAACAATTTATTATAGTCACCCCGAACAGCAGGGGAGCTCTTCCTCTTCATAATTTAAACGTGAATACAAGAACATAATTCCCTTCACTATCAGCCTGCTGATGCACATCGAGCTAACACCTCGCAAAGCAATTCTTCGCTGAGCAAACAAACATCGCCACTCTCCTCAACACTCAAGTTAACACAATTGATACGCTTGGGGCAAGTCTTAGGTAACAGCAGGCTCTCTCTTGCAGAACGCACACACACACACACACACACACACACACACACACACACACACACACACACAGAAACTGAATAATATACAATATAATGAGTGTAAACCTCTGCCCCTAGCTTACAAGGTTGAATACATTCACATTTTATTATGAGAAATAGCATTGCAAATTACTGAAGTCATTATAACTACAAATATTGTTTCAGGATATTTGTTATAGGATCTGATCTGAATTACACAATGCTGACAGTATAGTGAGATATAGGACAATATGCAGTATTATTAGGATTGTCTGTGTGAGAATAATACGAGTACCTATACGAGTACATGTGCTATTGTGTTCGTGTACGTGTGTGAATGACAATGAGAAAACTGCAGTAAACGCAGCTCTTAGCGACTGGCCCATTACTAAATACTAATGAGCAGCATTAAAAGCCTCTAACTTCCTGTGTTGATCTCACCTTAATGTCCAGCTTCATGTTCCAGTTAAAATACAAAATGTATGCTACTAGAATGGCACATCGAAGCTCCCCGTAGTCTCAGAAAATCCCACAATCAATGCCAAATATTGATTATTTTTCATTAAGTCAAGTCACAAGCCAGCGTGGGGCTTTTACTCTGAAAAGCCCATCTGAAATCTCTATCAGAATTAATGGGGATTGGTTGGTAATGGTGGTTGCATAAACGGGGAGGTGTGTGTTCAGAATAAGGGATTCAGGACAGTGGTATAACATCTCAGGTGGACCACGGGGATTAGTGGTCCAATGACTGGTCACATCTCAGTTTAAGCCCTCCTTATGATGACTTTCTTTCTTGCAAAGCAAACATATATTTGAGACTACTCTTAGTTTGAGACTACTCCCTTTTCTCCAGTAAAGAAGAAACACAGGCTGGGCTGTGACATGACACCAGTGTAACACAAATAGCATTGACAACAATTGTAGCACGAGAAGTTGATATTCCTGTAGGGATCCTGAATGCCAGTGTGCTGATGTATGTGTGTGTGTGTGTGTGCGTAGGTTGTGTGCATGTCTTTGGTTTAAAAGCTTTCCTGTGCATCTGAATGATGATGTCATTGCTGGCATCAGTGGTCCCTGCTTGACAAACAGGAACAGTGGATCCCGTGGCTGCCAGTTTATGTGGCTAAATTAGGCTTGGGGACAACAGACCACACACTGATGTCACTGAGGCTCTAAGAACAGTTGCTCCATGAACAGTGGTTTTAACCTTGGCAGCTGATAACATTACATTCCAACATTGCATCTGCCTCGAACTATCTCCTCCTTTCTCTGTCTAAATAAACTGTCCTGTTACAACCTCTATGAGACACTCTTTTCTTCTTCTCCCTAATTTATCCACTCAATGTCTCTCCTCGTACTTTTCCTCACTTTGGAACTCGAGCTGGAAACCTATTACCAAACCCCACAAAAAACAAAGTGCTACCCACCCAACATACACAGCTTTATCAACCCCGACAGTCAGAGAGGAGCACATATTGAGGGACCTTGGACAACAAGACGATTACAGCCGTGCTGTTAGACGACCCTCCAAAAACCTGCATCCATCGAATACAGTTTGTCCTTCAAAATAAAGGTCAAAGTTGCGGGGTGAAGGCTCGGGAACAGTGGGTGCACACAGGAGAAGGATTCTGCAGAATAATGGATTACATACAGTTTAACATACACTTTCTTTACATCCACTGAGAATGCTTTAAAAACTCTATAGACTATAATATCTTGGAACTAAGGTTAGTAAAATATTGTGGTTATGACAAATACACTACACTTTGGGTATGATTAGGGACAGGCAACTTAAACACAAAGGGAAAGATTGTGATGAATGAAAAGTGGAACAAGTCTGTGACACGACGTGAACTCCAGTCTCCTGCAAGGAAGCCTGATGAACCGTTCGCCCATCCATCTCTGCTTCCCCTCCCTTTCTTTTCACCATGCTATGTAAAAATAGTCAGCTTAATTATGCCTTGGGTGTCATGTAATGAATGTGCCGCTCTTAATACTACAGTAAGGGTTGCCTCCTTCCCTTTATGCTCTCGATTCATCTCCTCATTTCAGTCCAACCCCTAATAGCTAATAGCCGTGTCTTGCATCCAAATGACACATCATCACTAGTGACTGACGGAGTGGATGAAGGAGCAACACAGTGTGACACTGTCTTTGTTTTCTCTGACGTCTCTGTTCGGGACAAGAAACCAGACAAGCCATGTGTAGGAGGGCTAGGAGCAATCTGCGCCTGTCAAGCAAACCCCATAATGACTGTGCCACAGTGAAGTTTATTAACATCAACAAGGCAGATATTGACGATAGTAAGTGGCACCACTCATATGCTGCATTGCGCCGCAGACTGTTTGGCTTCAATGTGGGCTGCTGAATAAACACACAATATTCTTTTTCTCTGATGTCTGTGTGAGGCTGTGTGAAGCTATGCCGGGAAGTGAAGCAGGCCAGAAAACATAGAACATGTGGATGCCTGTTTGGTAAAGGGGGTAGCAGGCTTTTAGGCACTTGAATGCATATTTACTGCATGTGCGTGCAAACACACACAAGTAAGCGTGTAAGCATGCACATGAAAAACACCATTAATATGCTGAAGCATTCACGACTGCTGCTATAGTCTTCCTAATTAGGTAAATTGCTTGTTTCCCACAATGACATTCAAGTAAACTTTTAGGACCTTTAGAGAATTAGAAACTGATAATCAGAGACAAATGACCATTTCAGATAGTACTCAAAAATCAATCTCTCTTAATTATTAATTTGGGACTTTCTCTCTCTATCCTTCAAGTGTGCAATTAATGTGGCTTTAATTGATACACAGACATATAATGCTAATCCTCCTGTAAGGAAATGTTACAAATACCCTCAACTGGCTCTATTTATTTGGAGCTGCCTTTTGGGTCAGCACTCTGGGCAGGTAGGTATTGACAGTGTAAATGTTAAAAGACTTTTCATGGGTCCCAAATGGGGGCTGAGGAGGGTGGATGGTGGATCAGAATGCTGGAGGGACTAACAGAGACTGGCCATTAGTTGTTTGTTTACTAGGAATTTCCAATAGAGACATATTTGGATAAAGGCTATAATGCAAAAGTTTGTATTGTGTGATTTTAAGACAGTCTGCAGATTTATAAATGAAGTATAAAAACAATCCCCAGAGGGAATAAACTCTTGAATGCTTCTATGAATGAGATGAGGGTGGGGAAGAGTGTCAAGCATCCGAGAAAGAAGAGAAGAGAAGCACAACTGTCTGAGGAAATTAGTACACTCCCTCTCTCTGACAAAAATAGACTCATAGCTGGAATGTGTAAACGCACAAACTCACTTACAGGCTTGGACTGACAACTTTTTAAGCACATTTCCACAGTCTCTTATTTCATTTGTAAATACCAAGGAGTACAGCCACATGACCAAATACCCTCTCATAAGAGATTGGCAGATGGTGCGATAGACTTCCTGTAGTGGGCTTTGTGCTGTTTGCATATAGACATGCACTCTCGTACACAAGTGTGTGTGTGAGCGTTGGTCAGGAGGAGTAGGGAGTCACAAGTTACTACAAAATACAGCAGAGAGAAGTACACGTGGGAGTACCACGGAATCTCCCCAAGAGTCTGTGCCGCATCCACGCCATATTTGGTGCTTCGAGGTATCGCTGTCATTCAAGCCAAGTTTCAAGTGCAGTGTGTATGTCCAGTGGACCTTGGATTAAAAGGCCGTTCCAAATTATCTCTAGTGTTTGTTTTACCCTGCTTGGACCGTCTGAAGGTTGGCATTTACGGTGTCAGCAGTATTCAGATGTGCCAAATGTTGTCGCTTACGGAAATGTATATTAAACTGACTTAAAAAAACTTTCCAGGGGGGACGCCAAAACTCTCTGACTCCAGCTGGTGCTAGGTGCCTTTGTGACAAATACAACCCGTTTGGCAGCGTAAACACAACAAAGGCAGCTCAAACAAATCATAACAACCCTTGTGCGACGTTATACCACCTTCAGCTGTAAATAAGAGGCCAGACCGAGCATGCAGGCCCTCCTGAAAGAACCACTGTCCAGTTTATGCCCCAGGCATCCTGAAGCCTGGCTTATGATCCCTGACCAGAAACAAGCACAAGCATCAAGCCTCAACTTTAAGATCTACAATTCCCAGCACACACACACAGACGCAGCCTCCCTCTCAACAGTTTTTCTCTTTTCCGAGCGAGTGCAGGAGCACAAGTTAGTATCTGTATGTGTGTGTATACTGCAGAGTTCCTCCTGCCTGCTGCTCTCTCTACTGATCTGCAGCAGCGTTGGTGGGGCCGCCTACACACCTTCCTCATCATCAGTTGCATCCTGACTGCTCTAAAGTAGTAAGTCCTGCGAGTGAGCCCATTACCGACGCCAACATTTTGCCACCGTTAGCCTTCACGGCGGATGTTTGGAGGGTGGAGAGTAACTTGACATCGGGGGAACTGTTTCATTTTTAGATACTTGCATAGTCACAGGGCATCGCTGCTCCTCAGGAAGTTCTGAGCGATGTGTATCCCTGTGTGATCATTTCACATGGGGATACACCTATGCATCCTGAGATGCTGAGCTCCGGTTACTGTTGGTTATAAAAGCCTGTGAGAGGAAAACCGTGCAATGAAAGGGGGAATCTATAGCAGTACAGCTGCAGCAGGGGGAGGACAGATCCTGACACAGACGCATTGCCTCTCCAGTGATGTATGGAGCATTATGGCCCAGGGAACCTCCTCTTGACTTCCATCAACCCTCTATAAAGACAAAAAGACATTCCCCCTGGATAACCTCCCCTCTGTCAGCCTTCCATCCTTTACTTCTTCTTGTCCTTCCTTTGAAGAGGCCACCTTTAACCCAGCAGCCTGAATAGGATCCATTGTTTTCCTCTCTCTTCCCCCACACCTGTCACTGTTGGTGCTTACCAAAAGACCTTGTGATGGGGAGATTGCTGCCTTTCATCTGTCTAGCCCACTGCACTGCTTACTGTGAAGCTGTAATTAGTGTCAAGAACACATTTGTTGGTACTAATAGGGCTGCAAGCTGTGGTGCTAGCAAGTACAACATAGCTACACACAGAGCGGAGGGACCAGATGTAAGTGGCTGATAAATAGGTGGGCTGGAAGCTGGAATTTGAGGAAGTGCAGCGAGCACAGCTAAAAGCTGGTTGGCTCAAAGGATGGCATTGTTTGCTTGACATCTAGTGACATCAATATGCAACTCAAAAACAGTGAAGTTTATCAAGTCAAATCCTCACATTTGATGTCAAGTTGAAGTGAAAAAAAAGACCCAAAAGTATCAATTTCAACTTTGATCCTGATGAAATGTCTCAACAACTATCTGATGGATTGCTATGACATTTTGCACAAACATTTATGGCCCCCTCAGGGTGAATGGTAATCATTTGATAATGCCGTAACTTTTTTTCTAATCCCATCATCAGGTCAAAATGTTAAGTTGATTTATGACAGAACACCTACAAAACTATTGACATTTCCACCAGCCTCAGCTGGTGACCTATACTATGCTACTAATGGTACTGTTGCCATGTTTTATGTCTTCTATTTCAATGATTTGTTTTATGTACTTTTTTTTTTACTGAATTGAGGCACATCTTTACATGTGTGACATAACGTGTTGTTCATTTATTGCACTTGACTGTATTTGTTCTGGTTCGTTATGCATTTGTTATTATTGTGTAATAAGCAACACAATTGTGTATACTGTATATATGGGGAGAATGGCAATAATTTCCTTGTACCTTGAGTTTAGTGGTAATTATAAATTGTCAGCATGCTAACATGCTAAGCTAAGATGATTAGCATGGTAAACATCACACCTGCTGACGGCAGCATGGAAGCATGGGATGTGTCAGCATTCTCAATTAGCATTTAGTACAGCCTCACAGAGCTTCTAGCATGGATGGAGACTCTTTGTCTTGTTAAAGGAATTACGGTTTTCCCACATGACAAGACACTGCTGCAGCCTTGACTAGTAACAATGGCTTGAAAGGCCTTATTGTATCAAGCATGTTTTACTAATGCAGATGGAATTGAATCTGTAAAGAAAGATTAGTCTTTCTTTTGGATGTGGCAACAATTGTACAATGATAAATTGGATACCCAACAGAGATTTCACATAAAAGGAAAGTGAGAATAAAATATGATAATGATGCCATGGGATGAAGCGTGTAGATGGCTGATTTACTTGATTTAAGATCACATTGTGACACAGACAGAAAGGCCTTTATTGAAAAGATTTATGTACAGTGAGATTTCTTCAAATCCATATAATGATCCACAATGAGAATGCAGCACACAGACTGGCTGAAACCAGACAATGTTATTGGAAACCCTAAAAGGAGATTCTTTTGGGTCAGAAAAAAACATAATTGTATTTCCTGTGAAATATAATGGCCAAATCAATCATTCCCATTTAAAATGAGGAGGAAAAATACAGGCGTAATCTATCTCTCTTTAGAGCTTTAAGCTCTTTCAACTCAAGACACTCTCTTCACACCCTCAATACGGTTTGCTCGCCATGAAAATAGATCTACGAATATTTCCAGTAGAAACGATATCAATGTCACACCTGGCCGTCTCACAGAGGCATGCTATCAAAGGGGGTCTTACTTCAGCATATTCAGAAAGAGATAATCCATATGCTGTGAGCTCTCAGCAGATATATGCCTTAAGAAAAGGCATTTCACACACCTATCACAATTGTATTGCTTATGAAAGAAGAACTCAAATCCTTTATTGTAGACGGAGGTATAAGCTCCTGTGTGTTCAACGGAGCCAAAGTAACAGTGTTTGTGAAGCTTACCTCGTCTGGTTATATGGGAGAGGGAAATATTAATGCAGTATGCAGGGTAATTCTTCAAAACAAAAGCTTATTGGTTGAAATAATTACTATAATTTACATGCCTCATTTAAGTAAATAACAGGTTTTATTCATGCAAGCTATTCATGCAGTCCCATGTCTATATGCTCAATGAATCTACCTGATTGTCTATTATTTCTTGATCCCTTCATGCCACCCACAACTGCCTCCTGTCATCCTCCCCTCCCTATCTGATGTCCCTGTCAGCGCTATCCACCTCAAATAAAGTTATCCTGTTTATCAGATAAGGGAGAGCGTGTCAGGGCTGATTAAAGTTCTGCTGAACAATCTCTATTTCTCAGCAAGGCAAATTGAACTGTAGATAACAGCCAGACCCCCTGCCTGGAAAGAAGGGGGTTCCTAAAAATGAGATACCACTCCTGTATGTTAAATTATACTGCACATTGAAAATAATGAGGATACCAGTTCTCCACCGAGACACACAGTGCAGATAATCATGTGATATTAATAAATTCAAGCGTAATTTTTGTTTCCAATCATTGATTAAAGTCTGAGATGATCTCTGCTAGGTGAGGAAATGGACTTCTTTGTCAGTGCTATGCAGTTAATTGGAAGGCAAAGTACCTCTTACACAGACGGAGGAAGAAAGGAAAGGGCTTTTACGTTTTTATTGTCTGCAGATACTGTACAATTTAAGAATTTAACCTATCTATCAGGCTGCACTCTCCCACCATAATGAATGCTTATTGTACATATCTCTTTAATAAGGAAAAATACCCTTAATGAACAATGACAAGGAGGAAGAAGAAGAAACCGAGTGGTGTTACATACAACATGGGAGGAGAGGGTTCACAGGAGGGTTGGCCAATTAATTAAATCCACTATCAAGATAAATGCTATTTTATTGTGATCAAGTACATTTGATGAAGTCAAACCATTTATTGATAAAATAACCACATGTGAAATAGCACTGGGCAATCCTGAGATAAACTCAAATATCAATGCTCTCTCAGAAATTATTTTTATGCAACTAATTTACAACAACAAACACAAAATAAAACCTTGCCAGTGAACATAGTGTAGTGCACCGAGCAGTAGAGAGAGCAGTTTTTCAGCAGAGAGGGAAGAACATATTGGTATATTGTATAATAATAATAATAATAATAATATAATATGGGAATAATAATGGCTGCTTTAGAATCCGAAATTAAGTATAATAATATAAGAAAATCAATGTTTGTATATGTATATTAATTATTCAATACATATGTTTATATTACATTTACAGACCTATAATATTAAGGGTTTCGTATCAAGATTGTTTGTTTTTGTAAAAAAAAACAAAAAACTTAATGACATGATTATTTGGTAAGTCTCTTGATTATTTGGTAAGTCTCATGATCCAGGTTGTCTCAGTGCTCAACAGACTGTAAGCAGTCCAGGATGAACAATTTTCTCGGGCACAAAGACAGACACTCAGCATTACTGGCATCACTGGTGGGTTATTTGTACCACACAGAACCCAGATGGTTGGTGTGGATCTAACAAAAAGAAGAAAAAAAAAGAAACAGAAGCAAAGATTTTGCAAGGTGGCTGGAAGGGCAGACAAGATTATGTCTGTTAGTGGTACATAACAACTTAGGGGCAGCGATGAAGTTCTGATTCTCTTCGTCTATTTATTTCCCTGACCTGTGCCCTGCTGCCGTCTCTCAAACATCTGCCCACGGGGGAGCAAAGCAGATTAATTGAAAGATTTGGATTTCTTTTCATTTAGCTTGTCCGACAGCAAGACTTTCTCCTCCTTTAACCACCCTCCTGCTCACAATCTCTCGACCTCTACTCACACGGCCCGATCCACCTGCACAAGCTACACGTATCACTGCGAAAGTCTGAGGTGAAGAAACACAAAAATAGTGACACAGGAATGTTTATAGCAACATATCCTCCTCTGCCTCGCGCCAGGAGTGGAGAATTATGTTTATCATTTATAGAGGAGATAAAAACAAGCTGGCAGGAGAAATTACAAGGCCTGTGTGCCTGTGTGTGTGAGATGAGGACACAATGAGCTATATAAAACACATCACCAGGGACATAAACGTATGATCAGCAAAAAAATGACACTATTCATATCAATATGGCTTTCAAGACAGGAATCCCACATACACACCGCCCAATGAAACTGAAGGACACAATTCTTAGGAGCTTTTCCTGCATTCATTGCTGTGATATTCCCAGACAGCGAGGTGATGGGTTTCGAGGACATGCATGAATTACATCAAAGGTAGATGAAAAAACGGTGGAATAGGGGTATAAAGAGCCGAGGAAATCCTAGGAGAGGAAGAGGTAGAGGTACAACTTGTAATCTGGAGTTTTGAAGGTGAACCTTAGTTACTGCAGGCTCGGGGCACTTTGCTGAACTCTATTCTTCCAGCTGACACGTGATGCTGTGTGTCCACACGCATGCACAAAACCAAGAGCATGGAGACACGTGTGCACCCACATGTAAACACATACACACAAACATCAAATCTCAACTACCTTCTGTGAAAAGGAAAGTTTCTTGCTACCATTTCCGTGTCAATTGATTGTCATTTATTCAACATTTAGAGGGCTTAGACTAAAATTTGCTGATGAAGAATGATATCAAATAAAGTCAAATGTCATAGCTTATAAAAAAAAGAAAATCCTAATTTCATACCACATTAACAGCGCTGAATTTATTGAAATGTCAGGTGAGACAAATACAGCTTAGTGACCTTAAACTGCCTTTAATTCAGTACATTCTGTGCAAGCAAAGTTCTGAGCAAATAATTGCATTACCAAAGTGGGATAACAACATGCATGTACATTCTCTTTCTCCCCCACACACACAAACACACACACACACACACACACACACAAAATGCACAAACCTTGACTAATTTTATGCAAAATGTTCATACACACCCAATAAACTAAAGCCTGCCCACAATTAAATCCTGCATGGCGCACGTGTGCAGACTCCCACACAAACACATGCCCATTGGTGCCATAATGAGACTGATTTAGTGTATTGATCAGCCGCTGTAGGCTGCAGAGGATCCTTGGAGAGCGTGGCATCACATAAAAAACAACATTACAGCTTATCAGCTGGGCCAAACACAAGGTGACCTTCACTTTACTGCCTCATGGTCCAGCCTGTAACAATTAGTTGCATGAGTGGAGAGATACGTGTGTGTTATAGGATTTATCTGTGTGTGCAGTTCAGGTGTGCATGCACACTTGTCAAAAGCACTTTCGCAAGCAGAATTTGACAGAAAGGTTGCACAGTATGAAATTGAGAAAATATGATGGAAATTTAACTATGTGTGTGTTTTGGGGACATTTTGTACTTTTGCATATTAGTAATTCGAAATTTTTCTCACTGAATTATGCAATCCCTTAGTTTTATGGCAACTCATGAGTACTGAACAATAGATTGCAGGGGTAACATTTTTCTCATATCACCACATATGAAAAGTCCTGAAACTAAAAAGTTATTTGCTTAAAGCCCATACACAAAATTGCAGGAACACCTGCAGAGACACAAACTCCTCCAAACATGAATTCATGTTCATATATTTGAACGTACAGAACATATTGATAAGTAGAATATGAAGCTACAGCCAGGAGACCATTATCGTATATATTTAGCTTAGCATAAAGACGCAGGGTGAAACAGCTGAAAGGGCTGTCCAGAATTCATTAATATGCCAACTAGCAGAACTAAGGTAAGAGTCATATTCATCCTTCATATTTAGAACACATGTATGAGATTTGTATCAATCTTTTGTAAATCTCTAAAAGTTATTTTCCAAAATGTCAGACTTTTCCTTTTTAACATTGGCAGTTACAACAGGTGTGTGCATAGTTCATAAAAATGTGCATGTATGTTTGATAAAAATAACTATAGGTTTGAATTGCATACTTAAAGCAACCAGTAACCCCGACGCACAAAGACATACCATCACATGCAGTGTCAACAGGGTCCCAGCACGTGTTGGCCCTCACATCATGCACAGACTGGGCTGAACAGCTTGTCCATACAACATCTTTGCACTACAAACAGCATCATTAACCAGCTACTGCAGGAGGCCTGAACAGTTTTGTTTTCCGCACCCTCCTCATGCATTTTCAAATGACCATATGGCTTATGCATAAGTGTTTATGCTTTTTGAATTTTTCACTGCCTCAGAGTAATCTTGTTCCACACTGACTGTACATCACAGTGTGGGAGAGGAACAAGATGTTCTTCTTATCCAATCAGTAACTTTGTGACACTACAAATACATTCAATGTCAGGCACGATAGAAAAATACTCCCGTGTTCACTGTAAACATTGCCTATAGATTTTCTACTTGTTATTTTTGTGACAAAAATGGTAAAAAACACATCTCACTGTAGAGCTGAGCATTTAATTGCTCAGCCCCCCCCCCCCCCCCCCCCCTCAAACAAAGACATTGACAGCTGATCAAAATCAAAATCTGTTCATGCACAGGAGGAAGGATTATTGTTGTATATTCCTTCACCGCAAAGACAGGTGGCTGAAAACCTGGCCAGAATCAATCCGGAGTTCATAAAGGGTGAGCATCATGACCCACCTCTGCACAAACTGATGCATTCAAGTTAACTCTGATAAGTTAATCCATCTATGTTCTAAACACAAAATCCATCTATGTTCTAAACACAACACTGACTATCTCTGAGAACCAGCTTTCCAAATAAGTTATATAAGAGGCCTATAAGGGCAGCTATAAGTTAATGAATACAGCTGGGTTGTCAAGGTTAGCACGTTGTTCATAGCTGCTTAAGAATGTGTGGGAGTGCCTCCTTCCACGCACCTCCTCGTCCCCCTGTCAGCTACCACCACAAAAAGAATCTAATTCTGTCGGAAACACTATAATCCTCCTTGTAGCGTCCCTTGACATAGTGTCACCCATTTCCAGAGGAAAGGTAGTATAAATATATATCTTTCCTTAACCTTACTCTGACAGCAGTTTAGATATCTTTATAACCCTTCCCTGGGAAGTGACAGATCTGAGGGGTCATCAGGAGAACACATTTTGACAGGGGGCGGTGATGATGAAACACCTGCACTGCCAATGGGAGGTTTGGGTGATTTTAGTGATTGCACTGTGCTACTTCAGACTTGTTGTTTTTTTTCATCTGGATGACACTTTGCTACAGTGTCATTGGAGTGCTTTCGGTATTGAAGACCCTGTTGATCCTACAGCTGCTTTATATTTGTAACAAGGTTAAGATATATTATAGCACATCACATCAAAGTGCCCTTTTCATTGGCATCTTTTTGAACTAATTTTGCATGAAAGTTTTCTACTTCCTAATTTTCTGCAGGGGCTGAGAAATATAGACATACACCTTCAAACTTCATCCATCTCAATTTTCCAAACCCAATCAATTATTTATCAGTTGTAGAGCAACTGAGAAGCAGGCTCATATCATGTTCCTAAAAGTAGCAACAGCTTTACATTAAACCAATGACCTCACTTTGTAAGATCTGACAACAATTCCGATAATACGATTCACATCCATTTCTAAGATCAAAACCCCCAAAATGGAAAGATATCATTGGACTGCAAGTTTCTTTTAGCCTGTTGGGTTAAAAGTATGAAGGCTGAAGGATGATGTATTTTGGGGCAACACTTTTGAGTGCTCTGTCCTCCAAAGTGAGAAACCGGTACTTCTTGCCAAAAAACGAAAGAATACCGAGATCAATACGGCCACAGCTATTCCAGGGACAATGACAAAGTGGGTGTATTGAATTTTCCACATTTTGGTCCAAGAGAGATGAAACTATTGGAGAAATAGTGTTTCCCTAGAATGACTCAACAAGCGGTTCTTCTGATATGCTTTTAAAATGGCAACGCATTGCCACAGCAAGCTCCTTTTTTATGGGGTCAACATTGCACCTGTCTTGAAGATCTAATATATTTGTTCAAAGGCATTCAATTAGCACCAGAAATATCCCTGACTCGAAGTCTTCAATAACTATTTACTCAAAATAACTCACATTTAATACTGTGGCAGTCATTTATGAACTCAAACAGTGCTTGTGAGTGTGTAGGTGTACACGTGTGAGTGGTGTTTTGTAGAGCTATGTATATTGTTGTCTCTTCTGATATATTTTTCCTTTCTCTTCCTCTGCTTCTTAAATGAGGTGACCATGGTTACGCTTTTCTGCAGCCTCCAGTCCAGGAGGATGGAGAAAGTGTGCAGAGTACAGAAGTATTATATATCATACCATATGAACTAGTGGAAACAGTTGACCATTACAGGCTGCAAGGATGAACAAGTATCTGAAATCACATGTTATATTTCTATGAATAATCAACGTTCTATTGCTTCCTATATCACACTGCTGGCAGGGTATATGTGAGTATGAGGTAATATACTCTATCAAGCTGTAAGGTTTGGTGCTTTATGTCCTTATACTAGATAACTATATGCTATACAACGGTGGAAATGTGAGTATGAGTTGCTGAGAGACAGAGTTTGTTGTATTGGAGTACAGAAAGTGTAGTTTAGAGTTATCTATTTCAATGTCATGGCTGAATATTCAGCCGTTTCCCCAAGCAATTACGTTGCAGCCTGTTAGTTAGTTACTTAGTGCAGCTTACTCCCTCAATACTGGACCAAATTCAACTAGAGTTACTGCCACACAGCAGTATGCCTCCACCACTCACAATGTTGCACTACATCCATGTCTGTCCAAAATAACATCACTTTATCATTTCATCCTATACATTTGTGTGAAATTGTCATAATAAACAAATATTATATTCAGGTTGTATGGCCAATATTGTGTCTGGTGACTTTTGTCCTCCAAATTCTGATCAGTTCAAACTTCAGCGCAAGTGCACGCACAAAAACATTGGAAAATACGGACCAGGTTGAAAAATACCAAAGTCTCTTGGAAATAGTTTTTGGATAAAACCTCAAATCTTAACTCAAGGTTCACTTGCTAGTTTGCATATACGATGGGCTTATAAGTGAGTATAAGTAAACTTTGCATGAATTCAATAATGAAGTAATTTTTTTTAAAGTTTAAAGTCAATATCTCATAGCTTTGTCTGTAATAAACATTTGCTTTCCACCATTAATTAGGGCAAACAAAACACAATAGACGGAATTTTTCTCCTTAGTTTGCCGATCATGTATAAAAATAAATGTTGGAAAAAATTAGTCATTGAAAATCATATCAGAATACAAAAAAAATATGTTAAATAAATACAAATATTTTTGAATGCCTGTGTTTTACATCTCAGTGGAAATATTTTCTCTGCCAATGTTGAATTTATTCAATTCCAAATTATATTTTTGATGCCGCATCTTTCTCTCACTGTTACATATATCCATACTTTTTAAAGCTGCACTAATACATCCATACTTTTTAAAGCTGCACCAATATATACATACTTTTTCAAGCTGCACTAATTTATCCATACATTTTAAAGCTGAACTAAGCATTTTTTACAACTACAGTGAAACAACCCTTCCACTGCATCACCTTAAGTAGCATTCAACCAGTTTATGTGGGTTCCTGCCCTGGGAGTGACTGCCCTGGCATTGCCTTGGTTTGTTGATTTTTACAGGGTGTCATTTTACTCAATGTTGATTATGAAATATAGCTTAATGCAGCTTTAAATATCAGAGCACATTGCCAAGACACAATCTTGCTTCCAGGGTTTGTCAGAGCAGATGGACAGACAGACAAACACAGCTCAACCCTCTAACCCCAGCACCAGACGATCATAATACAACGCAGAAGTGATAACAGTCATAAATAAAGATTTGTAGCATGACTGTAGTACTCCCCATATAGTGCTTTTATCACCAACATATATCTGGATCAGTATTTAACTCATGAGGCACAATACGACAAAATAAAGCACTTAAAGTGGTCAGATTGTTTATACTGAGAGGTCTTTATGCTTTTAATAACATTGTATATCTCAATTTGGCACTTTAAATCAAAAGTGATGGTTATAAACAATACGCAACCGACCATCAATAAATAGAATGAGTAGAAACGGCTATTATGCTTCATGCCAGCATGGTTGTATAAAATTCTGCAGAAAACACAATTCCAGTTCAAAACACAACTTTGAAGTCACAGAAATCTTTCTTTTGTAAGTTGTGGATGGAGATCCAAAGAAAAGACTCCTGGTGGCTTGTCTGTCTTCAGGGACACAGCGCCGGTTTCCATCTCTCTGATCTACTGTAAAGAAACATGGGTGTGTGTGTGGTTGTGTGTGTGTGTGTGTGTGTGTGTGTGTGTGTGTGTGTGGTCCAGTCATGTTTACTCAAGCGCATAATCCCAAAGATGTAGCCATTGTCTGTGGAAGCCCACCGAGTGACAGTTACTGGAAGATAAGGAAGACAGATGGTTGTAGAGTAATTCAGAGGTGAAATGAACCCGCAGGCCAAAGAGTACATGACAAGTTAAGAGGTTGAGGCAGGTCAGATTGTCAGTGACATAACTGCAGGGTAGTGATTAAGAAGAGACAGTCAGCGATATGGAAATCGGTGAAGGATTAGGACGTTGACCTGTGCTTGTTTGGTGTCTTTAGGTGGGTCGAGAACAGTATAAAGGTGAAAAGAAAAGGACAATATCTGGGTCGGCATGGCTTGACATTAATGCTTAATGCCCGGGGAGAGTTCACTCTGTGTTTGGGCAAGTGGAATCTCTCATGCGCTTGTCCAATCAGGCAAGAGAAAAATAAATGTGATCTTAATGAGGGTAAAAATGTCCGAGATTAGAATCTGGAGATTAATGCTTTTAATTTGGCGATCCCTAATAATCCTACAACAAATTATTTGAAATTGGCAAGAGGAGAGCAAGCCCCAAGGAACAGAGGCCAAACAAGACTTTTTCCCATATTAGAAAGAGACGTCTGTGACTCGTGTATATTTACGTGATATTTAAATGTGTTCATACTTTCCACTATGAACACAAGAAAAGCCCTTATTTCAATAATTAGGTCTAAAAAGTTGTAAAGTGTAAATGTTACGTGCCAGACGATCTGAGTATTTTCATCTGAATTCTATACTCTATACTTTGCTTTGCTTCATGTGCGACATTAGTCAGTAAAACATCAGTCAGTCACAAGTGTTCCCCAAGCTTTTTTAAATGTATTTGACCTCTCAAACCTATTAAACTTAAGGCGATACAGATAAATAGTTGCATTTTGATAGAATATAATAATGTATATGATAACACACAGCTAATCAGTTTCATTTCGGACTCTAGCTCTCTGTTCCCCTAAAAGTAAGCACTGACACGACAGTTTGCAGTTCGTACAGTGCAAATCTGCAGGTGAAGTTCACCGATGTTGAAATTAACATGAAATTTGTGTTGATTTCCTGAACCGCTGACAGCTCTTTGTTTTAGGTAATAGAGAACATGTATCATCTTTCACTCTCTTTGACAAAAGTGAGAAAAGCTGACATAAACAAACCCTAATCTGATATGACACATTGCCTCTGCTGTAACATGGCTGCTTTTACACGACTACATTACAGCCTCTCATGTATGTGATTAAATTAGAAGTCAAATGCAGCTCCTGTCCATGCGGCATCCCATGCGGCTCTAAATAGCTGAGTATGTTTCTCTTTGTTGGAAAGGACAATCTTTCTTTCAGTGCATTTATAAATGAAGTATAAACATAGTTTTTTTACCAGAATGACAGCAGGGTTTTGACGATTAAGAACCATTTGCTCACTTACGTTTTTAAAATCTGAAAATAAAGTCATAACACAAGGTTGGTCACTATTTACTGGTGCAGTGTAAGACCAGCACACGGATATGGAAATAACACCTCCTCATCCTCCTCCGAAGGTCTCTCAGCTCACACACCATGAAATTGAAAGATAAATAATCAAATTGATTAGGAGCCGATCAATGAGTTTAAAAGTTGGCGGAGACAAGTTCCCTTTGCTTCCCACACAGCCACCTTCTATCAAATGCTGCTGCTGTGCTTTGATCTGAAGAAGAATCTGGGAACGTCATGCTGTCAACATGCACCGGCCACACACACACACACACACACACACACACACACACACACACACACACACACACACACACACACACACACACACACACACACACACACACACACACTTCCGAACTAGAATTAATGAGGTAAGAATGCCAGCTTAAGGCTTGCTAGGGATAAATCCATGTATAGATAAAGCAAAGCTGAGGAAATTCAATCTGCTGTCTTAACCTTTGCCGCCAAAGCTAACACGAAAGCTTTTCCTCCACTCTCCTTTTCATTTGTGATCACCGGCCATCAGACTTTGGAGAGTTTAGCCGATAGAGCTTCCATCCATCAAGTCTAGCTATAGGGGGAGAACAACAACCAAAAAAGAACCTAAAACCTAATCTGAATGTCTTTAGACTCCCCTCTGCATTATTTATCTCTCAAAAAGTGATCAGATTATTAGAGATTCAAGAGCGTGTGTTGTCATTGGAACTGAGCAAGAGAACAGAGAAAAAGAAAAAAAAGATATAACCTTCCATCCTTTCGCTTTGGAGACAGCAGTCGAGGCACACTTCAGTTACATAGCGAATCCTTATGTAAGCGCCATGTTGTCGGAAGTCAACAAGTCCAACATTGATTTGCACTTGAGCACAAGCAGTCAGCTATATAGCACACTGAAGTGAAAGGTGTGGTCCCAGGGTTACTCAGCTGTCAGTAACAACACATTTACCCGAAACTGCCGACACTCCAAGGACAAGCATTTATTCAAGCTGGGTTCCTGAAATTTGATGGCAAGAAATGATGTGCAACGGAATATCAATGGTATCACATTCATGACATCGTCTGTCAAGTGTTCAGTTGCAGAGTTCAGTTTCAGATCGAAAAGAAAGCCAACTATAGTAATCCAACCACATTCTATTAGAGGAAACTACTGAGGAGCTCATTACATCTGACATCTTCTCCATCACAAGTTTACTTTTCAATCTGCTGCTATACTGCAGCTTCCCCATAATTAAAAGGTAAAAGCTATTGAGACGATAAGAGTTATAGCAGATTAATGAAAGTAAATTAGACGGCATGCAGGTCAAACACAGCTATGACATATAAGTCTATAAGAAGCTTAAGGTATTGTTGAAATGTTTACATGAGGGAGCTTTCTTTTCTGGGCAGCTTTTCGCAAACATCTGCCCACATCAGGACGGGAGGAACAGCTAAGCCGCTGCATGATGCACTCACATGTGTGGACGCACATGCACACGGCTGAGCACCAACACAAGCAAAGGTACCCCTCGTACACAACCAGTGTGATTGCACAATCAACTACTCCGGTACAGTTTTCCCATGCCTCATATTTTGATTTTGTGCTTTTGCACAGCACCAGGGAACCTTTCCATCGACCAAGCGACAGTCCAGGCATTACTGCTAAACAATGGACAATTCATGGTTCCCTGCCCTATGGAAACAAACTGCTATATCTCCCACTCTTTGGGAATCAATGGTCCATTGGGTTCATTTCACCAATCACCTCCTTACAACTGAGCCTCCCCACTGTGGATATAAAAAAGAAAGTCGCCCCGCGCTACCAAGCGTATCTATGGATATGTATGCATGGCAACAGTTGCCCGGAGCTACCAAAGCTAAGAATAACTCGATTTTGGAGCAAGGGCTACAGAAAATCATTCACAAGAAACATTTGCTGTAGCAGTTAATGAGTCTCTCCTCTCATGTTGACAGTTCATTCAGAATGCAGTCCCTTCAATTTACATAATGATGCGTTCACGAGAAAATTTATAAAAAATGATAGAGAAAATCAATCACTCCTGATTACGATACCAGGAAGTTATTTGACTCCTTTCCTTTAGATATTGGTATTCACATAGAAAGTGGCCTTGCTGGGAACCGATTGAAGAACAGAGAAGAGCTTTGAACTGCCGCGCAATCATAACGTTCCTAAAGCTTGATTTGACACTTCTCAAATTACTTGCGAGCAGTTCAGTGTTGAACACAATAATACACAAGCAAACACAAGCCCGACCTGGGCTTATACGCACACACACAGCTGTCAAGAACTCACTGTGGCCCGCAGTCGGTAAATAAGGTACACGACCATGGCAACGGCTAAATGCCACAGCACAAGTCCAGCACATTTTACCCACTGGGAACTCTCACCGCAAATCTAACTAAATGTCAAAAGAATGTTCAAATTAAAAATAGAGGAAAAACACTGCTCAGACCTAGGTGCTGGAGAGTATACAGACTAGAGTGTTTGGTCAGAGACCCTCTTCAGGGCACGGGCAGTTCTTGCCCTGAAGGTCTCTGACCGAAGGCTCGCTGATCAAAAATACATTTTACACCGATTTTGAGTGTGCAGAAGCTTTTTTTTCTAAAAGAATATTCAAGTCAAATATCTCTCCTCTCCGTGGAAGTAAAACAAACACTGCTGCCCTTTTCCTCTGTCTTTAACACATCTGGATTGTGAGGGCATTGATTAAGGAGGACTCATCAACCAGTTGTACTTTTGCACTAAATCCTGATTATTCAAGACGGCGACACAACAGCACCTCTTATTGCAAACAGATGTGTTATGAAAACTATAAATCCATATCAGCGCTGATGCTGTTGACCTTTCCCCATCCGTCCCTTTTTCCCTTCTACCCTCTCACGTCCTGCACCGTTCTGTCCATGCATGTTTATCCATTGTTGTGCTGATTCTCCAGTCTCTCCGTATGGCCAGCTGCTGTCTGCTCAGTGAAGGTCCGGGTGACCGAGGCCGGACCCTCTTTGTTGCTTATTTACCAGTCTGAGCAGACCGGGCATAGGCCCACAGAACCTGTCTGTCCTTCGGCGTCCGTGCAGCTATCATTAGCCTTTGTGAGAGAACTCCCCCCCCCCCCCCCCCCCCCCCCCCTTTCCCTACATCCACACGGGAGCTACAATTAGGGAGGAATTAAAGTGGAGCCAAACCTCCTCTGCCCATGACCTCCCCCATGGGGAAAGCGGGTGAGCTTGGAGAGAACGGAGAGAGGAGAGCTGAAAAGGCGCCAGCACACAGGACACAGCTGCACCCCTTCCTGGAAGGCTGAAACATTCGAAAAAAATAAAAGCACCAAAATAAAGCTGCCTACAAAAGGAGAGAGAGAGAGAGATGCATCACACTGTGGCTGTCCAGATTTCTAACCATTCCACAGTGGACAGGAAGTCAAGGGAGCGACATACCTTCCAGCAGCCCCAATCTGACCTTGATTGTCTGAGTACACCGGCTACACCTAACCACAACCTAATCTGTCTGGCTTGTGCTTTTCTTTATGCTTTTACTCTGAGGAAATCAGTTTTTTGTTCAGCCATTAATGGAAAAAATAACAAAATGACTTGGAAAGCTTCCCGTGAGCCTTCCTTTTGAGGTTAGTAGGATATGTGGGAGAGCCGGGGTCTTTACACCAATAGTCTTCTAGGAGTCGTTCCACCATCTCAGCATTGATGAACACTCACGTCTAACCGGTCTCAGTCGTAAGTAACTAATGTATTATGTAACTGAAATGTTAAAACAGTGGCAGCATTGTAAAGCCCAATGTAAAACACTGACACCACCAGCAACAATGCAGGAACACAAATGAAATGAAAAACACATTTTTCTATGAATGTCTATACCGATGCATCCCCAATTTAATTGTATCCAAATAAAAGATAACAATTTGGCCAAATAAAATTAAATATTGATATCTTAAATATCTTGGAGACATGAATACATATGTGTAGACATAAAAATAAATAAACATATATTTAAAACTATTAAGGTTCCTCACTACAACTACTGCTTTAATGAATGAATACAATCCACAATTACCTAAACACCGTCTCGACAGCAGGTGAATCAGCTCTAAGCTCTGCAGGTGCACTACTCAGCCCCGTCTCATTGGCATTTATTCAGGCTTCAAATAATTTTTTGCGGCAATAGTGTGCGTAAACGTGAAGTTGATGTCCGATTAAAATCCCACAATTACTGTGTCTCTGTGTGCTGAGCAGCAGCGATGCAGTCAGCTGTGTGTGCACTCATAGTTCTGCTCGCTGTTAGCTGATGAGAATAAACACATCATCCCCAAAAAGTTTAACAGAGCAAAGTGTTTTCCTCCACTGTGTCTTTGGCTGCAGAGCAGTGAGTGCGTGAGGACTCAGCTGTCAATCAATTTCAAACACGGCAATAAAGAGCAAAAGAAGCATAACATGTCATACTGTATTATACATAACATAATGTTATGTATTTTTTAGTGTTCAACTAATGAGTATTTTAGTTCCAGATAAATCTGTTGATTATATTTTGATTAATCGTTTCAAGTGTCCGAAAATAGCAAAAGATAGCCATTTGAATTGGAAGAGCCGAAGGTGACATCTTAAACATCCAGAGACCCTATAGATATAAAAAAAAAAGAAAAAAGATCCTCATATTTGAGAGGGTGAAACCAGTGAATACTTCACCAATCACCTAAACGACAAAATCTGAATTTTTCAAGAATGATATCCACGATAATGCAGATTCAGCTTGAATCTCTGAAAAATATAGTGAGGTATCTGAACGTGCGAGGCAATCTGTCAGGAGGTGAGAAGTCACTTATCTTCAACTGAATGCAGCCCTGAGGCTCATTTCCCTTCTCTGCATGGCTCAACACGCTATTATTTGGGCAGGATTTGAACAGCATCAGACAGAAGATAATTACAGGAGAAAGCTTTATTTTGCTTTATTTTGCCATCCCTTTCTCAGAGAAGGCTGTATGACCTGCAGGGTGATTGTCCTCCACCACAAGACTTAAATCTCTTCCTTATAATTAATTTACCAGTCCTCGTTTTCCGATCTGTTGCACAGTTTGCTATGTTAATCACGTTTACATAACTCTTTCTATTTACATATTATTGTAAACAGGCTTCAGTTTACTCACAGACAATCTTAAAAGATGTGCGTAAACCCTCACTAGTCATACATGTGACTGAACTCCCCCTTCTTGCCTCTCTCAAGCTCGGGTGCACATGCAGTCATATACATAAACATGAGCACTTGCCCAGCCATGTGCAGTCATACCCATCCACACATCCACACATCCCACCAAGCAGATTTCACAACCTCTTCAAGCAAGGAAGTCAAATGTGTTCAATGTTTTGGAAAAAAACACTCAAAGGCCCGCTGACTTTGTGTTTGAGAACAGGTAACGAAGACGCAGATCAGCAATAAAGAAGAAATCTAAAGGCGGAGAGGAGTGAAAACTGACAGCACAAGTGCAACAAAAGATGATGGGCCAAGAAATGAAGAAGAGAGGAGAAAAGAGGAAAAGAGGAATTGAACATTGGAGAGTAGATGGACGAGTAGAAGAGTGGGTACAGTAAAAGCTCTCCTCTTTGGCACGCTGCCAGCCCCTGGACAGCGATGCAGCTCGCTGCTCCCCGCCTACTGACCGCCTCCTCATCTGAACGCTCACTCTGCATTAAGGGCCCCAATCAAGTATTCATTCTCCAAAAGCAGCACTTATATAACCAATACAACAAGTGTGTCTCCTTACTGACCTGACTGAATAGAACAATGTGTTACTCCAAGCGAGGAGCAAACAAGCAAAGGGTCAGCAGCGTCCGGCCCACTCAAAATAAATGATATTCTCGCACATCAGCTAACAAGCTCTGTCTCTAAAGTGCACTAATTAATGAATACATCATTTCAGAGGAAAAGTAGGAGGTTCAGTCCGTGGAACGGAGAAATGTGCAAACACAGGGATGCCTTTTTGCTTTTATTTGCTTTCATAATGAGATTAAAACATCCACACGTAAATAAAGAGATAGAGAGGAGTTGTTTTCCTCTTACAGGTAAGGTGAATGTGCTCTCTTTTACAGCCCAAAAACCAAAAGATACTCCTCAGAACACATTATGTGTCCTTGAGGTTGAACAAAGCAGGAAGGAAGCGAATCAACACTCAGTGAGCAACTTTCAAAGAAGAAGAAGAAGAAGAAGGAACGAATGGTGTGGCATCTTTAAACCTGTTCTCCAGTTCTTCTTAATATATTCATGTTCCTGACCTTCAAATCACCAACTAAATGCTTCTTGAGTTGTGTCTTTAAAATGACAACAAAGTAAATCTTTCGTGTACCACATTGTCCCTTCAACAATGGAGCGCCGTGACTTAATCTTATCACGATCCAAATCATTAGAAAATGGCACAACTCAGGGGCCATTACGTTTTGTCCCCATGGTAACTAGCCTTATCAGTGCACACCATTGAAGGTCTTTGTTATTTGTCAATTGACCTCAATTCTTTTGAAGGATTTGACTTGTGCGGCGATGTCATCTCAGCATAAAGGCACTAATCTAGGACAAGAGCCCAAACAGCAGCTAACCTGCCAAAGAAAAACACTTGTCTCTGCAGATCATTCCTGCTGATGGAAATTCACTCACTCATTGAAAGCGTTTTTATGTTTAGCCTTGACATAAATTACACTGCCCTTAGCACAAGTGTCGCCAGAGTAGATTGAGAGGAGTTATTTTAGTGTGGTTAGTGGTCACGTAGGAAGAGGAGCTGTATTTATTCTGAACAAACAACAATGTTCTATAAAGATATAGAACGATGTCGACTCGAGTAGAGAACGAAGTCGCTCTCCTCGTGTGTGTGTTGTTATCCAAGCTCCTCCTTGCTTTATTCTAATAGCCGAGCTGGCCACGCATGATCTTTGTGAATGTTCATGCATAGTAGTTGAGCCACACTTGTTAGGTCAGCGGTTACAGCTGATGATGCCGTCCCAACCTAAACACTGTTAGCTCAGTCAGGACTGTTGCTGTTATTTGCACTGTAAGCACTGTTAGCACTGTAAGCACTGTTAGCACTGTTAGCACTGTAAGCACTGTTAGCACTGTTGCCGCTGTTAGCACTGTTAGCGCTGTTAGCTGTGAGATGCCGGCTCCCTGTCGCCATGTTGACTGCCGAGAGGCGACCGAAATGCTGTATCTGCTGGTCTGTGGGTTATAATCGAAACACGTAGATTGAATTGACTGGCATGATGAATGCCACATAATGAAACCCGCCAGCCACCAACCATCCTTTAACATCAATCAACCAAAAACCACAGCTCTAATGATTTCTGCTAATCTTCTTCAAGAGCAATTTAGTCATAATATGAATGAAACATTGATACTTTCTGATGCAATGTTTCGAGCAGTTCTTACCTTTATGTTACATTAGAGAATTTCAAGTCGCAACAGTAGACTTAGGGGGTTGATGTGCATTTCTTACTTCTCCAACCTCTGTTTTTGGAAAGTGGATGGAATAGAGTGCCTATCATCTAGACTTTCATAACCTAGAAGCAACTCTGTGGGGGAAAACCAAAGTCTGCACTGTTAAGTGGTCAGTAATGGCAAAGTAATTCAATTCGAGTGGGTCTTTCTCGATCCATTCAAAACTTCCGGAACAATCTCTTTATGTTATGCGGGTGGGCAGCTTTCCGGAAAATACACCAGGACATCTTAGTGACTCTGCAAACAAGCCAGTGATTCAATGGCAATTATAATACAATTAGGGTTGCAATTGTTCTTTAATTGAATTGGTTTCAGGTTCAGAGAGCTGTGAGAATAAACCATAGAAGCCACGTCTTAATCTTGTGAAGTAATGTGTGTGGAGCTGCCTGCTGAGGCAAGACGGTGATGTCAGGGTTTAAGAACTGTCTGAATTTGGGGTTAATCCCCATCGGAACGTAAGATTATGGTTTTGTAAGATAAGCTTGAAAAGCATGGGAAAAGAAAAAGAGAGACAGACAGACAATGAGAAAAACTCTCAAAGTTTAAGTAGATAGAAGCATTTTTTTTTCGTGCACTCATAAATGTTATAAAGATTCTTCCCTTGCTCCTTTTTTGCTCCTGCATAAATCCCAAACGGCACAAATACACTCCTTTGGTCTTTGTTAATGCTGCCTGTTATATTGTCTTCCTTGTAACACCTTCCTCAAGGAATTAAAGTAATATTTGATGACGTGGAGCTTCACTTATAAAACTATGCATAGATCCCTGTGTTAATAGTGTGCCGCTGCCAAATTGTCAATCTCCTCTGCTTTTGTGCTTCCCTGAGTGCAGGGCTTAGCCTCTCCACGCACTCACGGAGCAAAGAGAGGAGAGACAGGTGAAGTGACAATCTCACTACCAACTCGTCATCTACCGACGGATGGCCAGAACCCCTCGGCGAATGAAAGCGACGCATAGAGACACCCTTTAGCGTCTGTATGCAACGCACTGGGCTTTTAACTAAGTCCAACTACGTCATTATTAGATGTCAGAGCGACTGACGCCATATGAAGACCAAGATAGTACAAGATAGGGGTGCATGGGTCAATCAAACACAGGATCTTTGTCCAGGTGACTGCTGTTCACATCAGAATTTTTTTTTATGATCATGTAAGTAATTTGTTAGCATTGTTAGTCACAAAAACTCACATCAGTGGTTTTGTCGCCTAAGACAGAAGTTTATTTCAAAATGACGATTTGCATGTAACGAGTGGAAACTGAAACCTGTGTGATCTGAATAATTTTGCATGCAGTTAACATAACAGTCCAATTTTTGTTTTAATGAAAACACAACTCCTGGCATTTACTCCTGGTGTACTTCAGCACTGTTTTGAAAAAAGGATATAACCTCAAAAGCGAATCAGCTTTTAAAGTGACATATTTTCTTTTTAAATAAATGCTGTGCAGTGGATCTAATATATACCGAGTGGTTCAGGTGCAAATTGAAAAGTAAATGATAAGTATTTGGCGAAAAAAGAAACTTGAAAGAAACTTTTAAGGGTTTAATTAATTTTGTGTGGTATTAGACATGTGAATTAATGAGCTTTATAGCTGCTGATTGGAAACTTTGTTTGCATTTTTATAAAGACGGGCAAGCTAAATATGCTACATAAGGTAGCGAGCATGGTATTCAATTATCATTTAACACTGCATGAAAGCTAATAAGCATTTCCCAAATCTCAAACCCTTCCCTCAAAAATATTACTGAAACCATCCATACTGCACCCACATGTAATTAAGGATTAATAATAAAGTTTAAAATGAACAGTAGAGGGAAGACAACCCATATCCAACATCAACTAAAAAGTAGAAAAGTGATGAAACACCTCTTGTCAATACTAATGATACATAAATGAAATTAAATACATCAGCTTTTCTTTCTTTGATTCTAAATGAGATCTGAGAATCGGGTGTGAAACAGAGGTTGTTATTGCGGAGGTTCTATTTGTTCGCTCATAGTTCTTAGTTCGCAGGCCATACTGTTCTTGTCATAAGAGAAGGATTATTAGGTGCCATAACGTCACAGCAGCGCTGTCACTTCCAGCTCACTGAGCTGAAGCATCTGCAAATCAAGAAGAAGTGGTAGGATATCAAAGTAGTTGCCAAGAAGCTCACTGCCGCGCACTGACAAAGCATAGCTGCCCCTGGTTCAGGGACACCTGAGCCCAGACCCTTTCTTGGTGTTTGGCTTCTATAATTGGCGACATAATAATAATAATAATAATAATTGTCTCATCTGAGGTGTTGTTCCACTGGAGGAGGGAGGACACCGATCTTTTAATGGATGAAACTGCCGCTAGTAAACCAGAGAGATCGCGTTAGTGTGTGTCTTTAAAAAGTGCAAAAGCAGCTAATTACACATTTTGTAATATATGGCTTATAAAAACCTAAGAAACGTATTTAAGCCTGTATTCATTCTTCTGAACTTTTGCATCACATCAAGTACAGTTTCCAACTTATTTATCTGAAAACTTTTATACCAAACAGCAAAGCAACAATCACTGCTATAACCCACATGCGTACACTGTGTGGTGCAATCCCATTTAACTAGATTAACCTCAGTCAAATGCTTAGTGAACATGCTACACTGACTCGGACCATGATGCTTGTTAAACATGATCCAACTGTCCCACACACATACATCCTCACACACACATACACGTCTAAAGAGAAATCAAAGTGAGTATCCTTCTGTACATGCATAATGATGTTATGAATTATGGATGTCCTGCACCATTGTCTGTAGTGAAGGTGGAAAAGGCAATACTCTGCCAACTAGTGTGTCATATCTCAAAAAGGGAGGGGGTCTTCATATATACTCTGTTTTAACATTTCCAATATAGTACCTATATACTGTATTTAAATATATATGTACATATAATAACAACATATCCTTGCATGTTTTTTGTAAATACATGTGAATTAGTTACGGTGCACTATAGGGCTGTCAACGAATATTCTATATTCGAATATATATTCGAATAGTTGTTAAAAACCGAATTTCGAATGTGAAATGAATATTCGAATGTAAAAAAAAAAGAAAAATGAAAACAACAGCGGCAGCAGCGGCGCGACTGTCTGCTTTGCGGGTGTTTCAATCACTGAATGAAGCCATATTTGGGACAAGAATCGCGACCTTAAATTGCTTACACAAAACTCTTGATCAGCACTCAGCATTTGTTTATTGTTGTCGTTCATTTAAACCGCTATGCGCAGAGAGCGCGACGGTGCGGGAGAGAGAGAGAGAGAGAGAGAGAGAGAGAGAGAGAGAGAGAGAAAGAGTGCGTGTGCGAGCGAGAGGTCCGCGGTCTTGGCCATTAGTTCATTTACTATGTTGTTACCTATACAAGTAGTTATGTCTCGTTGTATTAATTTGTCCTGTTATTGACGTGCCTAATCCGCAACTTCGAATATTCGAATATGTTCGAATATATGTGTTTTTTTTAAAGGGAATATTCGAACGTCATTTTTGAGCAATTTTGACAGCCCTAGTGCACTATGTGGTTTTGGTGACTTTGTCATGCTGTGTGCACATGTCGGGTGTTTACATCAAGTAAAGTGACGTGCAGGCTGGATGCCAACACCCTCTTATTAACTGTCAATGTAGTCTTTCTCGGGAGGGCACTCAGTACAGTACACATAAAGACATAATGAACTTGGAGACAGCACCTGCCCCAACTGAAAAAAGTACAGCATGACATTGTTCCTCATAAACTGTTGAAAGGATCACCGAAAGAGGAACAATATAAACTCTCCAATGTTGCTCAAAGAGTCCCTCAAGTCACTGATAAGTTAAATTAAAAATAGTTGGTAGTTCTTTACATTGCAGCACCCAAAGAACAAGAAACTGTCCTGATAATGTACTGAGAGTATACGAATATATTTGGCAACAATGGGGAAATGCACCACAAGATAATAATGGAAGAGGATGTAATATAAATGTAGTAATAAATGATCGATCAATAATGGACACAACTTTGAAGTCGTGAGTTTCTCCAGTCATGTCTTTGGTATTCCTACTTACCCATAATGCTCTTCCCCTCTGGGCATCTCTTCCAACAGTGTATTTAGCTTTTGACTGAAGAACACATTGAGCAGTTGTACCGGCGAGTGAGGAGGGCCACTCGTAATGAGAAAGCTTTCCCCTGTGATGGCAGTGATCTCTAAGAGCTTTTACCATCTCTATTTCCCAGAACACACTTTAGGGAGGCTCCAATATCTAACAATTAGCAGCTTCCTCACAGGGATAGCAGAGTGCATCATTAATATCCACAAAAACATTTTTGTGGATTAGATAATGCTAATGCACTTTTTTAGGGATGGACGATATTTGATTCAATAAATTATCGGTCGATAAAAAGAGTGGATAAATGAAAAAAACTAATCGACTGTGTGCTCGCCTCGCTGTCAGAAACTCCAGTAAAATAAAATCTGGTTCACAGAAACAGGAAACACCGGCGCCTATACACACTTTATAAAAAGAAAAATGCATTTGAATACTGATTTAGACATTGATTTCCCTGGCAGCTGTCAAGGCGGGGAAGCATTCTGTCCAAATGACTTAAAGACTCTGCTGCTTCCCAAAGCGCTGGTTGCTTATTTATTTAAAGTCTATTAATATTGAACGTAGATCGGGTGAAGGGTTCCTGAGACATGCGAATGACATACTCACACATATACAGAGAGACAGACTTGCTTCGTAGTTCGATTACGGCAGTGCATTTTATCTATTTTGAATTCTGAATTCATGAACGTTTGATTGGCTTTATGTTTTATGAGAGCCAAAGTATAAAAAACCTACCTCAGCCTCATGCATTAAGAGTAGCATAGCTGCCCAACCCTTGTCCATGCATTTACTAAGCATAACAGTCTACTATATGCCTTTTGTCATTGTGTTTTAACTGCAGACTAAGCAGCCATACAGTAGTCTTTAGGTTCTATAAAAAACTTTATTATTTTATAAGTGTGATTTGACAGATTATGTCAAAGCATGCCATTTGAATTATTTTGGCAAAATGCTCCATAAAAGCCAATGTATGTTTATTTTCTTTACTAGAAAAAAAATTCAGAACTGAAGAGTCAGAACAGTTTTTGTTATGTTAACAATAGTGATGGCAGTTATATGTGGTTGTGTCGGAGCTATAGAATATCAAATCAAACACCTCATCTGTGCAAAATAAACTACAGGTTATGAACTACTTTTTAAAATACAAAAATGGGAAATTACTAGTTACTGTATTGGTATCAGCCATGAGAAGCAGGTAATTATTGGTTATATTATCGGCAGAAACAAATCCATATTGTCCCACCCCACACATCCTAATGTTGTATTACAAATACCCAAAAGGGGCCCAACTGTCATTAGATTTCCAATTATGTTATATCTCTTTTAACTACATAACAGAAAAGTAAATAACTGCTTTAACAAATAAGTCTGTGTTACACCCGGTACATGATGTGGCACACCAGGGGAGGATGCTAAATTGTGTGATGTATAAACAATGTAAAGTTCTACCAAGAAAGCAAATCAATACATATTCAGAACATGATTTATGAAAGCAGGCAGTTACAGGGAGACTCCATGCACGCTGCATAGGTTTGGATAACGGAGAGCCATGAATCATTTTCTTATGGCAAAAGCAAGGGATAAATCATAATTGGCTTGCGCTGAATCAAACGCTGGTGCTGGCTACTGGACTGGATCTGCAGAATTGCTGTGGAGACGGACAACGGAGCCGCGGTGCGATGATGGCTTGCTTTTCTAACTTCCTAAAATGGGTCTCATCATATGAAACAGACAAACTATCTTTTTCAGTTAACAGATCCTTTCACGCGGTGCCACACCTGCTGCGCTGTGTGTTGAATGTGCTGGTGCATCCTATATGTCACACCATGACAAGACACATTACACACACACACGCACACACACACACACACACACACACACACGGAAAGTCATCAAGTCCTTGACACTGGCAAAAAAAATTCCCTGTAGACCTTCGCACATACATCCATCCATGCTCAGTGTCCGTCCCATTGTGATAAGCATCATCAGTTATAATGGCTTTGTTAATGAAGTGAGACGTGCTTGAGACCAGCGGCTGATGCAGCTGATGGTTATCAGTGGGTGGAGCCGTCAGTGGTGCAGTAATAAAGCCAATATTTCCTGAGACACACTGCTGAGACAGGGATGAGCCTCACTATGTACAGTACTCTTGCATTATCTTTGCACTCTGTCTCCGTATGTGGGGTTTTGATTACATGTCTGGCTGCACTATGTGATAATCCTGTGTGATGATGACCTAATGAACACATGATGCACGTGCCATGTGCGCTTGCATGTGACTCTATTAAATAGAGCATTGCAACAGTGAGTTGTTCCGCGCTGTTCCCTGCAATCAGCAACAAAGTGTCATTCAGCTGCTCACGTTAATGACGGCTTTCATGTAGAGTACAGCAAATTACAACATTCAATAGTAATAACAGATCACAGCGGGGCCTCTTGATCATTAACCTGCCAAACACACATCACACATATTTAACTCCCATCATTGAGAAACAACCATATGGAGGATGTTACCTCGATTGGCAGCCAGCAATTTAGGTGGGATACAGGTTTGAGTAATGTTCTATAATGTGTATGATCTGTGTTGATGTGTCAGGCTCTATACTGAACCTCAATACATCTCTCAATCCTTTGCTCAATGACTAAACTGCTATAACAGCACTGGACCTCAGACTCTGTTTGCGGCCGTTCTTACTACTAACTAGATCCATTAGGCTATGGGTAAGAACCCACAGAATCCGCTCACGTCCTCTTGTCCAGAGATGAAACCTTTCAGGTGTGTCATATAATCAGCTCGTGTCAAATTGGATCAAGGCTAATGTCACCCCAATCTCAACAGGGAGGCTAATTACTGTCACCCATCCTCTCATCCACAGGAGATGTGAGGTCACGGGAAGGGAGAGAGAGTCAACGTTACTTTAGCAGAGGAGCTTCTTCTGCAAAACAACAAAGTCAAAGAGTTTGAAAGGAGAAAAACTTTATCATTCTACAAGATTAAATTGGATGTTGGACTATGGACCAGCCCTCATCCATTTGACAACTGTAATATATTGTATTTGAATTTTCCCAAACCTCAGGCACCACGGCGTTCCTAAAATGTCAAATTACTCTGATGGATTACACTGATAAGTCCAAACGGGGCATAGGACATAATTTATTTGTCAATCTGTTCATCATGCAACATATCAGACAGCTTTGAACTAATCTATCTATGTAATATATGCTATACAAGGTGACTGGCAGCCCACACTCCCGAGTGTCAGCAAAACAGTGCAAAAGACACATCATTGACCAGTTGCTCAGCTGTTTCTGTCAAACAGACAATGCATACACAAATAGTCGAGGACACAGGAAACAGGAGAAAGGTGAGGGATTAAATAAAGACAGGAATGTAAGGGGGAAGTGAAGTAGATGTGCACACCCATATAAAGCCCCCATTAATCACAGGGCTGTTCTGCACGCCTCATGAGACAAATGAAAGAGAATAATGGTTTCAATGATGAGGGAAATATGGGATAGAACAGTCCTCATACTGTAACTTTTCCCAAATCCTTTCTCCATAGCACACTGGGGCTATTTTGTGATTCGGGGCTATACAAAATAAACTGAATTGAATTGATATCAAATTAATGTCAGCTATAGGAGCCTACTTAGAGTCTACAAAACCCTTTTGCCACATAAGCCTTATTAAATTAATTAGACAACTGCATGACATATAATTTATATGAACTCATTTGTAAATTCTCTTCTGCAATTTTTAGCCTCTACTGATGACTGTATTTGTACCCAAGACACAAGTACATTGTTGAGCCTAATGATGATAACAAATACTTTATCACATGCACCTGGCTTTTCAGAGAGGGATGCGACTGAGAACTATTACAACAAAAAGACAGGTTGTACTTAATTTCACTGCAATTCAATGTTGTGAGAGGTCTCAGGAGATACACAGTGAATCTTAGTATTAATAATGTTATGCCTGCTGGCAAGAAACACACTGAACATCCACAAGTAAGGATTGCTTTGAAATACTGCAGGTCCAAAACCCAGCAAGACATCCGATGAAAAGGCCAACAAGCTCTTAACTTGCAATATCTTTAAACTCTACATTAAAGGGTAAAAGTGAAGATGTTTTTCTTCTATATTAAATAAAACATGTTTTGATATCTTCATATGGATTCATACAGTACGGATATATGATCTCTTTATATCACTATGATTCTCTGCAGTATATTATAGGAGCTTTAATGGTGTGGGTGTATATCTGTGTAGAGCTCTGTGTAGGTCTGTGTTTGTGTATGTGTGTAAGCCCCAGCTGTGGTCAGGTCATTTAATATAGAGTTATTGTTCTCTAAAGTAAATAGAAGAGAAGGGAATAATCTAAGGGTGATTGCTTTCCAAACCACCAACAACATCTCACTGAAAACAGGTTAATACTCCCAGTCAGAGAGACTATATGAGAAAACCTATAGCTCCCTTTGGACGTTCGCTGTCTTTCCTCCCCTCTGCTATTTGGACAGGCTCACTGATCAACAACATGCAAAAAACAACAAAAAAAACTATAAAGAGCCATGATGATGTTACAAATGTCACCAAGAAACAGTGTGCACATCTCCAGCTTCCCTCAGAGTGCTTCCACGCGCTCCAAAAGAAGTCCATTAGCTTGTCATGCACTTTCTTTACAGTCATTCAGCTTTTGCACATGGCCCGTGGCAGTGTGGAGCAGCTTGCTCCACATGAATAACAATATCTGATGATTTAGACAGAAGCCAAGTGACTCAGCTGTCTCTACTGTATTCTATCATCTCATGCCTTCATTTCTTTTCTTTCTTTCTGTTTATCCACTTTGGTTCTTCTCTTCTTCATTTCTTACTTTCGGTTGTCTTTGCCCTTTATTAATCTTGCAGGTGGTGGTTGATGTTGTTCACTTCCATTGTCTCACTCTTTTATTTTTCTCTCTCTCTCTGCCGTTTTTTTGGTTTCGTTTGTACACTCTCTTATGGATGCGCAAAAGCTAACATTGCCAACGGCCATGTCGGCTGGCTGTTGTGTGGGCGGGATCACAGAAGGATGGGGGGAGTCTGCCACATTCATATGACAGGTAGAGCGCAGTAAAGTCAGTCCTGCTGTCGAGACATAAAAATAAAACCTGGGACAGAGTGCCCACAGGGACAGCCTTGGCTGTTTCCACCTTATACATATATTTAGACTATCCAGGCTTGCTCATGTTTCTCCTTATATTTCTGCTTTAAACTATGAATGACTGACAATCAAATGGCAAAACGCTCTGACAAAAATGCAAGCCTGTAATTAGCTTAATTATTTAGCAACTGGATACAGAGCAGGGAGAGACCAGGCTTCAATAAAATCAGCTTCAATAAAATTCATAATCTTGAATTTATAAACCATACGTTTTCAGTCCTGATTGCTTTAGCAACCCCGTGGTTGCTGGTGGTAACAGTGCAGTCCTCGAATTGTGGGGACATCAAATACTCCTTGAGCAGCTTGTCCATTATAAGCCGTAATTTGACTTCATGCTGGAAATGTTCGGTTAGCATTAACACTAAAGCTGCGATACGGCTGCAGCGAGTGTAGAGTAAATAGTGAGGCTCGTATCAATGAGAAATTACACAGAGCAACGGTAGAATTCTTTAATACCTTATGCGTATGAATCCAGGAGCAATGAAAACTACTATACAGAGAGATAATACAGTTAATGGGTATTACTGAAAAATAGCATGACCACAAATAGGATCAAACAATGGATTGTATTTCATGAAATTACATGTGTTTAGCTATGCAAGAAAATATTTTGAATGCATAACAAAAAAAAGTTGCATTGCCAGGCATGACTGAGGCGGGTCTTTATTGTGAAGAGAGAAATGGAAATGTTTTGAATGCCCCTTCCTGTTCTCTTGACAAGCTTGCATGAAAGCTGGATTCATTTAAATAAACTTACAGGGCAGACAGTGTGCCAGCCCGACACTTATGGTTTCCAAGAGCTTTGATAAGGAAATAAGCCTCATAGGATTCCAAAGAGACGTCCGAGTCAGATCTGGGCACAGTGCACCTGAACAATAAAGGTGAGCCTCTCACCAGAGCCAAACCAACTCTACATCAAAAGAGCTCAGTCCTTTCCTTTACCTTTCATTGTCACTCTTTCCTTCCCTCCCTCACTTCTCCTTCTATTTCCCCCTTTCCCTTCATCAGACACTTTCTTTTCTTCTTATTCCACTGATTAAATAACCCCCTCCCCTCTTTGTCAAATACTGTGAATGACTATGAAACATCTGTATTAGCATAAATGCAAGGACATATAATTCCCCTACTCCTTGAATGAGCACCCATCCTCCTTCCATTTCTTCCTCAATGCATGCAATCCCATCAGCCCCCTTTAACATATAGTGTCTTTCATATCACCTCCTCTGGAGCGGGAGACCTGGCCACCTGAAACATAAAGCTTTAATTGTGGTGATGGAGTGCCGCCCTGCAATGATAGGGGCCACGAGAATCACTCTTGCATCAGGGTCACTGTGTTATTAGCAAATGAGGAGAGGAAGGGGCGCTGATAGCGCAGCAACAGAGACAGAGTGTTGCAGGTGTGAGACGTTTCCGATCCTACAGGAGACTCACTCAGGGAACAAAGCTGAGGCAGGATGAGTCTAATTAATAGAGCTATGATAACAGAGCCATCCTGCTCTACCAAATGCTGTGCTCCAGTTCTGTATCTTGGGGCTCTGTTTGATAATTACCCTGCTAATGAGAGGAAGGAGGGACCAGATCAAATCAGTGCAGATAATGGGGGTTAAGTGAATTGAAAAGACCAGAATGTCCCTCTGTATTTTTCTGATGCACTAATTACTGTGGTGCTCACCATTAAACTCAAACCCATGACATAATCTCTATTGTTGTTGCTCTCTCCAACACAAAAGATGACAGAGGAACACGAGGATTAGGATCTAAGAGGTATCAAATATCGTGCAGGAACAAAAGATTCAAGGGAATAATCCACAGTAGGGTGGATCAAATTTGAAATATGATGCACAGGACATGAACTGCCTTCAGCTATGAAGGATAGTTGGACATTTGCGTGCAAAGCTTTGCCTCTGGAGGACACATATGATCTATGACTGTCACTCATGGATCAAGACAGGCTTGCAGAAATCAGTAGCTGCACAATTCCTATGGAAAAAGGCATTAATAATGAAAAAGGTCTAAGAGACGAGACGAATAGACAACATAGTTTGGTTGCATTAACCATGAGAGGGTCTCCCTCCTTTTTCATCCCCTATGGCTTACTTTATTTACTGTAGGAGATTCAAAAAAAGAACAGGTGGAAATCAGAGAGCAGGTGCTTTGGCTTCGGAGAAGGAACAGGGATTGATCAGGGAAATGGAGAGGAGGCTGTGGGCACTAACCAATGCCTGGGCCAGTGGCCAGAAAAAACGCAGCTGCACAATTCCCACTGTCCGGGCCATCTTGTGCTCTGTGTCCAACATGCTTGATCTGCCAAGCGCTCCTGTTAATTAACCACTCCACACAGATGCATAATTACTCCTCTAACCTTCTCTCGCTGGTGCATACCATATTTTTCTGCCCTTGTTCATTGTTCATTACCTTGCTCATGCTGCTCATCCCTAGTGAAAAGCCAACAATGGGGATTGCGAGCTACGCCAACAGCAACACTGCTTCGGAGAAGTTTGGCTCAAACTTGATACACCAGCAGACAAACACTGGTAAAATTATTCTACAAGACGTTGTCTGAAAGGTGTTTACATGCTGCACACTGTTCTACGGTCATTTCTGTTTGGATGTATCCACCAGCTTGTGCATGTTCTGTCTCTATAATCAGGCAGCTGTATCGCAGTACGGGAAGAGACATAATTGTATGCTTTCTTTTCCATTCAGCCCAATCCAGTGTGAAAGTATCCACTGTTGTCTTGGTTACATCTTCCCTCTTGTCTTTTCTGCCTCTATAAATAACACTGAAGGGTGTGAACTCAGAGGAAGCCCCCATTGGTATGAGTCAACAGTTGGAACACAGTGTGAAGCATCAAGTAGCAAAAATGAATGGCAGAAAGGGAAACCTGAAACCAGGTAAATTGAACATCCTCAGAATAAGTGATTGATCCAGATTAGGAGATGACTTGTGGCACAAGAGATATATATAAACCACACAATCTGTCACCGTATCAATAATGCGGCTTAGTTAATGAACGTAGACGTGTAGTGTATTTCAGAACAAATAAACAAAGCAACGTGACACAGTGGCATGGGATTCCCATACTTGAGGAAGCATGACCTTCTCTCAGGCCTGTGCACAGGCAATCTGACACGGGAAGCGAGCCGATAGGATTCCAGTGTGCGACTGTTGATCCGGGCTTGCAGGCAGGATATAGCGCAGAATTCTAACTGCATTTTGTATTTAGTCGCTCTGATTTCCATGTAAGTGTTGCTGGTTGGAGTTGTTGTACTGCACCTGTTTTCTGTGAGTCACAGGCTATACACTTGATGTGCGTCGAGATAAGGTGACGTGGTGACACGAAGACACAATTGCACACAAGGTTAGCTCCAGATACACATTTATGCAAAATCGTATTATTATCAAATTATTACATAGTCAACCTGCACCTGCGTGTTCCACAGTGGAAATGTGCTTTTCCCCCAGTGTCACGTGTGAAACATGCAAAGCAGCAGTAAACACCCAGAAACCACAGTGGTTGCTGCATCCTGCAGATTTGCTGCTCCCAGCATTCCTTCTGAGAGTTGTAACTGCCTGTCTGGGAGGGGTGGGTGGTGTCACTGATGCTTTCCGGTGCGCTGCTCCTGTAATGGAGTCAATTTAGCTCCACGCTGAGCCGTTTCTGTCCAGCCTCACCCCATGAAGGACACATTAGTCCCCCCGCCCTCCACCCCACCATTTTGTTTTCTTCTCTCATCTCTCGCTTTCACTTCCTGCTGCTTCCTCCCATCTTTCTCTCCACGCCTCTCCCACTTTATAAATTATATCCCCACATGTTCTGTTTTCTGTGCTGCAGTTCATTGCATCTCACCTCTCCTGTGCTGCAATAAATATGCTCCACGATGATACGGCCCTGCATGAGGATACAAGCATAATTATATAAATGAACACTGCAGCAGAAAGAGATGAAATGCCTAATCAGTGCCACTGAGAGTAGCGATAGGGCTCAGGGAAACACTCGCGCATAGACACAACCCCGTACACATATCCCAGTAGCCTGAGAGTGTATTCTAGAATAAAGTAAACACCACTTTCACTGGGTTGTTCAGTTTCTTGGAAGCCGTTGTGTGGGAGTGCGTTATTTAAACGCCCCACTATCTGAGGCAAGCACTCCCTCTGACTCCTTTGAAGCTGCTTCAACTTTAACCCCAGACAAGTTTCACATTCTCTCTGAACATTTTTGGTTAAAACAAACAACAACTCTGTTTTAACCAAGAGCATAAATACAAGTCGCCGTCCATTAAAGTGCGCCCTTCTCCATCACCTTCCTGAATCACCAGAAGTGTACGGTATTTTCCTTTTGCTCTGCTCCAGAGTTCCATGAGCGTATTAATACACACCAGTCACACCCTTCCAGCCTCCAACTGCATCCCCTCCATCTCTGTCTCTTGCATGACAACACAAAGAGGGGATTAAGTTATCAGGATGATAAAGTGATATCCATGCACTTCTGTAGCTGCGCTAAATTTGACTTGTCGCGATGGAAACTGACCCCTTTAAATAGCCCAGTCTGTGCTTATGCCAGATTAGTACAGTCGCACGCACGGCTCACTTGCTAATTTGCCCAAGTTGTCTTACGCTGTGGCTTCAGATTAGGTGGTGTGATGACTTGCACTCTCGCTGCACGAGCCTGGGGTTTTGTCATTCAGAGTTCACCCAGGGGTAGAGGAGGCACACGTTCTAAAAACAACAAATTCAGGCTCTATTTCAATTGCATGAAATATCAACTAGCTTGAAGTACAAACGTAACATACTATTTGGGAGAATAGAGGTTACATGCAGTGTTCTCCAGGGGGAGAGGCAAAAATGCTGGGCAGTTTTCTCTGCTGGTTACAAGAGCAGAGGATAGTGGGTGGGCATGTGGGTGGAAGTAAAAAGAGGCCACGAAAATTGGCATCAAGGGAAGAAAAAGAAGAGAAAAATAGATGAAGCAGCAGAATGGAGAAGTTAATGAAAGGAATTTAAAAGGGGATTTAAAGAATTGATGTTCTGGTGTTTTTATGGCATCAATAAATTATGGGTGCAGGTACAGTGAGTCACTGCCATTAAAGATCGTATATTCCCTGATGTAAAGACAGCCCAGTGTCCCAGTCCCAAATTGAATCTGACACCTTGACTTGCTTTGTCTGTACTACTGTACATTATGCCCTGTCACACTTTAGGCCTTCTCAGTTCAATGCACACATGTCTAGTATATACATAAACACAGATATGAGCTATAACCTAAACTCTGAACTCTAAAACAAGAGACCAGGACTGGTCAAGTGAAGGAGGAGAGAGACCCATGATGGGAGGTTATTATACATCCACTTGTGGTTATGGAAATGCACAGGGTTTCTATTGAGCTACTCTACAAATCAAGGGTTGTACTTGTACATTGCATAGAGTGGTGCACTCCAAGGCGCAGGAAGGAACACACATGGTCATTAAACATTTACCTCAATTTGCAGTGACCAGGAGAGAGAGGAAGTCGCCGGCTAACATCGCCAAATACAACATTATTTAATTTGACAGCAATATGGATGGAACTATTGGATCAAACCAAGCATCAAATAAATAGAGTTAGGAAATTATTTATGGACTATTGATTGTTGTACCTCAGTCGTGTGTGTGTTTTACCCCATATTCAGTCTTCCACAGTATGTGACCTAGCAACAAACACTGTGAGGGAGTCTGGCTGCAGTTGCAAGTGGGAGAGGAGAGGAGACAAGCCCTGAAGCTATCTGTAAAATCTTGTGGATAGGATCCACCTCTCTGTTGTGGTCACAGAGTCACAACCAAAGCGCCATCCCTGTGAAGCTGTGTGTATGGCTCTCCTTCATAATAGGCTTTTATCCCTCCAACTGCAGTCTGTTACTCTGATACACTATCGCTCACCTCTCTCTCTCTCTGCTTGTGGTATTTCCCTAGTCATTGCTCTATCTTTCTTTTCCTTTTCTTCAGCCAGAGCTCCCTGTTAATGTTTGAGAGCACTTTGTTGCAATTCAAGTAGATGTCCTGGCTATCAATATTTCATATCAAAATGCATCTCCCTTAACTCCATCCTTTATAGTAGCGCCTCGCCGGTGCCACCTAATACCAATGAATGCTTTGTCAGAGTCGTAGGGCCAAAATATATGGCTGATGAGATTGGAGATTTCATTATCATACAGTTCAAGAGCACGTAGAAAGAAAAAAACTGTCTCAGCAAAACGTTGGCTCAACCAGAGCTCATGTTTAATCAAAAGGACAACAAACTAAATTAGTTTGACATTTGCTATTGAGATGGTTTTTAATGTATTCTTGTAAATGGTGCCCCACACTTGCTGAGGAGTTGAATTGCAAGTGCTTTGCATGATGCTGTCCATGCAATGTTCTACATGGCTGGCCACAGTGTGCCACATTTGCAGTCCTACATGGTAATACGCACGTGTATACACACACGCTACACCCACATGCATGCAGTGTGCACTAATGTTCTCTGCTTGTGTGTACACTGCATCATTCAGTACAGGGCCATGCAGGGACCAATAGGAGGACTCTGTCTCTGCAGGCTACACACCTGAAAACAGGCAGAAACGTGGGCTCAACACACACACACACATATAAATACATGCAATGTAGTTTTTTTGTCTTATCAATCATATCGCCGGAGAGGATTTTGGACAATTCTGCAAAATCCAAAAACAAACTTATGGAAAAGATTGTGACAACCAAGTTAAGCATACTAAATGTATGGCTGAGTTCAGGCAACTCTAATACAGAGGAGTATTAGGATTACTGTAACTGGTTCACCAAGTCATCAATGAGCTAAAAGATGCTAGGAGTTGAGGGCAGATACAAAATTGCTGGATAATTGTCGGTGGGTTTGTCACTACAAGACGTCTTTCACATTACGATTATTATTACAATTATCATCTGATCCATTGTTAATAAAAAATATGGTGGATGAAGCAGCTTTAAGATAAAGCAGAATCCATTTTGAATACATGTTCTCCTCCACCTGTTCCTGCCTGCGTTCTGATTTTTGTTCAGCCTGGAGAAAAGCCAATCGCTCCAGATTAGACCATGAACGCCAAGCAATCCACAGTGTCCCTCAACCACTCTAAGCCTTTGCTTGCACTTCTCTCCAACAGGCTAAACAGACAACCGTTTTAATGAGCTTGCCTTTGGCCCTGTTTAGCTTGAACTGATGTATGCCAGCAATGCTAATTGATTCACCATCGTCATAAGCGTGTGATTGTTGCGTTGAGAAGCAGACGGGACGTGGCAGCTACATTACCGAGCTGTTAATGTCTGTCCTCAGTGTCGTCAGAGGGGATTATGGTAGCAGCACATCAGGTTGGGGGTGTGTCTGCCTGTCAGTCAGACAGACAGGAGGCTGTATTTATACGTCTCAGCAGAGTTAATCCTAGCAAGAAGACAGACTCGGGCTTTCAATTAGGAAAATAGTAATTTGTGGAATTTTCTTGTGTTCAGCAAGACAAATTACACCGCTATGATTAAACCTTTCATACTCAGCGAAAGGGAAAACATTTTTAAATGAATATTTATTCAACTTTCAAACTATTAAATGTAAACAGCATTCCTCTGTCACAACTTTCCGCTGCCAAAGTGTGCGCTGTTTCTCCTGGCACATTCCACCAACTCTGAGGAGATCCTTCAGCTGAAAAAAAAATGTAAATCTGGTGGTAAACTCACAGATATGAAAGCAGGCAGTGAATCTCAAGGCATGAGAGAAATGCAAAAAATAAATACAAGTTTCAATGTAAAATAAATTGTTACGTCAAGAAAAATACAGATAAATATGAATCTTTTGATGAATACATCCCTGTACTTCTTCAACTGCCTGAGAGAGAAAAATATCTTTCAAGTTGTCAAAATGTGCTGCCTAAGGAGTGGAAATGAAACGGACACAATGTTATCTTGTTGGTTTTTCATCTGTCTTCATCTGAATATTTCTCAATGAAACTGACACAATGTTATCTTGTTGTTTTTTCATCTGTCTTCATCTGAATATTTCTCAGCCGGGGGTGTCTGTGCATATACATGTATCTGTATATGTACTCTTGTGTGCTTGAGACTACTTTAAAATTCAATTAATATGCCCTCTGAGACGTACATACTAAGGCACACGTGGCCAAAAGGTCACCCTGGAAGTGCGTCATTTGATAAAATTCCACATCTTAACTGGAATTATAGGCCAAGGTTTTGTCAGCTGTGACATGTGAAGAAAAGGAATAAATACATATTGAAGTAATACCAGAGGAGATGAAACATGCATCCACGGGTGGATGATTCACTGCCTTACCCGATTTAATACTTCGCATTATAATCCGCATTAGCTTTTACCCATCCACAATGCATATATATATATATATATGTCTCAATGAGACCTCCTAATCTCTTCCTGTATTCCTAGATACTAACCAGTGAAGATTAAAATCTAGATTTTCAGGTTTTATTTTCTGCATGATTGCACACACTCTTACTGCTTACTCTCGCTCAGTGTGTTGTGAAGTGGTGAGACTTGTTGGTATTTTTAGAAGTGAGCTTTCCTTTACATCTGCTTTTAAATGTTAAGACTTTATAATGCTAAGCTTAATGATTTCTCTCTGTGACATAACACGACTTTTATGGAAACATTAATGCAGTTATATAGCAGTATTAGTGTGATCCAAATAGAGCAAGACTACTAACTGTAGAGTGGGTGATAGTAACCACTCGAAAAGGCGAGAATAGCAACACTGGAAACGTGACAAAGGCCGCTGCTACTTTGCCTTGTATCAACAGTCATCCATCAACATTAGTATTGTTATTCACATTCAGGCACCTAATTCAATACCTTGGAACAGTAGGTGAAAACTAGGGATGCTTAAGAGTGCTAGGTGGCCTTTAGATACTGTCACGCTACTAAAGGGGGATTTATTGCAAAACAAGTATACTTTAAAAATCTTTAGTTGGGTCAATTCCAGAAGCAGCGGCCTGCTCGGTAAGTCTGGGTGCACGACTTCTAGTGGCTGATTCATATCCCACCATTGATTGTAAATTAAATACATATGGGTAGGAGAAATTCAATACATGTTTATTTGTTTTGTATAAAAGAATGTCTGGAAAGATGGAAGAAGACTTAAGAGGAATCAAGCGATATGGGAGCAAGGGTAAATGATAGAAGGACACTGAGGTAAGATGAAAGCACAGGAGAAGAGGTAAACAAGCATATTTCACACCCGAGATGTGCATAATCAATGAAGAGTATAAAGAGAATAAACTTACCAGTGAGTCACTGAAGGTGAATCACATAAAGAAAAGAGCTGAGCTGCTGTAAAAGTAGCACCAAGTTCAGAAAAAAAAGAAGATCCAGACATAAATACACAACATCAGCTGGAGCCGAGGGAGTGAAACAGCAAATATCAGAAACACGGTAAAAGCATCGGTACAACCACAGTGAGTTAGGCCGATGGTGTTTCTCGGTTGACACTTGCACTGTACATACTACACAGCCTTGTACTCTGAAATTCAACCAGACAGTTGGGCCTTTCAACACAGCGGTCAATACCTGAGAGTCATCCTATCGATTGGCAAGGCTTCAACCAAATGTCAACACCCAACAGACCAAAATCTTCCCTGATCCCACAATAACAGAGGACAGATCCTTCTTTCGCTGTCAGTACCCAATAAAAACTCAGACGACGTTGTGGTTGTGGTTTTTCTGACAACACCAGAAAATGTTCAGAGTTACCCGTCTTTTCTGGACTTCGTGGACACATACATGTCTGACGACTGGCAGGGGACCAGACCCACATCTGCACATACAGCACACCAGAGAAAAGCAGGAGGCAAAATGACCTTTCGGTGTGTCAGACGCTGATCCTTTGGCCCATTGCTGGGCTTCCTGACATTGACACGGGGCACGTGCTCTGAATGTGCGTCTTCATCCCTGTGTGCCCTCAGGCCGGCCGTGTCTTTTCCGCCAATGGCAGTAAGCTGATTAGGATCACACTAGGGAGGTGGAGGCATCAATACCTCTTGTCACCTCGTCTCACTAGACACACAGATGGACAGCTCCAGCTGAGTGCACATTTAGTGATGTGTTTCACTTTACTGGTTTTATGAAAGGCTTTGATGAAAAACTGAATGGCACAGGATGAATGAAATGAATAGGACATATACGGTTGTTAATTTTGAGCTAAAATTGCACACGTTACTGTTGGGTGGGGGTGGGGGGTATGCTGAAGGTATAGATATGCTGAAGGAATAGATATAGGAACTGCAAATCATGATTTAACCAAACTTAACCAAATTTTGAGCTAAAATTGCACACGTTACTGTTGGGTGGGGTTGGGGGTGGGTATGCTGAAGGTATAGATATGATGAAGGCATAGATATAGGAACTGCGAATCGTGATTTAACCAAACTTTTGTTAAGTCCTAAACAATATGGTGGAATCCAACATTATATATTTAATATTTTTCTAATCATAATTTGTGTTTTATAACGAGAAAAGATAGTTGTGAGGTACTACCAAATGCTAACGCCAGCATGCTATTATGCTCGCAATAAAAAACGGTAATGTGCTGAAGTTAAGCAATGTTTCTCATGTCCACCATCTTTGTTTAGAATGTCAGCATGCTAACATTTAATAATTAGCGTTAAAAACAGCTGGGGCTGATGGGAATGTCATTCGCTTTGAAAAGCATTTGGACAACTTAAAATATTGACCTGGCGCTACAGATAAAACCAAGTATCACCGAATAAATTACCACTCATTCTCCGGACATCTGTAGTTGTTGAGATGGACTGACTAACACATATCTCAAAAAAGTCAAGTAAAAACTCCAAAAAGTAGGAGAAATATCTCTTGCCACGGGCAGAAAATGTTAAATATTGTGCTTAAACTTTAATGACTCAATATGAGAACACACTATTTAAGATGAACCTCTTGCATTATGAATGTCATATATAGGGGAACTGAAACGGCAGGTGGAATGACGCATTTGAAGCCGGGCAGAGTTACTGTGGTCAGCACTGGAGAACTCCTGTGGCTCAGCAGAAGACGCGGGAGGCCCGAACACATCAAAAAGCAGGAAACATCATCATTTCTTCTGTCACTTCCTGCGGTGTGGGGAGACAGCAAACAGCTGGCAGCCCAGCCCACAGCAACGCCAACAGCATGATGACACAAGAGAAAAGCGAAGCGAGAAAGACCGGAAGAACAGAGGAGCAGAAACAGGAGAGAAGAGCTTAGGCAGTATCCATGAGGCAATAGCTAACAAGTGACTTTAACCCTTCTGAACCTAACTAATCCGCGCTATCGGTCTCTTGTCTCTTATACGTCCTCAGAGCCTCCGTCTGGAGGTTTTTAATTAATGTACACGACAAAACCAATTCCCTGTTCTGCTGCTGATGCTCTGGAGACCCTGTGATCGGCCTGGAGATGGAGATCTGGGCTGCAAGAAAGGCAGCGACACCATTCTCCTTCTTCTTCTTCTTCTTCTTCTTCTTCTTCTTCTTCTTCTTCTTCTTCTTCTTCTTCTTCTTCTTCTTCTTCTTCCCTTCACATGAACACAAGCCCAACTTGAACTTTGAGAACAGACTTTTCCATCAGGTAGCAATTCAAATGAAAGGTAATTAACGCTCATCATAACACAGCAGCTGAATATGACTGCGTGTGAACTCCGCCGCACAAAAGCAGGTAATTTCACTGTCAGTATTTAGAAATGACACAACCAGAGAAATACCAAAGATGCTTTAAGCCTAGAACACTAACATTACAAATAGTAACACCATCACTAAAGTTGGGTATATTTTACCCGATATAATGTACCTGATAGCAAATACTTCTCATCAAAACATATTAAAGTACAACAATACAAGACAAATTACTCTTCTTTTATTTTACCCTGTAGAACTTCTCATTAAACGAAAAACAGGAATCATGGTGGGACCCTTAAAAAAGGCTCAAACCTGGTAAAAAATTAGGGAATCGTCAATAAAAAAATATTAAAAATATAAATAATGGAGCTATGAACTTGTTCTTTGGTCCACATGTTCCTGGGACACATCCAAACATGTTTCACTCACTATCATTAACGTCTGGTGAAAATCACCCGAACACTTGCCTGTTGAAAAAAAACAGGGATTGGAGCAGAGAGACACGCCCACCTTCAATAGCGTCTGTGAGCAGCATGAAGCTACACAAGGACCCACACAACTCAGACAAAAGCAACACAATGAAAATAACGTGACCACAATCACTGGGGTGAAAACGACCCGACGTTAGAAGCATACAATCTGAGGGCAGGTTTCGTGCGACCTGAGCTGTGCTGATAAGTGTTTCCCTAACATTTGCATACGGGGTTGGCTGTGGGGGCTGAGGTGCCAGCTGCTCTGCCTCTCTCGGAGCCTGTGTAGAGATGGATTGCTCCTCGGGTGTCGATAAGTCACCATGGCAGGCCCACCACGGTCGCCATGGAAACTAAGCAAACACAGCATTTCTGAAGAATCAAGTAGAATGAAGTTGATTACACTTTTCTTTCAAGAGCTCCTTGGAGGGTTTTTCTTGTTCAGGGGAGACTGCCAGGACTCCAAAGGGTATCCCTTTTGTCAGGGAGGACTCACAAAATTCACAATTTAGTTGTTTTTTTTACAACGTTTCTGTACTGTTTGTTTATTCATTGCATGTAAAGCAGCTTTTATATCTAGAAGCGGAAGAGCACCTCTGCAGGAAGCGGAGACCGCCTGAGAAAGTGCTTCCCCGACCACTAGTACTGAATCATAAACATGAGTGATAAAGAGCCAAATGTAAAATCACCACAATACCAATGCAGTCTCATATCACCGCTTCCATGATGGAACTGCGGGCGAGTTCACAATTCAGCTTTCACCCCCGCGAGGAAAAACAGCAGAGAGATGAAGGGGCGCAGGAGGGCGCAGTTATGAGAGGAAATTGAGGACCGCAGGGCAATAGGGATAAAAAGAAAAAAAAGTGAATGTAAAAGGAGGCTATGCAAGCAGCTGTGGTGGTAGAGGGAAAAGGAGGTGACGGATATTGAAAGAGAGACGGCATGGGGAGAGTGAGGGGGACGACAGTGTGGCACTCACTGTGTTGTGGCACCCACAGATAGTTGGCTCAGCAGTATTTGAAGGCTCTCAGATAAAGAGGTGCGTGTGTGTGCGCGTGCGTGTGTGTGTGAGTCTGCATATGGGCACGTCCGTTCTTTTGCTGTACTTACGAAGGGCACAATGTATGTCTGTGCAGACTTGTGGAAGACATGCTGAAAGCACATAGTGTGTGTTTCAGAATCAGAATTCAGAATTCAGAATCGGAACCATTTATTGCCACATATGTTTTCACATACAAGAAATTTGTCATGGCGGGTGGTGCATAACATTACACAAACAGGAGCATGTTAAATTTACAATTCAATTGACAATAGAATATAAAATTAAAATAAAGTGCACAGACAAACAGATAACAGTACTTTAACCAATGATGTTCAAAGTGTTTAGAATGATGAGTCTCTTCCCGCTACCATCCCAGTCTCTACATTTTCCCCTATTTCTGATGCCTTATGGGACAAGGAAAACCTTACGAAAGAGCAAACCTCACCATGCAGCGGTGGAGGTAATGAGCAGGGGGACAGGGATGGAGATGAGGAAGGCAAGAGGAGGAAGGAACACATTAGTCTCTTACCCAGTGTGTCACTCAAGCTGGCAGTGCCAGCCAGTGCTGCTCACTGCTGGTCCAGCCACTGGATTATGTCTCGCTTTGACGGAGCTCAAACCTGGAGCCTTATTTTTCATCTCCTGGACTTTTTAAAGGCTGAACAGGCATGATGTGTGCAACTCTTTGTGTGTAACAAGAAATGGATAGAGTAATACGTAGTGCTTACTCAAAGGGGCAAAAATTAATAATGGTGATGAACCCACAGAGAATTTACTCCTGGATCTGCAGGTCCCCGTAGCTCTTTAGAGCTTTTACCTTCTTTTTACTTTGTATCTTTTGGCAAAAACTTTTTGCTTCACTGACAGACCTCATAGCATTGTTTTCAATGAAAACAAGTTTTATTGTACGCCACCTGCTCAGCACCAAACGGCAGTTAGCGAGTAGCTGGTGGACATTGCAGAGCATTTAATAGAAGTAGTTGGTGGAGAACAAAACAGAGCAATTCATCAGGTAGACACAAACACAACTCTAAATGAATGCTGATGTCGCTCCATCCTTGCGGGTAGTGTAAATGTCACAAGATAGCCTTCTCAACTTGAAAGATGAAAACATTAACAGCTGGTTTCCTTATTTTACTTACTTTGAGTACAAGCTTAGGAGAGAGCAACAGAAACACATAGGTATGTGGAGATGTTGAGACATGTATTAGTTAAGTGACAGGGATCATAATTGATTAATTAAGTCATTTATCAAGACCAAATGCCAAACATCCACTAGTTCTGGCTTTTGAGTAATGAGAACTTGCTGCTTTTTTTTATCTTTTCCATCATAAAAAAAATATCTTTGGACTGTTGATCAGACAAAAGAAGCAATTTTAAAATCTCCCCTTGGAAAATGAACATCTAATAAATGATTACTTTGACAGATTAACTGATTAAGAAAATAATCCTTAGTTGTAGCCCTCGTCATAACAGCTTTCCACACTTCGTAAATGTGAGGGTGTATTCTGGGGATGACAGTAGAATTACTAATGAGATTTCTCACACCATCTGGCCACTCAATAGCCCTGGCTTGTATTGACCGTGTTGTTTATATTAGACTTGTGCTAAAGTGAGTTTTTCTTGTTCCACTTAAAGTACACTGAATCCAGTTGTGCCTGTTGTTCCCTCCCTGCTCTATTCCTTAAAGTATATTGTAGTTTATATTGGTCGTGACTCATGAGTTTCACTTAATGATGTCTTTATTCATGCTTCACCAGATTCATGGTCAAGAGCAGAACGCCTGAAAAAGGCTAGTGGGTTCTGTTGGGACACCATTGCCGCTAAGCTGCATCCAGACTGTGATTCCTTTGCATGCGAGTTCCCACTGGTAATCATAAAAATGGATGGGAAAAAGCAGCAGCAGGTTATTTGTGCAAAGCAAAGCAAAGCAAAAGGAGACATTGGGATGGATGTGTGATTTGCAATTACTGCTCACATTAATCAATGGCCATGTGTGGAGTTATTAAAAATGTACAACGGCATGGGTTCAACAGATTGATTTTAAGGGTCAGCAGCATCGATAGCTCCATCTGGTTCATCTTCAACAACTTCCTTTGCCTCGCATCAAATGTTCCCTTTCAACTCTGCGGAGGGAACTCACAGTTACGACGCTTTAGTCAGATCAATAAAGGGCTGCAGTGTTCTAACCTCCTCTTCATTTTAAACATGACCTTGGGATACCTCTGATGGAAAACCCACATAAGATCAAGCCGGCCTCTTAACAGTGAGAGATAATCCGACAGAGGCATTTTCAGAGCATTTCAATTAAGAAATGCTTTTATGATATGAACTGCTGATTTAATGTTCCCCTTGTATATTATTTGGTACATTTTGTACATATAGTGGTCCTTCAATGCTGTCAGGAATCAAACGCACCGCAGTGTAAGTGTAAAACTGAGCTCCAGGACATTGGTCCATAGATCGTAATGCGATCTTAGTGGTTCACAGCCAACAGATATCATAATCCCAGTAAGTGTGCAGTGCTATTGTTATGAAAGTTGATATGCTTAGTAACATAACCATATATTCAAAACAGCACCAACTGAGTGGAAAGTGCTCTACCCACTGCTTACACCACTAGAGCAGTTTGCTGTCCATATGAGGAAATTTGTGTTTAGAGTGAGTAAATAGCAGAACCAACTAGTGAGTATATACAACAATTCAGACACTTTTCATGAAAACAATAGACGGCACCATTACGAATGCTTTAAACAAATGAATTGAAGAGTATACAAGTTATGAAACTGACACCAGAGTGCATTTTGAAGGCACTTCCACTGTTATTTCAACCCTAATATCATATAATAACATTTCTGATCTGAACCACTACAGGATTGATTTCCACTTAAGATAACTTATGTTGCAGGTGACTTCTGCCGAGAGAAGAAAGACAGTGTTGAACATCGGTACTGGGTTAAAGTGTGTCCTGTTAGATCCAGATGATGCATGCGGCTACCTCTGCCCGTGCAGGGACTATAGCTGAGCCACAGCTGTGGCCAGAGGGTACCTTTGTGCGGCGTTTCTATGAAGCACGCAAAACATTGGATCAAAGAAATGTCACTGCGAATATGAATGATAACGTGTCTGAGGCTGGAGCAACTGTTGCAGTGAACACTGGACTTTGATCTGATCATGAGAGTTGTGTCTTATAACGTGCGTGGTTTACGCCTTGGACAGGGGGCTGGGGACAAAGCGCGACGTTTTGTTATTGACAAGCTCCTCGAGAGTGCTGATATTTTATGTATACAAGAGACTCTGCTACCCAAACAAGATCTAGATAAACTTAACTCTGTGAATAATATTTTTTATGGCGCAGGTGAGTCGACAACAGATCTAAGTATGGGAATAGTGCGTGGCAGAATACCTGGAGGTGTGGCCATCCTGTGGCATAGGAAACTTGATCCACTGATCGATGTGATTCGATTAGAGGTGGACTGGGCTATAGCAATTAAAGTCGTACATGATAAAAATGTTCTTATTATTTTAAATGTTTACATGCCATATGAATGCTACCAAAATGAAAATGAATATCTTAATAGGCTAGCCTTTATCAGCTCATTCATTAAAGAGAGTGAAAGTAATTGTATTTTTGTGATGGGTGATATGAATGCTGATATGTCAGATGTTAACTCTCTATTTGCTAAACATCTTAATCAATTCTGCCTTGACGGTAAATTATTTCTCTCAAGTAAAATGCTGTTACCAGTAGAAAGTTATACATATATCAGTGAAGCATGGCATTCAACATCTTGGCTAGACCACTGTATATGTACAGCTGATGCTCATGATTGCTTGGAAGTTGAGATTCTGTATGGTCTAGCCACAGCAGATCACATACCTGTCTCCATGATATTAAATCTTGACAGTCTACCTGAGCTGAGTAGCTATGATTGTGATGATAATAATAAGCAAAACAGAAGAGTGGACTGGGCAAAGCTCACAGAACATGATCTATGGAAGTACAACGCACTGAGTGATAAAAGTCTTAGTGATATTGATATACCGCTTGAAGCTATTTCGTGTGGCAACTTAAATTGTAAGAGTCATAAACATCATAGTGATATAGTTTTTATGTATGACAAAATTGTGAACTGTTTAATTAATGTCAGTAAATTATTCATCCGAGAGAAAAGTAATCATAGGATTAGACCAGGATGGAATGAATATGTGTCTGAACTTCATGTGGAGGCTAAGGAAGCTTTATGGAGCTGGGTTTCATCTGGAAAAGCTAGGTATGGCCCAGAGTTTGAACATAAGAAAACGGCAAATGCCAGGTTTAAATAGGCTGTACGCTTTATCAAAAGTAATGAGCAGACAATGAGGGCAAATTCTATGGCCAGAAAGTTTCAGCAGAATGATTTGTATGAATTCTGGAAGGAAGTGAAGGTTATCAATAACAGCAAGATGCCTTTGCCATCAAGTATTGATGGGATCTCTGGGGATGAAAACATTGCTGAGTTATGGGGGAAACATTTTAGAGAGATTTTTAACTGTGTTGAGAGTGCTGAATATCATGTTGGTGATATCATTAATAATGATGGGGTGGTCATTAGACCTGATGAAGTGTGTCATGCTATTGAGAAATTGGCAGTGAACAAAGCATGTGGTCTTGACCAAATAACAGCTGAACACCTGAAGTATGCAAGTCATAGAATCTCAGTGTTACTTGCTATATGTTTCTCGGGATTATTAGCGCATGGCATATTACCTGACTCTATGTTACCTGTGCTATTAATGCCAGTTATTAAGGACAAAACCTGTAAGGTATCAAGCATAGAAAACTACAGGCCAATTGCTCTAGCGAGTATACTCTCTAAAGTGTTTGAACAAATTCTATTTGATAGACTACGAGAATATATAACAACCACTGATAATCAATTTGGTTTTAAAAAGAAACATGGCACAGATTTGTGTATATATGCACTGAAAGAACTTGTTACCAAGTATAAAAGCCATGGTTCAACAATGTTTTTATGTTTCCTTGATGCTTCTAAAGCTTTTGACCGTGTTAATCACGGTAAACTGTTTATAAAATTACAAGAGCGAGGGGTCCCCCCATACCTAATACGTATCTTGCATTATTGGTACTCCCATCAAACTATGCAAGCTAGATGGGGGAAGACAACATCGGCTCCTTTCACAGTTACCAATGGGGTTAGACAAGGTGGAATATTGTCACCTGTTCTTTTTAATTTGTATATGGATGATCTCTCTAGGACATTAGATGTGTGCAAGGTGGGGGATACGTGTATTAATCATCTGATGTATGCAGATGATTTAATTGTTATGTCTCCATATAGTGCTGGCCTACAGCAATTGCTTAGAGTTTGTTCAAACTATGGACTACAGTTTGACATCAAATTTAATGCAAAAAAGAGTGTTGTAATGATTGCCTGCACTAATGAGGACAGGAAGCTGTGCTTTCCCTCTTTTTACTTGGCAGGGCAAGAGCTACACGTAGTTACTAAAGTAAAATACTTGGGCCACATTATCAGGGATGACTTTTGTGACGATGATGATATACAACGCCAGTGCGGTAAATTATATGGACAAGCAAATATGCTGGCACGCAAATTTCATATGTGTACTGAAGAAGTTAAAACATCTCTCTTCAGAGCATACTGTACTCCACTGTATACAGCTCACCTATGGTGCAGCTACAGTAAAGCAAAGATAAATAAGATAAAGGTGGCATACAATGATGCACTTAGAATCTTGTTGAAGTGTCCAAGATGGACTAGTGCTAGCCATTTGTTTGTGACGAGTAATGTTCCCACCTTCCATGCTGTACTGAGGAATTTTATGTACAGATTCATGTGTCGACTAACAGAGTTGGAGTCTGTCTGCAGTGATCTGAAACAACAGGCAGCTGTGGAGGTACAGCGTGCTCACTGAATTTGCTCTGACTGATTCAACAGATTAAACAAAACAAAAGGGTGTATTGTGCATTAAGACGCGAGTGTCAAAATATCGCCATTTGAGGTGTCTGTTACAGTACTGTATTACACTATTATGTCATCATCATAAACAGTGTCTCTTTGGTCCTCCAGGCGTGGGAGGACCAAAGAGCTCAAGTCTGCACCCATACAGGCCCATTGCTCAGCATTCCCACTAGCCTGACTGGATTATTAGATAAAGAGGAGAGTAATGGTGCACATCCACATTAGGAGCAAGCAGGAGGCTGGACATGGCTGATGTAGTGGAGGGGGGGATAGTAAACCCAACTTGAAATGTCTGGCAAGTAGAAACATTGATCTCTCTAAAATGTTTTGAATACTCTGCCATTTCTTACCCAGACTGCGCAGAATGGAAGGACTCTAATGGGAAGAAACCCCTCGACAGGGGAATGTGTTCTTATCTCAAAGCTTTGCATGAACACAAATCAAAATAAAGAGATGCTGCTCTTGCAAACTACGCTTTACATATATTATAACTGAGCACTGTAGGCATCCATGTAACACCTAACATTAACGTATGATGCCAGGAACACAGCGTGACTCATATGTTAATGTGCACTCACTAAATCCGTAATTGTGTGGCGAATGGTTGGGTCTGGATGTTTATTACAGGCTTTCTACATATCTTTGTGCTGATCTGAAAGAAATGCATCTAATTGCATGTCCTGTCACACTGACAAAAGACGCCTCCAGTGGAAATACAAAGGCAGGTTACTACATTTACATACAAGTCATACGCACCGTAATCCGTCTTTGCAGGAATGACGATCATACATAGAAAGAAAAGTCACTGTATTTCAGATTTCTTACAGCACTCCAGCAATTTGGATATGGCTTCCTTTTATGAGCTTGTGCTAAGTGTATTTGCTGTACAACTACACTCGTGACTCATTGTAAACAAAAGAGGGTCAGGGCAGCACAAATCCTTCTGGCTCAATATCAAGGATGAACCGTTCTACTAGATTAATAGAAATTATAGCCCACAGTAGAATTACAATGGCAACATCGATCTGATGTTTTTTCCTAAACACTCCAATCTTGTATAATTTAATAGCACATGACAGTATTTTACCAGTGGCTATACTGTGGAGATACTCTAACAGAATGGGGATATTAAGAAAGGCCATTTCTTAAATTGCATTTTCAAAAATGTTCCAACTGATGATTTTCCAGGTGCAGGAATCCTGTACAGGCCCACCTGTAACAAGCCAAGCACCTGGCAGAACTGGACACAAACTAAGTCCCCCCTCCCCTCCTCTTATTTAGATGGGGGCACTCAACCATAAGACACGCAGTAACACAGAGAAGCCACTGCATTAGCCAGTGTCCTTTTTGTTTTGACCATTTCATTAATTATTATGGGAAATGTTTGCAAAGATCCAGCTCAGCATCCTGAGGCGTCACTTACATGACTGCATCTCTTACATCTCTCTCTCAGGGCTTGCCTAGCCCTCGCTCGTACTCCCAATGCGTGCACGACTGTAACAGCTGATGAATGTAATCCTAGCTTGAATCCTAGTCCTCTCATGCATAACCTTTATTTAAGGACAGAGAGGGCCATAGGTGCTGTATACCAGCACAATGGCCTCTAATATCTGATTAAGGCCGGGTAAGAGAAATGAAGTGAAAGAAAAAGACAGAGAGGAAGAGAGAATGTGTGTATGCCAGAAGACTCTGTGATTGCATTTGACAAAGGGCTCAGGTTGATTTGTATAAAAGTGCGTGGCTGCGTACCAGCTCAGTAATGGCATTTCCTTGGTCAAGGGCTTTCAAGGGTTCTTACTGCACGGTGCGTGCCCCATAAAAGGTTTCCCTGACCTCGGGGAGCTGCCATCTGACGGTCGAACGGCCCCCGGCAGTCCATTTCCCAATGTTCTTTCAGCTGTGGATAACCTCACGAGGGTGAGCCATTAGAGTCACGTTCAAGTTCTCCACGTAGGGCACTAAGCGGTATGTCAATTTGAATTAGGGTGGGATATCCCTTTAAGGTTTCACAGGCTTCCCCCACACGATAGTGAACAGGTCAGCAATACTCAAGTGTTTCTGGAGAACCACTGTAACTGTATTGAGGAGGTAATCCACTTTAAATATCGCATAGCCTATCAAATCCCCCCACTGCTGCCACCTGATTTTGCCTTGAATTAGATAGAGGCAGGCTCCTTATAATTGATTCTTGTGATATACAGCTGACGGCTGAATACAATTATTAAGCTGAGGCGGGATCCTTGTCAATTCCAAATTACTCGCTGATGCAGGATAAACAGTCCATGCAGGAACAACACAGGAAGGAAGAGAAAGCACGTAAAGTAGCCTTAAAAAGTGATTTGAGACTTATGTAATCAGTATTGTTACCATATTTTTTGCCATTTTCAAAGCTGAATACTGCACTACTAGCAGGATTTTAGAACTGCCTCGGCACATACAAAACATCAGGAGATCCCTGATATCCCACAGAGAGGATGATCATACCCACACACACACACACACTCACGCACACACAGACACACACGCACACACACACACACACACACACACACACACACACACACACACACACAGGACACTGTGTTTATGATCCTGACATGGAATATAAACCCGGCTCTGCACTACCAAGATGATGAGATTAGGATACTGGCGACCAAAGGTACATTTTCAGTGATTGGATTTTATCAAGGGTGACCTAACTAATTGGAGAGCGAGTCCGAGTGGGGTTGGGATGAAGAGGAAGAGGAGGAGTCAAAAGCGATGTCATCATGTTACCAGAGACAGCCTGGACATTGCTACACCGTCATCTGATTTGTTTAAGATTCATCATGTACAGATGAAAACTGCACGAGACTGATGCACGAGACTGATGCATGAGGAGAATCACTGATGGCTACCTCATCTAGCAGCAGACATTGTCTCGATGTTAGTATAGTAAACAGCTCCATAATCAACAGTATTGACCTACAGTATGGTGCGTCTGCATCAAACTTTTGCCAGCATCCTGTAATTTCGCTGACTCATCCAATCAGTAAGGAACACTAACACGTAATAGCGCTGCACGGGAAAAGAGACTTGACAGATCTACACTGACTTACTTTATCCCTACAAAGAAAGCTACTTGAGTACAAGCTGACATACCCACCAATTATTGTGTCAAAGCAAATGGAGTCTAAATCTAGCTCCTGCAGTGATTCCACTACTCATTTATCACCGCCAGAACTAAAAATCATATTTTACAATTCTTGCACATCACAAACTTCCACTTGTCATCTTCTGCTTCTGTTCATCCATTACATGCACAGACATTGTAACCCAACTGCTACAGCGTCCTCTATATTCAATCCAACCAGAACAACTGTTGCTACTTAGAAAGATGGAAAGCAGACAGATGGCACAAAAAACCCGATGGCAGCACAGTGCACGTCTGTTTAAGATTCAAATGGGTGAACTCGTGGTTATTTCTTTACAGGTGGGAGTAGGCCTTTAATAAGTGTGCTTGTAATGCTTTTTGATCAAGGCAGAGTGTTCGGCTTCGAATGTGATCAGGAAATGTGAGATGTGGGCGGTGTGATCACACTTCCAGTTTCGGTTCCCTACCTTGGCAGCCACCGAGGAGCCGGGCTTCTCCAGGAGATCCCACAGCTTCTTCCTCTTGTCTGGGCAGCAGGTGTTGTCAAACTCCGTCTCCCCCTCCCTCTCCCTCATTGTCTCTGCCTCCCTCCGCAGCTCCTCGTTCATCTGCTCTTTTTTCTGGTGGTAACGGGCCTGGCAACAGGACTCCAGGTAGATCTCGTCAATCCCCCAGTAGTCCAACTCCTGGCCAAAAGAAAGGGCACACATCTCCTCCATCATGTGTAATTTGCCCGTGCGGTAAAAGTTCAGAATGGAGGTGAAGGCCCCCGGGTGCCGGTCGAAGAAGTATTCGTTTTCGTTCAGGCTGTAGTCGTCGCAGACTTCCATCAGGGACTCATGGGTGTTGCAGTCTCGAAGCTTGCCGAGCCGGGTCCTGGGTAGCCTGTCCAGGGTCCGCCATAGGACTTCGTGGTTCAGACCCCCGACGTTAAGGCGGACCCTACGGGAGCGGGCTTTAGTGCGGATGATGTCGATGGGCTCTGGGGGCAGGGGGGGAGTCGTTCGGATGTTGGTGGGCTTGAGCCCTGCTGGTCCAAGCTTCTCAGCCATGGTGATGGGAAGGGAGACTTATTGGGGAAGATGTCTCAGGATGACAAAAAAAGGAAAATAGAAAATAAAAGTCAAAAAGTTTTTAACTATGTTGGATCCTCTTTAGGCAAGTCCCTCCATGGCTGGGAAAACAAAAGAGACAGTTTGTGAGATGACTACATGTCTTTTTTTATTTAGTGTGAAACAAAGTCAGCTCTTTTTAAGAGGCACTAAGACAGTGATCGGTTACTTTAAATTGTCAGTCAGAAATAGTAGCCGTGCAGTGTTATTGATCCCTTTCATCACATTTCTAAGAAGGCAGAATCAATGATTTTGTTTTAACAGTCAATATGGCTGCTTTGATTTGCACTCCACTCTCCAGCACTGTTGTGGTAGTCAGGCGATGCACTCCTGCTGGATGCAGCCCCATCAGTAAAAGATGGGACTCTATAGGTCAGGAAGCAAATTAACTGAAAGAGGCCTCTACATTCATGCTGTGTTCTTAATGGAGGCAGTGTGACTTTCTGTAATTTCTAGAGTCTCATTCAACTTATATTCAAATATATTTTCATATATATATTTACAGTTTTAGTTACATTTGCCACTGCAATATGAGTATTTGTTGCAATGAAAATGGGCTAAAATGAGTAGATATAGTGAGAGATGTAAAGCGGCAACACATTGGTAATCTGTATGTCCTGATTTGTTCTGCAGTCCCATAAATTCAAAAGCACCGCATCCTGTTACGCTACAACGTATTTAAATTTCAGGAGGATTTTTCAAATCCAGCACGTAAATTAGTCTCCACAGTCCGCTTCCGACTGTTCAAAGTATCCGAATAATTAGGGACAGAGCCGCTCTCACCTTGCCGAGATAAACCACCTTTTGCATGCAAACTCCTGTTGTTCCTAAGGGAGTAGAGGATGAGACGGGAGCCGGGATCCCCCTGTTGTCAAGCGGCCGCGACTGAAGAGAGCACTCCGCGGACGCCGCGCAGAGAACGCGCGTCCCACATTCTGTTGGAAATGAGTCGAGAAGAATGAAGAGAGCAAAAAAAAAAAAAGAAAAGAAAAGAAAAAAAGAAGAAGCTTGAATGTCTTCCTCTACAAATAATCACCGGGACAGGAGCAGCTCTGTTTCGCCATCAGAACACAGTGGAAAGAGTCCTGCCTTCATCCAAAAGCTCGACTGGCTCACTGAATCACTGCTGCAGACGAGACGTCGTGCGCGCAAAGAGGCAACGGGATAAGCGGACTGCGGAGGGTCCCGCTGTACACTACACGAGCAGGAGCAGAGGGGTGCACGCGGGCTGCGCAACATCCTAGAGGAGAAACGCTATAGTCAACTGGGTGGCACGGCATATTCCATAACCCAGCCGAACGAAGCCAGCGCGTTACATGTCGAGATGTGCCACTTGGCACTCTGGCAGGAGCAGCAGGGGGAAGTGTGGACGCAGAGAGAGTTGATTAAGAGATGTCATAACATTAGGCTGTTGCTACAAACACACACTCTCTCTCTCTCTCACACACACACACACACGCACACACACACACACACACACACACACACACACACACACACACACACACACACACACACACACACACTGAAAATGGTATTATGTGCACTCTTTGCCACAGGCTACTTTTAGTGAATTGACCATGAAGTGTCATGTTGATGGTAAATGCACATTAGCACCCGGGATGAACTATAAAGGGCTGGGAGGAATCTCTTCTAAAAACTGACAGAAAACTATATTAAACTTGGCTTATTTTCATAGCATTGCTCGCTCCCACACACACACACACGCACACACACACACACACACACACACACACACACACACACACACATTTAGGCTCCTCTCTCACACACTAGCAGCCATTACAAGTAAAACAGCTAAAACCTCAAAGGTGACAAGTCTGAGATGTTCCATTTGAGAAAGCGGTGCCAGTGATAAACTCCTTACTGCCTTATCAAAACCCCATCGTATCTACAGTATCAATATACAGGTATAATGATCTTCCTGCACTCCCTCGTCATAAATGAATATATAGATATATTCAATTATGTATCCCTTATTAGATCTTAGATCATTACCTGCTCCGCTGGACTCTTCTCTCTCTCTACCCTTCGCTCTAATAGTTCATATGAATAGAGTTCAATACAGAAACATTTCCTTGTAGAGCTCATGTGTCAGTTGTAAATTTCCCCTTAGCCAAGCGCTTTCTTTCCAGAAATTTGATTATACACCGCATACGTGTAATTGATTTCTTTGCCATGTTCCTTCCTTCCAGTGACAAGTGATCAATAATGCAGCATTGACTATACCGGAGCCTCTGTGTGCACGTATACTGTGTCTTAACTGAGTGGGCGCTGTTGTTTGAAGGTCGGAGGCGTTGGCACTGTCCAGATGTCACACGTGGACCTGCAGATATGCAGATCGAGAATCCCACACCACATTTATGGCCTTCACATATGGACCCGATGAATAATTTTAATGTGACTTCAGGACAGTGGAGCACATATAGGCTCTTTGCCATGCAAATTTGATTGGAATATGGGTTTACTTAGCGGAGTTGTGTGAGAATATGCATCCAAGAAGGAAAACTTGAACAGCACAATGTTTACAAGATTAAGTTTTCCCCACTAAGATGACACTGATTTGACAGACTCTGGAGTACTTTTGAGTCGTGAGGCATCTCAATGACCCCTTATTGACAGACGTGCATTATTCTCTTGATGACAACAAAACTCCTGATGATTGTTGTAAATTTGCTGAGAAATGATTAAGAGCAATTGACTGTGTCCCCTGTCATTGATTATTATCAAACTGGCAGCCAATCAGCCACCCCATGAGTCATGGTGTGAGAGGTAGCAGTGATGCGGTTGCAACAGAATCAGCAGAGCAGGATTGTGCACCACGGCAAATGTGTTGTGCGGAGTAATGTCATACTTTGTGCAGTAGATGCCTCCAGCTCTATACTAGCACCATCTGCATGCACGGGTACACCGGGGAGTTGAAGCCAGCCCGGATTCCTCCATGTGGGAGGAATAACTCGAGCTAGCAGCTTGATATCTGTAATTACTAACTTTCCATATAGAAATGTTTTGATGCACTGCAGGTTATAAAAGACTACAAGATGTTTGTTTTCTTCCCTCGAGGGGTGTTCATGCAGATTTATTTTTGATTTTTTTTGAGTTCCTGTGAACTATGTGGGCATGTGGGCTTGTGTGGGTTGATGCAATAGCAACCCAAATTGTAGCATTATGGTCAAACACTTTGGGCAATGGAGTTGGATAGACTTGCAAGCTATCATGTCTGACAGTGACTGAGTCAACTGTTTAGTCAATTAACCTTTGCTGTCTGTATTTATCAGAATATATCATTCCCCTGACAGAGATAATGGGACGTGATAATGGAGACTAAACGCTATGCAGGAGATGAATATTACGTTACATTTCATTTAGCTGACGCTTTTATCCAAAGCAACTTACATGATATTCTGTATACAGTAGACCGTAGACACAGCAACGGTGAGCAATTAGGGTTAAGTGTCTTGCTCAAGGACACAACGACATGGACTGGCTTTGAACCACCGACCCTCCGATTGAAAGACTGACTTGCTAACCACTGAGCCACAGTCGCCCCAGTCGAATACAGGCAATCCTGCGTGAGAAGACAGAGGAGAGCAAAGAAGAACTCAAAGGTGATGAGCTAACGGCAACATCCGGCTTCTCTCTTTTCTACGCTGCCATCCATCCCGGTCCAAAAAGGCTTGACTGACTACGCCGGCTGCCTCATCCCTGAGCCGTCACTGCCTGCTGTATTTTCCCTTTTCAATTTGTCATAAAATGTGTCCACTCCATCATCCAAACAACACCGCGGACACACTCGCACCCCACAGCTCCTGCTTCTGACGCTGTCAGCACATAAGAGAGACACGCCATCATCTGTTCATAACGCCTTCATTAGCGAGACACACTCGTTACTGTGTATTCACGTTTAGATGTATGGGGCTCTTAAAGTATCAGGTGCTGTATTGCACGGAAAAATATACTAAATGGGTTTTTCTTCATAAAAGGCTGAGCAGATTTAAGCTAGCAAGCCGTGTCGCCTTTGATGTAAAATGCCTTTGTGTGTGGTGAAAGAGGTGGAGAGAGAGAAAGAAACGTGGCCGGGATTTAGTGCGAGCTTGTTTGCAGGAAGGGGAGAGCAAATGTCACATTCATTTAAATTACAATAATGTGCATTCAACCAATGTGGGACACCTTTCTATTGATAGAAAGCTGCAGTATATTTGAATACTTGTAAAGAAAAAAAAAGTACATGAGTGGGCAAGGTTACAAATGCAAGCATGCATTCTCTGCCACTCTATTCCTCTGCTGCCTGCCGCCACTGCAGGGTATTTTATAACATCGTTTTCAAAGGTGTCATTTATTATTCTGTGAAATTCAGAGTTGGGGAAGGCCCATGACTGGGCTCGATGTGAGGCCACCAACTGTGAGCTTGAAGACTTTGTAAGTATGCCAAGGCTCAGTACAGTGTGATCAAATGTGTGTGTGTGTGTGTGTGTGTGTGTGTGTGTGTGTGTGTGTGTGTGTGTGTGTGTGTGTGTGTGTGTGTGTGTATGTGTGTCTGTGCGGCCTTGTGTTTTTTTTTTTTTGTCAATAAGTGGGAGGAAACGCACCGTAGCAGCAGCCTGTTTATTCTCTTTGTCTATTTTTAGCGGCTGGCCGTGTCACGGTCCGCTCAACCACCCACCCACAGTGGGTAGCAGTGGCCTTAATATTATGGTCTGCCATAGACCTGAGTCATTAATCTATGTCATCTCTTCATTCATCCCGCAAAACACACCTGTTCACTTCTAGTGCTACCAACAACACGTGTCAGATGGTGGTCCATGGTGCTCTGGCCGCAGAATTCTAGACAAACAAACATGATTGATTCCCACTCCGTCCTGCTGGTTATGTTTGCATAATACATCCAGGGCCATGGATCACTAATTGAATGGGTGTTGTTTTGTTCTTATATTTTTATTGGAATCTCTTCTGGTCAATTGCTCCAGCAGTCATGCTGTCCAGCACAGCGCAGCATGCATACTGCTCCAGGCAGACAGAGGGAACACACACACACACACACACACACACACACACACACACACACACACACACACACACACACACACACACACACACACACACACACACAACATAAACAGAGATGCAGCATCAGTTTATTAAACACAGACTGGCACGTCCCTTGCAGCACAACTTCAGTGTAACCTCCAAATTTCAGGAGCTTGCGCCATACTCATCAGCATTCATCAGTGTGAATGATGCTGCATGCAGTGTAGACAAGATGCTCAGTGCTGTGCACCCCAACCCAAAGTGCTCGTGGCAGCATGATAATGTGAATATAATGTACTTGGCCTAATTGCTGTGAAAACACCCAGGTTGGCAATTTGACCCGCTACTTCTGACAAGAGCTGTCCTGTGAGAGTGAGCATTTATGTAATCAGGCCAGGTGTGGCACCTCTAGCGTGTCCCGGTGATCACTGTGTGTTGTACATTGAAATGGAAGGCAGGGAGGGGAGAACGTTGTATAAATAGCAATGAAGTCACTTTGTGGTGTAGCTGACATATTAGCTGGGCTTGGGCTGGACAATTTGGTATGTGTAGTCTGAATCTGACCAGTGTAATTTTTAAGGTCTATTTATTCCAATGTGCAACACCCTACCTGAGATCTTAGATAATAGATTTGTCAACACTAAGTATATGCTCTTACTTTATTGCACAGAGAAAAACATGTTGTTGTTTTTTTACATTTTAAGCCCTGTTGACATGTCATTACAGCCTTCTCTCTATTTGGCATCTTTAACATGAGCAGCTAACATTACCAATACACATCTGCTTCCACAGTGGCCTCTTAATTTATGCGGCCCATTTCTGTAAATCACTTGTGCTGCTGCAGCACAAAGGTTGCCTCGTCCATGTTGCCATAAGTCAGAGAGTTGCATTGATACTGTTGTCAGTTGTGCAATTGGGTCCACAGGTAGTGGTAGGGTGTTAAGAGTCCCTCTGTGAAATAATGTGAAAGATTAATCATTTGGACAGGGAACCAAAACTTACCCGCTCCAGGGAGGGATATTGTGACGGGGAAATTCTTTTCACTTGGAAATGTAGAAAGACGGAGGTCTATTTAAATTGCAGTGTAATGGTGACTGTGTTTGTATCTTGTCTCATCTATAAAACTGGAAGAACTGCACGGACTTAATTAATAAAATCCAAAATCCCAACCTATGACAAGCCTATGCCACAATGTTAATAATAATGAGGGTTTTCTGACATAAACAAGCAATGATGCAGATGTTTTTTAAGATAGAAGTATTTTGCACCCTTGTTTTATTTATACTTTTGATGGCAAATGTGTTGCAAGTTTAATTACTTAGCCTTTTGGGGAGTGTTACATGATTTGCTAGTTGAAAACTAAATTCAATTTATTTTGTATCCATTTTAAGTTTAATGACAAAGAGAAAAGTTAATGGACTCCAGGGCCCAAGCATTAAAACTTTACTTTTTAATGTCTTTTTCACACCTGCATCCATCCATCATTCGTCATCATTTATTTACTTGATCGATGCCTCATTTCTTTGATTAATGCATTCATGTCTGTTTTCTGTGTCCTGCAGTGAACAGACCAATAGATGACACGTGTGATGTAATCCTATCTTGTTACATATTAGGCTGTTGTTTGCACGCAGACGTGGGTCTTTTGTCTCGTTGAGGTTAGGTCATGTTTGTACCTTTGTCCCTCCTTTTCATCCACATCCCAATTACTCAGAGACTTTTAGATGCAGTTCCCTACCTGTCCACCAGATGCCCTAAAAACCTTCACTTGCTCCAGCCTTTTTTTTTTGCTTGCACTTAGATTTGCTTTAGCTGTCCTCCAACTATATGCTTGCACATATTTACAGCATCAGCCCTGAAAGACTGCACTCTTGAATAAAGATAGAAAAAAAGGTCCTGTAACCAAAATTTGTGAATGCTGTTTTACTAAAATACATGGTAAATTGATAAGAGTCATCTCGCTTACAGACCCCGCTGGCCGGAGCAGTAGATTACTGCTTTTATTTCCCTTTTGATGGATGGTTTGTTTAAATATAGCAACACACAGTTATGTTCTAAAATGTACAGGGACCTGTGGTTATCTCCCTTTTTTGGAATTAAAAAGCTTCACAAGCGCCTGCAGGCGTAGCTTGCTTGGCAGGCGGCCAGTCACAGTCACAGACCGGCTACACAGCAGCCGGCCGTGGCGAGGGAAAGAGCAGACGCTGACAGGGCAGCGAGATATTTGTTGAGACACGGCCCCTTTCACCCCACATTGGTTTTAAACTGACTAAAAGGATCTTATTTGTCATATTTCACCATTTCACTATTATTTAAGGGGAGCCAAACCACTGCGACTGTGGCACAGTGGTTAGCGGGTCTGACTTTCAATCAGAGGATCGGTGGTTCAAGCCCAGCCAGTCTAATTTGCTCACCGTTGCTGTGTCTACGGTCTACTGTATATCATGTAAGTCGCTTTGGATAAAAGCGTCAGCTAAATGTAATATCAAGTAAACAAACATTGGTCATAAACACAGGGATGTCTGCGCTTAATTAGTTGTGTTTACGATTCAACTGAAACGTATGAGTTTGTCCACAGCTTTAAGAGCGTGTTTATAGAGTAAGCCTGGCTTACAGCAAAATTAATTGATGTAACAGTTTCATTCAGCTACATACAGCGGTGATCAGAGCTACATATATACGTGCGGTTTCGAATACAGCCCTGGATTTTGACCCGTTGCCTGTTCATCACCTGCCTGCCTGCCTGTCTGACCCTCATTGGATTTGCGAGTCTTTTTTGGACTTCCTTTCAGGTGCTGGCTCCGGCCTGCCTCCCCATTCTGTCAGCTTTGTCCCACTAAATCATTGAACTTTCTCTGCCTGTGTGGTCTGAATTTGATTCCTCCTTACTCTGCTGCCCAGAGTCAACCCCCGTGACAGTTTTGAGTACGGCAGATGGCATTGCACTGACATCCAATCCCCTCTGCTAACTGGACTCTGTCTGTGTGGATGAGCGAGGGATGACCTTGGATATTTGCATTAACCAATTTGTCAAGTCACAAGACATTCAGCAATCCAATGTACACAATTTATATGTTCAATCACCACCAGTGTCCGGTGGTGATATGATATCACTTCATCTTGCTGGTCAAGGTTACACATATTGGACTTTAAAGATAATACTAACTGCTGGAGATGTCAAGACTCTTGATGGTACAGCGATCTGGAAGCGACTTCTAATTTAAACCAGTCTATAAAAGAGGTCACTCGGGCTGGTCTTGATGTCTGTCCTTGACAGTAGGTGATCCCCTAAATGTGTCCCACCGTGATTGATCCATTCAACATTTGGGATCGGGGACCAAGTCGGGATTACCAACCGTCAGATGTACTGCATGTCAACTGGTTTGTGCCACAACGTGTTTGTGGATGTGCACCACAAAAACACATCATACACTGACATGATAGGAGCCTCAGGGTGGCTTTATTCCCTGATCTTTAATGGAGTCAAAATCTATTTTTGAATTCAGTCATTATATAATTCTGTAATAATGTTTTGAATCAGACTGCACCACCATAAGTTTGGGGCCAGGCAGTGTTCTGGTATTTCTATGAAAACTGTGCACATTGCATAATAAGTCTCCTTTAGCTAACAAAATAAGAAAGCCACTTGTCCTAGATGGACATTTAAAAGCCACGTCTTTATCTATTCAAGAATGGTTTCCTCTTCATGTATTTGTACACTTTGTACCCTTACTCCAAAAAGCCAGACTTTGCTTACGTCTGTGAAATAGACAAATTGTGCCTGTCCTCCTGTGTTTCTTTCCCTGCACCCTCTTTCTTTCTCTGACTCCTTACACATGATAACATAAGAACACACAAAGATGCTTACAGATTCAATCTTTTGGAACATGGTGCATGGAAACCCCCCCCCCCCCCCACCCCCCTATTATTTATGGAGGACATTGGTGGGATTCAGAGTTGGAGGACAGCAGCAGCAGCAGTCAGTAACTTAGCCTGAAAATAGAACAAGAACGCTAACGGGGCTGTTCTCATTAAATTAAGCAGCCATGTAGTTTTAACCAATATTTTTATTCACGTAATAATGCCTTTCAAGGTGTTTCCCCCAAACCATTCACTTCCCCCATCGCAGTTGCATCCCTGCAGTCTAAAATACTGATTCAATGAAGTCGTCTGTCATGCTGTTGACATGTCTTCTCATTTAAAAATAAACATGTCGACCTGACAGCTTACGTCTGTGGATACACAATCGCTTGCCTTTCAGAACATAATGCCAGTACATCTGGGTTTTACACACAGTACTTTATGGCTTGGTTATTCAATACACTTAAGCATTTGGACAAGTCAATAACGTTTCCCTGCCTTTGTAAATCTGAGACAGGCTATTTAACCTTTTAAGCGCTGTCTTTTTTACTTTATTTGATTTGACTACTTACGGACAATTGAGGACAAAGGCCAGATGCTGTTTGGGTGAACCATACATTTTCAACACATTCAAGGTAAGCCACACCTTTTCACATGCCAACATGATTCTCATAACTGTATTTGTTAAAATCATCCTAGTCTTAAGATGATTTACGGAGATGATCAGTTGCCCTGATTGGCTTTTACAACATTTAAAAACCTCACACTTCCTTAACCCAAACCAGTGAGGCAGGCTGAATGAATCCCGTCTAAGATTAAGTCTTCCTTCACCCCATCCATCACACCTGGCAACCCCGTTCAGCTCAACATGCCCTCTATCCAGCACACCAGTCCAAGACCTTGTCCACAAGCGGAGTCGTGATGAGAAGTATCAAAATGAGTTATTGCTGTCACCGTAAAAGAGAACCCCTAAGGACAAGTGCCAGCTCTTGGATCGTTGTACCCACATTAACCTTCCTGTGAAGAGATCGGCCGCAAGCTTACTTTCACAAGGGAGTTGAAGTCTTAGTTCTAAGAAAACATTTTCTGGTTTTGGGGCGCTCAGGTAGAGTCCTGCGTTCAGTAGTGAAAAGCCCTTCCGGACTTGGCAGATAAACGGGAAAGGAATGAAGCCCTCAAAAGAAACGCCAGACAGGCCCTTGGCAGCGGTGGTAACATTATTCCACAGGGGCTCAGTAACCCACACCTGAGGGAAAGGTTAGCGCGCTGCTGAACTCTATCCATTTAATTACCGCGACGAAGGCAGAGGTAATTAAGTTATTACAGTTTAGTTAATTAGGTTGAGTAGGATTCAATGAATGTTTCATTGTTGTTCCTGGTGAGACAGCCGTGCCACCAACAAGAGTGGCCGGATGGCTTGGATGTGGTTCCTGATAAAAACTACTCCACGGCCACGTGTACTCAGCCAATGAACATGTAAAGCCTAGAGGCCACCTGAGGGGAGCGAGCGCTCTGTTTGATAATTCATCCGGAAAATGTATTGTGTTTTTTTATGGATTATAAAAGTCATTAATAAAGTAGCATTTTTGTGACGTTGATCAGGCTTTATAGTATCTTTAAAATAGGTCGATGTTTAATTTGACAAAGCAATTTAAATGCCATCATCCTCCATGCTGTGACGATAGATGAATCCCATTACTGTACCGAATTGTGTTTATACAGCACAGTGACTATTATGTCAAGAAGACAAATTACATATTTTTCAATCATGCATTAGCCACCTGTCAACACATCAAAATGTCATTAATTGAAAAATAAGTATCTCCACTTCTCCCTTCAGAGTTGAGTAATCAGAATCAGAATCATAAGCTTTTATTGCCATGTTTGTTTACACATTCAAGGAATTTGTCCTGGTGGGGGGTACATAACATTTAACAATAAACATTTAACAATAAACATTTAACAATACACAGAGTGCAATAAATGGGAATGAGTGAATGAATATTTACAATGAACAGTAGAATATAAAATACAAAAATTAAAGTAAAAAAAATAAAAAATAAATAGTATAAAGAGCGAAACAAGTTTGAAAGTGACAAGTGTAGTGTGAAAGTGGCGAGTGTATTTAAATATGAGGCATGGGGGTGTGTGTGGGGGAGTGACCAGTGGGAAATTGTCTTGGGGGTGACAGAGAACACTTTTTATAGAACAGCTTGATCCCGAATACACATGAAGCCGGGTTTTCTGAACCAATCTCATTTTGAGTCAAGGTTGATCGTATGTTTTCTGTGCATTGTTGGATCAGTATTGAACGCTGCCTTTTTTAATGACTGCATTCATCAGGATAAGCTTTCAGTCATTTGAAATACAGCTTGAGTGGGTTCTATGCAAGGTGTTTAATTGTCTGCTCTCTAAGTGCCCTCTTGTTATTTCATTGAACTAATTTATTCTGAATGGAAACCCTAGAGGGTATAAGGCCATCTGTTTGCCAATGCCAGCTGGACACTGTCCGATAGCAGACATTTTTTACAGCCAGGTTAAGCTTCAGGGTTTAAAAATACACATTGCAGTGCGGTTGGTAAGTGTGGAGGTGTACAACTGATTGCAAACTATGAAGCTACTGAATGCACATCAGATCATAATTTATTATCTCAAGCTCAGTGTCCTAAACTTAACACAGGGGTTGCAGGAATCAATAATCGGCAGAGTGCAGGAAGAGATGCTTTCAAACAGCTGAGATAACAGTTGAACACCTAGAAGATGAGCAAAATGTGTGCAACGCCAATGAATAAATTATTGTCTTTTTTTTTTTTTACTGCAAGGTCAGCTGTGGTGCTCGGCTTCTCCAGGGAGACCTCCGCCAACACATATGAGCACACACACATACACACACACAAATTCAGTCCCACACACTGGTCAATTGCAGGCGCCCCACCAACACACCCATCGCTGACAACGTCTTCCTACACAAAAATGCATCTTATGAGAGCATGCACTTGCAGCACATACTGCACATGCATGCAGTGTACGAGTGTATGGAGAAGTGATGCATTGGTGCGTGACAACACACATACACACAAGTACACAAGTGACACCTTTACAGTGAATTACCGTGATCTGAGTGTGTGGAAAGCTGTTCGCGGTGGAAGAGGAGGAGGTTTAGGGGGTGAACATGTCTCTCAGCAAATACACAGTCAATCTCAAAGGCAGTGACACAATACTTTTCCAGTGCCGGCTTGTCCCAATCAATCTGGCACAGTTTGATTGTAGAACATTTAAGGTAGAACTTCACTAAAATCCCATAGATTTGAAGGTGACACAGTGTAAGATGGACAGATAGTGTAAGCCTCCGCCTGGGCTGTAGCCTACTGGTATATACTTTGCAGTGCATGTGAGCTCACATAAATAACCCCCAAATAAATTGAAAAAGGATAGAGGATGATTAAACTTTTAAGGATTATTTATCGTGTGCTGAGCAGACATGTTGGGAGTTATTTATTTGTGAACCATCAAAAACATTTATGAGTCTGTTTCAGCAGTATGCTCCAAACAAGAGGCCATAAATCTACTAGTGTATCCTCACTCCTGTCCTCCCTCTCCACTGAGCTGCCTACACCTCGCCATCTCCACCTCACTATCTTTCCCTTTACCTCTTCTTCCTCTCATTTCTCATTTTTCAGTGGCCCTCATCACCAGACTAAGTGCCTGCGCTCCTAAAGATTTGCCATCAATTTCAAATTCATCAGTCCTGATTGGATTCTATGGGGGTGTTGGGAGTCGGCTGCGTTTGATTTGGTGTTTCCTCTCGAACAGCAAAGTGGGATACATTTCAAAACTAATGTCCTTGATACAGTAATTCTGAGGAAAGAAGTGGGATAGAGTGCGGCCCCGAGGTAAAGAAGATCATTAACAGTTGCCGTAGTTTTCAGGATCATACTGCTCTCCAAAAGCATATTCAAACATTTGTCAGATAAGTATTTCCTCTCCACTTTATAATATAACAGCCTGTCTCTCTAAGCACAGTGTGATGTTTGTAAATGGTTTAAACTGCTCAAAAGGGTTTTTCTCTAAGTTCCAGTCAGACATCTGTGTTGTCTCCACAAGGTGGTGTCATGCTCATTAGCTATATGTTGCAGCTCATTTTCACACTGACTCTGATGTACACCTTGTTGTGTGGACGATACCTTTGCCTTTACCACATACACACCACTAGCTTTAGGACATAAAGTACAGCTGTAATTACCTCTGATTTAACAACAAAAGTTAAGAAAGCTTTTTTTTTCAGACAGCACCCTGTTCTATGAAGGGCCCAGTGTGATGGTACAAAACCGTTTACTGCTAAGAGCAGTTCAGTGAAGTGAGACGGCGAAGCCAACCACCACTCATTACCACGGTTTGGAAGATATCGGTCCACGGAGCAGGCTGTCTTGACCTTCAAAACAATGGTTGCAGTGGACTGGAGACAGTTCATTATCTACAATGCCTGTCAGTTCACTAAAGCTCATGCATCCGCAAATAAGGGCAAGAAAACAGGGCATCCTGGAGTGGTGAGAGCTTGACTCTCATCTCTATCCCCTATATGTCCTTTTTCCCCCCAACCGATCACCCTTCCGACCTAATCTCATCCTTCGTCTCTTCCTGTAGTCCTGTGACTCTCACTTCCTTTAAAAAAAAAAAAAAAAAAACAGGAATCAGCTTATCACTTATAGATTAGCTGCCCCTGTAATTCCCAGCTGTGGGCAAAAACAAATGAATGCTTACGCAACACAATTATAAGTAAACCGCTTTTGCTCGCAGAGCGATACATTGCCCTGGTGGTCAGCTCCGCCTGTGGCTGAGTTTACCAGTCATAACCCCTTGGTGTCAGGGTTAACAAGCTTGGTCTGGGCCAAGCAAGTGGAACTAACCATGACTCATGATCGGTTTACGAATCCACAACCACTGTTTTGTAGGTGTTAAAAACAGGGGCCTTGAACTGTACACTGTAAGGTTGTGTAAATTAGTGTTACACCCGTTATCTTCCATGCCATAGTCTCCACTCAAACAGTGGCAGATACAGAATGCCATTATTAGCTAGGTATTGACAAATCAGGCTTTCTTTAGCTTAGATATATACAAAGTTATTTGGGGGAAACTGGTGGGCCGGTAATTCATTTTACAATCTTTTTAGATGGCTATGTACTCATTTCAACATCCATCCAGTCCCAGCAGAGAGAACCAACAGCTCCTCATTACAGTGGGCCTCTGGCCTCTGCACAGCATGGACACCCAGTTACAGGACAAGGAGTTGGCTCAGCGCATAGGATTATTACTTTGGGTTGAACAGGTTGATTACGTCAAAGTTGCATTTAGCAGAAGCTGCAAGCTGCTGGCCACACAAAATGATTATTCTTCTGACAGCATCATTCTCATGTGCTGAACTCTAACTTCTGAATATTATTAATGTTTAGTGCATACATTACATTATAAAGTACAGTGACTTCCATATAGCCCATTGCGTTGTTTAATTGTAAATGCTACAACTGATAGTGACTGATTTACATATTACTTAAGTCTCCACTAGCTGTCTTAAGATGTATTAATTTAGTTTGATACTAGCTAATTACTACCACACACTTAAGAATTTAAGAGTAGCTGGTGCAGCCCATAGAGCAGTGGTCACTAACTGGCGGACCGCGGTCCGGGTCCGGACCCAGACGTAGTTGTCTCTGGACCCTGGACCGAAAACTAATTATTATTACCGAATTATTAACTGTGGGTGGATCGCTTCTATTTCACCGGCGCAGCTTTTCCTGCCTTTGCAGCTCTCATTCAGAGGTCCAGGAAACACTCACGACCAATCACACGCCTTGAAAATCTTGTCACTTGCCTACTCAACCAATCACATGTGTGTATTGCGTTAAGCCCCGCCCTCGACTCAAGTGAGATGTTCACACACACGGAGCGACAGGAGACTGAGAGACCGGATAGTTGGAAAAGTACGTGAGTCAGAGAAATGTGGACCGCTTATCTATATAATATCTATATATCTAAGCTAATCTTAAAGAGAGCCTTTAACAATGGATGGACTCTTATATGTTTATTATTCCCACAACCAGTTCAAGAGCAGTATGTCTCATGTTATATTATATATCAGCGATATTAAAAGCAGCGATGTGACATCACTTGACGCCCGAATAAACTGAATTTGAAGCTGCATGACAATTCAGTTAAATTCTTTCTAAAATTAAGGACTTTATTTATTAATGTAATTTATAGTCACATTTTTCAAAAGCTTTCTGTTTAAATCCAGCCTTTATTTTACTTGAAATAAGAGAAGATAATGTATCTATTATTATAGTATGTACTATTTATAATTCTTCCAGTTAAATTTGAAATCTGTAATAATAAATATTGTTTAGATGTTAATTCATTGTACTTTATTTAATTTGACAGTCAGTCGTTGACTACATACAGATGTTAATTCAACTGTTGGCTTTGTCAATATGTTTAGCACAAAATCATGTAGTGCAAATTAGACATTATTGTGATGTTCCGGACCTTTGCATAAGGAACCTGTCTCAAACTGGACCTTGCAGAATTTTAGTTGAATACCCCTGCCATAGAGGCTGTTTATGGACAGTTTCTCTCCTGAAGATATAGTTTTCTTGCAATGGTTATCTCAAAATTGAAGCTTACTTTTTTTTTGCGGACACTATAAGCCGCGGACTCCTCAAGTCCTCCGTTGAAGTGTAAATTCAGTGTTAATGATAGGAACAGAGCACATGACAGATGGAGGATTAAAAGTCGGCTCAGGGGAAGTAGATCAAGTCCTCCAGGTACGTCAGGGGATGTAGCAGAGATAATCATGTGAAGTGCATTGCTTTCCATAAGCAGCTGCAACACACATCCTTCTCTTATTCAGTCCTAGTCTGGAGTTATTGCTAATCTGCATGAAAATTATACTGCATATAAATATTTATCACAACAACAGCAATATCTAGAAAAATGTACTTAAAAAAATGTGACTTTGGAAAAGCTGTTAGCTGCAGCTATGCACTCAGCTATGTGTGTAACGACGGTTCCGTTAGCTGATAGCCAACCAAACCATCCACACAAATAAAACTATGACTTGGGCTGGTTAATAGTAGTGAATGAGGAGTAAGCGATCAGCAGTCAATCAGTGGCAGAATGCCATTAAACAAGCAATAAAAAGTGTTATGAGAAAGTGTTAGCTATACATGCAGCTATAAATGAGCACCCAATATATTATCCAGTTGGGTGCAGCATTATACAAGATTAGCCGTAGACAGACACAGAGATGCACACACTCACAAACGTACGCACACACATCAACCGGTCTCATTATCTCCTGGTGGCGGATAATAACTATTGTGTGAGGGCATCGCTTTACAAATTGAGCAGATGGTGTAGCTGAGATGGGGTTGCAATGATGCTGTCTCTGACCTGACAGGCAGCAGCAGCCTGTGTAGCTCATGATTGTTTTTTCCAGTTTGACCTGTGTGAATCCACACGGATAATCACAGGCCCCAGGATGAAGGATTTAGACCTCAGAGGGTTCCAGCAGTCCTAATGCTCACGGCCGTCTCAAGACATTGCAGTTGAGCTCACCTCAGCTTAGCTCGGCGCAGCTGGGGCTTCGTAGAGATAGAAAACAAAGAGAGCGAAGACGTCAGAGAGCAAGCGATATAGAAACTACTACGCGTGCTACTCTCCTGAAGCAATGGGCCATCATCTATCTATCTGCTAGTTCCCATGTCCAGTGCAGCTCTGACCGCTCAGCTTCTCACGCACAAATAATTGCTCTTGTTCTTCTTCAGCTTTTGGCCCACAAGGGAGACATTCCAAAGAGTTAGGTTCAGAAAAAGCTGTCTAAACCATAAATCAGAGCAGCAACTGAGAGGACTAGTCCAAACACCACTTCTCAGACACTCTCCATTTTTCATAGTGGGACAGTGCTTAGGAGGCGAGAATCAAAGTTTGAAGGCAAACTATTCTACTTTTTACCAAGCAGCTCAATAATGTAATTCATGAATATATTATTTATATATGCAAATAAAGATAACATAGATTTATACCTACATACAAAATAGAAAAGGAAACAATGAAGAAGGAAATACATTATTGTGGTAATACAAAAATAAAAAAATCCTTCAAAACAATATTTACTTGATAGTTATAGTTCCTTTATTGATTTCATATTTTTCTGGAAAGCATTTCTTGTTTTATTTAACATTCTTTAACATAAAGGTGACATGCATGTTTACTTCATCTTATTTTGTATTTACCTTGTCACCTCTAAGCTCCATACATGTGTGTGTCAATGTGTTTAGGAACATAAACATTTCATGACAAAGCAAAAAAACAGCCGGTTAAAAGTGCCGATTAAACCTGCACAGAGGAAATGAAAACACTGACACACTCAGTCCTCACATTCTGCAGTTATTCATTATGATGTTGACTTTCAATGAACACAATTAAGCACATTTGTAACACAAATTTTAATGTCTCAAGGTGTGAGAAACGACTGCTCCATATTAAAATCACAGACATTCCTTACTCATTCAGTATTATGGGGAATAGTCTGCAGAATAATAATTTCACCCACGTACTATTATTATTAATGTCAATATTCATTCAATGTTTAATTGTCCTGAGGAGAAATATAAGCATCATACATTATTTCCTTTCGAGGGAGGAAATGTGTCTCTCTGGCATAACTCCCAATCTCAGTGAAGCCTGAAAAGCATGCCTTTGAGCTCTTAATTATATGCTTAGAAATAATATAATCCCCAGTATGACTAAAGAAATTTACTATGCAAACATATTTATGCTGAAATTTGCTTCGTTGGTTCAGAGTGATTTACAATGTGCGATAAGCTCGTCACCGTCAGGCAGGAAAAGTGTCATGAAAAGTGTCACATTGGGCTCGTGCATGGGGAAGCGATGTTTTGTTGGAATATAACTCAGTGCCCGAACATGTGAAAAGTCAAACATGCTGACCATTTTTCAGGAGGTGACAAATAGAGTGCCAAAAAGCCATATAGGCCCTCTGCACGGTCCCCAAGGACCCGGCCACTCTTAAGAGGTAACCTCATTTATAAGTGATGGAACACCAACGCACTGCCACATGCTGCCCGGACCACACACGCCCACACCAACACCACTTAGGCTGTTGTGAACTTCTGATTGACAGCTCTACGGGCAGAGCACTCTGCATATTGCTGTTCTCAGCCACTTTTATGTGCCGCACGTTAACCTGTCCCTTTCACACTTTGTAAACCAATAAGAGGCTTTTCTACTGCAAGCGAGATTTAAATAACTTTCACGGGTGACGTGCATCACACATGTTCCTCTTTGTTGCCTGAGGATGTTCCGTTGCTAATACAACTAGTGTGTATTAGTAATTGTAGGAGCAAATGCATGGGTGAGAATGTGGGGAAGCATGTGCAAAATTACATATTTTATGCAGTATGCTCTCTGCAAAATGCCATGAATGTATAATTTAGTCTTCCAGCACCGGAGCTGTTGGTAAGCGACTCGTCAGCACTTGCGGTTCGACAGGTGCAGTGGTGCAATCGGTTAGGGGCGCCACTTCTCTGCAAAATACACAAGTCCTCTGTCTGCACGTCAAGTAGTCAAATCCTATTGTTATTACATGGCCACTAAATTTACAGGAGAAAGTCAGTCCCTGAAACAAATTAAGTCAAAACACACACATCTCTCATCAATCTTCCTCCCCCTCTCTTCCAGCTCCACCTTTGTGCATTAAATCATAACCCACCACACATTTACAAAATAAACACAACCATATATTTCTGGTTCTACTTTTTACAACTGTTTGTTTATTTATCTGACACAACCGGATCCAGGCAATTCATCACGCTCAGATAATACTCGCTTTGTGACACAGGCTCCGCTCCTGCTGCATATAATGCAAATATTGCTTAGTCAATAAAACATCTCAAAGATAACCTGTGAGAACAATAACCATGCAAATATTGGGTCTGAGCTATTAGACCTTTGCCAATTTACTTGATGACATTTATTGTGATATACAAGCAAAGATCTTCAATAAAATTAGAATTGTTTTGCTTGTTTGCGTATACATTTTTTAATTAATTATAGTGCAGCTGCTATAAACCAAACCTGCTTCGGAAGTTGCCCTTCATTCTATAAGTCTCCAGTCATGAGTCCAATTTTGCCCTGGTGCTGGGTGAAAGGTTAGAACAATTTGAATTTTCACTAAAACTTGAAAATGTCAACCTCAGGTGGTGAGAGAGAAAGCCAGGGGGTCACCAAGTTCATCCCCTGTGGAACATGAATCCCTGTTCACATGTTCAGTGCAATCCATTCACACGTTTGAAGTAATGTTCTTGCATGGTGTTAACTTACTTTTTAAAAAACAGATTTAAAATGCATTAATGCATGGCAGCTAGAATATACATGTTATGTGTATAAAGACCAGTCTACCATCTCAGATGATACTTATTCCCTTGATGATAATGCTGGTAGAAATACTAGTGTAATCCTTAGTTAATGATATACCTTATCTGTTAATCCTGCTTGATAAAGATTCCCTGAGGAATATTCCTTAATCCCCACCATCAACAAGAAGGGTCTAATGGTGGACTTTATTGTATCTTGTCACTTGCTTTAAGTGAAAAAGCAGCAAAACAGGCCTCATCACTGGCGGTAAACACAATAGTTTTAGAAATGGTTTGATAAATGGTATATTTTCTGTGCAGCTGGGTGGTCAAGTCTGTTCTATGGTTTGTTTAAATGTCAAAGAGCCTTTATAATACAAACATCAAGTCCATCCCTGAAAACCTGAAATGTGGCAGAAGCAGACTTGGACATGACCACTCGAGTGGAAATAAAAAGTCAAGAAAAAGAACCTTTTATTGTGTTAAAGATTAAGCAAATCAAATAGCTTTCTCCGGATACTTATTGCCCTCTCATATTACTGTTAGACATGAGATTGCCTTCTTCTCCGTGAAAACATCAGGAGAGTCATTTGATCACAAGGGGCAGCGTCGGAGACAGACTGGGTAAAAGCTGGCTCGCCACACTATTTAAAGCTTCATTGCAGTGGTGAGGAGAACATCCTGATTGCTCAGCTCATCACTCAAATACAGTAAGTACGTCATGCCTTCAACCTTGTCTTTAATGTTTGGACTTTTCTGCTTATTTTTCAGAAACTATGAGGGGGAATTAGAATATTGGGGATTCTTTGGATGATTAAAACATTTTTCATTGTCGGGAAAATGCGTTTTTAGTTTGAAGATTTAGCTGGTGTTTCACTTACAATGCCAATTGTGCTAAATGTATTTAATGGAGTTGGATTAGAATCAGTTATTGTGCAGTGTGAGTCAAATCCAACAAGTGTTCACTTTGAGCGCAGCATAAACGTCCCCATTAAATATGTTCTCTATTCATTTGAGTTAATAATGTATTTATCATTATTACATTTAATACATTATATCAGCACTTTGTTTTTGTATGATCAATGTTCATTATCTAATAATCCAGTGAAACAGTGAACACTTTAATTAAAATTAATTTTAGTTATTTCTCTGCAAAAATCCATTATTAATTAAGAATCCATCTTTTATTAACCTCTGACTTATCCTTATAGGAATTATAAGGTAATCAAGTCCTTTTTTAAATTGAATGAGCAAAAATACTACTATGTATATCATGTTAAATGTTTACATTATGAGACTAATCATAGCAAATACCTTGCGTGCAGGGATGTCGTTGTTACAAGTATTGCTATGACTTGCTTTTCAGCGGTTTTGCTTACTGGTGGCCATTAGTGCACTTCCTGGACACTTGCCTTCTGCAAACAAATGACTGGCAGGCTCGGTTATAAAAAACAAAACAATTATTCTTATTCATTGCTGCTACTCGAGAACAACGACAATGATGCCAGAGACAGTGGGCTGTAATCCAATCAGAAGAAAATTAGGCTGCATTGTGGGAGCTTTACTGTATTATGAAGTTCTATCTGGACTCCAGAGGAGGTGAAGAGAGCTCCAGACTAATGGTGCAGTAGAGCCTTTTATTGTCAGTCAGCAATTACTTCACATTGTGGTGAAGCCTTAAGAAAGATGATCAAAGCAGCACTAACATATTGATGGATTATAATGGAAACATTTATTTAGGTATCTTGTTACACATGTGGGTGAATTATATGTTATTCATGTGTAACATCTGTATCATTAGTCTACACAGTGTGGGAGCCTATGCAGCTCATAGTGGCTCATGTGGGAGCTCCCTGAAGCCAAGACCACATGTAACAGAAAGAGCTTCACTTCTACTTTATATTTATTTTTCCTTATTTACTGGTCAGAGGAATCTATTACTAATCTGCAGAGCTGCCTGAGGAGAAGTGAATTACATTGATCGCCATAGTGACCGCAGCTCATTGAGGTGAGAGTTAATTATTGATCCCTCATCTGGAGAGAGTCTTTCTGCTCACCTTAAAGGAGCTAGCAAAAGAGCAGGGCCCGTTCCAGTAGAACCTATACCAATACTACTTCAATGTTGGTTGTCAATAACAGAAATGTACTTTGAATCAAGTGCGCAATGGAAACAAAATATAATTTCAACAAAATGACTTCCATCCACGAGGGGTAAAGCTGCTGTTTTGACCTGAGCAACAACTCCGATCAGTCACACCATACGCCAAAGGAATGCTGCTGCATAAGGTCGAGGGGATTTCCAATGAGAATTCTCCGTAGTAATTTGCCCACCAAAAATGTCATTTGTTGTTTGGCCTTTATGTTGACTGAGGGCCTCGTACGATACAATTACAAGGTCTCTCTCAATCCCGCTTGGCCAGGATCACCCAAGGACACCTGGGACTGACTCAAACAAGCTGCCCCCCAGCTGCGAAGAACATAATTGCTTTTTTCAACAGAAGGGCTTTAACCCCCAAACACTCGGCGGATCTGAATGTCCTTCCGGGTAAAGACAAAGTCATCTGTGTCCATATCCCTCATGGCGAGAGGAGCCGATGGCTTAAGGCGTTATCTGCCCTCTCGGTCACATAACACTCTGTGTTCCTCGAGCTTGTAAGGCAGGTTTTATGTACTCAGTTGTCGAAACTGCAGTGGCTTTGATTTCTTATTTTGGTGTTTTGCTCTTCCAACGCATCCTTGTGTGTGTGTGTGTGTGTGTGTCGTTATGTCTAGACACGTGTCATCGCCGTCACCCTTCATGTCTCCACTGAGTGTCATATGAGTGATGAACTTCGGCAGGGAGGTGATCCGACAGACCAGTTGTTATACATATGTGATCGAGGATGAGGATCCAGCAAGACTAAATGTATTTGAGGTGAGGATGTCACCAAATTGTATGAATTTCTTCAGTTCTCCACAAGAAAGCATTCTTAGATGTAGGTTATCTCCTCTACAAGCATTTTATAATATGAGGAGTGTTTATGTAAGACCCATCAGTAATCCCAACCCTGTGTAACCTTAAAGAAAGGCATTGTGAAAAGCTGAATAGAGACCGAATGACAACACGATTGTTGTGTAACAATGGTGTGTGAGTTGCACTACTTAAACTGGCCTGAAGGTTGAACAAATAGACGTGTCATATTTGAATTACTGCAGCAGGAACAAGACACTGATAGCTGTTAATGCCTATTAGCATCAATGACATGAATTCTCCCTATCACGTAATCTCTGGTGAAATCAGACACCGACTAATGGAAAAGTTCACGTGGATTACAAGCTCTTCTCTTATCTTCACACTCCCATTGTATTACATCCTGCATTACTGTGTAGCTGGCTGAGAAGGGTGACCTGGCTCTCCTGGAGAACATGGTGAGGAAGAGCCCAGAGGTCTTGAGCGAGAAAGATGAATGTGGGGCTAGTCCCCTTCATCACGCCGCCGCAGGGGACCACGTCAACCTCATCCAATTCATCACCAATGTCATAGACTCACAGGGTATGCATGCTCCATCATCTATCATCAGTTGCTCTCCAGCAAAGGTGTCTAAGTTGACTGGATCTACATGCAGACGTATGTCTTTACGTGTGTGTGTGTGTGTGTGTGTGTGTGTGTGTGGTTGGGGTATATTTGCATGTGCTTTCCCAGACCTGAACAGCTGTGATGAGCAGGGCAACGTGCCGCTACACTGGGCAGTGGAGAAAAACAGGGCAGGGAGCTGCCAGGCTCTTCTGGACCTGGGGGCCAACCCCAACATCCTCAACACGGCCCTCCAGTCCCCTCTGCACCTGGCTGTCTGCCTCGGACACAACAACCTGGTGGAGGTGAGAAGGCCCAAGGCAACTGGCCGATGATACTTGACTTGAGGATTTGGTGTGTAACATTAAACCCAGTGTAAATGAATAAAGACATTCATAAAATAACAATACATATTAGAATTACTTTTTACAGTTGTGCAGGAATATGCAACCAGTTGATGTTAAAGGTTGCTAATGAGATGGGGGGAGGAAATCTCAATCATCATTTTTATCTCAATGGAATGGTTAAAAAGTTATCAGTTAATATGTTTTGTATGAAATAAAATAAGATTCCCCAGCCCTTCACGCCAAAATACAGTCCCTAATGGAGGTGACTGAATTACTCTTTTAATCTAAACTTTAGTTTCTCTGATGAACCCAGTATGTCAACAGGAAGTACATTTGTTTCATCATCAATGAGCGTCATTTCATAAGCATCTTTGGGTACTTAGAAATGCGCTATATAGGATTGAAGTATTGTTATTATTATTATTATTATTATTATTATTATTATTATTATCGAGACTTAACAACAGCAGCAGCACGTTCACCCGGCTGCTGTCTGTCTCCTCTGCTGAACGGAGCAGCTTCTTTCCTTCAGGCTGGAAGACTCCTCGACTCCACCAGATCCTCTACACTCCAACAAAAAATGTGTTTTTTCTTTTTCTTTATGTAAAAGGACTACAACTGCATTTTGTGTTACAACCCTGTGTTGTACAATGACAAAGAAACATTGTAATAATAGAAATATGGTAGGCTTAAAAAAGAGATAGACAATCATATCGTCCACGTCACGTCTTTCAAAGCTCGAGAACGTTTTACTTAGCGCTGCACTCTAAAGTCATCTGCTCATATGTCTGACCAAACCTGACTAACCCGTCAACTTCGGTCCTCCCCATCTGGCTGCTGTGCACAAACTGGCACAGTACGGTGGAGCTCACAGGTGTGTGTTTACCTCTGCCCCCCTGCAGCTGCTGCTGGCCAACAGTGCTACAGATAGCAATCTTCAGGGAGACCTTGGGAACACCCCGATTATACTTGCCTGCTCCATCAATAACTTTGAGGCTCTCAACATATTGGTATGTACCAGAGCGATGCATTCAGTACTTTCCAGTAAAGAATAACTTTCCATTTGCACAGAAGAGATTACATAGCTTTTTGTTATGCTGACTGCCAGCCCTCGGCAGCGTTGTCTCTGACAAAGAATTGTCCCTTGTTTGTCTTCCTCTCTGTCCATTCTCCCACCTGTCAAAGATAAAGCATGGCAAAGCGCGCCTCTGCCTACAGAACAAGCTCGGCCATTTCCCCGTGCATGCGGCTGCCTTCGCGGGTGCAAAGAAAGCCATAGAAGTGGTCCTGAAGGCCGGTATGACAAAAAGATTGATCCATCATCAAAAATGTAAAGTGCTGACCGTAAGGGAAAAGTTTTTTACAAGGCCAAACAGCACATTAAACTGTGAGATAAGAAGAGAGGTTACCTCAGCCCCTGGAGACATTTAGCAGAATGAGCTGCTTTGTACACAAGCCAGATGCCACGCTGTGTTTATTCACGGTGGGAGGTCTGCTTGACAAATCTTGTGTTGTTGAAGAAAGATTTAGTCAGAGCAGAAAATATGTCTGACATTTCTATGATTGCCCGGCAAGTGAATTAATGAGTTTTGACATTCTTGTGCTGTTTAGGAATTTACACTCGAATTGAAACGACTACTTACAACTTCCGCCCACTAAAAATGACAAAGAACCTAAATATTAAAGACGGAAGGTGTAAAATAGAGACAATTCAATTGAGATTCCCTTGAAAGCTAAACAAGTAAACTTGTACCAACAAGCATTAACTATTAATCCTTCATTGTGAACCTTTTATGTATTCAGTGCATCACTCACAATGAAACTGTTGATTCTGGCAGGAGAGAAGTTTGGCCACCAAATAGAAAACCACATCAACTATTTAGACAAGTCCAGTAGCAGTCCCCTCCATCTGGCTGTGCGTGGCGGGAATATCGATACCATCCGTTACTGCATTGCTACTGGGGCCAAAGTTGACCAGCAACAGGTAAAACACACAAAAAAAAACATGTAAATTGCAAAAATCTGTGGTTTTCAGAAACCTTTCTGTTCCATACATTTGCTTATCACCACAGATGTTTCATACTGCATCACATGATCATAAGCATGCAACAACTTGCAGATTACAAATATGTGTTCCATCTGTCAGCTGCAAGCTTTGTCAGATTTTCATTGTAATCCAGATCTCATTTGGCTACACCTGTGAAGCATTTCCCTGGCAAAGACTCGCTGCTCATCATGTCAGATCATGTCCGTCGTAACGTGCCCATCTGGGAGAGATGGTTCTGTCGATCTCCGGGGTAAAAGCCAGAGCACCAGCAGGAATAGGGAGTACAGTAATACCTCCGGTTGGCTAAATTAATACAAATTACCTCCACTCACACTGTGGGGCTGAGTGGAGCGATCGCTGGCCTCCTCTTGTGTCAGACATCTTGCCAGTCCTGGTTATCTCGTTACAGGCTTGTGTCCAGCCAGTAAGTCTGGGAGGTTCTTTCCAAATCCACTGAGGAAGTGTACAATATGTATGTGTGTAAGTGTGCATACTAATTCCTGTGTGTGTGTGTGTGTGTGTGTGTTCATGTTCTGCTCTGTCTAACTCAGTATGTCACGGTGTCTCTCTGTGGAGCAGACATCATTCTGTTTGCTGAGCGTATGAATATTCATTATATTTATTCATATTTCATCGCTCATTATGAAACCATGTTTGACGCTGTGCAGAATGACAAGTCCACGCCGCTTCATTTGGCCTGCACGCAGGGAGCTACTGAGGTAGTCAAACTGATGTTGTCCTCCTACGACCAAGTGGAAGATGTCATCAACCTCACTGATGGGGCGTGTCAGACCCCTCTGCACAGGTGGGCTTTGGACCCTTTTATATTGTCTTGTTGGTTTATGTTTATGTTTATTAAGGATCCCCATTAGTCTACACCGTAGTGGAGACTATTCTTCCTGGGGTCCAGGCAAAAAAACATTACAATACAAATCATAAAATGCATTACAGCATGATCAATATTGGTTACTATCTCAGCTGTTTGGTCATGCTGTGTACAGATTAAAAATCCAACTGCATATTGTCAACACCATAACAGAGAAGAAAAAGAGAAACACAGGAAACTCTTGGGTGGGGCTGACAGACTAATGAGCAATAATAATGACTTGTATACATAATAAAGATATGCTTCCCACATTGATTTTTTATCTAAAAAGCTATTTGTGGTGGAGCTGAAAGACCCGACACAAGGACAAAAGGAGCATATACTGAGTATACAATATCAACTGAATATCAGGTATTAGTTATTAAAGTAATTCATCTAAGTGAGCCATTACAATGCAGGAGATTAAAAGATATAACCACCGAGGAAAATCTGGTTGTTATATCATGCTCTGACAAAGCAGAATTAGATGTAGATTGTCCTTCATTCACGTCTGAGAGTATTGTTAAAACCTTGACTCCCAAAGCCACGTGATGTGTGTCTGGTTTATGACAACTGTGTTTACCTTTCCAGGGCTACAATATTTGACCACACAGAGCTGGCAGAGTACCTCATTTCTTTGGTAAATAAGGCGCACACACACACACACACACACACACACACCCGACAGCTGTTATGCACAGGACACTCCCCGACATCAATATCAGGGGCTGTGTTATTAATCTCCTGCCATAAAGACAGAAACACTGCATTTTGTTTCCAGCTATGCTGAGGGCTTCTTCGATTCCACTTAGTGATCGGGCCATTCTGCCGTGATACTAAATTTTGCAATTTCAAACACACCTCTTGACTTAATAAATGTTAAAGGTGCTACCCATTGCTTTCAGAGCACCTGTCACCATCTGCTGCACTTCAGAGACCGTTTTAATACAACTGTGTTGCTAGGAAAAAGGGGTCCAAGTTTATCTCCTGTCAACTTGTTGTGTAAGCAAACACTGGCTGCAACAGGTAATAACAATATACACCCGCAGCGTGTTGACTTTTTAAATCTTGAAATGCTCTGCAGAGATTGGCATCACCTGGCACCGAACACCGGCTAATTGCTTTGAGATGGTGGCTTGGCTTGTTGTTTGTTTTTAATATGTTGGAAAAGTCTAACAAATCAGGCCATGATGACTCTTGGCCTCTAATGTGGTGTTTTTATTTTTGTGTAATTAAAAGTCATCTCATATTTTAATTTCTTTTGAAAATACAATGTTGCGTCTCGCTTCTTCCCCAGTCTGGTCTGAGATTAAAATTGTATAATTTATTTCCCTCAACAGGATGTATTTATATCCGTGATTTAGAGCGTGTTAAGCCCTAGTGGCTGTTGCTATTCCGACCAAGCTTTGATCAGCTCTAGCTAGCGGAATAATAAAGCTAATGTTAGCTGCTTAAATCGCATGAATACACTTTTTAGGGTTTCCAACAAACTTTAACTCAAATGAGAATCTTGGGGTTTATGAATGAAATGACTCAACTGATACTACATCGTACACTACATACTACACATCTGTTACACATCTGATCTGACATTATGAGAAATGCAGGGAGCTTTATGTCATCAGTAAAAAAAAGCACCTTCCTCCTGGTTTGCACAGTAAACAAACACATGAAATGCAATGCATCATTTAATATGGAAGCTGCTTATTTTCCCGTGGCCTCATTTGTTACGAGAGTTAGATCACATTTGTAATTGCGGCAACGTGTGTTAAATTTAATGTGGTCATTAATGTGGTAATTATAAGGATTTAATACATTCTCTTCTTAGGGTGCAGACCTTAACAGGATTGATTGTAAAGACAAATCTCCCCTGCTGCTGGCTACGAGCTGTGGATCATGGAGAACTGTGGCTTTGCTGCTGTCAAAAGGTGAGCTACTGCACTGTGCTTCAACTCCCAGCAGTAATCATGACATTTGTAAAACGCCTGATGATGCAGGTGCACTCACATGCACATGTTTATGTCTTCTAGGGGCAAATGTAAACATGAAAGACAGATATGGTTGTAACTTCCTTCACCTGGCCATTCTCCAGCCCAAGGGTCTGAAAAACCTCCCAGAAGAAGTGCTGCAGGTCAGATAACGACGCCAAATGCACGGCAGGCTGCTCGGCCTACGATGTCATTAGGACTGCAATTTGATTATTATAATGCCCTTAATCAATTTGCCTTGAGCATGCATTCAAGGCCGGCTGATGAAGTTCATTATGCTCTCACTAAGCCAGATGAGCTTTTAAACATTGTAAGCTTTACCTAAAGCTGTAATGATGCGTTCAAAATGAGCCACAGAGGAAGGCTTGATAGTCGTTTACAGAAGATGTATGAAATGCAGAGAGATGCACAGATGCAGAGAGATGCAATCTCTCTGCATCTGTGTTCAAATCTGATCACACTTAATGATTTCAGTATGATCCGTTATGAAGCATGACTGCCGCAGCTTACTGAAGTATTCCGCGTTAATGCTTTGATTAGAACACATATTGTTATACATTATAATGTATGACAGTATATTTCTGACGTGTCTGACTTCAGCTCGACAGTGTGAAGGCGCTGCTGAGCTGTGAGGACAACGAGGGCTGCACCCCGCTCCACTACGCTTGCAGACAGGGTAGCCACGACTCTGTGAAGAACATGGTGGGCCTCTCGGGGCAGGTCGGCCTCGCTTGCAAGTCGAAGGACAAGAAGTCCGTCCTGCACTTTGCTGCTCAGTGAGTTCGATTGGTCCCCCGAGGGCATGACTTCCCATTCCATTGCACTAAACAAAACTGATTTGACCTGATTTTCACTCAAAGTCGCTCCAAGTTTGCACATTTGATCAAAGACGTGCCAGAAATGTCACTGCAGCTGACCCTGGCCGGTGTGAGATGTGGTGCACATCCTTTTATATTGTGTATATCATGCAAATGTAAAGCTACAGCATTCAATGTGCGGATAACTGCGCACTCTGGAGCTAGAATTTTCGACACAACGGAGAGGGTTATTATTAGGAAGGAAAGGTTGTACAATCTGTATTGTCTGAAAGTCATTCCAGTAGTTCCTCTGTACCAATTATTATGTATTGATCAATGATACCACAACAGTATAAAACATTAATCAAAAATGATCTTAAGAGGACTTTGACTTATGATCTTTCTCAGGCCAAGGCTCTTATCTCTGTAATTGAACAAAAATGAACACCGCTCAGTTGTCTCCCCACCGCTCAGTTGTTTTAATCATGTTAGCAGTGTATGCACTCAAAAGCCTTCCAATTATTAATTGCATACTTAATACCCAGTGACCATAAAGTAACTGTCACAAGAATAGATTTCAATTAGAGAGGCATGCCTGAAGAAATGTCACTAATAGTAGGAAATGAGTGGACATTCAACATTATTGTTATAGATTGTTCTATCATGTACATCTATTTCATTAGAGCTGGAGGACAAATAAAGGCCATGCTATGATATCATACTTTACCTCTTATAGACACCACATTCGCTCTTCCCAGCGGACCCACTGCAAAGACACTGCAGACCTTCTTAAAAGGATCGGAGACAAAGAAAAATCATTGCAATATGTCACTTCTGTTTATGTCCCCCTGGCTATTTGCAGCAGCCTTAGTCATTAACACTCCCCAATTCACTTTTACCTACAAGTTCATGTCCTGTAACGGCCATCTTAAGTGTCTTTGAGCAAGAAAGTCACACTCGACAAGATGAACTATGCTGTAACTGCTCTGGACCTCTGGCTTTACTGTGCTTTGGGCCTTGCACAAAAAGCATTTGAATTTCAGAGATCAACGGATCTTAACAGTGGGAAAAAAAGGATGCTTCTGCTCATCCCTCTCTTCTTCTCAGATACGGGCGCATCAATACCTGTCAGCGATTACTGGAGACCATCACAGACTCTCGTCTGCTGAATGAAGGGGACGAGCGAGGCCTGACACCGCTGCATTTGGCTTCGAAAGAGGGGCACACCAAGGTGGTGCAGCTGCTGCTGCGCAAAGGAGCTCTCTTTCACAGGTAAACATAGAACAGCTTAAAAAGTACAGCAACACGTGTAGTACCACGAGCACAGGGATTTTGTTGCTGGTGATTTGACCTCTTTAGGAATAGGTGAAGCAGTGGCAGAAATCCTTACTCTGCTTCTTGTTTACAGTGATTATAAGGGCTGGAGTTGTCTGCACCACGCTGCATCTGAAGGATACACGCACACTATGGACATTCTCCTGTCGACCAATCCCAAGTTACTGGATAAAATAGATGAGGACGGGGTATGAACTACTATAAATACAAACGGTTTATCATTATCCAAATCCGTAATTTATTTTCTTCCTATTTGTGATGACATTTTTGAGGCTACATTTTTGCAAATCCAAAATAGTTTGATATTTAACAATACTAAATAAGTTGGACGTTGGTGTTCAATGATAAATGCAGCCCTGTCTCCTGTTATGTACTGATGTACCAGAACACTGCGCTCCACATCGCAGCGAGAGTGGGGCATGTGGCTGCTGTCTCGCTCATGCTGTCTCGCGGAGCAGAGCTCACCTTGAACAAGAATGACACTTCCTTCCTCCATGAAGCTCTACAAAATGGGAAAAAGGATGTGGTCAATGCTGTAATTGACAGTGACAGGTATGTTGTGAATACAAATAGCTGTCACATTAAAGGCTCCGCCTAAAACAACTTTTATACTGAAGGTTTCAATGTGAGGCCTTTGTCATTCAATGCTGGGCGTATAGTGTGGATTTATACTAAACATGTTGTGACCTTAGTAAGTTTTATGAAAAATTACTTTTTATTGTAATATTTTCTCTGTGAATCTGCCGTTCAGGTTCTTCTGCTGTTTTTCTAAAGACGTGTTAATCGCTGCTTGTGAATTACGCACTAATCCATTAGAAATCAGGATTGTATTATTGTCGTTTGCCTTATTGTCGCCTCAAATGCTCAAACGCAACTGTTTAGCTGTAAAATGAGAAAGTTTGTTCCGATCTGTGGGCAGTGCCTGGTTTTCAAAAATGAAAAAGAGGCCGAGTCACAAACATTCTCCTTTTACAGCTAAACTGTTTACCAAAAACAAAGTGTTCCGATTAATTTGTGTTTTTCTTCCTCCAGATGTAATGAGGCTTTGCTACTGTTCACACCGGGCTCCTCCCAGAGAAGTCCCATACTAAACATGATTGAGTTTCTGCCTGAGACCTACAAGGTTTGCTGTTAAAAAAGACAAGATAATCCTTATAACTCGTCTCTTTCTGAAGTTTCTACTGGTTCAAGTTTTTTGTAAGAATGTGTAAAACCCTGATACTCACTGTGTTTTTCTACTTCCTTCAATAGCACCTATTGGACCGCTGTGTGATAGAATCTGATGATGATCACAACAGTCCTGACCATTGTGTAACACACCTACAAAACACAATAAAAACACCACTGCAGTCTATATTGAATAAAGCATATGCTAGGTACAACTAATTAATCAATTATTTCTATGTTTTAGATTGAATACAATTTCTCATGGCTCCAAGCTCCCCTTGCAGCAAGGATGGTGACTAAGACCATCATCGTTCAGCCACTAGCTGCACTCAACGTAAGCAACTTTTATTTTTTACTCATGAATAATTTTGGTGCAACACAATGCAAATACTCTACTCCCCCATGATTAATAAGAAATAAAGCTCACTTGTAGTCACGCATCACTCTTTAATGAGGCTCTGTGTCCACAGGCTCACATTTTGCACGTATAGGCTCCTAATAGGGTCAGCTAACAGTGGTGACTCAGACCTTTGTGAGGTTTCCTCAGATTTTCATTTCTCTGGCTAAAGATCATAATGCTGCCGTCAAGATCCTCAATCTTAATTTCCAGGGGGAGAGGAGGGTAGCAGGATAGCAGGGTACAGACAAACACATCTGGCGAGGATGGGTTAACTTAAAGAAAGGCGAGGCTGGTCGGTCATTCTGCTTGACCCCAACGAGGGTCCAGATGGGAATAAACTGTGAGGTCAGGTTGCTGTTCTCCTTTTGTAAGCGGCCGTGAGTTGGGTATACATGTATGCGGGAATGGGCTGGCTTTCTGGAGGTTACTGTTGGAAAGCTGGTTGAAAGCAGGCAGGCAGGTTAGCAGGTAGGCTGAAGAAGATGGACCTGCAGCACAAGAGAACAAGGTTAGACCGGGATGCACCCCTTTGCAACACAATATTATCAAGAGGCGCCTGAGGCGTTCACCACCACTGAAGCTGACTGAATGATCATGAGCCGAGTGGATGAAGAACCAGGTTAGCTAAACTGCAGTGTGATTATCTTGATTGAAAGCAGATGTTTGCAATCATCAGGTGACCGTGAGGGAGCAGGCGAGGGAGCGCACACAGACGCAGACAGCAGCTGCCCTTCCAAACTACTTACTGTTGCATGCAGTATGCATTCAATTTGGACATCTTGTTCATGTACCGCTGTGAAGAGGATTGTGGGTCGGAATAGCTGGAAAAGCATGCTGGCTTGCCGACTGCAAAATGCAAGCCCTTATCGTACATTATGCAATCTTTGTTAGAATGTGATTCACACAACAACCATCACTTGATCTTTTAATACACACTCACATTGTCCTGTAGGATTTATTACCAACTTACAATCTCATACATCACCAAATGTTAGAAACACTTCATATCCGCCGACGTCATCCTCCATCATGCCTGTGATTCCATAAGATGCACATACTTTTAAATCGTTTATGCTGTGTCATCAGCCTTGTGGAAAATGTGCCATTAGCAGCAAGCTGTTACTCTTTCTGCAGGCGATGGTGCAGTACAACCGCATTGAACTCCTCAACCACCCCGTCTGCAAAAAGTACCTCGCAATGAAGTGGTGCGTATACGTACGAGGGACATTTATCGTTCTATGGTGCTTTACAGACCGCATAAAAAACAATCCTTCTCAATTCCATACAAATGTGTGATTTACTTTGAATGCTTTTCTTCTAGTGTTAAAGCCGTCTTTGTTTTACTCCACAGGTCTGCATATGGGAGCACGGCTCATGTGCTGAACATGTTCATGTACCTGATCGGCCTGGTGCCCCTCACTCACCTGATCGTGACTCTGAGGCCCTCTCTGAACACCACTCACACGGGCGAGCACATAGTCACCATGGTGCCAGTATCTTTCTTTCAGGTACTATTGACAATGATAATCAGTATAAAAGAAGATTATAAACTCTGTTTTAGCATATGTGTAATAATGTGTAATAATGTTCCAAACCCATCAAGCTTTGTCATCTTTCGTGATGAATTAAATCTCAATTTCCTTCATTTTTACAGCAAGATATGCTCTTGTCCTCCTGCATGGTAATCGTCTTGGTTATGAACGTCTACTATATAGCGAAGGAGCTGGTGCAGATATCACAACAGGTAATGCTAAGCAAGTGTCATTACCTCACATGAAGTGTGCGCTCATAAATCCGCTCAGCTCCGGGTCTGTGCGGACACGTTAGCAATCAGGTGTGATGGATGAGCAGGGTCACTGAATCACCACTGTCAGGGTGTCACCTCCACACTTTACTACCGTCATTCTGATCATAACTACCAGGAACACTTCCACACCACTTCAGATGTTTAAGAATGTAATATGTTGTTTGCATGATTGTTTAAAGAGACCAACGTAGACACATTTTTGTCCTTTTTAGGAGGGAGGAGGACTTTAGGGGGAGATAGCACATCAACTGTACACGTCACATAGAAGTGGCATACACCATCTGAAAGCTGGGAAGCAGAAGATTAATTGTTCTTTTCTTTTCTTGTCACTAAAAGCGCTGGAAATACTTCAGGGATTATTCCAACCAGAGTGACTGGTTTTGCGCAATCCTCTGTCTTCTATTCATAATTCCCACCATGCTCAATGTAGAGAGTTCTTTACACTGGCAGGCAGGGGCCCTGGCAGTTTTGAGCTCCTGGATTGGATTTCTTTTCTATCTCCAGAGGTACTGTTAACGCTGTTTTTCAACATTTTGTCTTTTTTAATGATATATGGAGGCCACTAACTGTTCTGATCTCCTGTTTCTCCAGGTTTGAGGGCATTGGCATCTATGTCGTGATGTTTTGGGAGATCATGAGGACCCTGGTCCGCATTGTGTTGCTGTTCTTGTACCTGGTGTTAGCATTCGGTTTGGCCTTTCATGCTCTCATGCTAAACCAGGTAAAAGCTATAATCAAAATGTCTTGAGACTAAAAGTGTATTTTTCTGTTACTTCTTTTTATCTCAGATCTGCTTAAACCTGAGTGTAAGCTATTGGTTACCTCTCATAATAATTCATATCGAAGGCGTTATCTTTTTGAAGTGCACTATGCAAAGCTAAACTAACTGGCTGCTGGCCTTCGAATTCACAGTGCTGGCATGAGAATGGTATACATTTTGCAAAAAGAAAACATATTTTCCAAAATGTTAAACTATTCCTTTCAACCGATCTTGGCGTTAGAAAACATGGCCACAAAATCCTCCTTTGTTGATCACGAACATCAAAAGTAAATACAAAAAGGAATTAAGATGACAAAGAATCTTGGCCGGGACCAACGAGTTTGAGAGACTGACCAAAGGACTAAATCAATAACTGAGCACACCAGCTGCAGGCCTCACTGTAATGGTTAAACACAGACATGTTTTGTCCCCAGCACATCACTTTGTAATTGACTGTGTGTTTGTGACATGCTCTTGATGTTATGTGCTGCATCTGACTGCTCTGTGCACGATTGCTTGCAATCCTTCCCCCTGACATTGAAAAGAAGACATTTTATAGAAAAAGAAATGAGGCGTTGGGACATTTGGATATCAATATCCAGCTAATGCATGTTTTATAACTATTTTACACCTCTTTTGAAAAGATGTTACAGTATTTAACTGTGATATATAAAGCTGGTATTGTTTTTTTTTTACCTTTAGAAAGAGTTTGACGGCCTGGCGCTCTCTGTGATGCAAACGTTTGTGATGATGGTCGGGGAGCTGAACTACCAAACTAACTTCCTGGACGCGTATCTGAACCATGAACTTCCTTTTGGCCTCCTGACTTACTTCATTTTTGTGACATTTGTTATGCTCATGCCCATACTGCTGGTGAACCTGATGGTAAGTATGCTCTAACAACCTGTTTTGTCCATTTTCATTGACTCCTTGCAGACATCTATCTCTCACAAATAAAATCTACAAGTTGCTACTTGTAAATTGCGGATCAAATGATCTGGTTCTTATTCATTTTTGGTTGTGTTGTAGATTGGTCTAGCTGTTGGAGACATTGCTGAAGTACAAAGAAATGCAGCCCTAAAAAGAATTGGCATGCAGGTAAGAATTGAACGCATCGTTTTTTTTAATGTATTTTGCATTTTCAAAACATTAGTTGTCTTTCATCCTGTGGGTTTTCAATTCAATTCAGTTTGTTTTGTATAGCCCAAAATCCCAAATTACAAATGTGTTGTGTGCTTTGTTTGTTTGTTGTGTTTGTGCTTGCTCAGTCTGCCATGACTTGATGGACAAATAACTACACAAAAGCACAATATATGTTGTGTTATTTTGTCCTTTAGGCCGTTTTACAAGTAGACTTTGTAACATGGACATGTACATGAGATACTGTTTAGTGGATGTAATCAGCGTGACGTCAGCTGGTTTGTAAGCAACAAAACCCAAATATAGATATATAATGACTTATATGTCAACACCATCGCAGACTGTATTATGAAAGATTATTTTCAAAAGTTACAAATGTGGCAGATGTACGTAAGAATATGAATAACGATATTTGTTTAGCCTGAGAATGTGTAACCTTTAAATCAAACAGAGTTAGTCGATAAGAGGTTCTTCTTCAAAATTGCACATGCGGCTGAGAATCTGATTTTCTGACCCCAGATCGAGCTGCACACCTCTCTGGAAGACAAGCTGCCTTATTGGTTCATGAAACGAGTGGACAAGCGCTCCCTTGTCGTCTACCCTAATCGCCGCTGCTCCAGGGTATGCTCAATACTGAATCTGATACTGTAAACTGTGTGATTGGTCTTTGTAACTAACGTCAAATCTCTTTCTTAAACCTTCCCACCTGTTAGCAGAACTATATCAGGCAGTTACTATTAGGTGAGGAGGACCAAAATGATGTCTGGAATCGACTGCAGGTCAAACCACAGAACTGCACTGTGGTGGAAAATGAACTCAAAAAGCATAAGGCCAGGTAAAGCATCCAGGTTGCAAGTTGAGTGTCAGATTGGTATTCCCTGGAATCATAAACTGTTTTCCACTAAGATGATGGAAATGTTTTTAATTGTTACTCAAAATACATCAAACTACTGAAAGGAATACAACAATTATGATTTATTCATAGGTTATGTCAAACAATTGTTGATGCATGAGCGGCCCCTAGTGGTTACATAGAAATACTGTTACCAGGTCACATACATATGTAATTCACTGTCTAACTTTCTATAATAAGCACCAGGAGCCACTCGGCAGTATCGCCTGATTATTAACCCATTAAAGTTGAAATGAAGACTACCTGAGCCACATCTCTGATGCCTTTGCCCTCAGGATGAAAGAGATGTCGAGCACTATGGAGAAGCAGCACAACCTCCTGAAGCTCATCATCCAGAAGATGGAGATCACATCAGAGGCCGACGAGTACGATGGCCCCGTTAACGTCAGAGGCAACATGTGGCCGAGCTTGAGTCAGGCGAAGCCCAGAAGACATGATGTGTCTCAGTGGGTCCCACTGATGAAGGCCCTCGAGTGCAAAAGAAAGTAAAGAGGATGGGACCACAAAACGTCTTATCGTAGCAACAACTATAACATGTTATGTAGTTACTTATCACAAGATTAGAAAAGTATAGAAATAAATGGTATGATTATGTGACTATTGTAACAGTTAACTGAATTAAGTGCTTTCAAGTTGAGTTGCCTTAAATATTGTGGGATTTGATACTGAATTGTTTTGCTATGGTGTTGTTGTAAATGTCTTTACTGTCGTCTGAAGCTGTAAGTTTCACTCGTGACCCACTGATGAACAAATGTATTGAGTCATTCTGTGGTGTGTATGCAGTGTTGTCATATTTATATTATGCACAAAGTGTAGCTGTTTTTGAATGTGTTGTAGCGTCTTCATGTGCAAGGAATGTTAAAAGTTGCTCAGTAAAGGATATCACTTTAAAAGTTAAATTGTGTCAATTTTTGAGACACCGAATTTAAAGCTGCAATAAGAACAGAGGGCACTTCCCTTGTGTGGAGGAATTTCTGTGGCATGTTAATTTCAACAAGGATTTCTACACGTACATTTTTCCCCTTACTGCAGGAAAGTTTCCTGGCTGGGCATGTTTTATTAATGCACAACACATTTATAGAAAAACTGTCACAATGGTTTATGGATCATCGCCTCTGATTCGCACTGCCTTCTTCACTAGTGCCACACACACACACACACACATACACACCAGTTTTAGGCCTCAGTGGCGATTACAGGGATCATAGCAGGTTGGGAGAGAAACAGAGAGAGGCCTCTGACATCATGAGCTTGCACCTGTCCCACTGCTTCTCCAGCTCAGGGCCCTGATAGAGGTCACGACCCCTGAGAGTCTTTGCTGATGGACAAATGTTAGTTCCCCCTTCAAGTCAAGTTTGAAGTAATATTTACTACTGTTAGCCCTGAATTTAATTATTCCCAAGTCAAATACAATAACCATGTAACCATAAATTACACTGATGTTTGGGACAATGTTTTCTGCTTTTACTTGAGCAACGACATCTACAGAATGACTAATGAGCCCAATTGTTTTATCTCAACCTGCCCCACGCTGATAGTGAATGAAGCAGCAGCTTGAGATTTGTGTCACATACCCAATAGCCACAAACAAGGATACGCTACATTTCCCTCCAAGGCCCAGCTGATGTCAGGTCTTCTTGTGCACCCTTTTTTCTTTTTAATTCGGGATTGTGGGACGCATGGGAATGTGTCCTCGGATTAGAGAGCATTCCATTCTGTGAAAGAGGGAAATTGGAGCAGTGGAACCCCGCAGAACACTTTAAAATCACATTGACTTTTAATTTTGACACTTAAAAATGTAATTAGAACATCATTACGAAGAAGTACAACACGTTTTAAAACGACTTAATGTATTAGTGGTTTAATGAAGTGAGATTGGAGCCAGCATGTTGGAAATATTTGTCCACACCAGTTTGGGAACAGTACAGCATTCAGCCCGGAGCAGAGTGCAGTTTTTTCTCTCTCTAGTGATCCTGGCATGGCCAACTCCCAAAATCAAGCATGCATCTCAGCTGCAGTTAGGTAATTCTTGGCAGAGTCTTGCTATTGTCGTAAGAAAAATCTAAATTTCACACATGTTATGTTGAGTAATAGTTTACCAGGACCTGGGATTTTCTGGGAATATTTTGTGAGAGTAAAGGAGGCTTCCTGTGAGTACGGACACAGCACTTTCCATTTAATCAGAGAAATCCTGCTCCAACTTCTCCAACACCTTCCACTTTACTCCAAAGCTTGACTTGCGTTTTTTTAACATAGTGTGTACTGTTCTCACTGTATATTGAGAAGTTTGCAAATCTCGAAGACTACAACCGATAATGTGCCTGAAGGGTTGAGTTGAGTACAAAGTAAATACTTCTTTCTCAGAATCCTTTTTGCAGTCTTGTCGCTTTAGAGGCCCAAAGCCATCTCAGTCTTCTCTTTCCAACACTGTTAGCGCTGATCTTAATAGATGGATGCTCTCGCTCTCAGAAAGGTTTGGAGGACATAAAACAAAGGCAAGTAAAACAAGTTTGGGATACTATGGGAATGAAGATGGTGGCTCCTCGCCTTTGCCACACCCTCGTCATGCCAGCGCTCCAGATGTCATGGGAACCGATAACAGCTGGTGCTGGTGCACGCAGGCTGCGTGTGAAAGGTTGCCCCAGCTGCAGAAACCTAATCCCTCTGTGAAACCAGCAAAAGGATTAGACACTTTTGATAAGGTCCTCAAGACATTTCTATTACCGAAACACATCTGTGGAACCGACAGAGTTGGGGAACGTTTACTTTATATGTGCATTTCCAAATGTTGCAAAGGGTTGTGCTTATTATTATCATGAAAGTTATGTTTTCCTGTATTAAAACACATTAGATGGGAGTATGTCTGTGTGATGAAATCAATCCTCATACACCTTCAGAGTCCCTTTGCCATGTCATTCCATCTCCCAGTAGATTTACCAATAATTAGCAATTCATTTAAAGGGTTTGATGTTATTATCAGGCGGCAGTGGAGCTACTTGTGTCTTTGACAGTATACACGAGGAGACAGAGTTGTGGTCTAACTGAGGTCATATTGGCTTGGAGGAAAAGGGGAGGAGAAATATTCAGAAAAAAACTGTAGAGATGCAAAGTCCAGGACACTTAAATTAGAGGGGTAGCAAAGCAAGGAGGCATGTTTCAGTTTGAGAGACATCTGACAGCTTCAGACTTGACCTCCAGCAGTTGAGAACAAGTTGCATTGAGACCGAATGGGAATTTAAGTGGTGATTCTTTTTTTAATTTTTTTTTGACTTCCAACCTCGTGTCGTTTACAACAATCTCATCAAGCTGAGAATCTACATTTCCAGTAACTGCTGTCCCTGAAGTGCCACTCGTGTGACAGGTGCAGCGGCCATGTCCACTGGCTCTGCTGCAAGTGATGCTGAGGACTATGAGACGTGCCACAGAGGGACCGCCACCTCGTTGGAGAGGAGCGCGCTGAAGCTTTCCTGCTATAACCCCGACCGGTACTCAGATGAGGAGTTGGAGGATGACGGCGTGGACGGGAGGACCACGCACGAGCGCAAACTCTCCAGGGCGCAGCAGAAGGCGGCGCGGCAGTCGCAGAGAAACGCGGCCAACGCCAGGGAGAGGTCGCGGATGAGAGTGCTGAGCAAAGCGTTCTCCAGACTGAAAACCAGCCTGCCCTGGGTACCAGCGGACACCAAACTGTCCAAATTGGACACGCTCCGACTCGCCTCGAGCTACATCTCCCACCTGAGACAGATTCTGCAGGACGACCGATTCGAGAACAGCTTTGTGCACCCAGTGAACCTGGTATGAAGCTTTTGGGGTGTTTTAAAGTGAACTGCCTCAGTGTGTGTGACCTACTTTAAAAAGATGAAAACCTCTGTATTAGCATTTACATTTTTATGATGGATGTGTGTATTTGGTGCTAAACATTCTGTCTTTTGCTTTAATTAACAGACCTGGCCATTTATGATGACAGGCCGACCTGAGGACAGCCAAGACATCTCACCCACTGTGAGACTATGTGGAGCAACAGCATAGCTCTCCCTCCTTCAAAGCCCAGCTCTGGTTCTTCTGACCATATAAAACCACCCTGTCCATCTTTAGGAGGCTTTCAGTGGCTCAGTCTCCCCCTGAATCCTAAGCAATGACTTTGAACTTAAATCCAACTCAAGCTTTAATACACTGAGGATTGTGTCATTCAGCATGTCAGAACAATAAAGACTACAAGTTGTTTTCAGCTATGTAGTTTCTTGGGTGCATGCTAGTTGGTGTTATTGACTGGTCTCAACTCAAAATGCTGTCCTTTACTGATTACATTGCAACCAGGAATCTAACTTGTACAGCAGGATTATATTCTATGTATGATTATATGTCTACAGTATTTATTGCGTTTGTGAGATTGACCTTTTTATACATTTGCATTTTGAATTTTTTTTAAAACGTAAAATGGCTGTCTGTTCTTGTGTTACATTAAATCAAACATCATTCTTAATCCCTCAGAAATTTTGTATTTTATTTCCTCTTTTGAAACAGAGCACAATTTGTCATGTGATTAAAACATGCACAATAAGCACATCCCAGAATCTTGATGGTTTAAATAAAAAGTCTAGCAGATGAATCTAGTAGTGGCTGCAGATCACTCATAAACTCTGTGTAGATTAAAAAACAAGTCTGATGTTTATCATTTCTGCATGCAACCAAACGTGCATTTTGAAAAGAAGACAGTTTTTATATTTGATCAGGAAACTGTGTGGTTTGGTTTCAACCAATAAGACACATGAACTCAAAAAATCCCAAAACAGTGAATAAAGAATTTAATTTTTCAGATTTTTACAAATCTTATATAAAATTAGCTTAATACATACATACCACTATGAGTGTTAAATATGCACATCTCTGATATGAAAAGTATGACACCAACACAATCTTGTGAAGTTTCTGTTTATTCAGATAAGATTCAATTTGGATCACATCTCTTATGTGAGGCATCTTGTCATCTGACTGAATGCCGTTGTTCATGTTTCAGTCAAAACAAAAAACTTGGTCAAACGTTCAGGGAGAAGAAGAAGTTTAACAGTGATCTCTTGATCTACAAGTCCCTTTATTCATCTAAACCCCTACATGAGGAAGAGTTTTCATCAGGTCCGGGTATGAGTCGCAGCTGTTGCCGTGTTGTTGAGTTTCCCAGAACTCTGAACTGCTCTCCTGGGAGAAAGCAGCACTCTGCTGGACCCGGGCAGCTAATGAGCTGCCTTCTCACACTCGGCCGGCCTCCGTTCTTGCTCCGTCCATTTCAAACGTGGCACAGAGGGAGAGCAACTTGTGCATCTTGACTGCACTGAAAATGAGGTGCCATTCATCCAAACATGTCAACAAAATGATGGTTTGGGCTGGCTACTGCCTCGCCCACTGATCTCACTTCTCTATGAGGGCAGCTCTTGTATTTCACAAATCAAACAACAAGTGTGTGCCAGAATACTGCAACGCTAGCTGGTGCTGCTAAGATGGAAATGGGTCGTTGCAGCAGGTCTCATTGAAGCTCATTCAATTTGTAATGTTACATGAGTGGCATCTAGTGGGGAGCAATGTGAACAGCGAGCCCATGGTACCCCTCACATTCAGCTGAGCACAAAAAAAAACCTGTGGTCAGTTAACCTCTCCTAATGTTGAAATCAATTTCCAGAGTGGACATCGAATACAGCTGTTTAATGGAGAATTTAAAAGAACAATTGAAATCTTATGTTGAAAGGCAAATGCTCATTCATTGAGTTACACATGCAGCCCTCTCTGTGCAGTACTTGTTGTCTAAATGCAAATGGCTGTTTATAACATTCAGTGGGTTAAGCCTAAACATCATAAAGCAACTGCCCTATGAAGGTATAGTAATAAATACTTTTATTATCCTTTTCTTGCCATACAAAGTCTGCAAATTCATTCAAATGGCACTGTTTCCAATTGTTTTACGATTTCTATTTGAGTTTTCTTGATGCTATGCAGCAATCTGATTGTTCTGAATTATGTCTAGATACTAACACTCATTAGCAAAATGTGTAGTTGTTTAATGTAATTTGTAGTTTTTTAACATCATTAGCAAAATTGGTAGTTGTTTCAAGAGGAAAACAAGTTTTCTGGGTCAACTAGAAAACAGGGCAGTAGTATGAGATGCTAATCAAGGGGCATTTTGACAGGTCTCAGTAGGAAACTCACAGGTGTAAGTGATAACGTTAACGACAGCTGAATGCTGGCGCTGCAGAGCCGTCGTTAGTGTGATACGTAACACCTGTGCTTTTCCTACTATGACACGTTAAAGTGTCTCCTGTGAAAAAGGCCCATGGATTTCGACAGATTTAGTTTTAAAATTACGTTGAGTACAAAATTGTTCATGTTTAAAGGACAAGGACAATAGTACGATTTTATTTGTAGATATAGTAAATTACAAACACGTAGAATGAAGTGCACGACAACTTACCTGATTTTGAACTGTTGAAGTGTTGCACTAATGCACTAAAGCTCACCTCTTTGGTTTAAAAGGTCTCCCAGAGGACAGGATTAGATTGTGGCCTCAAACAGACACGGCTATATCTTTTTTTGTCCAGCAGAGGTCAGCATATCTTCACAATGGTCGATATTTTCAGGCATTGTATGTTTGGATTTGGGAGGCCTTGGCAGTAAATTCTTTTCTTTTCAGTTTTATTCCTCCATAAATGGTCACCAAACATCAATTATTTAGTTAACTTTTTTTCATGCATGTAAATGAGAAGACAACAACAGTACATTTGTCTTTTTGCTCCTTTTGTACTTTGAAAAGTTGTTTTGTTTAATCATCATTATTCTTTTCTCATCTCATTTTTTTTTTTTACATTTTAAGATATTAAATTAATTCAAGTAAAACACATTGCTTTGAAAAGAAAAAAATGCATCGTCAGCCATCAAGCTCAGCATAATCCAACTATTTTTTCTTCTTCTATTTTTGTACGACTGAAACATGTTTCGTTTGTAGAATAATTTCCATGAACAGGAAGGAACTGTAGGTCCAAAGCCAACATCAGGGGGTTCAGTGAGGCTGTCTGCAAGCACTAACATTAGGCCTTCCAGCCTGCAGGAATCCCACCTGGACGCTTTGACCTTTCCAATTCCACTTTCAGCGTGTTTGTTATTCAATATCCAGTCACTCAATACCACTAATGAGAAAAGGGATATGTAAATCCTAAACTATTTAAATCACGTTGGCCTAAGGTATACACTTTATGGTAAATGTAGTTCCTCTGCTACTTCCAGGCTTTGTTTAGAAAATACATTCTTTCCAGGTATGAACATTTCGACCCCTGAAGCTGAACTGTCATCCTAAAGCAGAAATTTAAGGGAACAGCTGGACGATTTTCTCCAAATTGCCATGAATAGAATTATTACATGAGGATTATAGTGCACATGGATGCTTTGTTCTGATAACCAGCTCTATCCACACTCACTTAGTGTTGCAGAACATCTCCAGGAATCTGCCCATGAATTGAGGAACCACACATTTAAGACAACTTGGTCTGAAGGACGTGGTGGGAGAGTGTTTGTCTTTCTGAAGGTCACTTACGCAATCTGTGCAGTTGCATCTGTGTTAGCATTACTTCATTGTTTAATTTATTCAAACACATTCTTCAAATGTTATGACTAGTTAAACAAGAAAGAAGAAGAAAGCAAGACACTTTTTTTTCTCCAATTAATACAATTCATATTCTGATAAAACATACTAAATTGTGTGATTTAAAAATAAGCCTGGCAACAACACATCCCATGAAAAGACCATAACCAAAAGGGTCGTAGTCCATCAACACTTTTTCAACTTCCCAAACCTGTCTGTGACACTGAATTCATAAACCTGTACCCTCAAGTAGTAAAGATTAAAATCTTATTTTCTTATTTTTACACTATCATTTGAATATTATTTCCTAAAACAGTTCATTTGTAGGAGATTATCTTCAGCCACAGATTTGCTGCACTAGTGCATTTTTGGGTGCCGCACTAAATAAACTATATTGCCCATATTCATCTAGTGTAGCAATATGTCATTGTGTGCAACAATGCATGTAACAACAATGCAGGTCCATGGCACAGAGGAATACGCCAGAGCAGGCATTGGCTACACAGACAAGTCTTGTTAGTTTTGGTCTTTTTATTGGATTTCATGACAATAAGAAACATATAGAATATCACCCTTATCTTTAGAGAACTCAATTATGTCACTATAAACCCCCAAGTTATGTATAAAGATACCCCAAAATCAAATGTCATGCTGTTTTGTCCAGGATATTGGTAATTTGCTGTTCATACAGGCATTGTGTATGCCCTCTGGTGAGTAAGTGTGACTGAGAGAGAGAGAGAGAGAGAGAGAGAGAGTGAACGAGAGAGAAAGCGAGAGAGGCAGGGAGACGGAGATCTGACTTCCTGTTACTCTGTGGAGATGACACACTCTTCTGTTAGATAGGTGATTGGGTTACAGTGCGGGACTGGCAGCCTCCTCTCAGGAGAGAATGGAGGCTCTTTGTGGCTGGATGAGCTGGACCCTCTGAAAGGGAAGGTCGAGCCAAACGCGGGGGGAGAAAAAGAAGAGACGAAATAGACGTGAGTGGAGATGCATAAATTGGTGAGGAATGGTAAGGCTGGTTAAGAGGGGACGGTTGGCAAAACAACATGCACACTGGAGCCCTGCGGCCCTCTCTCGGCCTCCACTGTCTCCATGCTGACTGTGAGAGGTGTCCTGGTTCCAGAGCTGCTGCCAATGGTGGCCCAGAAGAAAGAGATATTTGTGTTGGTTCTCAGGGCTTGTGAAGCTATTGCAGTCCTGTTTACAAGGGCTGGGCGTTGTCCCCCTGACCTATTATCTTGTCCTCGCCTTTTCTTTCTCTCTCACAAAGAGATCAACACCACCAGGTTCTTCCAATGGGCTTATTTTACAACCTGCATTGTGGCGCTGTACAAATAAACGTAAAATCATTTGTTTTTATTGATGTTCAAATGTGATTTTACCGAGGGGGGAAATTAAAGTCCATTTTAAATTTCCTCTTTTGCTTTCACCAATTTTATTTAGATGATGAGAACAAATACATTGCAAATTGCATCATTAATATTGGCTGAAAATTTGAAATATCAAAACATTTCAAATGAAGATGTGAAAATATTGCGAAAAACACTTTTGTTATACATAACAGTCCTTTGGGACTCTTTTATATGTCAATGCGACAATAATGAGGTCAACAGAATTGGTTTGAAAGGGTTTCCTCTAAAAACCTCTTAAGGCGGCTAAATAGCGTTCACACAGTCAGAGTTGGCGCTACCGTGGCTCTGTAGTCCCCCTCCGGTGGCATATTCTCCCCGAGTTCATCTTCTGACATTACAAAGACGGCCACAACCTGACAATGGAGATAATATTTTCCCCTCACAATGGCTCCCAGTCTCTGCTCTGGGCGAAGGCTCAGTGGCTGTAAGTAGTCTGGGTTTTCCCATCCCTGTCAGAGAGCGGCCCAGCCCGCTGGAGAAATGAGTCCCCAGGTTGCTTAAAGGCCCAACCTGTCAGCGGCCCAGAGGGATTAGCCATTCACAGCCTCCATATTGTTCTCCAGGCCACAATAGGCTGCATGGGGCCCGGCCCTTTGTCATCAACTCTGTTGTGAATTTCTGGTGGGGCAACAAAAGTGTAACACACCTGCAACTATGGATTAGAACTTCTTTCAACCCTCTTTTTTTCCTCTCTTGTCCTTTTCTTTTTCTTTTCTGACACATTGCCCATGGCAGTGTTGGCCACATCAAACGTGATCTTTCAGACAAAAAAAAACCTTTCTTGGTCAACACCCAGAGGACAAGAAATGCATTTACTTAAACATTTCTTTAAAATATATTATTGTTGTAAAGTGTTTTTAGTTTGCGAGTTCTGTATTTCTATGTTGAAATAATTGTTTTACAGGAGTGGATCACTCCATCAAGCTGTACCGAATGTTTTTACAAGTCCAAATAAATGTCAGGAAGGACATCTATCCAGGCATCAGTCTTAATTAGACATCCCTGCATCACCTTTAACCTTGTGGAGAAAATGTTCTGCCGAGGTTCTCTGATGGCCACAATCTGCAACTAAATCCCAAATCCAACCTTTTTTCTAAGAGGCTTGAACTTTTCGTGACCACATCGGAAATCAAAGTGATTTCACGGTCATCGTGTAGAACGTGATGTCCTAAAGAATCTCGGTGAAAGAGAGAAATTTATTGAGTTATGGTCTCTTTTCTTGTTCCTCTGAAGAATGTGCAGCCTGCACAGGTGCAACACAATACTCTGGTTCTTTTACATTTTGAGAGTTTGAATCGTTTTGTGTTGGGCAGTGATATTTGTCTGCTGCTTTACAAAGACTTCCCTGTCAGTACGACATTTCCCATTCTCAGACATCAATCTTCTTGGAAAGAAATGACCCATTACTAATTGTTATGTTTTTAATGGCTGTGTATAATTTACACTGCAGCAGAACTAACTGAACTCCACCATTAAAATATTGCAAATTAGTGAAAACACACACACACTCATCCACATATTTTAAACACAATTCAAATCAATAGGAATCCATTAAATGACAAATTAATGTATTTTTGCTTATAAAACAGATTGAAGTAGATTGAATGTCAAAAACTTTCATTAAATTGACAAAATGTAAGCTATATGTAATGTTATTATTCTTATTAATATTCTTATTCTCAATAAGAATATAATGATACTACTACTACTGCTACTACAATTATTAATTCTACTAATAATAATAATAATCAGAACAACAATAAACTCAACAAAAAAAAGCTGTTGTTTCTCTAACTTTAAGCCCAGTGGCTCTTGCTCCAAAACACATCTCGCAAAGTCAGGCCATGCATAACACTCCTTCAAAACAACATGAAAAAAGATTTCCATCCACCTGCTTGTACTATTCTGAGCCGGTAGATTTCCCCCACACCAAACTATCCCTTCAGGGCAACAGTTAGAGACCTTCAATCAAGAATCATATCTTCAGGATTGGTTTTATGGTGCATCCAATTGCAAATTGCTGAAGAGGGGATTGTCATTACGGCCCATGATGGTCTCTTTGGGCTAACCTCAGGGTCACCATCATACAACGAGACACAGCTGACAGCGACACTCTGGCCAGTTAACGCCGTTTGATGGATCACCTGTGCGTGTAAGCGTGCAAGTGTGCGTGCAGGTTTGTGTGCGTGTGTGTGAGATGTGTGTGTCCCCCTGGAGAGCCTCTATGGCCGGATGGTGTATCAGATGGCACGTTAATTACTCAGCCTTCAAAAGGGGGCTGTCCTGGGCAGAAGTGAGTGGTGGGCTGATGGCTGTGTGGTGGTCAGAGAGGCTGCCCGTGGGGAAAAGGCGTGGAGATGAGTGGCACATGTGGAGCTCTACATGCATTCAGTGATTACAGAGACATGCAAGCACTCACACAGGTGAGCAATTAGATTAGACTCATGAAGAGATACAGGGCTGTATCTTTTCCTGCATGTTGCTTCTTCATATCTCTTAAATGTGACGCATCAGTGGCACTGTCAGCAAAAGTTTACTTATGAAACAAATTAGGATAATTAAAACCAAGCAGATGTGTATTAACCCACACAACAGATACTTAGCAATGCTCACCTTCATTTGGAGTTTGGTTAGGACAAATGTAGGTCCAATATTCACTCTTCTTTCTGCCAAGTTTCTGGTCTCCACCCACTACAGAGGGATATATGTAACTCTTTAAATGCTAAAGGCTCCACTGTGGTCATTGGCAAGTAGCTAACTTTGTCCTTCTCTTGTTAGGTGCTGGGCATGTAGAGCAAAGTGGGGTTTAAAGCTTTTAAAACAATATGTGGTCCTTTTAATATTGTCAAAATATTGATGAAATCGGCTTCAAAACTGTCATGTCTTTATATATCTTGTTGCATGTGTGTTTGCTTCTTCAAATGTGTGGTAGCCGTTCTTCTGTAACAGGACAGTCTAGATGGGCACTGGCCTTTGACCCCACCTGACCCTAACCATCCCCCTGCTTTTACCCCAACACACACACACACACACACACACACACACACAGAGCTGAGAGTTTCCCAAAGCCCTCTCAGACCCCCTTCTTCTGTCCGTCAGATCAAAGCTTCCCGGGGGTGGAGAGGGACCTGACCCGTGGGAGAGGCGGAGGACCCTGCTGTTTGGCTAGTCGGCGGTGTGGAAAGAGACAAACAGGCAGCTCCAAGGACAGCCAGAGAGCCCTCCCCCAGGCTGATGGAGTCCCAAATCCATAGAGGTTTCTCAAGGCCATGCATGACAGAGGAGGCCGTTTGTTCTGTCATCATAGAAAGACATACTCACACACACTTGAAAAGACACACGCACTGTGTTTCTCCCACTGTCTCTTCCTTCCCTTCTGCATCAGTGGGACACACACACACACACACACACACACACTCTCTCCTCCTCTGTCACTACATCACAGACACACTCAGTCTCTTTCACTGCCTTTCTCTCTTCCTTTTTATGCGTCACATGGTTACAATGCAGACATTTTTCATCCATCATCTTTCTCCCACTGTCTGGGGCTGTGACACTGATTCATTTGAGCCACACAACGGAGACACAACTAAATCACTGAAGACGGTTCTGCAGTCCTTTATACATTGTGATGCAGCTGAAGAACATTATAATACATGACCAATATGTGAAATTCATCAAACTTAGATACAGTTCAAATACAGTCATTTATTAAACATTGACCCGTCTAATCTTCCTATATTTACTTTTTTAATCTTTATAATTCATACAATAATCTGGCATTGGGAAGCACACCAGATGTAATAAAATACAGTCCATTGCCTCCTTGGAGCATTACAGATGTGAGCTGTGTGTGCCTCTGCCAGATTGAGTGACCTGCAGTATTTCATTTCATCACACTGAATAAAAGCTCATCAGCCAAACACTAGTAATTGCTTCACCTGCTTCCAGAGAGACCATCCAAGCAGATTTTGTGGCAAACGAAATTAATGCAATATTAAAAAATGTTAACATTCATAAGATTACACTTTGTTTAATCAATGTTTTTTTTTCTTCTTTTTGTGTGTGTGTAGACAGTCTTGTTTTTTCACCTCATCATGCATCTTTCTTCCACTGTGAACATTCCCCCGACCGGCTCCCTGAGCCTGTAGCGTTGATTAATATGTGTGATAATGAAGACACACAAACCCTGGTGGGTGTGTAATCACCATAATCATTTAATAATTATGTTGTATTCATAAGGAGCGGCTGTTTCATGATCTGTTTACTCGCTTTACCTCCACTTGATTAGATATAATCACTTCTCGGTAATACAGTTTTTTTTTGTTTTTTTTAAATAATAATTACTTGTAGATCTTGTTAATTATTTATTTGCCCGTTCCTTCATGACGTGTCTCTATGACGTTGGCTCATTTGCGCCTTTAGTGCTAAAAAAGAAAACGAAATAATATCTAATGTCAACAATCATTGACTTGTATTTCACCATCTCGCTTAGCTGAGAACCATAAAATGCAGTTTTACGGCATGAAATTTCCTTTGAAATCCCAGAGACACCTGATGCTTGTTTGAGCTACTTCATGCGTCTCATACTAGCCTCCTCCATGTTTTTATTAAGCACCGTGCAATTTCAGACCCCATGTTCCCCTCTCTGCTCCCTCTGCCTCTGGTGTGCAACAAAAAGACACACTGTAGTACCACTCATTGACTTCCCCGCACTTCCCTGTCTCTCCTCTTTCGTTTACAAGGTGACAAAGCTCGCCGTGGTGTCTCGGTGCAGCTGGCATCCCCAGTAAACGGAGGGCTCCCATGTGATCTATCTGCATGGCGCTCATGTTATCTCCAGTGAGGGCATTTAAAGCTCTATGTCTTTTCCACATGGCCCAGACTAGTTTAATTACCTCTGCCTCAGCTGTGGCTGTGAACGCCCACCACTCTGGTTTCCTATGTGGGAACCAGGATGGAGGAGGACAGGGGCCCTGCTGCATGTGCACTAATACTAATGTGAACTTAATACACATTAATACAATATGTTGAAACAACAAAACAGTTTGGAGAGAATATCAAACTGTATTGTATTGTATTCATTGAATACAGCCTACATATCTACATTTGACACTTTTATCTCTCTGTGTGATCTTTCATTGATTTTGTATTTTTATATTTAATTGATTTTGCTATAAACATACAGTATCTAATCCGCTAGCAAATCACAAAAATATATATGGACAAAAAAAGCATAAAGAAAATGTATGCATACATCTCTTTGCATACATGTGCTTGCAGATGCATATTCATATATTTTACTGTGTTATTCCTTAAATATTATGCACACATTCTAATTTAATTTACCTTCTACAGTTTAACATCTGTCCTCCTGGTCCTTAGTCCTTTGTAGTTGCAATAACACATTGAAATACCCCCATTTGGTTACATAATGATCAGCGCTTTTACCCATTCTGAATTGTTTATATTTCAAATGAGCCAAACCTTAAACATCTAACATTTCATTTATCTGCAATGATAAAAGCACTGGCTCAGAACTATTTGGGCTTGTGAGTCTTAAATTCAGAAAGTAAAGTCATAACTCTTTTCAAGAGTTGAATATTTCAAGTAAGCAAAGAGAGAGATTTGTTTGAGTTTATTTTCAATAACTTTTAAAGGCCAGAGGTCGAACTATTTTACAAGACAAAAAAAGACAAACAGCTTTAAAAATAACATAACTATATATTATATACTATATGAGCAAAATAAAGTTGTGTTCTCTCTCCTTTACTTGTTAATCACCTCACGACTCTCACACTATAGGTCAGGATTCTTGCCTGACACACACAAACAGCCATGCGTACACTTTATGTACAAAAGCGAGAGAATACTTTTTTTTTTAAAAGAACATTGTTTGCCAGAACAAGAACCCCCCAGTGTTGTGTTCATACGATACTGCAGGCTTGGCCTGTGTCAGGTCTTCTCTGGCTCTCAGCAGTATGAGAAGGTGAGCCACTCTAATAGGATCAGCCAGTATGACCTTTTCACTCCTCGCCTCTCTCTCCTCCACTGCCCTCCCCTCACCCCTGTCACCCTCCCCCTCCATTCCCTCCTGGCACCGTTGGCGCTGGGTGGCACCCAAGAGCCACTCGGCCGGCGGGTAGGGTTACATCAGCCGAGGCCTCGGCTCACATGTTTTAACAATTTCCTCCGTCCTCTGTGAAATTATGCAAATATTTTAGTCCAGTTTCCTTGAGTCTGGAACACCAATTAAGAGTGTCTGTTTGGTTTTCATGACAGCTGTTGAGGAGGCTTGCAGACAGTCCGGCCTTGCGCTTGAGGTGAAGGGCTCCCACCCAACAGGCGATGAGGTGAGATTTGTGCATAAAAAGGAAGGAAAAGTTTGGAAGAGGTTTAAAAATGAAGTCTGTGAGATGGAGAGGTGATGCTGACAAGTTAAGGAGAAAATGAAACACACTGACGACAACATGGACTGAAAGAGGTTTATATCTTCAAAGCCAACATAGGTTGTAGAAGAATAACAGACCCTTGACTGGGTTTCTTTCAAAGAAACCTCCTGTGGGTGGCTTTCAACTCAACGACAGAATGGAGGCTTATCAATCTGCCTTGATGATGTTCCAACACCGCTCCTCAAGCAGCAGGTAAGGCCATATCTGCTGTTACAGCCATGTAAAAGCACAGAGGTCAAAAACCTTTACCAGGCCTGCTGCTAGGAGTACGGGCTTCTTCTGCGTTTCTAATCAGTCCCCCACCGATGCTCTGTCTGGCTTATTTTTATTCCATCACTGTAAAGCCTAACCACTGGCCATGTCCTTCACAGGAAAGTGTGATCTAAGGTCTAAAAGGCTATCAAGTCGACTCTTCCTCACTGGAAGTCCATCTTTGCTTTTAAAGACTTGCTGGCTCCAGAAATTCTCCTCCATGCTGAAGAATTTGATCCAGGGGATTGAGCTGTCTGGATAAATGTTCACTGAGCTCTACAAGGGGAATGGCTCGAGGTCACGGCACTAAAGCATCTCCTTCAGTTCAAAGGTGGGCATGAGCGCGGGTCCCGAAGACAGATTCATCTTGGTCAGTGGAAAACCTCTTGAAAGCAGGGCATGTAATCGCAATGTGGAGCGTGACAGACCTATCGTTATTAAATGGTATTGTTAAGGAAATAGGAGAGAGGTCAAATTTGATGCAAGCCGCCTTATTGTGACATTTGAGACGAGCCCTTCACTGATGGTGGTGATAGATGTAGGGTCAGCGTAGATGACTGATCCATCACAATAAATAAAATGTCATTTGGAGATAAAAGGGTATTTTATATGTTCCATGCTGACGTGACTTTCTAAAATGTCCTCTCTAAAATGTTCAAACTTAAACTGTTCTATTTTATAATATGAACATATCTTAAGTATATATCAATGATATAAAAACATGTTTTGCTTCTGGCAGTGTCCGAGATTTGTTGGGAAACTTTGGAGATGCATTCAACATTTTTCAAAACAAAATGCATGGCAAGGTAGCAAACCTGCAATATTTAATGAAATGGCAAAGTGTTATAATCCATATAACAACCACAGTGTAAAAACGACAACTGTGACTCCAAGAGGACACTGCTGCCGGGCCAAGAAATAGTCCGTCACAGAACCACAAATCCATGTTTCTACACTCAAAGGACATTGCGTGTCAAAGAGTGAGCTTCAGAGCTGCTAGTGGGCATGCTTTATTAGCTTTGGTAAGCTAGCTTAGCTTTTTGTGCTAAGTTAAGCTAACAGGCTGCTGGCTGTAGCTTTATAGCTTTATTTACCATACAAGCACAAGAGTGATATTGATCTTCAGTTAGTAACTCTCATTAAGCAAGTGAATGCATTGACCAACATGTTGCTGGTTCTTTAAAGTTTGAACTTTTTTTTCGTTGTTAACTAATAATATTAAATCATTTTCTTGAAGTTCCTCAAAGATGGCCTAACTTCCTGCAACTCTTTCTTTTAATTCCCTGTCCTTCAGTCCTACCTTAATTCCTTTGTTTGTATCTTTCTTCATCCGACTCTTCACTCTGTCCATCCCCTCACCCCCTTCATCATTTCCTCCCTCTCTTCCCCTCTCTGTGGTGTCCCAGAGATCTTAGTGTAGCCCCGTTTTTCTGCTCCAGGTGGTCTGCAGCCAGCCACCTGTGTTGTCTTTGTGGCACTGTCATCTGTCTCCGGGCAGGCTTTGTGGGGTTGCCAGTGTGAGGACAGGCCTGGTGAGCACCGATGATGGAGATAGTGCTCTCTGCTGCTGCTTCTCCCAGACTCTCACAGGACTCCTGTGTTGCCGGACACAAGGAGCAATGTTTACACCCCCATCCAGTCCCACAGATAAATCCTGGGAAAATGTTTTTCCGGTCTCCGTGCCTAAATGTTTGTTGAATCTTGTCGGCACTTTAAGGTGGAAAATGTTAACAGAGGTATACCAGCTAGCAGAGAAGAGAGGAACCTTGACCAATAGTATAATGATTGTGCAGCATGCGCAAGCATGTGAAGATACAGACAATTGGAGGATCACAGATATGATCCCAATAATTCATATTCATGTACATTATATATGTTTTTACCCCCCACACAAAATAACAACAAAATCCATAAAGCAATCAAATCTCATCCAGAAGTATGGTATATAATCCACTGCATAGTTAGAGACCCAATGTGTCACATAGGGGGCCGCTCCAAACTAATGCATTTTTCTTAATCTCCACTTGAGGGAAACATTATGCAGCTTTTAACTCACAGTTTGGAGCAAAGGCACATCTGATGAGAACCAGCTATTGCAGGGTTAATTAAGATGTCAAGATACATTTTTAATGCATTATTGATTCATATGCTGATCAATTTCTTGAAAATCACAATTTTTCCTTAAACCCATAGCTTCTATTGAGAAGATTTAACTAAATGTTTGATATTCTTGCTGGACAAAATTACTTAAATCCAGCAAATGTTGAGTTAATTATCTTAATAGTTACATATTAATCTTACAACTTCCTATTAATTAACAGGTAATTGCTGATTATTTTAGCTACGTACATGTTTCTACAGAAGGAGTCGATAATGAGAAGAACGATTATAATTCTTGAGTAAAACTATACATTATTTTACTGCCATATATTATGTAAATCTACTCTAACGTCCAAATAATAGTAACGAGTTCAAAGTATCATCCCATTAAACTACGGTGAGATATTCTAAAGGAAGGATTTAAAGAAAACATTTATTAAATAAACAAATGAAATTGATGACTGCTCAGAGGTCACAGTTTCAGCACTTCTTTATTTACCATTACACCAGTGGATATGCTCGACATCCCAGGACACTGTTCCATATTCAGAGTTGTATTTACTCCTCATCCGGAGGGGAGCGTGTTGATAAATGACGGCGCTGCGCCCTGGGACTCTCCTGTTTAAGGAGCGCAGAGGCGATTTATGAGCGCGCGCTCGCAGGCTTCACTGTGATTAATCGACGCCGTCCTCCACGGCCACAGGCGGGGTGGGGGCAGCCGGCCCTCCATTGTTTGGATAGGCAGATAACATCAAAGCAGCCTGCTGCTTGTGTTAAGAAAATACTGCATTCTGGGTCAGCGCAAATGAATCCAAGAGGAGCTGGAAACTGTTTTTAATGGCATTCCCATCGATATATTATCACTCTGCAGAGCTTGAGCGCGGAGGTCACACATGACATTTGCAAACGTCTTTGTTCTATAACCCCAGAGCTTCCTTGAGGCTGTGGTTGACGTTGATGATTTGTTTATGTTGGGCTACACTTATGAATGAGGGGGATCACAGGGTCAGTGTGTTGTCAGTGAGAGTTAACATTAATAACTGATATTAATTACCTTTAATTACTGAGACATGAAGAAGTGTTTTCCAGACTTTAACTCGTAGTTAAGGTTTAGACTTATACTCGGATATATTATACTTTGTTCCCATTGAGTAGTTGAATGTGTTTGCCTCTGAGATATTTAGCTTCTCCACACCTGCACCATTGATCACAGGTCACCCTGATGAGCTTCAGGCTGACACTGCTGCTCTTTTGATCTCTCCTCGTGAGTGACCTGCTCACCACAAGGCCTCAAGATCCCTCTCGTCTCATGTCAGACTAAAAAACAAAGGTTGTCCTCGGGGACATGACACTCAAATGTTGAGATGATTGTGTGTGTGGCCACTGACTTTGTGTCCACACTGCAGTTCACCCGGTGCACATTCACACATAATTTTGATTTACCGAAGGCACGATGGGTCTCTTCTATTAAAGCGTGCAACAAAGTAAAGCAGTCATGGCCAAAGCGCCTTTTTTTTCTTATCTCATTTACACATCAAAATAGTTTCTCTGCTTTCCCATTGTGAGAGCACCATACTCCCCAAGCCAACTGGGAATCACCGGACAAATTTCCGCTCTTTATTTCCGAGCTCCAACTGCTTCCCGTGGCTCCTAAAAGGATACCAATTTAGCTGAATTCAGGCTGAGTTGAAAGGCACACTGTTACCTGTCCGCTGGGGTAGAACCTCTGCGGTGGCTGCCCTTTCCCATGCTTCCACTACAGGACCTGGACCACAGGCAGACAGAGGGGACACCTGTTCCCTCAGAGAGGTTGGCCAGCATCTGAAATCTTAGCGTCGGCCCTGCCTATTGAGAGCGGGCAGCACTATAAGGCCCCCGCGCCGTGATGGAGCGTAGGAAACCTGAGGAGGGAGCAGGAAAGGGGATGCCAATAGCCTGATGAATCTGGTGCAATTTGCCAAAACACAGTGCCTCCCTCCACAAGACGATTACCCACACTTGCAATAGAAAAGCCATTGTCTGGTATGAGTCTCCACTTATCTGTGTATTCTTTATCGTAATGCAGAGATACAATGGTCTGCCTGTGCTGCACCAAAGGACAACGTTTCGTGCTCAAGGAAAAAGGTGAAATCAAATGTTTTTGCAGCCATTGGTGTAAATCAGCACAATTATAGTCGAGTTGGAAAAACATTGGCTTCTTCTGCAATACCTTTTACTCCAAATCATAAATTATTGTTGCAAAAACCCTGTCGACTTTCACACTCTCTGAACTATTTGCGTGTTTTTGGCTCCGATGCCACTATTCATCTCCTAAAGAAACAAAAGAGCAGAGAAGTTGATTCAAGACCCAAGAAGTGGTTCACGCCCCATTGAACATGATAACTAAGACACGTTTAACAGTGGTAGACTGAAAGACTAATGTGACCCTTGGCCGATGTTTCTACCCCTCATGCACGTTTAGGTCAAGGCCAGTCCCAACACCTTTGACTGAGAATGGCTTCTGAGCATCTTCTCTGCAGAAAAAGCCAAATAAAATGCTGTGAGGATCGTGGGTCACAACGGCAAACACAGTGCAGTGAGAGTTTGTCCAAGAGGTTTCCGAATGAGCCCCTCAATGAGCCTCATATCGCCTTCCTCACACCATACATCAGCCTTCCCCGCTGAGGGTGAGTCACCTTCCCCATACCACCTTTGATGTGCTGAAAAACCTGAAGCACAATTTGTGACCACAGTGGCGCAGCCTCATTGAGGCCTGTAGTTGACTGTGATTTATAAGATTGTTTTAATTCTCCCAACTTTTTATGGTTCTCTCCTCACGTCCGTTATTGTAACATCTCACAAAGTGCACCCTTGCTGTTATGCTGGAGCTGCATAAGTTATGGCGTAAAGATGTCAAGCGCCTCAGTCCTCAACTATGCAGAAGATGGACATTGTGAGACAGGATGGCCACCGAGGGGCCGTTTACTGAGGCCCGGGTCAACGTCTTTCTGCTGCCTCCAGAAGCCGGGGGAAATAACCAGCAGCTCTGGTGGAGGGAAGGGGCCGTCGGAGAGGAGCCCAGATGCAATCTTCAAAGTTCCCTCCTTTCGGCTTTCACTATCAAACATATGTGCAATAAGAATGCTTTATATCCATCCATCCATCCATTATCCGAACCGCTTATCCTCTTTAGGGTCGCGGGGCGCTGGAGCCGATCCCAGCTGTCATTGGGCGAAGGCAGGGTACACCCTGGATAAGTCGCCAGTCTATCCAGGGCTCACATATAGACACACAACCATTCACAAACAAACATACATCAACCATACATCAATCAAACATATGTGCAATAAGAATGCTTTATATGATGGTCAGAAAAGTGAAGGAGGAAAACCTGGAGGCCGAGTGATTTACACAACAGCAGGGTTATATTTTAACCTACGGGATGCCATTTCTTGAATGTGCGTCTCTTGGATAATGCTGTTGGCCTACTAGTGGTTGTTTCCTGTGGTGCAGGCTCTCCGGTTGATTTGAGCCGAGATCACATTAAAGAAAGACATGTTCTAATGCTGTTGTTGTAATTCTGTCTGAAAGCAAAAAAATGAACTCCACCCCCTGAAAAACCCTCGTAAAGATCGAGTGCTTCCATTATTTGTTTTGTCTTGACGCTTTTTATTTATGAATACGCCGTCAGGTTGGACCAGTTACTCAGTGTGGTCTCTGAAAAGCCCAATCACATGTGGAAAGCTGGTCTGTGTTGTTCAAAGTCCAGGGTGACAGCTTAATGTGGCTTCCTAATTTATTCCCCCACTCATCCATTGACTCAGGGCCAAGGGAAAAAAAACCTCTTTAGAAGCAATAGAGGAGGCCATGTTATTGGGGACAGTCTGTTAAGCTGTCCTCACCTTTCCACCTGACCTGCGCTTGCTTGAGATGTTTTCTAGCTGAGGCATCCTTCCTGCCGGGGAAGCAGAGGGGTGATTAATGGCCCAACATGTCAAGAGGGAAATTATTGATCCTGGGAATCAGCAGTGAGGGAGAAGTGGTGGAGAGGCACTGGAGGAGTGGAGAGAGAAGGTAAGAGAGACAGAGACAGAGACGGCCAGTCAGACAGTAGACTGATACAGAAAGGGAGGAGATGGCTGTAATCAGGACCGGGAATCTAACGTCAGCCTTTTGCAGCTGACGGAAAACTGTACACGGTTCTTTATTTTCAATATAATTTCCATGCATACGCATCCCCTGCCTTCATACAGAGCATGATTAAGTGTTGATGCACTTTATCAGAGATTTTTTAAAAAGAATCAACTCGACCAACTGCCGTGGTGGAGCAAGTACTCAGATCTTGTAATATGAAAAATACCCCATTACAAGTAAATGATCATCAGAAAAATGTAGTAAGAATGCTAAAATGCTGAAAATAGTATTATACTGTATATTAAAATATTACTTTATTCTATACACTGTTGTGTATTTTAATCTTTGCGTTGCATGTCAAATCTTATTTTGTTAAGGTGAAAATAGTGCAGTAAAAAGTTTCCGTCTGAATTATAATGTACAGTAGTAGTAGTGGAGTGTAGAATTAAATGCATTAAATTAAAATTACCTCAAATTTGTAGTGAAGTACAGAAGCCGATAAATGTATTAACATTCCACCTCTGAAACTCCGGAAGGGAAGTCGTGATACGACTTCCCTCCTTTTAACGGCGGGCCAATCAGCTGGCCTGGGATTCTCCCACTGCTCCCAGTGGACTTCGTGCTGTGTGCGGCGGAGGCCATTTAGTCTTTTCCTTTTGTATACAGACCAGGCAATGAGGGTTGCTCTCTGGCAGAAAGAGGGGGGAGTGGAGCAGAGGAGGGGCCCTAATAGGATAACTCCCCATTAACCCAGGGGAGCTGCCTCTCAGAGATGCTATCAGTCCAAGCACACGTCTCCATCATGCCCACCACACTGTCGCCATGCATCTGTAATGCACAAACTCCTGGAGCTTGGAGAACCTATCTATCGTTCAATCAGACAACATGTACGTACAATCTGCCGCATGGAGAGGACAGAGTATAATGGAATAGAATTAGCGTTATTGTTAATCTTGATCATTATAAATAAAGAGGCAAAGTATAGGTGGTGCAGACCTTCTGGGTTTACATCATTCTAATATTCACTGTTTACACTACAAACATCTGCACGGAGCTGCCGAGCACTTAAGGAATTGTGCCTCTAACAGGCATAACGTACACTTGTTTTCCTAAAGTCAACATCATCTCCATGTTGAGTGTATTTTTTAAAAGGTAACTGACAGTGCCTATAAAACGTCATGTGATGCCATTCTAGCCTCCCATACAAAATATGATGTAATCAGTGTCTAATTTGGTGTGTTTACTCTTCGCTCGCATACAGTGCAGCTCCTTTTCTCCAGACGTTTAACTGCAAAAAAAAGGGGATATTTTGATTGCAGGGGGGGAGAAAAAAGATCCAATTTACCACAGAAATACTTTCAAATGGCAGATTATCCGCAAAATAATACTATAAGAGGTATATTTGTATTTGAACGAAACAGACTATCTTCAATTTTTTCTTTCTTTTTTTTCTATAGTTTATTTGTCAGGGACAATGCAGCGCACATTATTACATACATAATTTATCATAGACAAAGCCATAACAATATGTGTAGATGTGTTGCATAAAAGGTTTCTAGCCAATAGGCTAATTTGCAACCCCAGTTGCAAATTAGTTAGTTGTACCAACTTTGATTGAATACGCCCCGTTACTCTTTTGTTTACTGGAAATGTATAAGAACGAGTGTCTCCGGACACCTAGAGTGGATAACCATATGCTGTCACAGTAGACCAGACGCGCCTCATATTGAGAGCTCTGTTGACCTGGGAATTGTGTGGGAGGTGGAGAGCGGGGGTGGACGGGGCACGGGGGACTTGTGAGAGTTTCAAGAGGTACAAATCAAGGATTTAACTACTGCAGCCCTCTCTCCTACTCAAATGTATAGGCCAGTGTTCAAGTGTGTTTGTTATTGTGTGCGCTTTTGGCAGCTCACAAATAACATCTACAGCGCGGAGAAGAAGAAAGTAATCAGAAAGTGCTGGGCCGTGTGGTGGAGAAGATGTTGTCGGAATCGTGAGCGAGAAACAGAGTGAGAATCAGCATGAGAGACGGACAAATAACAATAGATAGAGACAGATATTGCACAGTGCCATTGGTCTTTATTGGGCCACACATTAAATCCAAGGCAGATGTTCATTCCTTTTGACCAAACCACGTCAGCTGTCGCTTCCCTCGTTTCCTCCAGCCTCCAATTATTTCTCAAAGCTAAACCAACTATCAGTAAACATGCAGACTCCTCAACCGGGAAACCCCTTTCTGGTTCTGACGCTGAGCCACCGCTAGCACGCTAGTTTGGGGGAAGTGTTATTATGGTTTATCTTGCCAGCAGTTCTCCCTCATCATGAAACAAACCCACCATCCTGTCAAACAACTGCTGCCTTCTCGGGGAAGCACATTGTCATTTGCTCTGTGGAAGTCTCACTTGTGGTTGAATGTTGATACCGCAGAAAGGAGTCAGTTTGTGAATTAACAATGCAACCCAACAAAATATATTTTCTTTCCCTTTGTGGTTTAAAGTGGACTTAGAATATGCAGCAGTGAGGGTATGCAGAGACTTTATACCGAACGTGCTCTTGCAGGGATCGAACATGCGTAACTTGGAGATGTGTCATCCTAGACTAAGGCGAGTGTGCGTCCATAGCGCTCGCTTGTTTTTGGCAGCAGGCAGAAGCCGTTAGATTAGAGGTGAACCTAAAATTCATGCAGAAAAAGCTTCACAAATCCATTTCTAGTTAATTTTTCATGGGAGATATAACGTGTTCCCTTCCATTACTGTGATTGCATCTCTGGCTGTATGAAAATGTAACATTTTGAGTGTGCTGCATATTTAGCTCTTGCTTGCCCTAATGGTGCCCAATCAGTTCCACCAGGTCCGTTCCAATGGGGTAGGCGGCCTCTACCCTGATTACGCTTGAATTGTGGGTTTTTCCTGCCTCTAAGCCTAGCATATGGATTGAGTAAGGCAGCGGCCGAGGGACTACCGTTTCTCTCCACTACATCTTCATTTCTTTCTCCCTCGCTTTTTTCAAACGGAAAAGCAAAACACTTTTGTTTCTTCTGGCTCTGCTGTCAAAATACTGAGCTGGGCTTTGGCTCAGTGTCTGCTTGCATGTAGCCAAGGGAAATCCCATGAGACAAGTGTGGCTAAATGCAGTTTAATCCACATGATCACAATCTGTCTGCGGACTCAACCACACCTCTCGCTGACCTATTACTGTGAGGCAAACACATTTTCATTCAGTGTGTCTTTCCCACTTTAGGATATAGATGTTTTCTATACATTCAGTCCCGGTGAAGGTATATGTGTTTTGATTAAGTCAGTTCCACCAGATGGGCTGTGGCCTGTTTCTTATGGCAGTGGCCACTTTATCTTCATTAAAAAACAGCAGGGTGGATGCTTTACAAATGCAATAAGTAATTTTCCCCTTTCAAAAGAATATTATTTCATCATCCTGAAATACAACCTTTGAGTACAGAATGCCGTGATAGCACCTGTAAGTGACAATGCACTCATAAGTGCTTTTTTTTAAAGTACCTAGTATGCTGCTAGCACTGTTTTTTATATGTATAATGTTTTTATGAGCAAGTACTCTTGGCCTGAACGTCTACCAGTAATTGTATTATTATATAAAACCACAGATATGTAAGGCAAGCCTGGCAGAAAATGGTGTCAGTGAGTGATATTAAAGACGTTGGTTATGTATGGCACTTCAGTGGAATCATATTATATCCAAGCCAATAGAGAAGCCAATAAGGTAACTCGTCTCCAGTACACTTCATGGCATTTTTAACCTTCACACACATTATTTTCTCCAAAAGCAATTTCCTATTATGAGCCAAAACCCTGCTGGTTTGATGGTAATTTAAAAAGGTATCTCCCTGCAATGGTTATCTATCCATATGATAGATAAAAAGTCCACTGCCAACTTTGGCAAAGTTTAGAAGATGCCGGATGCATTTAAAGACGTATGTCCCATAAACCATCCTGACTGAGTAAAAGGTGAAGAAGAGGTCTCGCATTCAGTGCCAGTTTTCTTCATGACATATTAAAAAGAATCCACACGTACTGAGTAATTGTACTGAGCAGTTTTGGAGGACTACAAATTTCCCATACTTTACCCAATCCCACAGGACCGGGGCTTCATAAGCTCTTTTTGTGGGGGATTTTGGCATTTGATGCCGGTGGTTGTATGTTTGTATTAAACATTTTTTGGAATAGGCGGCTCATTATTTTGCGCTCCACTCTCAAACACTGGCCGTACTTCCTCTCCTACATAACCGCTGATAAAGGACAGATTGAGCCGCATTTTTCAGGGTTTCACATACCTGCAGGGGTATTTGATTTGGCAACTGGTCAGCCTTCACCTCGAGGCCATCCACCACCAGAGCAATGAATCAAAGTATTTTGGTTGTTATTGTATTTGCATACTTGGGCAGATGTCTAGCCAGTCAAACATATAAATGCCCACAGACGGCAATTAATTACCAAAGACCGCACTGGGTTGTATCAATTCATATTTTATGTAATAATAAGCACTTATATCTGGACCTTATATCATTTCTTATCCAGGATATCAGGGCTTGTGAGGAATGGCTTTGCGGGGCTGTCTAGTGGTTTAACAAGGACCAATCTGTGATCTGAATGTAAACAAAAGGGTACTCCCCCCACCAAGATTCAAAACACAAATTTTAAACATCCCTTAAACTCCATAAACTATGAGTAAAACGTGTTTGCACCCTGCTGATGTGTCACTGTGTAAGTTACTTAATACTTATAACTTTGCTTCTTGAGTCAGGGGCATACACTTCAATGGTGCTTCTCTACAGGGGCCAATAAACCATAATCATATAAAATATGTATCAAATGCCTGTTTTTAGTTTTGCTCCATATAAAATAATGCGTTGCTGTCTTAAATTGTGCGTGATTGTCATTCAGTGGTTCATGAAAACCACATAAAAGGCTGCATAATGTGAAATGGGGAGGGAACTCATATAGTTTTTTATGTGTCCTCAGCTGTTTGAAAAAGCTTTTTTTTGTCTCGCTTCCCTCTCTGACTCCCACTGCTCTTCAGTGGCTAACAAAAGAGATAGTGTGACACCTCCTACATTACTAGTGTACACTGATTGATTGACTTGTTGTTGGCCTGCCATGAGCACTGGAATGATGCCTCCAACAAACACACTGGTGCATACCTCCTCAGGTTACCTGGGCGGCACACCGGGTATTATAAATCTCATTGTGTGATAGAAAAAGAAAAAAAACTGTGTAAAGAAGAAAACAAAATGATATTTGAATGAATATATTGCCTCCTTTCTTTCATATTTCAAATATGTGCTTTTCTCCAGGTGTGGGTTATTTCTCTATGTGTGTAATGTGATATGAGACTAATACAAAACACCTGAACCCCAAAATGAAATGCAGCATATAATGTAATAAAGTGCATTGTCTGATTGGTTAAGGTAATTCTTCATTTAGCCACAATAACCTTAAGCTCTGCTGCCTCAAATCCAGGAAAAGCACTTAAAACAGATGTGGCTCGGAGGGTCCAGATAGATCTAGAGGTTCCACCAAAAACCTGGTCCACAAACGGAGTATCTACATGCAGTAAAAGCATCGGTGCATTGTTATGTTCTACCGTATGGCATGAATAAAAAATTATAGAGGTGCTGAGAATAAAAAGCATCTGACATTTTTAGCGTGACAGTTCCGCCGTTCCCGTGTTTAAGTGGCGGTGGGAGCTTTGTGGGTCGCTAGGCGGAGATCTCCTCCTGCTAAGCACACATCCTGTAGGCTTTGTCCCCTGGCAGTGACCTGATCCAGCCGGAGGAAGCAACCAATCAGGAAAATATTAGATCACGCACTCTGGAAAAAATTAATAAAATTCGCTCAAGTCTGCCTCACCTACACTGTACTGAACCCTGAGGTTCATACACAAGAGTAAAGGCGTGCACTCTATGTGCGTTCATCAGAGCGACTCCATTAAACTCCCCCCTCACCAGGTTCAAATGATCTATGGGCATCATGATACGCTTGTGGAAGGTGTTGTGTTCCTTACTGCCGATGTCCAGACAAGGGTAGTCTGTGCAACCGGATCCTTTGACATCACGGAGAACATGAAAACATGAAACATAGTTATTGATCACAACTCTGCACTAATCAAATAGCACCCTGGTTTGTTTGAAGTTAAAAATGGTTACAGTGGGTGTTTACCTTTGCACTTCAAGACCCTTCAGCCGCACCCCTCTTAAACATACACAGACAGAAGTGTTATTTGTATTGTTAAATTTACATTAAGTCCATTTTAATTGCATCAAGCCACTAAGCAGATCTTACAATAATGGGCCTGACAGAGAAAATTGCAATCATCCGTGAAGAGCCTGTGGCGGTGTAATGGACAAACCTGATTAATTTAATCTTGTTGCACTCCATTATGGCTGCACTTTATCATTTCAACAGATGGAGCACCAAGAAATTAAAAAATGCTCTCAAGGATATGTGGCACTTTCCATCCACTCGAACCCCTTTATCCTAAGGTGTGTGGGCTGCTGTGTTGAAATGAAGGCCTGGACTGGAACCTTCGGATGAGTGCATTTTCCAACACAAATGAGATTACGTGAACAGTCAATTGATGCAACAAATCATCAGAATTGTCTTGTGATGTATTGCTGAAGGCTGTTAAGGACTGTCCATCCAATCATGTTGTCCAATGAGTTGATATTATCAAAGGAGTAGAATGACAATTGCTTTACTATATGGAAGCTATTTGTGCAGGCATGGATGTTACATTCATTCAATTGTTATATATACAAGCTGCTATTTTCACACAGAAACTCTTTTTACAGCGCTGGAAGATCATTTTCCTGATATATACCTGGTTGTGTGCCCTAAAGTGGTCTGTAATTGGGTAATAGTCAATGTAAAGAGATCCACAATTAAGGAATACAAATCGTTTAATATTGTTATTTTTTTAACTACCAAGTGCTGCAAGCACTTTGCCCTCTTTAGACTTTTTTTCTCTACTACATGCAGGAAGAAGAGGAAATTGTACCAGATTAATAATCTAATCCCAACCTTCTGTTTTTTTGCCTAACCCCTTAATATGAAGCATTATTTCCTTGTGATCCCTCATTCCTGTTTGCATGTCTATCACTTGCAGTTTGTTTAATTTCAATATATTTAGAGGCCTAAAAGAAAAGGAATAAGAAGCTCCCTTTGACACTGAAAATCATTCAACAATATTGATGGTTATAGGAACATTTAGGTTGCAGATATTTGGGCATTCTCAAAGCCTTTTAAGTGGTAATGACTAACTAATGTAAACAATTAAAGCTTTACTTTAAATAGTTACAAAACAAGCTTTCTCTAAATTGACCATATTAGTGGAGTTTAAAAAATATGATCAACATACATATTGTTGGCAGGTACAATCAACCTGAGAAAAAGTGACCTGGCAGGGTGTCTAAAGTTTCCCTCGTGCCTGCTACATTTGATACCAGTGGGCAGCGCGCGCGCAGACACTTACGGATCTATCTGATCAATTCACTGTAACCTTCCGACTCTCCTGCCATTGTAAACACGTTTTAGCATTTATGTCGAACATTGATAAGATATCCATGCGCCCCCCCTCAAGGACTCCTCTTGAAGCGGGGAAAGAAACAGTCGCTGACGGGTGAACTTCGTGGTCATGAACGGAGAGACTTGTTGCATGCGGTGACAGCGGTGACACGGTGAGGTAGGAAACCTTCGCAATGATGTGCGTTTGTGTAATTTGCTACTTTTCTGTTACTTTCCTGTTACTCGTTCCCGCTCCGTTGGCGAGCCATTGCGGCCAATTGCTTTGCCGTGTGCGGTGAATTGACAGCCTGGTATTTCCAATATGGGCGGGGACAGCAGCAGAAGTCAGAAAGCTAGTGGTACGAATCATAGGGCTATGGCAGAGGGATCCCTCCGCCATGCTACGTTAAATCTTGGTAAATTAACGCTTTTATATGACAAACAACTCAACTGTAACTCAGTTTATTTATTTAAGTTGGTTATATATTTATATATCCTTTTTAAACGGTAGTTATAGGTTTGTAAAACCTTGTTAAATGGGTTTACTCTTCCTCATGGTAATTTCACCTCGGTGTATCCTGTGCATTACCTAGTAATTACGTTTTTTGCTGCATAATTCAGTTGCATCAAAACAAGCCTTTTGCTTATCATAAAGGAGACCGACGAGTGCTCTCGCATTGTGCATAAGTTTGTAATATGGCTTGTCTGACATGGTCCTTCAATGGCATAAGACTAACATGCTTTCACTGCAAGAAATAGGTCGATGCAGGTAGTTCAACTTGCATACGGGACATTCATCAAAATATAATTTGCCTTAAGTTAACAGCAGTTGCACCTAGGCTTTACTCTCATTTATTCTGCCCCAGGCTGCCGTCATTTTTCTGTCTAATTATTTCCTTTTTACTGTGCACCACACTTGACAGTGATGGATAGCAGGTTAAAAATGGACATTTTCTCCTCAGTTAGTGTATGTTGGATTGACTCAAGCATGCATGGTGTTCTTCCCTCAGACCAAAGGACCTTGGAAAGATTGTGTTCCCCTCTGCTTTTCCCATTCCAAAACGATACAGTTTGTCTTCATTTTCCTCTGACTTGGACTCATTTTCATGATACATAGCCGAAGCACATCATCAAGACAAAAGTGTAGCTTATATTAAAGTTATGCCGTCATGATTACGGTCCAGGTTGCAGACGCAGGCCTTCTTCCAATGCAAAGGTACTGAGTAAGCATCAATGTGCAAAGATGGTGGTTCCCTGATTGGATGTTTTCCTTTGTCTCACAGAACCGAGTTGTCAAATACCAGTAGTCCTTCAGTGCCTAAATGTCAATTCAAGAAGCTGCCGTATTTATGCACCTGGTTAAATGTTATGATGAGGTTGCTGCTGATTTTTGGCTCCCTTCCGACTAGAGGTCATGTATGGGTCCATGGGAGCACAAACCATGTGGTGCTTTAATCACAATGGTTGAAAAAAGGAACACAGGTGACGTTTGCTGTCTGTCTGACTCGTGATGTTGGTAGTCATGATACATGAGCCACATTGTGCTTTAGCAACGCAGATATTCAGTTTATAATCACATCAGACAAGGAAAAGCAGCGGATCTGGACTTATGGTCATTACATTTGAAATCGTTTTATTTTCTCAGGGTGATCTCACATCCTCTGAAAGGATATTCTTTTATGAACATCTTTATTGACACTGTGGACTATCTTGATTTATTTTTGCTGCATGTTGTATTATCAGTCACTGGCCTGAGATGGAGCAGCTGTGACCCAAGGATTTAAGTTCAGAAATTCATTCCGTTTTAAAAAGTGTGGTAGCGCAGCAGGAGTACTGCAATGTATCATGTCTGCAGCAATGAGCAGAACAAGTTTTATTCACACGTGTACCAGATTCCCTATACACTGTACATGTGCTTCACGTTTTCTTTAAGACTTGACTTCAGAGGAGAGTTCTTCAGTCTGTTCTCCTTACTTTTGAAGTTACATGCTCCTCCAATTACTGGGGCCATGCAGTCTCCCCTATGGTGTCCTTGGACAGCTCTTTGAGTGCCTGAAAATGTTGCGGACCATTAATTCTGGATTGTCTTCATCTGTTTGCATAATTTTCCCTCCGTAACCATTTTCCTCCCCCATTTTCACAGTCTGTGCTCACAGGTTGTTTCTTTCTTCCTCTTTTATGAACGTTTGAGTCTTCAAGAGATTTCAATTTTATATATTTGTTCAATACCACTGACAGTTGTTAAACTTTTACATCGGCCTGTTTTATAGCACAGCGCCTGTCAGCTGTGTACTGTACACAGCATGTGCATTTTACAACCTATGTGCGGATGTTGCCTTTTGAAACTCTTCACCTGCCAGAAGATAGCTTTACAGATGTATTCAACAATATTTTGTATGCTTTTATTACACCTTTTAAATACATATAAAGACTTAAACACAGCATAGCAGTCCGTTTTTTTTGTCGAAAAAAAAACAAAACAAGAAAGCGTGTGTTTTCTTTAACATTATGCATTTTCTTCTTTTTTCAGTTAGACTAATTTGCTGTCAGGCAGGAGGTTGTTTTTGCAACTCCGGCAGACTCCAGAAATTAATTTATCCAAATAACCAAGTCCTCCTGGGCCATGGAGGTTGGGACACTGAAATGGCCCTGGTAGGCAAAGCTGCCTTTTGATGTCTGGAATGTTTTGGCTGACTTAGAGCAGGCGACTGGAGTGGAGGGATCATTTTCACTGACCCATGGGATTTTTAACCATTTTCATATACTGAGAACAAAACAAAGTGAGGAAAAATGCCTGAGCTGATTTGCATTGACTTTGCTATCAAAAACCGAAGAGGGGAAAATGAAGTGAGACTGATTTAGGAGTTCTTTAATTTAGGACATAAAGTGTGAGCTATGATGTTGTCACGACATCATGTGTTTGTAAGAGTTTCCAAATTGTTGCTATTGGGCTTGGCTCTTTGGCCTGTATTAAAAAAATCTGCTATACAATAAAAATGTCCTTCATTAAAGAACTCCGAGTACTAATTAGGTGGTCATTTGGACTGCGGGCAAAGCAAATACAAGGCCCATCCTAATAATACAAACACTCTGATTGTTCACTTTCATTGTATAAAAGCCCTCATTAGTTGCACGCGATGTTAGTATATAATTTGTTATATCCAATATAAAAGAATTACCACAGTAGTTGCATTAATAAAATGAATTCCTATCCGACTAAAGGCAATGCCTTTATTAAACACGCCTGAGGAAAGGGAAGTGCAGAAAACCAGGCGGTCTTGAGTAACGGAGCACTTGAGTTTCCAGCGTAATAAATAATTCACAGGTCCTGTGTGATGAGCTGCTGAGGACAGAAATCCCTAATGACAGCTTTTTATAACCTATGACTCAGCTGGCCATTATGCTTCTGACATCCTTACACAGACCACATTCCCTCTGCATGCTCAGTGCTCACTCTGCTCTCACTCTGCACTGCTTCGCCTACTGCATTGACAAAAAGGAGTTGTATTACAAAGTACTATATACAGTCTCTTAATGAAGGAAATTGAATAGAAAACATATTCAAATTGAATTATTGCATGTTTAGTGTTTTTTGAAACAGCTCATTAGGGCTGCAACTAATTATTATTTTTATTATCAATTAATCACCCATTCATTTTTATGATTAATCATTTGATCTATGAAAATATAAGAAAATACTAAAAATGTCCATCCTAGTGTCTCAAAGTTCTACGTGATGTCTTAAATGCCTTATTTTGTCTGTCCAAAACTCAAAGAAATGCACTTTAACAGGACACAAAACAGAGAAACGCAGGTAATCTCCACATTTAAGAGGCTGAAAATGGCATTTTCGACATGTATTTTCCAATTAATCAATCAACTTTTTTTCCATTGATTGACTAATTTATTAGTCGACTAATCTTTCTCTACAGCTCATCCATGCTGTAAAAGTATAAAGTATGTTCCTTAAGTCTATCTAACTTGTAAAAGCTGTTATATGTTTTCATTTTGTCTTTTCTTTCTTCCTACCCAAATATATCTTCACAGAAATTATTCATCTTCAACCTCCACGTCTTTTTTGAGTAGTTTGCAGAAGCAGTTTGGAAGCATGAGAAAGGTTTGCTCTTAAAATGTGTTATAGTTTAACTGTGGTTGCTAATTTCTCTCTATTGTCATTTCCTGCGTCAGGAGGGATTGTGCTAACCTTAAGGCCTGCTGCTACTGCAGCGTATGTGTGAGGTAAGAGACTGAATAATTGAGTTTCTCCAGTCTGCTTAAGGCCTGCGACTGATCAAGTGTTACAGTGTTTGATTGGCATAATGGCACCATACCCCCCCAGGTAAGGTCAGTCCGAGCAACATCTGGGTCTATTACGCATTATGCAACTCCCAGTATGAAAGGCAAGGCCTCATATGGTATTGGTTGATATCATTATTGTTATCATTTCCAAACCCCTGCTCACTAAGAATAGGTGGTTAATTTTAGATGCGAAAAAAGATCCAATTACTCAGGCCTCTGCTGGTGGTTGTCCCCAGGGTTAGTGCAGGGAAATAAATCTGGTGGCCTTGATTAAGCACCTGACAATAGAGTTAGCACAGCACTAGTGGTTTATAGTAATGCAGCGGACATGGGCAATTAGGCCCACCAAGTAATTTACAGTACCGCTTGCAGGTGGTGACCTGGTATGAGCTTGGGACCACCTCAGTAACAAATGAGATGGCACAGGCAAGCAGAGAAGCAGCTCTGTAGGACTTCCAAATACAGCAAAGCAATCAAAGATTATAAAAAGCCTGACGCATATTTCAAATTTGTTATGATTTTGTTCTTGTGAAAGGAATAACACATGGCTCCGGGTTTCTCATCTGTAATTTTCTAGAGACTGAATGATCACTTTTATACGTTGTTGATCTTTTTACGTCAACGTGCACCGCTCTCCTCTCACTGCTACCTATTAATTATGAAATACTGTAGGTCTTGCCCATTTCATTTTACTACTTCTTCCTGCTGAACTTGGTGTGAAAGGCTGCTGTTTTTAAAAAGGTGTATTAAAATAAGAGTGGGGAACATTCCCCCAGCACTCTCCGGCATTATGTCATCAGAGTCAAAAAGGCACGGCTGAAGAAAAATGGCTTGTTTCACACATGATAGACACCTTAACACACGGAGCAAATGGAGCGAGGCAAATGGCTTCTTCTCTACACACACCTACGGCCTTCACACACCCAAATTCATTCATTCATACAGTAGGTGTATTATGATCCTTGAATGGACCTAATGTGGTATTTAACAGTTTAGAGAGATTTGTCTATAAACCTAAAACGAAATTTGTTAATATTCATTGTAATTAGAGTATGCTGACTGACATTGTTATAAAAGTCCACATGCTAGATCATCCTCTTTTAATTATTTTTATTTTTATTTATTTATTTATTATTATTTTACAGCAAGTTCCTCATTATACTTTCTAAGAGTATTTCAATTCCATTTATTTGAAAATACTTCCCATTGTGTGTAACAGTGAAGAAAAACAGTGCCCTCTTCTGCCGGCCTGCTGCTCTCTGCTGGGTTGCTCACAGATCGAAACATTACTTCAGGTTTTGCTGTAGTTTACACAGTGTGGACACTGGCACTCTGTGTCTGCGGCTTATCTGCCTCTTGTACAGGCCATCTACTGGACTGAGTGGCAGGACCCCTGGAATAACTCTGACCACCTTTATCCCCACTGTCAGCACATAGGCCTTAGTGGGAGCTGATTGCATCAAGGCCACCACAGTCCGCTGGTTGCTCTGCTCCCCATGATGGACCGCTGCTGGGCCGGCTTCCTCAGGAAGCCTCTTTAGTTTAACGCGAGCCTGTCCTGTGCAGCCAATGCAGTTTATTCCCGTGGAGCTCCTGCTAGGCCTTTGCACAGCCTCTTAATTGTGCTTGTGGTCACACACTAAATTTAAAGTAGTGTTATCTTGAAAAAATGGAAATCCTTTTCATGACATTAAATAAAATGTATAGTCCATTATTATTTATATTTTGGGCCAGGATGTGGCATTTCGGGGATATCAGAGCAGAAATGGAATATAATATTGCTAACTATGTTTTCATTAGTGTATAATGGCCTGAAACTAAGAAGTATTGTGTTTTTGTTAGTTTAGGAGCGGGTTCTTTTCACAGAGTCCACCGGGTTGCACAGCCATGCCTTTCACATTTTTTACTTGACCCGAGGGCCACCGTAGTTCTCAGATGCACCAGTGAAATTGCAGGAACATGACCCGCGTAGAGTGCAGAACCGCGGTAACACCAGCCGACTTCCGATGCTCCTAAAGTAGTGTTATTATGGTAAGGACGGCCTCTGAGCGAGGCGAACAACGTTTCCATGATTTCGCACTTGGTGGCTCAGGTTACCAAAGTCTTGCAAAGGGAGAATTGAGCGGAGGAGTTGTCAACTGGTCTCAATCTGCAACCACACTGCTAGATGCCTCCAAATCCTAAACACTGTCCCTTTAAACATTTATTGCTATTTTTACTCTTTTATTGTCAGTCAGAGTAAGCAAACTGCTACGTGGCTGTGGAGGCAGTTCCATCTATTTTTATGGGCGTCATTCATTCATGACAAACACCCTGCAAATAGGGAGAAAGGCTAATTGGCATAAACTCCAATGATGTAAGCTGCACCACACCACAGCTGTGTGAGGTCCACCGATGCTTGCACAGCTATTTTAGAGCTCCAGTCCAAAATAAATACTGTATACTGTATACTTGTGCTACACCTGCAATGCAACTTAGTCTTGAAGACAGACAGCGTGAGCAGCAGAACATTTTGTTTTTTTCCCTTGACAGAGAAAGGATTAGTTTTGTTGAGCTCAGCTATTATATCCGTGACCCCCCCTGTCAAAATGAATACATGAGCAATTATTAATATATGAAACCCGACTTTCCCCGAGATGATTACATTTTCTATTTTGATAGATTGTGTAAGTTAGCATTGGTTAGAACGTTTCATTCCTGTTTTTTATTTTTTTATTTGTACAGCTGCTTTGTAAAAGACGAGAGAGAAAATCCTTGAATGAGCTTCTAATTATGAGTGCTATTTCCATTCACCCAATAAGGAAACGGTCTCCAGGTTATTTCTACAGATGCAAGCGTGAACTCCTTGCTGGACTACTGGAACAATATTTAGCATTTCTGCTACTGATGTTTAATCTCTCATTAGCCTTTAGGTGACACGAAACAGCATCAGCCTCAATCTTGTGTTTGCCAATCAGAGGCAGGTTGAGTGACAGGCACAGAACAGCACATCCCTTATGTAAACCCTTCCTCTACCACCACGAAATTAGAGTGGCTGTTGCTACACGCCGCCGCCTCCTGCTTCTACACAAATGAGAAAGTAAGCGCTCCGGTTCAGAAGTTCACATTTTGGATGCGTGCCGGAACTACTTAAGGCCAGTGACGTTTTTTCAGAGGAACAGGTGGTCAGAGTGACATAATTCTGGCTCACTGTTAAGATCCTTAGAAATTAGGCCCTGTTGCTCTGCCAGAAGTGTTATTACTCTGTCAATATGTATAAGCACGAGTTCATCTGACTAATGTTATCTGATAAAAATGGAAAGACAAAATTAAGACACTGACGTGAATACTTCTTTACACCTGCTCCTGTAATTTATATATTAAATAAACTGTTCTACAAACAAACAAATCCCACACATATGTACCCATCTTTGACATGTCTCAAGGCTTGGCCGAGAAAGCTATTTATTCTTATACGCTGTCAACTACTGGCACGTATGCGTTCGAGTGGAATGCCGTTCAGAATGCAGAAAATATATTTAGTTCTCGCCAACAGACAGCAAAAGGCACCAGTGGGTCTAGCCCCTGTGTGAGAACAGTTATTTCTGTCGCAGTATGGACTTTCAATTACAATAATCCGCTGCTTGACTCTTTCAAGAACATCCGGGCCGATTAACTATGTAGATACATTAAACGTGAAACCTACAGTACATATCACAAATGGTCATAGCTTAGTTTGGAGGTAGTTTGGGATATTACAAATACATAATTTACTGTGTTCTGTCTTCAACCATAGAGTTGTTAACTTATACTGTATCTAGCAAGGAAACAGGAAACACAATGTAGAACGTCTGCTTGCATTTAGTTTGATGCAAAATAATTTGCATGTAAGAGTTACTAAATGTGCAGTAACAGTTTGTCACATTTTTGTTATTATGAGTAACTTTAAGCCCATTAATAGGAAGGTGCTTATGGACAGTGGAAATACCCCACAGCTGCAGTCTGGCTGTTGCTCCGTGTGTGATCCTCCTGTCAGACCCTCAGAAAACACTCAGACTCCACTACCATGCAGACACGGTCTCAATTGCAGCCATACAGACATGTGTCCTGCAAACATTCTGGGTGCATAATGAATCCAATATCCTGCTTTTCCTCTTTTTGTGTATACATATACAATATTGTTGACAGTCCATTTGATTAGATAAGTTTATCATGCAGTTATGTAGCGCTGCATGGTGTGGCCAATGCATGTATTTAAGCTATTTCTACTATTATTGACATTTAGGGTCACTAAACATCCTGCATGGTGTTGTCTTTGGGAAACCCTGTGAGGTCTGTGCTTATATTTGGTGGAGGTTTTACCTAAAGCTGGGCAAATCTCATGGCAAAGCCATGTGATTCAAAGGGGATGAACAGAGAACAATGGCCAGATAAGTGAATTACCTACCTGGTAGGAACACAGAAGGGCTGTGTCCTGAAGCTAGGCAACTGGCCGGCCCTCTGTTTGTATTGGGAAACAGTTGAGCAGCTCCTGCAAACACTACTTATCCTGTTTAATTGGTGTGTAATTCCTGCAAAGTTGTCATACACGTCTGTTTTCCGTGACCTATGCAAACAGTAGAGGGTAGTGTGAATCGTCATTGAGTGGTTAAGTGGAGGCTTCTCTAGAGAGGCAAATAATTGATGGTAAGAATCGTGTCAACACTTGTGAACCTTAAGTTGACAAAGTTGTATTTTTTATCTGAATGACAGAGTTAGACTTGACATATGAAGGAAATGTTTCTCTCCATCTACACAATTGTATTGTGTAATGCCAATATTCTGGATTTCAGACTATTTAGAATGTATGCATTGTAAAATTGTACTTACACAACTTAGTTGCTGTAAGTCAGACAATAATGTCACTGATTAGGTATTCAGTTTATTATGTTTAAGAACATAATTGTACAAATGAAATGCAAATAGGTTAGCTAATAAAACACAATAAACAAAAGACCTGCTAAAAGTTCAAAATGAAATTGTATGCACTTAATGTCACTGCCATTATATATCCGACTTTGATTAATTTAATTAACTTTATCGGATACCTGTCACTTAGACACTATATATGTGTCTGTGCTGCTGCCTTATGAACTGATCCACTTAAGATAATATATGTGAAAATGCTATTTTTTAGAAATTGTACATATACTTGGCTGAAAATTAAACACAAGGATATGGATGACAATGACAACATTTTTGCACCCTGTATTTGCATTTATGCCCTCAGCTTTAGAACAAAATCCATCTGGTTTGAAATAAAGAGATTTCTAAGTAATATCGCTGATCTGCTGCCATGAATGAACAATACCTTTACCGTCTCTCAGCACTCAAACTTTTTAAATGTCCTGGAGGAGTTCCCGTTCGAGTCCCAAACCCACTGAGATCTCTAATGAAGGCTTTACCTTCCAGGCAAGCATATTTCTCCGAATGACAGTAATTTACATATGATGTATTTAGAGAAGAAGAGGGCAGGCTAATTCTATTTAGAGATTTTCCTTTGTTTTAGGAGTCATTAGCAGCTAGCTCAAATCTAATTTTTACAATTTCATCAGGCCATCTTGGAAAGCCTCTGTGAGCTCATCAGAGAGGAGCATTTATTGCTAAGTGTTCTCTATTGCATTAGCACACAATAAAGCGGCCAGGGACTGCTACAGACGTTTATGTGGAATCCAGTTAACACTCCGCCAATTCGTTTTTTATTGGGACACAATCAATTTTTATTCATTTTAAAGCCAGAATGCTTTCTTACATTGTGTGCCTACCCCCAGCTTATTATGCCCTAAACTAATTACTCAGTTGTTTTCACAAAATGCTAATGTTTATGTTAAAGATTTCCTCTTTGAAATGAAGGCTTGACGCGCATATGCATAATCACAGATTTTGTACATTCTAATGCAAGTCTGTCACGTATGTTCTTCATTATCACACGCTGCCCACAATGTTTTTAAAGCATAATAATGGCATTCATTTAATTTGTAGAAGTCTGGCAATAACAGCAGTCTGAGTAATAACACATAATGTGGCATATTATAGAGAGGGCTAAACATAATGCAGCTCTTCTGAGTTTGCTAAGTTAATAATAAAGTACCGGACATGTACATTTTATATATTATTGTATTGAAAATTGTAAGCCTCTATTTATTTCGGTGCTTGCGTGAATAGCCAAAAACACGATTCCTGTGTGGTGGGAAAGCAGCTGAAGACGTCTCAATGTGAGCTCGATGTGTGCATCTTCACGGCTGTGAGATAATTAGAGTGCTTAAGTGCTCCTGGAGACAAGACCCACCAGATACCCTCTTCCTCTTCGGCCCCTCCTCTCATTCACCAAGAAGTATTTAATGGCTCCCATTTGACTCCGATATCATTTATTGTTTGGTATCAGATGTACACCTTGTACCCTTCACCGTTTGCAGAAGCATGTTGGACCTGAACTGGGATGTAGGCAACGGACAAGAGGTCGTGCATCTTCCCTTGACCCTTTAACCTCCAGCCCACCGCTGCTTTCCCATCAGTAAAATGCACAGGCATCCTCTCTTTGGTGTTGCGTTTCAATATGCGCCAACAAAGAATATTCATAGCTGCAGCCTCAAATGACAGTCAGTGACATTGCTCGGCGTACAGAAAAACGTGCATGTGCTTTCTTTGTGTGCGGGCTTTCCGTATGTGCGTGCAGACATTTTTCTATTCCAGTTTTGGGATTTGTCCTGCAGTGGGCTCTGGAATGCTTTCAACATATTGATGAGATGACAAGTTATCATTGATCTGTCCTTACTTAGCGGGATCCATTAAATAATGTAAGGGCTCCTGTGCATTACCAGTGCACTCTCCTGTCCTCAACCCATTAGAGGAGTAGGGCACGGGGCCCTAGTGGCTCCAGGCCCTCTGAGGTCCTTGGGCTTTCATTTAATTAAATTATCCTATAATGAAAACTCCCATAATGAGATTAATTTTAATTATTTATCAGCAGCCGATTTGAGGGAGAGGCTGCATTAATAATGCACGAAAGGGCTAAACATTTTTTCAATTCATCACCTTTTCCTTTTGTCAAAGGTGCAATTTATTAAGTGCTCTGCAGCTGCTAGAGGTGATGTGGTGGAGATATGGACGACCAGGCCCAGAGGTCAGTCTGAAGGGCTGCTGGAGTGCTTCACTGTTATTTGATAATGTACATTATTTTTGCGGAATTAGCGTCACCACAAACCATTTGGGTATTACACATTCCCTGGCATGCTTACATGAATTTATTCAAGCTTCAAGACTCGTCCACTTTGTTAAAAGAGAGCATGTCACAGTTTGGGCATTCCTACAATAATGTTCTCTCCAGTTTCTTGAAGTTTGATGAATTTTATATTATACCTAAAGGCAGAGAAGTAATCAAAATGCTGCCTGTAATTCTCTGCTGATATTTGTATACCTCCGTCAGGTTGGCATTGTGATTCCCCTTGTGTGAGCACATTAGAAGACTTTGGTGGCTGGCCAACAGAATAGGGGAAGATTGTCGAATGTCACACAGTGTGAAACTGTAATTAGCTGGCATGGAAACGTGCTTATTTGAGTTCCCGGGCAAGAGAGATAGCTGTACAGTTGAGGTATGTAAGCTGATACATTGTTGAAAACAATTACCTTTTGTGATTTAAATGAGCACATTTCACATCTTCCAAACGTTTGTATCAGCTGACAGGAATATATAGGCTGGCAGAGAAGTGGCCGAGGGCAGGAGTCAAGAATGTCATTGGGATGGTGAGCCGAGTGCATTTATCAGGCCTTCATCAATAGTTGATTAATAATTCAGGCAGAGTCTGGGGCTTCTTTGGGGCAGGGTTTCAGCTAGCTTGTAATTTTGTAAATTGAATAGTCATCATGCAATGGATGGGCCAAGCTGCTCCGAGAGTCACAGCTGTGAATGTAGGCTGGCCTCTATGGGGTTTTAGTAACAGGTACAGCAAGAGTTTGATCCAGATGTGGTGCCGTTGTAGTTTGGTACCAACAACAAATGCAGAAACAAAGGACCTCCAAAGAGGCTGAGGAAGACAGCATCAAGACTGTGAGAAGCACCTTGCTTGACAAAAAAATAAATATTAAAGCACAAATAATACAAAGCTGCCACAGAGCAAGATATGAAAATAAATTGCTGTTATATAACATACAGAAAAAAACATGCTTCAAGCTCAGACTTCTGGACCCAATGGTTATTATCAACGTCATTACAATATTATCAACGTCAAAATGGAAATCAACATTCAGATAGTGGTTTTCTGTTAAACCACTAGTCCCGTCCTTTGGCAGATTTCCACCAGATACTTCCCGCTGGCGAACAGAAAACAAACAGGCATTTCTTTCCTTTGTGAGTTGTTCAAGGTGCCTCGGCCCAGGTGCAGCATTAGCAGAACAGTCCGTGGCCAGTGAATGAGCAAACCTCTCAATTACCCCGAGCCAGCTCCCAGATAACTCCTATTCAACAAAATGGGCCCTCTAATTGCCCTGACCTGTATTACCTGTTCTGTGTCCAAAAGTGCGCTATTCTTCCAAATTGTTTCCAAGGCAACTGGAAGTTTTTGTGACCTATAAAAAGTTGCTACTCCTGTAACTGATCCGAGGCTCGGCGGTTGTTTGTTTCCATGGCAGGCTGCTGAGCTATTTATAGGTCTATCTAGCTGGTACGAGTAGGCACAGAAAGCATTACCAACAATTGTATTCATTCAGAAGAGACATAACCTCTTGGGCTTGTGATAGACTTAAAGTCTACTCCAGAGTTGTCTGGATGTTTTGGGAACAAAAGACACCCGGGGCTTCAGCAATTGAGTCACAAAGTCAAGTGGAAGAAGGCTTCACACTCTTCTCTCCTGCTTTCCCACTGTCCGCTTTCAACTCAATGCAGAAGCAGATCCTCGTAACAAAACGTAATGTTTATTTTGGAGTCAGAGGCAATGCCCCGATGACCGGACTTTTTTTGTTGTGGTTTCATTTGTGTTTTTAGCAAAGCCGTACGGAGCTGCTGGTATTGATGAGTCATGTGTTCATCATCAGAGGTCCTTGGCAGTTCATCACGTCTTCCCTCACCGTGTGCGTCTTTAGCAAAAGGTTAATCAGGAAACCCTCCATATTAAAGAGATAATGTATCGCTGATTCCCAGGGTTGAAAAGACGTATTCACTATCAAAGGTGTCTCGAACTGAGTTCAAGAAAAGATCTCCCTTAGGGCATTTGGCAGCTGCATCAAAGGGGCCTCCAATTTTAAAATCCATCTCTAACTTTTAGTTGACATACAGTATATTGTAATACCATTACCTCTATTTTCTCTGCACCACTATTACCTTTACATACTGTACATGTGGCTACAATTGTTTCAAATTATCCCTAAAAACAATATCATGGTCCAGTTCAAGACCTGCAGTTGTTGCCGTATTAAAACTATATGTAAAAATGTAGATACAGTAAGAAACCTCCTTGTCCACAGATACGTTTTTAAGAGGCTAGACAATAGATGGAATGAGATGGACTTTTAAAAGAGGTGAGATATCAATAGGAATCTATTTAGTTTATGGACTAGATACATTATCTTAACTAACAATCAATCTCTCCTGTCTTTAAAGCTTTTAAATGCACGTAAATCTGACTTGTCAATACATTTCCAGCACCATGCTCACTCTTAACAGCACGGTCGTGGTTATTCGCCTTCATTCAACGTCCATTTGGTACTTCCTCCTTGAATCCCACCTTCAGTAATGTTGCTTTGAAACAAATACTACGATAAAAGAAGATGACACATTTACAGGAAACACTTCTAGCAGTGGACTAATGGAAAGGACACAACAGAGTTATAAACTGACTTGCCAGTGTCCTGGAGGAGGTCACATTTTGTTTTTGTTCTCTTTTTTTACTGTAGCAAAAAGCACATTTTAGTTAAATTGATCACCATACATTAGTCGGTCATCAACAACTGTTGTGTTTTGTATAGCTCTAGGAGGTCTTACATTGAAACAAAGCAATATTGTACAAGTATGTTGGTTCCTGCGATAGAAAACTGTAACCTATTAGACTGTTCTCCCTCACATAGCTTAAGCATTTCTAGCTCAATGAGATACAACATATTTCACACAAGTACAAAGGGAGAGTGTGCTGTCAGGAGTGCATTGCAAATCCCATTTCCTCGTAGAGGAAGTCACCTTTTAGCAGGGCCACTGCTGTTCCAAACACACCAAGAGGAAACAAACATGGAAAGTTGGAATATCATTTAGTCCAGTCGGTTCTATTGATGTCTTTCACAATGATATGTTTGTCAAAGTGAACTGCATCGGGAAGCTGTAAAGTCTTTGGTCTCAGGAAAGTGGACTGACATTACAATTAGACTGGATTGGACAGAGAGAATGGATGTTTACTTTCAATGAATTACTGCCGTATTTGTTATTTCCTAAAGGTTTATAACCCACTGTTAGTGGCTTCCTCACTTGGACGATGCAGTCTTTGTTTTCTAATTTGTAAAGTAACTCGGACAGCGCTTCCTGCTCATTGGATATTGATAGTGTAGCAGTAGTGCTCTAGTAAAAACAATAAATGAAAGGCTGTCTCCGTTACTCATGATGACTGCAGCGACAAGTTCCAGACACATGCACAGAAATCACCAAGAGGTACTTTAGGGTTAGGTATTAGCATATACGTCAGCACTCTCCTCGCATAGTCTTAAACTGTGATTAGCCCATTGGTTATTTTGGAACTTCTTGTCATGCTTCAAGTCCCTCTGATATGATTGGAGGCACCCACTGGTTCGGCGAGCTGCGAATAGTTCACACTGTCCTCAAGGCTGTGAAAAATTGTGCAGCTCAGCATGTTTCCTGCCGTTCTATAAAATGAGTGACATTTGGTGCCTAGTTAATCTGAGCTTCGGTGCACATGCAGAAGGAGGCCGGAGAGACAGATAAGCCCAGCTGTTAAGTCTGTCCAGGAGTTTAAAATTACTGAAAACTGGTGTCCAATGGGAATGCCCATTCATCGCTGTAAATAACCCCGCTGTGTTAGCTTGCACTTGCCTCTCCGTGAACAAATGCGGATGTAGGTTAAATATAAGTCATTTTTCCGGTCTGTAGTATTTGTTTTTTTATTTATGTAGGGATAGATAGCTGATTGGTAATACCCCTGGCTTAAATAGCCTTGTCCGAGCTCTTTTATTGTCCTTTGGCACAGATGGTATCAAAACTTGAATGTGGAAGCATATTCTGTCAGTGAGACAAACCACTGGCTCGCATAGCACTGCCTCTTTTTGTAACTGTATTTAGTCTCAAAGCAGAATGGCACAGACCCAATCTAAGTGGCTTTCATCCGTCCAATTCAAACAGACGTTTGACCCCAGACATTTGCCTAATGTGTTTTTGTTATGTGGACTCCGGGCTTCACAAATGTCACAGTGGCTGGACTAGTGGGGGTTTGGTGAGTGACTCAGGGGGTTGGGAGTTAGGGGGGTACAGGAACAGCGAGTCAGCCTGAGGGGGTTGTGTTGCAAGGCAGAAGTTAAGTCTATAACCTCTGCATTTGTACTCTAACCCATTGGGAGTTGGTGGTGTGGAAATCGCAAGTTCCCAGTGATGACCAGCCCCTCCCTCCCCATGGGCCAGACCCGCTACAAGCCTGCTGATGAGCGCCACGGCCCCCTGGCACTCTGCTGACCTGGGCCCAACTGGGCAAGCAGCTGTGGAGGAGACGGGGAGTGCCACATTTCTGGCCGCCTGGGTTGCGCAAGTCAGAAGCCGTCCCAGACAGTTGGGGCTGCCCTGACAAATGCTGCCATTAGAGGGGTGCTGAAAATTTATTACCAAACATATTGGTATTTTAGGGTGCAGCTGACTCAGATTTAGTGCCGTTGCTGACGAGTCTTTAAACAAGAATACCAGATTACTACCAGGAAGTCACACCCTCCCCATCCCTCATACCACCTATAACAATCACCGATATCTGCTCTACTTCATTCCTCAGCAGTTGCATTTGCAATCAAAGTAAGCTTCAGGTTTTCAGCTATGAAATTAGGGAATGGAGGCAGAAGAGTGCTGGTTTCCATTTACAGGAATCGACTGCCACAGATTTTTAAATCTAAATTATTTCTGTTTGTTTACAAATAGTCAAATTGCAGGACAGCTTTGTGGAAAAAGAGCAGGACAATAGATACTGTATTATAATCTATCCAGTAAACCTGTCTGTCGATTTTCCATACTGCTTTTTTGTGTAATTTCAAAATGTACCAGTGAAGTGAAGCTTCATCCAACACTGATTCAGTGCACTAAGGGGAAAGGGCTTGTATGAACATGTAATCCTGTGTGTTATGCACTGAAACATACAATATGAAAGATTTGTTGTTTTATTAAAAAATGTACACACTAATGAGGCTGACAAAAGCATCTTAACACAAAAAGAATGAACCAAACCAAATCTCAAAATATGTTTTCGATAGTATTTTATCACAGCTATTTAATTTATTATAATTTTGATTATTGCCCTGTAGATATTTTTAAATAACGGCAAGTCAAATTAATTTGTAGAAAGTCCATATGTTGTATTTTTTTATATTGTTAATCATCTCTGTTGTAAATCTAGTAAATCAGTAAATTATAATATTGTATAGCTCAAATCCAGTATTTTTTTCCTCACAAAGCTCAGTTTCTGCCACACACACAGCTACTGGGTATCACACAAGCTGAAACAAGCCGAGCTGATAACCAGAACACTAAGTTACCGTTCTTACTTAAGATGACGACATCAACTTGGGCTCCAAAATAATTATAAAGCTTTTTAGGTTTTAAATAGGTGTTGTATAAAAGTGAGGATATTCTGCAACTATGTGCTCGTCTTTTTGCCTCAAAGATTTTGATGAGAGAGTTTAGGAGAAATGTACTGGTTGTAATACAACTCCAATGCCAGTGACAGCTCAGCATGTGATGTGGTTCTTCACTTAAACAGGAAGTGTACCTCTACGTGTATCTGTCTCTCTTTTATATAAAAAAAGAGTCTTGAACCACGGATGTGCGTATTTCTTAAATATCTTATTGATAACTAAAATCTGATTAAATGGAAGGCATGCGTCTCAAAATATATTGACCAAACCTTGTATATGTGACTTATTGGGTTGAATTTACTCTTATTATTCTCTTTATCTTTGTACAGGCTATATATTTTAAGTGTAATGCCCGCGGTGATACTTCCAGCCATAGTGATGTCTCATTCTGAGTAATAGGTCTCTAAAGTGTGCTTGTTTGGCTTGTTTGGGGCCATTGGAGAGCAATAAAGTGTCTGTCTGAGGATTTTCGGGGTCCTCATAGACTTTCTCCAGGTGTGCCTCACCAGTCATAAAGTAAAACGTGTCTCTTATGGTATATGCTTGGATTAATGTGTCCGCCGAGTGTTCCTTAATCAAATACTACTCAGCGTGCACAGGGTTTCTTAACACAACAATACAAGAAATTACTTGTGTATGTTTTTGAAGTTCTGTGCTTAAATATGCTTCCTATTTTTTATACAAACAGATATCTTGCTGAGTTCAAAGAACAGTCTCTTTTTTCTTCCATGGAGCCAATAGCTACACCAGTAAGGTCCCTCTTTAATTTAAGTTCCTGACGCCCACCGAGGTTAACCGTTGCATTTGTTCCCCGCTTGTTGTGGAGGAAAGCTCCACTGTATCTTCATGTTGAGGTATGCTGTGTTTACTTTTATCGCTGCTCCTCGGTGAGGCGGGCCAACCTGATGTTTGTTTATAAGGAATTCTGGCTTCACTCGAAACTTTCATTCACCACTTGAAAGCACTTGACTTGCTACTAATTTACCTTGAGGGACTTCAAAATGATCTGTCTGCACTGTCAAAACCCTTTTTGTGGTGGCAACTTGTCATCATCAAAGCTTTTCTTTCGAGTTTAATGAAAGCCCGGTAGATAGATGGGTTAATGTTATATTGTGTAAACTCGGATACTGCATGTAGAAAGACATCTTGAACTCAAGGTAACATGTTTTTTGGGCCTCAAAATGATTATGTTGGTTGCTTTTTGTTTTTGCTTTGATTGCTATGGCTGTTATGTTGCAATGCCAGTTGCTTTTAGGTTAGTGCTCACGGGAAAACACAAGGGAACAGAGGAGGAATGGAATAGTATTGAAAATTATCTTAATTTCCCTTGGTCATCAGTGCTGCTTTGCTTTACCAAGGATATGTCACTCTGTGCAGCTCGGTTATTTTCAACAGGAAACTATGCTCATTGAATCACCCAGGAATATCCAGTACCTCGCACTTACAGAGCTCTTTGACAAATTGCCATCCAGCAAACTTAATGTCCCACTTGTGTCAGGGGCAAGGCTGTGGGACGGGAGGTTTGTGTAGTTAAGGTTTTTTTTGTATTTTCTCCTTAGTCAATAGGTGAACACTTCACCTAGTAATGCCTGTGTAAATATATAAAAACTGTTATTTTATCCAAAGTTATCCCAAGTTCAGGTTTCCCTTCTTGGGGGAAGGTTTGGAGTGTAACGCTGTGCTGAGACTTGTGTCAAAAAAGGAACTTGATCCCCCTCAATGTGTGACATTGTATAAACACTGTAGTAGTTCTACCCAAACAAATTTGCAGCATATGCATATGAAAATATTGCAACTGTGGCACCAGGGTGTTAGCATTTTGTTTCATCTGTACCACTTGATCCCTTGTCCCACCGTTCCTGTACCTTTCAATAAGTTTACGTATCCTTTGTCAAGATAAGCAAACTGGCTTAACCGAGATGTTCCCCTTTGTGGACCAACAGAGGAAAAACTCACAGCACTCCAGGATCTAAAACTTTCCAAGCACTCGGATTCCAGTCAGATGTACGTCAACCATCCATTCCTTATCTTAAAAACAGAATCAGCCATTTGGACGTGAGTCTATTTTCATGTGTGTGAGAAGCTGAGTGGATAACCTGTTGGCAGCGGAGGACAGTGCAGATCTCTCTTCACTCTAAATTGCAGGCAGGCATCCCTGCAACCCCACATGAGGACCATTGAGTCCCATCAAGATAATCCCCAATAAAGAACGGCTTCACATTTAATCTTAGCCCACTTCTCAAATTTCTCACTTGATATAGTTTTTGGCAAGTGACGTTTTAGAGCTGATGTCAGTCGAACAGTATCAGAGCATCTTTTGTTAAGCTTCCATTTAGCAGATGTAGAACGCCTCTATTAGGTTGTATATGCGTTTTTATCGAGGCAAAGAATATTATTATAATGAGGTTTTTACATGTTGAATACATCTTAGTGCCTCTTATAATGTCATTTTGTATTATATATGCAAAGGCATCATTCTCGACCCCCAACACATCAACAGCTTGACAACTCAAAAGAGTCAAGTTCACATGGGCTTGTTTGCATTGAACGGCCTTTCATTGAATACTGTGGAACATGGGAATAGTAATCACCAAACATCTCCAGTAAAACAGCGAGGTTGATTGGAGCCTTGATTCAGCAGCACTGCATGCAGGAGAGTACGAGGAAAATCTGAGTTCAGTCGTTGAGACATAAACAAGTCTGGATAATTATACAGTGCAATTGGAAAATAACTCACTTGCAAAATTACATCTCAAACTAATTTTGTACAGCTGCTTATTGAAATAGAGAGTGACAGAGTAAATGCAGTAACTCAATTGGCATGTGTACCCCTCCGCTATTAGAAATAGTTACTTGAGAGTCCCCGAGCATCTATCAGTCAATCGAGTTATCAGGAACCTGTTCAATGTGCAATATATTTCATGCTTCGATATTGAAACGTGAGCCTGTGTCTTTACCTGTGGGCAGTTGTTTTGTAGAAGGAAGTAGCGCTTGCGTTTCCAGCACGTCCACATCATCACTGCAGTGTATTTAAATCAGGAGCCGTGCAGCTTGAGTCTATTTCTGTCAGCTCCTTGTTGACGACTGCTACAGAGGTGGCTGTTGACCTGCTTTCAGTCTGGGTTGTGAACTCCAGAGATCTAATTTATCAGTCATTTTTAGTTGAAACAAAATGCCATATGATGTAAAAAATAAATACATTTGGGTTCTTTTTTATTTCTTACTATCACCCACGGACTAGTTAACGTACAAGCTTTGCATACATAGGCCGACCGCTAACACAGTGTACTATTCTTCTAGCCGTGGGTGTTCTTCTTCTGTCACCACCTCTTTACCATATAAATGTATGATTTCCACTTTCTTGGTAATCATTTTTCAGTATTACAGTCGGTATTTCACCCGCAGCTTTATTATGTGGAAATTAAACAACATTTAAATGGTCTATTGACCTCTCCACCGTTCATTACACAGAAGTGATATTCTTGGGGGGAAAAGTAGACTTGACATATTGAAGCAAAAGCTGTGCGAGCCTCATCGCCAGCTTGAAGAAATCACCCGTTGGAGCTCATCAGTAGCAGCATGGCCTTGTGTATTATAGCCGCTTCACACAGTTGAAATAATAACCTGGAGCAGACAGAAGGCAGTCATTACCTTGCACACAGACGTGGTGTGTATGTGTTGACGGAGGACTTCCACTAGACTGCCGTGGAGATGGACAGAGCCGAGCCGCTCGGCCGCTGGTAAACCTCCGGCTTCCCATCACCTAAGCCAATGACCTAAGCCCTTGTTTACCCTCAGAAGTCCCTCTATGACAAAGATAAATCCTGCAGCGACCCAAGACTAGCGAGAGAGAGCCAAAAATGTGGTTTGTGATGGGAAAAAAAGAGCATAACAAAAACAAGAGAGAAAAGGGGGGTTGGGGGGAAGAAAAGTGTGGGCCCTTGGGGTGTGTGAGCGGAGCCTGGTGTTCCAGTGGACAGGCAGGGCGGTGGAGAGAGCTGCCATTTCATTGTCTTAGTCTCAACTGATACAATCTGGAGAGGGCTGTATTGCTTATAGCTGTGAGTGAATGACATATGGGGAGCTGGTGTGAGGCACCGCTCCCCCGTGCCTCCTCCAGACCCAAAGTCTTCCTGTGAGAGAGCACCGAGCAACTTTTCTGCTTTTTCAAACGGCAGCAGCCTCCCTCTCCCTCCCTCATTCACTGCTTTTCTCCCTCCCTCTCCCTCCCTCTCCCTCGCTCTCTCACTCTCTCTCTTTTTTTTCCCTCTTCCTCAGACACTCGCTAGTCACTGCCTGAAGCAGTAATCGGACAACTCTCTTTCTCACTAGGACCGGGTCTCCTGAGATACGGCACGGGGCTCCATGGGTTCCAGCACCTAAAATGAAAAAGAAAAAAGTAGTCTTGTAGTTTACATTTATTGTGCTACAGATTCTACCAACACTCTTTCAGAAAGTTGGCTGTCTGTTCTTCTGGACTGAACGATCTCTCTGTAGAAGATTTTTTTATAAAGAAGCTGTAAGAAGGGATAAACACACAGGGATTCAACCATAATTGTAGTGAGTATGGCTTTAATTTGTATGTGACGTTTGATATGTCAGTTTACTGACTGTCTTGTCTGTTCTTCTCATATTATGGGGGTATTTCAGTGCGTGTGTGTGTGTGTGTTTGTCGAAAGGTTTTGGCACCTTTGCATCAGCATTTAATTTAAGATATAGATGTCAATTAAAGTATTCATGTCAACAGAGCAGCAGGAGTAAACATTTAATTTCTGCACTTGTCATTAATTGTTGTAGTTTAAAACAGCACCTACTACACCTTTTATTATTCCAAGAATTGTAATAGTGTTGAGCTATTCAAAAATGCCCAACGTGGTAATAATATCAAGCAGAGAGGAAGGCTTTAATCTTCACAGGTCAACTGTAATTACTGACAATGGTAGATAAATAGCTAAAAAATAAAATTGCTCTTGATGCATTCTTTATTTTAATTTCAGTGAAAGTAAATGCAACTCACATCCGGATGGAGATGCCAATTTAATAATGCAATAAGATGTAATTTAAATAACAATTCATACTAAATTACAGCATATTATTATAATCGTTTAAAATCTCACTGTATGTTCTGTTTTCATAATACATACAGTTTTAGTCCAATAGATTTTGAAATTGAACAGTCCAATTTATCTGTATTTATAAATAACATATGTACAAAAATGCCCCCTAACATTGCAATCCTAAACAAATTTACCTTCAATTTCTTATCCATGTATTTTAAAACGGACCTTTTTAAATAGCAAATAAAGACTATTTTGCTAGCACGAGATAGTAATACACGAGTTGCAAAAGTGAACTCCCCTTTGAAATATGGGATCTTCTTCTGCTTGGCCCAGTTCACATTTTTGATCAGGCTAGGAAAACATGCTGCTCCCTGCAGGAGTCCCTTTTTGACTGGCAGAACAAACAAAACCAACACAGTAAAAGCAGTTGACATCTAATGCCATCTGCTGAGGCCAGGAATGCTGCGAGGAGACCTGAGAGGCTCTCTGCGTCCGACCGAGACAACAGGCCTCGACTCCCGGCCGCGCTGCTTCTCGGCACGCCAGTATTTCGCATGTAGTAAAGATGACTCACCCGCTGTAATCACTAGCCTCTCTAATTGAAGGATGTTCTGGTTTAATGTTCTGCGTATGATCACAGGCTTACATCACAAGTCAGGGAATTATTGTGTGCGTAGGGCATTTCATCCCTTCTCAAATTGTGCCTTTTTTTTCCCCTCCCTCTTTCCTTTTTCATCCTCTTAATTCCTGTCATTTTCAAATGCCGGCTTTAAAAAGGTGTGTGTCTGCAGATGAAAGAGAGGAAATAGAGAGGTCAGGCGAGTGAGCCAGACTACTTGCAGAGTGGCCTCCGCTCCGAGCAGACAAACATGACAGTGTGTGGGATTCGCCTGCTGCAACCATTCACTCACACAATAACCTTATTTATCCAATTAACAAATAATGAGCGGGCTGATTTGGGGCTGTTTACACTGTGTATTTGCTCTACACGCAGGGAGCGATCAGGGTCTCTCTTCCTGGCTGTGGCGCTCCGTGCATGTGTAGCAGCAGTGTGTACAAGCAGGAGTGGTCGGCGGTGACGGTGGCATTGTTTGCCCAAGGCCTGATGCCTGCCGTATAGATGTGTCTAGCCAGCCGAGCCCTTGTCCTCTTCTCTCAGGGAGGAGATTGAAAACGGTGAAAGACACAGAAGGCTAATTGCTCGTGCCTCACTGATGGAGCTATTAGTAAGAAAGAGGGAGAGAGAGAGAGAGAGCAGGAGGGAAAGAAGAAGGAAATAGGGGACCTCCTATTAAGTAACCCATTCTTGGTGATTAGTGGGCAGGGGTTGTTTACTAAATACTCTGGGGTGTTATTTTGTTAACACGCCACTGTTTGGATCTGGAATATGTGGCTGAAAGAACAGGAAATTAGCTTTAGAGATTTCTGTTGATAGCCATTGCAGGCTCTCGTCCACTGACACCCATTTGTGTGTTTGTTGGTAAATTGCAATATGTTTACGTTGCGCGAGATAACACGGAAGCCTGCACATCAATTGTATTCAAATGTGGCTCCAGAAGAGCGTTCCTCTGGTCATATATCATTTAATTTCTCTTTGCAAATTTAAAAAAAACTTTCCTTCTTCAATGTTGAGCATTTCAAAAATGTCCTCTGCCTCCTTACCTGCGGAGATGATAATTAACATTACCATCATAGATCACAGCTTCAGATTTGAGAGAATAAGAATAACAAGCCACGAGCAATAAAGTGATATAATCGTTAAGATTTGTCACTGGACTTTCTTTCATCTTTGTGTTGTAAAGCCTCTCGCGTTCTGCGGTGGTCACGGTGGTAGGCAGGTTGTGATAAAATGTGCACCTTAAATCTTGTTTGATGGCCCCTCAAAGGAGAACTGGCCTTCTGGAAATAATTTCGAAGGTTGAAGAGCACAGTATTAACAGATTTAACGTAGCTATTGAGTGAATTGCTGGAGCACCATGTCAGATTGAACCAAATGAGAGAGACAAATTGCATATCAACACACAGCACATCTGTTAATAATTATGATTTTAATTACAGACAAGTAAAACATTATAAATTATGTGTGAAACGCCATGTGCTTTTATAATTAGTCTGCCGCAAGTCTAATCCTTGTATCAAGTACAGACCAGTACAGTTCATCTGCATAAACAAATGTTCATGGAATATAAAAAAAAGTAATATTTTATTTTATTTTATCTATAGAAAAATTGGTTGAAACATGTTTTATTACTTTTATTACTATTATTTTTTTATTACTGCAATAATGCATTAACACAAACTAGTTTTCTTTTGCCTCTCAGAAAACATGTGTAGAAAATTGCCCATATTGTTCAAAATCAGACCACCATGTTATTTCAAATTTCTATCTATTTGATTTAAATGTGCAAAGGCTGTCTTATCTTAAATACTTTACTTTTTAGGATGATAAAAATGCCAACCTATTTAATGTTGCATTTGCTGGCAGCCGTCATTTTTTCGGCCACGTATAGACACAAGTGAAGTGTAGCATTTTGTAAACTGTGCCTAATTCCACTCACATCTGTGTTCAATTGTTGTCTGCATCTACATTCTTTGAGACTGGATTTATTTTTCCTGGGCCACCATGTGGATTCAGCTGACCAGCTTAAGTGGGGATTAGTTGTTTTAAAGTTAGATTTTGATTAAAGCATTGTTTTTCAAAAGTTGTAACTCACAACACATGGCTTACATAGACTTTAAAAAGGACTATAGACTATGCCCTATAAAATTTATATCAAGTAAGGATGACACAGGGAGGAAATAAACTAAGCACATTCACTCATGTTTCCTTTTTAACATCATGTTTGATTATTTTAATTTGAAGTATGTGAAAATACTTTTAAACAAATCTGTGAAAGGTTTGCGAGGGATATAACCCTTTGCTGAATAGTAACGAAATATGTAGCAAAGGTGAATTGGTGATTGGTGCCGGGTCAGATAGCCTGCATGCTGGGATGAGCCACGCTAAAAGCTTGGCTGTGGCTGTGTTTACCTTTGGAGACGCAGGTCTTGAAATAAGTAAAGCGAAACAAAAGGCCAGCAAACAACCGTGAGTGAAGCGTGTTGTGGCACTTTTTTTCCCCTCTTGATGACACTTCCAACGCTTCATCTAGTCTGGCTTTGTTCTTGTTGGCTTCAAAGACCTGGAAGTTCAGGTTGAACTAAGAAGCACATCAAAGATGCTGAATGCAGACCTGTTTTTTTTTTTTTTAAACAATAAATATTTAGCGGCACAGAAGAAAGGCTAGTGCTTTTAAATCCCCCGCCCCCCTCACCCCCTTCGGCTCTCCCATCTCTTCCCTCACCTGGCCAGTTTCACCTGCTGGCAATGGCTGACACACCAGCATGGTAATGGCTTCATTGGCCTGAACTACTGAACCAGTCTCCCCCCTATCCCCCCCCCCCCCCCACACACACACACACACACACACACACACACCACATCGCTCCACCACAACACACTCTATCCGCAACTCTGTGATCGCTGGTAATGTGCTGTGGCAAAGTGTGTTTCTCTTTCATATTCATGGCTCTTTACCTCCGTGGACTTTCTTTTCAATGTATACTTTCGTTGTTTTTTACACAACCTCTGCATATTTCAGTATCGGGAATTGTCAGGAGGAGGCCCTGCTGTTGTCCGCACCGTCTAAAGTGAGAATGAAATGCAATGGTTAAATTTGCAAAGAAGGCTGTACCATTAGCAGTGGGAGAGTAGGCATATTGTAAAGCTGGAATGGTATTCATGAAGGCTTTGCTTTGGTGTGAAGAGCAAAGCCTGTTGAAAAAAAGAAGAAGAAAAAACTCATGCAGCTCAGGTTACCCTGGCTCATGTAAACAGGCAACCATTAAAAAATCATGCTAGGATTTTTTGCAAAAAGACCATTTTTCCTTTTTCCTGACCAGTTGAATACCGTTGACCTTTTTTTGGACCCTGTATTCCCATGGTGGGCCGGAGTCAAGTCTAATATAGTGTTATAGTCATGCAAGTATATGGCTCTGCTTGATGTTTGGAGAGAGACGAGCAGAGCGGGAGTGGACAGAGCAAAATGTAACTGTCAGCTAAAGGAGAGTAATAGAGGCATTCGTAGCGTCATAGGAAACATATGTGGCTCCATATGCTCTCCGTGTTCTTGTTTCCAGTCTCCTTCATTGTCTGAGATGCACCACTGATCTGGGGGCCTCTAAAGTGCCCTGTGTGTGTGAGTGTGTGCATCTGTGTTTGTGTGTGTGTGTGTGTGTGTGTGTGTGTGTGTGTGTGCATTTGCACCACTGATCTGGGGGCCTCTGAAGTGGCCTGTGCATGAGTGTGTGTGTGTGTGTGTGTGTGTGTGTGTGTGTGTGTGTGTGTGTGTGTGTGTGTGTGTGTATGTATGCATGCAGACATACAGACATGAGTTATGTGTCTCTGTGTTCTAAAGAAAAATACATAAAAAAAGACTTAAGAATGAGTTTGTGTGTTGCTACAGAGGAAAAAAAGATTTATATACTGTCTGTGTGAGGGTATATAGATATATGTAGTTCTCGTGCTGCCCTTCTGTCCTTTGTGAACAGGCTGTGAAGTTAGGAAGTTGTGTATGTCTGTGCTGTTGCATGGCCCCAGGCTGGGGCAAGCCCGGGGGAAGCAGCCCTGACGGTCATTAGGACCTGTCAGTATGCCGGGAGGGGGAGTGCTGATAAATTTCAGATAGTGTCAATTGCAGATGAAAGATCTGCTGAAGATGCTAGGGGTGTCACGCTTGACTTGTCTCTGCTCAACAAGTCCCATCTTCCTTCCAGCAGCAGGCTACCTCAAGCAGGAAAGCGGGCTGGCCCTCCCACCCTCCGGTGCCCCTTAGCTCCTGCTCTCTCTCACCCCCTCACCCTTCTGCCTACCTTCGCCCCCACCACCCCTCCACACACACACACCCCTTCCTGCTTACCTTGGCTAAGCCGCTTTGCATGTTGATTGGGGGAGGGCTAATCCAGTTTGCAGCTGTCGTAGACCAATGATGAATCACCTTTCCGTCATTTGGCTGTGCTCCCCTTGCTCAGGGAGGAGGGAGGACCTGGAGGAGGAAACAACAGTGGAGTAGGGCTGCGGCTCGGAGAGAGACAATGTGCGCCTCTGTTCCCCCGCTAGCCCTCTCTTCCCATTCTGCTCCAGAATAACAATAATGTTTTCTCAGACAAGCCTTTTTGTGTCATGGATGGCTCTGGACTGTGACATTGAGCTACAATAACAAGGAGTGACATTGTTGCTGCTGCGGCAGGTGGAGGCAGAATAAAGGAAGGGAGTGTGGTTTGTGAGGACTCAAGCCATCTAGGTCCAGGTAAGAGCACAGTTGAGCCGGTGCCAGCAGCACCAGAGACACTCTGCTAAACAACTGTCAACTTCTCTCAGCCTACTTACTGTGTTGTCTGATTGGAGAGAGTAAAGACGTTCTAGCCATCAGCTAATGAGAAAAAAGTTTGGGCAAAGAAGGAGAAAACAGGATTAAGTAGTGAGTCTGAGATGCAGAAATATGGTGAATCCTTCATGTGCTTCAACTGTAATTGTACCTCTATGGTGTTGTATGCTTGGAGGGTGTGATATTTTTAGGGTAGATGTAAATTAATATACTTCTGGGAAAAGGATAATGCAGCTTCCATTATGGGAGTACGTGTGAAAAAGACAGATTTAACCTTTTGAGTCATTGTTTATTTTTATTATTACAGTTTGTTTTTGTCACTTGAATCTTAGTCTATTTGATTTGTTATATAATGCTTAAATATCTATATTTGTTCCATGAATTAAATTGGACTTTATCCACAATAAATTAATACATTTTCCACGCTGTGCGGCAATGTATCATAATACCATACCATTATAATATCGTCTTAAATAGAGTGGATGCACATAATCAAATATCTTAATTTTATGTTTTTATCAGACAAATCAGTTTTTTTTCGTGCCATCTGATAGCACTCAGAATACTCAGAGTTTCTTGAGCATTTATCTTTGTGGCCTCGTGTTAGAGGCCAATGTTTATCGATAGCAGAGATACCCAGAACTCCGGAATATAATTGGAAACGTACAAAACCTTTTGTCCTAATTTCATTAACTTACTGTTGCAATGGAAACAGTGACAAATGGGGTCTACAGTTTGTGGCCGTAGTTTTCAAATCACTCATGCCTTCCGTCTTCTCCATTGTCTACACTTGATCAAATCCTTTGAGTGCACAAATGAGAAGATATAATAATGTTTTCAGTGGCGTGGTCTTTTGTGTAAACACAGAAACAATTAAGGAGCTTGCCAGAGCAAACACATGCTTCATGAGCTTCTCATCTGCCTATCACTGAGGCATGGGCTCTTACAATCAAGCAGAGTGCTGCACTTTTAACAGGCACATTAACCATAGCCTCAAACCAGCAAACATCTGTTAACAGTCTTCCATACCACACAAAACGATAAACACTTAAGGCCATTTTTGCTTAAAGATACGTCAGAGTAAATTGACAGTAAACACTTTTGCGTTCACTTCATGTAAAACGGTGACTTGCAGTGAGATTGTTGTAATGTGAGGAAACAGAAACTACCATGTCAAGATGTTTACTCTCCATTTCATAGCTCACAATTCCAATCTGTTTTTGCTTGTGCAAATGTGAGCGTGTGTGTCACATTTTGGCTTGTATTCATCTTTAATTTTCACATGTTAATTTGACATGGCACCAACACATCAGTATTTGAAATTCAGTTGAATATATCACATGCAAGATTGTCATTAGTATGCAGTTAATAATGATTTTTAAACGTAGCTTCATGGAACTTTTCCTTCACCCACTAACTCATTAGTATTACATTTTTTAATAGTTTTTTACTTTGTATAATCACCACCATTTGATTCATCTGAATCTGGACTACTGAATTACGCAGATTGTGCACATTGCATTGTGCACCAGAGCTGTGTGTCTTCCCTGAAACCAGAGTGATATGTGTAATTTGATTTGGTGTGTGCACGTGTGCGTGTGTGTCTCGTCAGGTCTATGGAAATGCAGGATCTAGCCAGTCCTCACAGCCGAGTAAGTGGAAGCAGTGAATCTCCTAATGGTCCCAACCTCGACAACTCCCACATCAATAACAATTCCATGACACCCAATGGCACTGAAGGTATGTTTGCGGTGCTGTTGCTCTTTAGGTGCTCTCTCTGCCTTGTCTGATAGTGCACATTTTCAAAAGGGCTGAAAATGGTGGCAAAAAAAAGCTATATTGACTGACCTTTGGATATGAAAGTAGTGCAGTGTAGCGTTCATGCATTTGAAGCAAAAAAAGCGTTGTTGCAAAAAAGTCATTTTTCTGGTGGGTGAATTATCAATACTTTTTTGCAGCAGTATTATATAAAACAGCCAGTAAAAACAAATAGAGCATGCACTTCATATTTGCTGATTTGCAATGTAGATTCTAGCTTCAGTGTGACCCGTAGTTGTTTCCAGTGACTATTAGCTGCTTATTCATGTAACCATGTAATTATTCAAAGCCCACAGCATGAAAATGATGGAGCTTTGCATGAGGTCTCCACTGTACATAGTTATTTACTCAGGTGATTTACCTGTGCTTAAATCTGAGCCCTTGTTTAGTGAAGCAGTCAAGCCCATGTCACAAACCAACACTTCCTTCCCGTCACGTAAGCTTCAAGTCAGTCAGCCTGCGCTTGGAGCTCAGGGTTTTCTTCTTTGTGTATTCATGACACAGGACCCGTGGACCTGGTGCAGACTGTCATGTGTCCCTTTGCCATTCTTTCTTTCCCATAGGTGATAACATCACAATGCTTACCACTGCAGACTGGTTGTTAGGTTCTAACTCACAGTCCGCTGCAGGTTCGTCTACTCTTGGTGACACAATGAAAGGACAATACTTGGTGTTTTCAACTGAGAGCAAGAGCGAGGGCACTCTTACCTTTTTGAACCACATACTTCACTTATGAAGACATTCAATTTGGGTTTGTCCCGAAATTACACGATCAGCTGCAAAATGTTAAAGTTGACTCAACTATTGTGCCTTTCATTCAGAAACTCTTTTGGTTTTTGCTGTAATTGTTGTGGTATTCTGTTGAAGCATGATTTCACACCGACTGGATTGGGTTCCGTTGTTAATGAATGCTCAGATTGCACACTGTGCATTTTGTTTTCATTTGGTCGTTCCACGCCGCTTCCTGAATACAGTGGTTATTGTGTGCTCTGTGACCTGAGTGTGTCCTAGTTTATGCATGCATCCTACCACCATTTTTTCATCTGTGTATTTTTCAAAAAGAATCTTGCCTCTCGTCAACATGTTTCTGCACTGAGCGAGCATAGCGGAAACATGTAAAACATGACAGCAAATAGCTTCTTCAACCATGAGGGATTCCACTGAGCATGACTCCCTTGCCCACATTGTCAATTTGTTTTGCCAAAAAGAGGGGGAAAAAAGAGAAAAAAAGTCCTCCAGCCCGCCTGAAGTGAAATGGATTAATTTCAAAGATTCCTGAGCTGTCAGAAAGCTGTGAAATTGTCTTTGCAGATCTATCGCTGAGCTGTATAATGGAGTCAAGGTCAAACAGCGTTCGCTACACTCTTAAAAAGATTTTATACGCCGTACATGTCCTTGACATTTCAATTGTAGTCGTACATCCCCGCGGAGCTCGTTTTTTAAATCTGTGACTCTAAGAGACATGTACATTTTTATTTGATGCAACATTTAAGTACTGATAAGCCAGTAATTTATTATAAAATGTAGAATGTTTTGTCAAATTAAAGTTTGATTTATATTGTGCTTGGAAAATAGTAAAAATACATATTTAAAATACATTCATAAGATTTACATTAGGAAATGGTTTAAGAGCAATTCTAAATGAAATATACACCATCTTTCACAATAAAGATTATAATTAAATTAAACCTAATTATATTGCATCATCAGATAAATCCCATCAAAAATAATTACAGATAATGATAAAATAGAAAAATATATCTGTAAACCATTTGAAAAAATACAAACGTAAGTGTTAATTCTGCATATAGATTATCTGCCATTTTTGTAGATACTGTTGGAATGTTGTTTGACTACACCCTCCTCCTTTTGCAGTTCTGTTTTTATTTTACATTGAGTAACGTTTTGTTATATATAAAAAAAAAAAAGATCGTTAATCTGATCTTTTTTTATTTTTATTTTTTCCAGACTTGATTTGGTGCTTATGGTGACAATGTGGCTTCTTTGTTCACAGTTAAAACCGAGCCAATGAGCAGCACCGAAATCATCACCTCAGTAGCAGACACTTCTCTAGACAGCTTCTCAGGATCAGGTGAGGCTGGAGGACTATTGAGTTTGTGTGTGTGTCTGTGCGTGTGTGTGTGCCCTCATGTGTCTGGCTGCCTCTCTCTCACACACACACACACAAACACACACACACACAGCTGCAGAACTGATTAGTGAGAGATGAGCCTAGAGAACCCTAGGAGTGACCTATGAGCTGGGCCCCAGGAAGAGTCCCTTCAGCTAAAACACCAATATGTGTGTGTGTGTGTGTGTGTGTGTGTGTGTCTAGGCATAAGCAACTACCTTACTTTTGTCAGCATATTTATATGCCGTGCTTGCTTGCATCTGTGTGTGTTTTGTGTGTGTGTGTGTGTGTGTGTGTGTGTGTGTGTGTGTGTGTTGGTGGTTCCCATGCCAGTGAGGACTGAATTATGACCTGTAATGCACTGAACCTGTCTGTCCAGTGGAGTGACACGGCGTCCTAGTGGCCTTTACTCTCCACGGGCTGTTACTCTATCGGCCTGTCAGAGACAAGGTTTTCACACCCTCCTCTCAGCACGGGAACATCACACACACACACACATAAACACACACACATAAACACACACACACACAGGAACATCTCTTCATAAATACCATAAAGTATAATGAACATTTTAAGAATTTAAATAAATGATCACTAATGTGATAACTTTTTTGCTTAATTCTTTTCCCACCCTCAGCAGTATCCATGTCAACCTACGGTGCTCTCTTTTATTTTCTATAAACATGTATTATTCGTACCGCATCCAACTGTGCATGGTATTATCTTCCTGCTAATTTTCCTGTATTTCCTTAACTGTTTAACTAAGTATTTGATACTTAACTCTAGAAGCGCATAAATCACTGCCATGACTTTTGTCTCTGACAATATTAATGAAATTTAGTAATCTTATACCCTAATATCCTCCACGGGGAAATTCAAAGCTCCGTTGAGAGGAGCAGGTTTTATCCAGTGGCAGGTGCTGCTGATGTGGGAAAAGTGTTCAATATTAATAACGTGTGTGAAGGGTTACAGCATTCAGTTACATACAGTTAGCGCTCCCCCGCAACCAAATCCCTTATTTTACATGTCACGACCAATTAGACAGATGTTTCTTTAAGAACTGCATCGCTCCGCTGTAGTTAAATGCGAGTAATGCGGCAGAACTGTGATTGTTGCATGAATATGATTAAATGTAGATGTATTATACAACTTTAATTTATTAATGTATTGTAATATGTTATTTGAAGTTCACCTGTTGTGTTCTATTACAAATGTAGATATAAATACTATTTAGAAAACTTTTGAGTCCAATAAAACTACAACTGTCAACTTTGTACCTGAAGTCCCGCAGGCTGGATCTTTTGTGTCAGGAATTTAATATTTAGTTTAGATAAATTTTACCTTTATTTTCTCCAACATTTTTGTAACTGAAGCCTGTAGCCAAAATTAAGAACACTAATAAATATGTTCCTATTTAGAAGAGTTAATCTGAGTTGTTACTTGACAAAGAATATAAAGTACCAGGTCTGACCACTGTGTGTCATATAATTCTTAATGCAGATACTTCTGAGTCCCTTGTGGCTGAACTTTCTCAAGTTAGCAGCACTGTGGAATCACATAGTCATACACTTAATGAAGGAATGATCATGCAGTAGCACTCATTACCTGCAATCAGTGATGTCAATTCCAATGTGGTTGTGGCTCCAAAGGCCCAAGGCAACTGGATCCACAGGCCGAGACTGATTCAGACCATCCTGTGTGTGTTTACACCAGCGGTCACCATAGCAGCTCTGAAGTATCTCAGAGATACGCGGGTCAGCAGAAAAACCTGATGATCTTACCTGATTATTTGTGCTTCATTATTGGTCTCCGGTTGTCAACCTTAAATGAGGTTACCGAAATAAATACAGTAATGCAATGTAATTACTGTTTCCTTGGAATCCAGAAGTTCTGTTGGCAAAACATAATATTTACATTATTTCTTAATGTTTAAATATTCCCTTGCCTCTTTTCTTTTTCACTTTCCTCAGCTATTGGAAGCAGTGGCTTCAGCCCAAGACAAACTCACCAGTTCTCTCCACAGATATACCCTTCCAAGTAAGGCTCCTTATATTTTTCTTTAAAAAATAAGCAGCAACCAACTTCATTTGGCTCTTTAATTAGATCCTTGTGCGAGATCGGGAGTTTTCAACCGGCTTTGTTTGCCTGGATGTCTGCAGCTTGCGCCCTCTGAAATCTGTTGTAATTATTATCTTGCAAAAATGTCTGCTGCCATTTATTGTTCTTCCACAATGTCTATGAGCTATGCGATGCTATCGGTCCCACAGCTTGGCTCTGTGTTTAAAGTTAAGTAGCACAATCAAAAGGAATGTGTCAGTTAGCAAAGTTTGTGTTATGGTTTTAGGGGTAAAACATGGTCCCTTTTCTTCCTGCCTTCCTGTCTCACGTTTGTCTTTTGTTTCTTTTCTCAAATAGCAGAACATATCCACATATTCTTCCTACCCCTTCATCCCAAAATATGGCTGCGTATGGGCAGACGCAGTACACCACAGGAATGCAGCAGGCCGCAGCTTATGCTAGCTACCCCCAGCCTGGCCAGCCCTACGGCATCCCAGCCTATGGTAAGAGTTCTCAACACACATCAAAACCTCCCCTTGTCTTGCTAAAAGATGCATGTTGATGACAACTAAATATTTTTCCTTCCTGAAGGTCAGATCCAAGGCCTGGCTCATAACAAACCTTGTTCCCACAATTGCTCCAGTAGAGCGCGAGCAGCAGAGATGCTGAGTTGTTGTTTAGTGCCGGCATACTCTCCTTCATTGCAATAAAACAGAGTTTGCTCGTCAAGCTGTTCCAATAGATCTGAAAGATTAATGATACAAATCTGAAAAACAAAAACTGGTTTCCTCTGGCAATGCAAGGGAAAACTGTACGCTTTATTTGTTCAAAGTCTTGAGAGTGTTTTGACTCAAAAGACTCTCCAATATGTGGAGGAATCTACAGTGTTTATTTGAATGGAGTCCTGCAACCTACCGCTGCATAGAAACTACATTGTGACAGATTGAATGTAAGCAGTGGCCGGTTTAACTCACAAACACAAGCAGAATGTTGTATTACTTGTATTATTACTTTATTAGATGATAATAATAATAATAATAATAACACTAATGATAACATAAAATCAAACAATCATACTCCGAGCATGCTTTTTGGTTTTACAGCCAAGTAGAGAACTCCTTTGCTGTGAGACTGAACCCAGTGTGAGACAATATGTCTAAACAACTTGTGATGGTCAAATGAATTGTCCTTTGTGATACGTGTGCTGACATGCAGAGGCTGAGGCCCTTTGCTTTGTCCAGTGTTATTTAAACTTGTGTGTTAACTGTTGTTTGTGCATCAAACCGATCTGGTGTCACTAACTGATTTAGGTCCATTGTGGGCAGGCATAAAGACGGAGGGGGGTCTGACCCAGTCCCAATCCCCGGGCCAGACCGGCTTCCTCAGCTACAGCTCTGGCTTCACAACACCGCAGACAGGACAGGCCCCCTACAGTTACCAGATGCAGGGTGAGGACATCTTTGTGAATGCTTCATCTTTTTCTCTGTGCATCTTCACATGTCAGTCAGGGTGTTCGTATGGGCTCAAAATGTGTGAGAAGCCGTCAGTGACTCATAAAGCTGGCAGCAAAGCAGCTGAAAAGACATTGACATTATGAGTGGTTCACAACTTTGATTCACCGACTACCTGGTTGCTGGTACGCGTCTTTCCTGCTTTGTTCGGTCTGTGTGTTCTTTTCTGTCCTTTTGAAGTACTCATCTTTTTCCTCTCTTTTACATTATTTTGCCGATATGTATTTTTTCTTACGTGTTTCTGCCATGTCTTCCCGCTGCTTAGACCGTCCAAATAAGGTCAAGTACTGTTTTTTTTGTTTTAAAGATTAGAGAAAAAAGGTTTCTGTCCCTGATTTAATAGCATGCGGAGCCAGACGGATTCACAACACGGCCCTCACACTCCCCAAAAGATGGTTGCTTCCCGACGGTCATTATTTGCAGCCATGACGGCTGCCTCCCTCTCCTCTCCTCTCCTCTTAAAAGAATCAACACAGATGGAAAAATGGCAGGCACTTAGGAGGCACCAGCCATGTCCTCCCCACTCCCCACCCTGCAGCATTTGTTTTTCTCTCCCTGTGATCATATTTGTATTTGTTTTAGAGCTGAGACCCTAGAGATTTATGGCCTTGAAACATTAGAAAGAGGAGTCGTTGCGCCCTGCACTCCTCCTCTTTTGCTCTCTCTGTCCAATCATACGTTCTGTTTAAATGTAGATCACGCCTTCTGCTATATGGTGTTTCTATTCTTCAAAAAGCCCCCGTTCCACCTGCACTGGGCAAGTACAGTTAGCCAACCACTAGCATAGCCTTTGTCTCCTCTCCTGTAATATCTAATGTTGGACAGTAAAAACATCGCCACATGTTGTTGAGAAGCAACAATCTCACAATAAATAACGCCAGCTCAGCAGCAGATGTGGCACGGGGAAGCCTCTTTTCCACGCCTCTTAACCAAATACAGTCGGCCACAGCCAGAGTTGTGCAGCGTGCAGCCAAACTCCAGAAAGAGAGAGAGAGAGAGAGAGAGAAAGATGGGAGGAAAGGGAACAAGAGACGGACCATGTACAGCAGAATGTTCAATCCGCTGTCCTGCGTGGTTTAACTCACGATGACAGTATTATGTGCCCATTCATCTTCTACGTATTATGCTCTTACTGCTGTCTTTCTCTGTCCCTCCGTCTAACTCCATCTCTCCCTCACTGTCTCCTGCTATCTCTGGCCATCGGATGCCCCACGTAGCGCTAAGTGCGTTAGTATTTGACAGCCACGTTAGATGACAGATTGACCACTATTCTGGCCTTGAGTTCTCTAACTGTGGCCCTGGCCCTTTGCCACACCATCATCATTACTCTTTCTGGCCTATTGATCTGCCTGGGCGAGGTGCCTCGGGCCTGGGTGTCCCAACCAAAGACTCTTTTTCCACATCTGATATCTCCACCCCCCCTTCTCTGTCAGTGTCCCCGCCACCAGCCTGTGGCCAGCTGTCAGGGCAGAGGACGATTAGATTATTGGTTTTACTCCTTACTTTCATGTCCGATGCCATGGAGCTTTGTGCGGGTGCTGAAGTCGTGGCACCCAAGCTTAAAAGAGGCCGGCGTCTCGTGCACCTCAGTTTTTGCAACGCCTTGTCGCAGTGTATGTAATGCATCTCATGGATTGTCAGAAAAAGGTGTGTGATGAGACAGGGAGATTGTGATGGGGGGGGGGGGGGGGGGGGGGGAGCTGAGCAGATGCTAATTTGGTGAATAATTGGATTCCAGCATTCTGTCCCAGTGGCAGCACGAGCTAAAGAAGCTGAAGCCCCGTCTGCCTTTTTAAAAGGAGAGCCCCATCTGGACTTGATAGCCTATTCCCAAGTGGGGCATACAAACTTCTGCTACAAATATTGTGCACTGATGATAGACATAGCCCATGGCAAGGGGACTGATCAAGCAAAGCAAATGGACTTCCAATTGTGGAGCCAGAAGGCAGGAGGGAAGGAGGAGAGGAGGGAGGGATGATGTCTGGTCTTGAGTGAGTGAACTAACTGGAGCAGGACAGGGGGAGGGAGAGAAAACATGCCCCCCGGGGAACCACAAGACCCCCCCACCCCCCTTTCTCCCCTCTTTCTCCCCCTACTATAACCAGCACCACCACCAACAGCATGGGCTCATTCTCACTGCTAGCGGGGGTCCCCTCGGCTTTTATGTGGCTCCTTGTTCTCCGCAGAGCGACCCTCAAACCCCGCCCACGAGAGCTTTTTATGGCCGCTTGAACCGCGCATGAGGCTAAGTTGTTGTCCTCCGCAGCCGTACTCCTCTTTATCTCTGACATATCGTTGTTAGACTTTCACTTGATGTTGAACTTTCTGCGGAGAACACAAACGTTTTGAATTCCCCCCTGCATGCATTGAAATATCAAACCAAGCATCAAAAAGAAAGATCCGTTTTGATGAGGTCAGGATGAAGAACAAGGTAAAAATCTGCTGTGTGTGCAATTGCTGGAAGCAGAAAGTGAGAAACTGCACAAATAACCAGTGGATCCTGGTAATCTTGAGAGCTTTGGGAGGTGTTTGTTTCTCTTTTTGGGCCACAGCGTTGGGTACTAAGCTAACTGACGAGGCTAAACATTGCAGGACGTCTTTTCTTTTTCGTGGTTTCCATACGGTACCCGTCATGCCCCCCGCACTTCCCTGATCCTTCCCCCCTGAACTAAAAGCTGCTTCACGTTTGTCACGGTGTGGGAGGGCCCTCCTGATGGGGCCAATGACCAGAGGATGAAAGGAACTCCCTCTGTTTGTCTCTGGGAACAAAGGTGTAATTACGCCCCCATTTAGGAACAGTAAATGTATCTCCCCTTTCCTTTTCACTCAAACTACGGGATATTTTTATGGCTTCGGGAGGATCACTGTGGTGATAAGTGAAGGCGCTTTTTAAAATAATGCAATGGTTGTAGCGTTAATTCATGTCCCCTGTGGATGTATGGAGAAGTGATTTGTCTTTTTATGAACAGAAGTGTGTATTAATGCCCTGGGGTTGTATTAACTTTGCATAACTGCAATGCCACTTGAGTGATTTTTAAACTTTTTAAATAGATTATTTGTATGAAAGACTTTAAAACTGAACCCTCTGTTTTATATACAGGTGTGTGTTTACATATATTGTTAGAATAACACATACACCCAGCTGCATAAACAATCCTACAACAATGGCAACCATTTTGGCCATCACTATGAATTAAAATGAATGGATTTTCTTTCAATGGATAAATCTACTTTATTTGGTTATATGTTGTTGTGGCATTTTGAGATTTGGGAAATTTTTCTTTTTCTTTTTTGCAAATATGATGCAACCTTTATACATTTATAAAGCACTATATACAAATTAGGTTTCCATCCATCCACCCATTATCTGAACCGTTTATCCTGTTTTAGGGTCACGGGGACAAATTAAGTTTGTGAAATTCAAATATAACAGTTGGGATCATATGAGCTTTAACACACACACAGCTCTCTCATGCTCTCCATGTCTCCTTGATATCTCCCTCCCAGCCTGATCCCCTTTAAGCTGCTCCTCCTGACATGACAGTTCAGGTGGATGGCCGCTGAAGACAGGAGTCGGGCCCCCGGGGGCCGCCGCTGCTCCTCGCCTCTATAACTCATGTCTTGTATATTATTAAGCCATTAGATGCTATCAACCCTTTTGAATGATTTAATTACCCAGGAGGACCATGCTTTGAGCTAGTGAAAAGAGGAACATACATATTCATTGGGGCTGCATGTCAGCAGCAAACCCCCTCTGTGCTACTCACTGCGACCTTAACCCTCCTTCCCTTATACATCTCTGTCTCACTACACTGCCCATGCCCCCCCCCCTCCCCCTGGCACCCTCGTGCTCCAATCCGTCGTTTCCAACCTGCCACCCTTCGGTAGCTCACACACAAAAGTCTCTTGTCTTCCTCACATTGTGCGGGCTTGGACGGCTGTGGCAGCAGGTTCTGTCCACCCCTCACCCCTCTCCGTCCCCCTCTGTCATTCATCAGGCCTGATCCAATCACTGATAAGGAAGGAAGAGGGGAAAGATAAGGCCAGTTGGGAGTGCTCCCTCAGGCCTCCCTCTGTTCACCACCTCAAATAGTTGTTTCAACAAAAGAAAATACTTTTCCCCCTGAACAATATGCCACTTCATTTCTTGACTCCACTGCTTGAAGTACTGCAGATGTTATTTGATGAAATGTGTTTTTTACATCACTCAAAATTCTTATTTTTCCCTAAAGGTGGTACTTTCACAACAACGTCAGGATTGTACCCAGGAAACAACTCCCTGACAAACTCCACTGGCTTCAACAGCACACAACAGGTAGCTGTGCACCTCCTTCAGCTCATTCCATTTCTGTGATCTGATATCCGTAGGCAGCTACGAGTTTATATAAGTTGGAATTGCAGACTTCTTCCCAACCTGGAAATCTTTATGAAACAGGCATACTCAATATGTTACATTTCATCCATGACACATTCAAACATAAATCACTCGGGATGTCAAAAGATTTGTACGCAGGATTATCTACTGCACTTCCTCCAACACAAATGCATTATGCCACAGAAGAGAGGGAGAGGTTGAAAAAAACAAGACAGATCGGTGTCCAGATGTCGGACAGAACAGACATGTGTTTGCATTTATGTTTTGGAATCTGCACTGTAAAGTAGCAACACTGGTGCAGGGCAAATCTCACATTACTCTGCCAAACCTCCTACTTCTCTTCCTCAACTATGCTACCTTTGGTCTCTTTCCACCTTTTTGATCTAAATCTTCCCTTTTACACCACATTGAACTTGTCTTTTTTATCTTTCTGTTTATCTTTACTTTGCCTTAACTGTATATGTCTGTCTTTCTCCACAGGACTACGCCAGTTATCCAGCCTTTGGACAGGGGCAGTATGCTCAGTATTACAACAGCTCACCCTACACTTCACCCTACATGACAAGTAACAACACCAGCCCCAGCACGCCTTCCACCACCACCACGACCTACACCCTCCAGGAGCCACCCACTGGCATCACCAGCCAGGCCCTCACAGAGAACCCTGCAGGTAAGAATCAAACCTCTCGTAACCTGAACATCGTGACCTTATCCTGCTAAGAGCTGTGTTTCTTTTTCAAGCAAGCGAGCGACTGAATCCCTTCCTTCTCACTGACTGGAAGTTGCTCCTGATAAGAGCACATAAGCTAAAGGCCAAACAACTGTATTTGTCCAAACCCAAATGCACAAAGGGAGGAGTAGGAAATGGTCTCAACCATCACTTTGTGTGGCAAGCAAGGAAAAACAGTTCAAACTGAAATCTGATGTGGAGTTTTCCATAATTGAATGTGACATTAATGCATCATCTGACTATAAAGCACTGATTGTATCTTTATAAGTCGGTTAAAACTTCATGATTGCATTTGAAATTGTCATCAATCAACGCCAAAGACATCAGGCTTTAACTAAACGTAACTTCATACACAGTCGTCCAATTTTATAAATGACATCTCTGATATATCTAGTTGACATGTAATCCATTGCCTCTTGTTTATTCGATCAGTATGGAGCACTATAGCGTTTAGTAACCGTGTTCTGCGACTGATTTATGGTATGTTTGTTACCTGTAGGCCTGTATAAACACAAAACAATGCCCCAGGAAGCTGTCTGTCCCACATCAAGACAAATGGTCACTCCCTCTTCTTTGCTAAAAGCAAATAATAGCTCATCTTCGATACGCTCTTTTTATACTCTCCTTCTTCCTTCTTTCCTTCCTTTCAGCAGAGTACAGTACCATCCACAGTCCATCAACCCCCATTAAAGATTCAGATTCGGATCGATTGCGCCGGGCATCGGATGGAAAGTCACGTGGCCGGGGAAGAAGGAACAACAACCCATCACCGCCGCCTGACTCCGACCTTGAGGTAGGGTGAGCCCGCTACCTTGGCGACAGACAGCCTCGCCCTGTCTGAGGCACATGGACACTAATCCACTTATAAGGCTGCTACAGCAGCTTTAACACTCGGTGGGCATTCATGCTTAAATATTTGAACTGTAAATGCATTATTGATGAATCGTGGAATATATGACATCACTAAACACATATATAAAGTTCTCATGTATACCTTGTAAATAAACAATAAGGCATGTGATTAAGTGAGTCATCGTTGAAGTGAATAATGTATATATTCTAGTCATCAAAGACTGGACACGAGCTGTGACTAACAATGGTAGAATAGCACCATGAGCCCTACAACACTTTGATAGTGACCATATGTCAAAATAAACTCAGAGGGCTCTTCATTAATATGATGTGAATTTAAGCAAAGTTAATAGCACCCATTATAGCACTGACATCATGGCGTGTTAACATATCTAGTTAATTAGTTTGTCACTATTGATTACGCTAATGTAAAGGGCAGAGGATGGAAAGCGTGTGGTGGGTTGATGGGAGGAGTGTTGCGGTGACCAACCCAAGCAAATGGATCCTGGTCCCTGTGGCGCACAAATACAAGCTCCTGGCCTATTGACCAGGAGGATCACCTTGCAGCCCTACAGAGTGCACCATTGATTTTGCCTCTTTTCTCTTTGTTTTTTTCTTTGTTTCTTTCGCCCGCCATCTTTCCAGCGAGTTTTCATCTGGGACCTGGATGAAACAATCATCGTTTTCCATTCCTTGCTTACGGGTTCTTATGCCAACAGATATGGACGGGTGAGTGACATCAGACTGTGGCAGTAGCGGTGCACTATCAGCAAAGCACATACATATTAAAAGAAAGGGGGGTTGGGGGGGGGGGGGGGTTAGAGGGGTTGGAAATGGCCAATGAGCAGGGGATAGATTTCACAGAGTCCTTAGTGAGAAGATAGAGCAGAACTCAATGTACAGATAATTGTTTCTTTTTTTAATAGGCCCAATGAGGCTTGACAAGTATTTGACTGCTCTTTGCAGCTGTTGGAGTTATGCATGGCTGGTCGGGCCTCAGCTGTATGGGCTCACAACAGTTGCACTCTGGATGTCTATTGACACATCTTAAGTGTTCCTTTCTCCTTCAGAAATGCCACATTGTTAGTTTAATTAAGTGCTTCTCAATCCATCCTTTTCAGAGAGGGATCTCCCTGGAGACCTTTGCAGGAAACTGAGTCCACCGAGTGTAATTCAGTCAAAACTCAAACTAGAACACGGAGACTTTCTCAAACCTGGCTTAATTAGGATTCAGATAAAAATACATTACGTATACATCAATTATTTATTATTATTTTACTGGAAGGTTATTTTCCATCCCATGTCACTGTGGATGCTTATCAAATTAAGAGTTTACTTTTCCAGGCTTTGCTATTTGTTGTCCCATGTAAATTGCCTCTCTAAATTTAAACTTTCAAAACAAACAATTTGGGAAATAAAGCAAAATCCTATTCTCATGGTTTTGTTGAGGTCATAGGTTCCATATAGCCTTAATAGTGCATCAAATCACCAGGCCTTATCCCATTTAAATATAAATACATGGATAACTATTGAATCAGTTTTTTAAAAGAAAAATTCATCTCTAATTCTATGTTTGTGTGGGAGCAACATGTCTTATCCCCAGTTGTTTTGGCTATGGAGGTGTCTGGTTTTGAAGTCAAAAATGACATATTGCTCCTCATATGTCAGAGAGCTTAGCGTCTGCAGCCCGAGCTCCGCGCCTTTGTTCTGGTATGAGGGGTGTTTGATGGGGGCAGTGTTTTGTTTTTGGGGTGAAAGAGGGCTGCCCCACGACCCTCCACTGTTTATTTACTTTGTTCTCAGCCCTGCATGCTGGGTAAAGAGAGAGCTATGGCTTAGGGAGCTGTGGCTCAGTGACGAGGGACTCTCCAACCACACACACACACACACACACGCAGATGCATACACAGGGCCTCCAGTGTGCTCCTCTGAAACAGGAAACACTCCTGACTCCATAAGGGCCCGTTTCATCAGAACTCATATAGGATGTGACAGCCGCTAGAGTCCCTCTCACTCTCTGTTTTCTCTTTTGTTCCCTCTTTTTCGCCCCCTCTGCACATTTCAGTCCCTATTTGTTTAAAAAAAATAAATTGACAAAATACTTCCCTCATGCTCCAACCTGCTGACACTATCACATTAAAGCAGCATCATAAGACGGAGACAAGCTTATTCAGAGCAACCACAAAGCACGCTACCTCAAAGCCTATCAGACGCGACGATCTGTAAACTATCTCAGAAAAGAAAGTGAAGCAGACCAACATCCACCACAACAACCAGCCCTTCTCTTCCCTCCTGTCATTCATGTCATCCCAGTCTTTGTGGCATAAACAAAAAAAATACTGAACCTTTTCCCCCCTAGCTGCTCTGAGCCTACTATAAATAGATGTGTGCACACATCCACACTTTCTCTCACTCACTGTGACCTCCCACCCACTCTCTGACTCATTTTTTTCTCCTTCTCATACACACATAAACACACTGCTGCTCTTATCAGCTCTTTTAATTGGCATCAAGGCAGCTCACCCCCATAAAGCTGATGGCTGAGGCCAGCTGTGCTGCTATTGGGCTCGCCAGAGCTAGAGCTTAAAGTGGGTGGGGATGGATGGGGGGTTGTTATTGGTAAGGGGCTCAGAGAAAGGGGGGGACTTGGCGCCCCTGTGGATGGCACTGACATCTCGGGACAGGTGGCACCGGAGCAATGACAGCAGCAGCACTTTGGCCTTCTGGCCTGCTTGTATTCTTAACTCCCTCACTGACTGATTGTTTAGATTTAATTGGAAAGGATTCACTCGCAAAGACTGCCTTTTTCCCACCAAACCAGCCCTTTATGCTAAATCAACCAACAGCGGCGGCGGTCGGGGAGCGGGAGCTGGGAGCCGGTTGATGTGGGAGGCTAATTATTTGTGATGAATTCCGACTGAAAGATTGATTCGAACTGGGAGGTTAAGAGGGGAGGGGATTGAGGTCTCCTTGTGTGGTTTGTCCTCGGCCATTTTAGTGAAGCGTTGTGGGGTGTGACAGTTAATCAGCAGAAAGCTCAGGTGTGTCTTCAGGTGGTTTAACTCTGTAATCCCTGCTTCTGGTCCTGTCTTTAATGCAGTCTCACCCAGCTGCAGACAATCCTCCTCCACAGCCTGCTATTGTCTCCCTTCATCCTTTGCTTGCTAAAGACAATCTGTTGATTAAAGATTTAACATAAAAAAGGTATTCAATTTGTGCAACAAGGAAAAAAGAATGGTTGCGCTTCTTTCCAGTCAGTTAATTAATTATAACGTGTTTTGCATGTTTATGATTTTCCGTACAAATGTGTTTGAGCAATTGTGTTCACATGTGACACATGGTCACACAAGGTTTATATCTTTATGTCTATGCTGAAAAAACACAAAAGACTTTTTGTCAATTCATTATCTTTTTAAAAGGAAAATCGCACACATTGTCACAGGCTCGTTAACTATTTATAATGTCGTTCCCTCTTGTCTCGGTATTATCTTACAGACAGTGCAACCCTATCACCATTACAGCACGTGTCACATTACTCACAGAGATCAGGATTTAAGGGAAAAATTGCAGCTGCAGTGTCTGATGCATTATCTTTTTTTTATTATCATTTTAGATACCAATAAACCCCTCAAAGTAGTTGATTCGGGATAATTTATTTGAATCAGCTAGAGAGCAATCAGATGATGCATCAGCACAGGTATGTGGCGAATGGGCTATTTACGATGAGACTGTGACCCCCAACTCTTCTAAATCGACCACCCTTCCTTAGAAGAGACATGCTTTTACTGCATTCGTTCAGGTCTGTGGCATTTCTGATGACTATTCTGGTCGCTTTCGCAGAGTCGTAAACAGAGGCTGAAACTTTCAAGTCCACCTAATGTCTTCTTTTTATGGGAATAGCCTGCTGAGGAATTTAAAGGGATTATGTGTTAATTGAGTGATTTAGAAGGAACAGCTGTATTTATTGTTTCACATTAACCACTTCAAATGGAACAAAATTACCTCAATATTCAGAGGAAAGAGTTTCATTTGACTTGATGGCCTTTGTCTATTTTCCAGGATCCTCCGACATCTGTATCATTAGGCCTGAGGATGGAAGAAATGATCTTCAACTTGGCCGACACACACCTATTCTTTAACGACTTGGAGGTAGGTCTATTTTTATGCCTTTAGCGGCGCCATGTTCTCGTTCTTCACAAATGCCTTCTGTTCACCTTGTGATGCTCTGAGTGGTCAGAGGAATGTATAACAGGAGTGTATGAACCGTCCATCAAGATTTTAGTGAAAGCAGCAACAACTGTTTCATAGCGTGGAGCCTGTTTCTCAGTTATCAGTCCCATAGTGGTGAAGTATTACCTCGGAGCCCAAGGGAGACCATGAATTTTACATGTGCTGTCAGTCTCCGTCATTCCTGGGTCACCAGGCCCGCCCCCACCGCCCGCCTCCTCCCGCCTCCTCCCCACTCCCATAGCGGCCAGCTCAATTTGTCAAGCTCTAGTGTTTCTGCGGCCGCTCTGTCTGTCTGTGTCATGCTGTGTGCTTGGTGTCGCAGTCCACCTAGACCCAGACCCCAGCGTCACAGTATGAAACCCTCGCCATCGCCCCTCCCACTCCTCTTTGCCCCCCTGATTCATGTACGGTGAGTGTCAAATCTGCCTCTGGGGCACAGGAATAGAGGGATCAAGGGTAGGGAGGTGTGTGTGGTGGGATGTTAGAGTGTCTGCTTCACTCTGGGGAGAGGTAAAAGACCAGAGGGTCAGGGATGCTTTTAGGCTCAGGCTGTATGTACAGAAACGTGTGTGCCACATTTGTCCTCCCTTTGGATCCAGATGTCATACCCAGCTATCTATTACTGCTCATCACATTTTAGCAATAAACAAAGCAATTCATCTCAATGTTATATCCCTCAACACTATGGCTCTATCCAATTATCTGTCTGTGATTTTAATTTTTGCGATTTGTGTCCCTGCCTCCTCCTCGGAGTCTCTTTCTCCCAGTGAATCTGATCCCACTGACCCAGCACTTTTCCTCAGTGTCCCGCTTTCGGCTGACCTCACAGTAGAGGAAATGTTTTGTTTGATACTTAAGTGTGAAGAGATCTGCGGCCGGTCTGCCAAGTCTCATTACTCACCACCATGTTTCGGCAGTGTTACACAAAGCAAACCCAAGAAGGGGGGAAAAAACGGGAGAGGGAGAAAGACGGGGAACGAAAGGTTCATACTCTCCCAGACAGACGAGTGACTGAAAATCCAAACGCAGTCATCGTGATCAAAGTTAATTGGCTGCAATTGACTGGTTAACTATTTCCTTATGCCCTCTCCATGTAGAATCCATTGTAGCTGCACTTTATTTAATAGATGTGCCCCAATCATTTGAAAAAAATGGCAGTTTGTGACAACGCTTAAATGTGGTTTTGCTCAACATCTGTCCTGTGTTTTGATTTCTTTTCATCTGTGATGAAACCGTTCACAGACGAATTGGCAGCTCAGGCTGCTTATAAAATTATTGAAAAATGCAACGATTATATTTCTTCTGCTCTATCTCAGTAACGAAATGATTAGATTTTGTTTTGACACTTTAAAGCTTTAGACATTTTCCAGCTCAATCTAGACTGGTATTATGACTAAAAGAGCAACGTGTGGTCCGCTTGAAGAATGCTTTTTAGAACGTCCAATTTAAAGACGCTGCAACGATTGTCATTAACAATCGTACCAGAGGAGTGACATTCTCTTGAAGGCATATTGATCTCTCCTCTTAAACGGAGCCGGGCCAGTCTGAGTGTTACAGTTTTTCTCGATTGCTAAAACACAAAACCTGGTTCCTGTAGCACAAACACCCAAACCTTTTCGTCATTCCCAGAAGCACACACACATTTCCCATAACCAAAAACACAATTCACCTGTGTCCACACATGTCTCAATATTCAAAACACTTTCTGCAAAACCTTACACAAAAGTGACCAAATAAATCATTCTTTACACTGCGTGTTCATTCAGCAAACACATGCTCTCAATATAATTAACTCAAATTATCATAACATAAACTCAGAGACCACACACTTCTCAAGGTGAAAACACTCAGCCTGAAAATTGTTAACACACCAATCAGAATTGGGGGTCAATAAATAGAGCTTAGAGGCATGCTCATGTACTTTGGAACAATGGATCCCAACCATGCAGAGGCTGAGAGACAAGAGAGAGGAAGAGGAAGAGGGAGAGGAAGAGGGAGAGGGAGAGGGAGAGGCAGAGGGAGAGGAAGAGGGAGAGGGAGAGGAAGAGGGAGAGGGAGAGGAAGAGGCAGAGGCAGAGGCAGAGGCAGAGGCAGAGGAAGAGGCAGAGGCAGAGGACAGCAAAGACAAGTAATTTCTGATGAAATCCGTGCCACTGTTGTTCATCATGTGGTGGTACATGGGAGGACAATGAAAGAAGCTGGCCAACTAGTCCAGCCATCAATGACCACCCCAGGTTCAGGGTCCTTTTTCTGCCAGCATACTCCCCTTTTCTGAATCCAATAGAGGAATATTTCTCAGCATGGCGGTGGAGAGTCTATGACCGCAACCCATACACACAGCACAATCTCCTGGAGGCAATGGTGAATGCATGTGAGGATATTTCTCTGGAATCTATCCAGGGTTGGATCAGACACACAAGGGGATATTTCCCACGCTGCCTGGCGAGAGAAGACATAATGTGTGAAATACTATGGCCTGACCCTGACCTGAGACAAGATCATGCTGATATTGATGCCGATGCTGATGAACCTGTATATGTGCTCAATCTGGAAGTGCTGTGAATAAACCCTATTATTGACATTTTGGTGGCAGTGTGTTGAATTAATCCCTCCTGTGTGTAACAAACACTAATGTAGTCTGTGTTTTGACAGCTTGTGTGTATTGTCTGAGGGTAAAGACTGATTGGGACCCAGAAGTTAGATGTTTGGACTGTTGGGTGTGAGTTTTTAAAATTGTGTGTGAAGATTTGAAAACATGGTGAGTTGTTCCAGGAATTGTGTCTTAGCAATCGAGAAAAACTGTAAGTGCCAGTTCTCAGCAATGCCTAACCAGTTGTGTTTCCTCTCTGCTGATTTACAGCCCTCCATCTCAGATAAAGCTAAATAGAGTCCAACTATAAATACCACAGCCAGCAGCAGTTATGTATTTAAGCATGTGCAGAAATGCATATGGTCCATCTAATTTAGTCTAAGCCATAAAGGGAGACCCCAGAGGCTGTGCAGAAACACAGGTGCAGAGTTAGTGGCCTGTGTGTGTGTGTGTGTGTGTGTGTGTGTGTGTGTGTGTGTGTGAGAGAGAGAGAGAGTCTGAGTGGTCAATCTAAGACTTAACACTGTTGTCCAGCCCGCCTCTGCACAAGAACATTAAATATGGACTCAGTGTACCCTCTTCTTCATTATATGCACAGTCCCAGATCATTTTGCTTGTTTTAGGATGTTAGTTATTAAAATAAATTAATCTGTTTTAAATTCACAAGGGGGTTGTTTACAAGCCTCTAAACATCACAATTAATCATAATATTGTGCTCAGCCTTCTAAAACCACAGCCAACTCTCTGGTCTTGTGTATTATGTGTGTGAGCGAGAGTGTGTGTGTGTGTGTGTGTGTGTGTGTGTGTGTGTGTGTGTGTGTGTGTGTGTGTGTGTGTGTGTGTGTGTGTGTGTGTGTGTGTGTGTGTGTGTGTGTGTGTGTGTGTGTGTGTGTGTGTGTGTGTGTGTGTGTGTGCTGCAGAGCGTTGATAGAGCTGGTGAGTGACAATTCTGAGGAAAGTCATAAAAAGAAAGAGGGCATGTCAAAGGGGTCAACAGGGATCAGTTTCACCCTTACGTCTCTCTCTCCCTTTTTACTTCTGACCTTTTTCTGGATCAGCGCTCTCTTTTTTAATTCACCATGAGATAGAATTGTGCGTCCAAGAAATACCGCACCTCCCCAAAAGACTTCCCCTCCCAACCCACACACTCAAATCTCTCCATCGATCGTCCCACACAATGCATTTGCTGCTCAGCCCTTTAAAAGACGGGTGTAGTGTTGTGTGAACAGCACAGTTTTTATCCTCAAAAATGCTCTCAGTATTAGGAAAGTAATTCAAGGCAATATGATCCCTATTGATGTGACCTCCACTGTATTACTTTTCCCTGTAGAAGTAGTTGTATTTTTATTAACTACAACGATAAACAAATAAACCATAATCTCAAATGTAATTTTGTACAAAATCTAAATTTCTTGTAATTTGTGAATTAACAACAACATCCTCATTGAAATGTAACAGCAATATTTTCAGTAATTATTTATTTGAATAATTATAGTAACAATAATCTTTTATTTTAAGTATATACTTTTACTAGTAAATTACTCAGAAGATGTGTTGTTCATATATCTTATTTTGGAAATATAATACATTTGCCTCACTATTTTCACGCCAGCGCTGGGTGTGCGGTTGAACGTGGAGTTAATTGATGGTCTAACGTGATGTGGATAATGAAGCCCACTGAGGCTGAGCTCCCCGGGAAGACTGACAGCTCTGCTGTGACTCCGGGTGTGAGTTTACTGTAGGTGCGCTAACTCCGAGCGGTATGTGGGAACCAGGGGCCTCTCTCTCTCGCCGGCCGAGCCCCCTGTGTTCCCCCTCTCAGTGGGGTACGGGGGGCTGCCGTCTCCCCCTTCCCTGGGTGAGAAAACAACCCTCCCCGTCTGGAGGATAAAGGGCACGGGGGCAAACCACTCACAGAGCCAGAGAGAGGGGGAAAGGTCTCTAAAGGTGGGAACATTTTAAATTAGTCCACTGATGCCTCCATGCTGTGTGCAACCCTCTCTCACACACTTATGCACATGCAAGCTAAAAATGTTGTGCCGCAAATTCTTAGGACACACATACATAATGTACAAACACTCATAGAAGTACACACTGACTCTCAAACTCACACACACACACACACACACACACACACACTCCTGTGGAGCAACCCTGTGACACTGACTACCTTTTATAGCTCCCAGCCTCAGTCCCAGGGTTGAAACCTCCTCTGTCACTCTCACCCAGGGGCTGCCCGTTAATGAGAGATGCTGTGAAACGCATGGTTACCTTTTCCTCGTGAGGTAAAAGACCTGAAATGGCCCTCCAGAGCCTCTTAGTGTGCAGCCATTCTGTTTGTTTTATGTCCCACTGTAGAGAATCAGATCCTGTACCCGCCATCCGTATGACTGGTAGCTTTATGGTCTTTTCCTTGATAGTATTTTCTTAGGATTTTACTCACAGCGAGGAGGAACATAATGCTCGCTGTGCTTTTCGTTGAATCATGACATCGAGTCCTTCAGGCGATCAGTCACCAACTGTACACTGTAGCTTTGTGGCACAGATTTTCATTCATATTTCTATAACACTATCATAACACGTAAAACCCATTGAGATCTGCACCCTTGAAAAACTGTGAAACCAGGAAATAGGACATTTTTCTTTTTTAAATGTTTTCAGCCTCCAGTTTGCTGCTGAATCCAAATTGCAACAGTGAACTAAAAATAAGGCAAATTTCATGTAAAGTATATTTTGTCAGATGGGCTTCTTTGTTTCCGTTCACACTTATGTGGGTACTTCATCATGCGCCTGGCCACCGATGCAGCAGCTCTGTCACGCTCCTCGACATAACTCCATCACGTCTCGAGGCGAGGCCACTGATGTGTTTTGGAAAGACTACAGAGAGAAAGTGGAGGTTTCAAAGCCACCCTGTCAATCTTCGCTCCACAGACTTCCACCTCGCCTCCACCCTCCACCCACCAGCCTAACACTGCCGATTCACACAGCAGTAGGGGTTGAGGCTGCATGGAGAATATAACATTACTGTCTGTTGACAAATTATGCTATTTAAGAATCAATTTCTTGATTTAAAGAGCACCTGGTCTGTGGAGAAAGAGAGTAGACGTTTGCACAGATGTGTGCAAACAACAGTCCTTTTGGCAAGATGTAACTGTTGCGAAGGGAAAATGCTGAAACGACTGAGATTAATATTACATATAATGTCGCTCTCCTTGAGGTGTGGTTTGGACTTTAAACGCCAAAAATAATGAGAAGCAGCTTATCCATCACACATAACTTATTTATACTTTTCACTCCCTACCTGTGGGGTGATTCTGTTTTTATTCCACTTTTCCAGTCATTAGACTTGCAGACCACTTAAAAGAAAAATCCCTCTGTTCCTGAGCGAAGCGTACTCCGTCTTTTCCCGATCGTGTGAATTTTTGTAAAACCAGCATATACTTTTCTGTACCTGTGCTTTGTTTGGCGCCGCTGTTTGAATTCCGTGGCTGTTCAAGCACAGATTGTGGATTGGAATGAAGTGGGTTCGAAGAACTCTCCCTTTGTTACCCACATCCTGTGTTTGACCCCCAGGTAATCACAGCCCCCCCCCCCCTCCCTCCTTTCCTCCCCCAGACAGGGGTGCCTGTGGTGGGAACAGAGGAGGAAGTTGCTGGGGGTCACAAACCGCGGGGGGGATGACAGCCACTGCCGGTGTAGTGGCGGTATTGAGAACCTGCGAACCATGGATGAGCCTTTTTCACATGGCATTAGCCTGTAGGGTCACAAGGAATGCTGTGATGACGGCTGTTATCGCTCACACTGCGGTTTTGACCACCCACCCCCACCCCAACAGCTCACCTGAGAGAGGATGAGAGGGGCAGCTTGAGTCCACTAAGTGGACACTGACCTCTACCTTCATGGGAAGAAAACCGGTCGAAGAGTTTTGATAGCGTGGTCCTGTCTGTGTTTTGGGAACAGGCATTGCTGACTTGCCCCGTCTTTCTTCTCCCTGACTGACTGTTGCAGTCACCACTCTGAGCTCTCTCCAGGGCTGCAGGAAGACTCAGGCCGTCATCGCTGATTGCTTAATGACAGATGCCAGGGGGAACAAAGAGGGCTCTGATAGCTTCCTGCGCGGTGAAGAGTTTTCAGCAGACTGGTGGAAAGACAGAGAGACAGGGAAAGGAAGAGAGAGTGAATGATGTCGAGATGGAAGCATCCCGGGGCCGAAACATCCTGTCTTCAACCGTGCATCTTTTTGGCATCTTTCCTGTATAGATGCAGACTGTTAGGGCGCTCGGATAAAAGAGGAGAGTGCCGCTGATAAATTTAACAGAAATATGTAGTGTTTGCTTAGGGAGTAATTGTGATGGCTTCTGGTGGAGGGTCTTCACTTCTGAGTACAGTAGGAACATCTGGTGTGAGTTAGTGGTGATGTAGGTTTTAGAGAACCGCTGTTTGCTTGGTGAGGGGAGGACGGGGGGATTTGACGGGAAAGACATGTTCAAAAGGTTCTAAGAAAAACTGGCCTTCAAAATGCCACCATCTTGAAGCCCTGTCATTCCATTGTTAATGTTAAATAAACAAAATAATAGCAGCATGTTACTTTTCTTTTAAGCCTTCGAATGAGCCGGTGACTTGATGATTAGTATTTTCATCAAGTCCCGCATGCATATTTATGAGCTACTTTATCACAAGTCAATACTAATAAAAGAGATTTATTTTTGCCATCTGTATTCTCAGGGTGCATTTTACACAGATGTTTTATTTATTTGGCATTTCATAATCCACCCCCCGTAGTGTTCCTTTCCATCCGAGCCACTTGGGCCATACGACTGTACTTAACTGACTTGAACCTGCACCATCCATGGCTCTGTGGTGTTTACGAGGCCTTCAAGTGCCTCCTAATGAGTATGTGTAAGGGTTACTGTACAACATTACCCACAGTCACCTCCTCTATTAGCTTTCCCTGTCCTCCCAGGAAGCCAGTGCAGAGGTTTATGCCAGCCCCAGCTGGGAACAGTAATTGTTGGAGTCCGCGCATTCTTCCAACAACCCCCTCCCCATTTATTCACAGCGCACACACACACACACAGAAAAACGTCTTTCTGGAGGTCTCAAGCTCAGTTCAGCTGTTAATTAGGCTTTATAATATCTACAGAATGAAAAAGCTTTGTAAACAGTGTGTTTTTCTTGGCCATTTGAATTTTTGTTTTAACACATTTGCTGAGGTTTGATGTGTTTATTAGCTTTGAGGATTTGGGAAAAGTCCATGACAAATCATTCATAATCAGGCTGCAATTATAATGGTCACATTTAGGCCTAATTATTGAGACATATTTATGTGTTTCGGGTCATGTTGGAGTTCTGGCTCTGGCACCTAAAGTAGGCCTTTAATTAGCATGCTGAGTAATATGGTTCTCACATAGCTGTTTTGATCCATGCTGGCTGTCAGACTCTGAAAGAAACACATTATAGGGGAAGAACAAACATGAGGAACTATTGTCATCAAACAAGGTGCACGGAGACAGCATACAATTAGGTAATGATGTACCAAACCAGGGCTTTGCTGTCGGCTGATTGGCAAGTAATTACTGGATAACAGAAGCATTCCACTCACTTTGAAAGACGGCTTTATGAGGCGCTTAACCCAGGGTGCAGTTTTTGTTTTCCTAAACAAACAGACATGCCTCTACAACTTAAGAAATTAAGCACACCAATACTTCTGGCTTGGGTTTCGCTCAGAGAAAAAATTTGAGGGGTAATTTGTGAACATAAATTAGCCACAAGTTTGTTGGCAGCAGATCTCCAAGCTGGGACAAATTACTGCTTTCTTCAACTATTAAAGATCTGCCGGTGATTGTCTAGAAACAGATTAGGCCAACAGAGCTAAGAGCCACCGCCAGCACCACAGCTCCAATTGGCAGTCCATCTTCTGGAACGTGGGGCTCAGCGCTCGCTCCATGTGAGGTCACTTTGGACTCCCCCCCCCCCCCCCCCCCCCAGCCTTTACCCGCCGCTCTCCACCATCCCTACCTCTCTACCCTTCCACCCCCTTATCGGGGTGCCGGAGCCCCGGAGAGGAGGGGAGAGGGGTCACAGGGTCAAAGTCTTTTCCTCTTTGGATCTCAGGGCTTGCTGGGAGAGGCTTGGCGAGAGAATGGCTGCATTAGAGCAGGGGTTGGGGGTCAAGATTTTAATTCTGTTAAAGAACAGCTGGTTTGAGTTTCTCCTCACGTCGCTCTTCCCTCCCTTTTCCCCACAAATCCAGGGAGATGAAAAATTTGTTCAGAGGGGAACCAGTAAAATAAAAAAGGTTTACAGTCCAAAGCCCTTACCCTTACCCTGCTCTAGCATTAGAGAGGAATGCAATAACGTCAGCAGTTGGCCTCAGTTAGATTGACTTAAAACAAGGAAGTCCTTTCTGTGTTTTGGTGTCTTAACAGCCGGATGAAACTTAATTAAAAGGCTTAAAAAATCGGGAGGGATTTTTCATACTCAAGTTTCAATTTCCATGAGAAATTATTATTTCTCAAGTAACTTTAAACAGGTGAGGCTTACATTTGTTGGCAGCTACACAACACATTTAAAACATGTAGCTTTCCAGAGAAATTCTACGTGGTCGAGATCCCCATACGCTGTCTGTTATTCATTCTAGATTAGGGCTGACTGAAACAAATTGAGAGTTTGACGTCACATTCGATTTCAAAGCCTTTTGCTCTTAACAAGGCTATTGCTTAAACTACTGTTGGCTAAATGGCTAGCCATCACACGTTCGAGCAAAAAGAAGTTTTGCTAGTCGCTCTGCCCCAAGTGAAATGTGTTGATCTGAATGCCAAAGCAGGGCTCCCTCACATTTTTAGCTGGCTGAGGGGGACGGAGAGAGGCGGTGAAGGGGGGAGGCACTACAGCTCTCTTATAAATGGAAAACTAATAACAGATTTTTTTGCTTTCTCCTGCGCTCCTTTGCCGGCTGACTGGCCCCGGGGCTGTGTTGGTGTGTGGCGCAGCAGCAATCAGAGGTCATAATTTCATTGGCGGTTAGCATCAGGTTCAATTTTTCTAGTAGGTTACATTTGCCAGAAAGTCTGGATTGTGTTACTGGGTACCGGCGGAATCAGTGCAGAGCTGCAGAATCCCTCTACCTTTCCAAGAGGAGCCAGCCACCCCCAAAGGGGAAGAGGAGTGCGCACACATGTTTAGAGATGCACACACAGACGCATGCACATGCACAGACCCTTAGTGCTGTAAGGCTCTTTATACATTTAGCTAGCCTGCATACATCCTTCTACTGGATGTATGTATATCAGTACTCGCAGACATAGCTGTTCAAAGGCCAACCTGGGGAGAGTTTGGAGTTGCTGGATTGAGACTTAATTGGTTATGTCTGTGCATGTGCATATCTTTAGACCCCTCTAGTGGTCGCAGTCCATTCTGACTAATGATGAGGTTGGTTTTTGTTTGGACAGAGCTGGTATGGGCGCAATGGAAGAAGAATGTTCACAAAGATATAAAGTCAAGGCGAATGGGATTAAGAGGGAGGTGTCCAGCCAAAGCACAAATTCCTGAATGAATATGTTGTTTCAAGTGAGAAATTACGAGGAACATGTGGGGGAGAGTCCTTTCCCAAGAAAAGCCTCTAAAAGTGGAACTAGTGTGTGAATCCGACATTGGTCAAAGTATTTGTGTTGTGTCTTCCAGGAATGTGACCAGGTACATATCGACGATGTGTCCTCCGATGACAACGGCCAGGATCTGAGGTACAACACTTACAGTCTTGATCGAATAGTCAGAATGAACCGTGCCATGCGCTCGCATCAACGCCGACGCAGCCTGCGCTGACAGATTTGTATTTTTGACCTTCTTCTCAGCACGTATAACTTCGGCGCTGACGGTTTCCACGCAGCGGCGACCAGTGCAAATCTATGTCTGGCCACAGGCGTGCGGGGAGGCGTGGACTGGATGAGAAAACTGGCTTTCCGCTACCGACGAGTAAAAGAAATCTACACCACCTACAAAAATAACGTCGGAGGTAATCCCCAACATGCAGCGCTGCTCTGTACAGATCTGTCCAGTAGAAATGGGTTTGCAGATGAATGTGCCCTCATTCGTGTGGGCGTTTGTGTGAGTGTCTGCGCGTGTGTTCTAAAAGCACACACGCCACACCACTTGGTCAGGGCACATTTTGAAAATTTCAGTGGTATTCTGAGAGCTGGTCCAACCCAAACAATGTTACCCTGCGTTTCAGGTCTGCTGGGCCCAGCCAAAAGGGAAGCCTGGTTGCAATTGCGAGCAGAAATTGAAGCCTTGACGGACTCCTGGTTAACACTGGCACTGAAAGCACTAACATTAATCCACTCAAGGTAGGACTGCAGTGAGGAAAATTGTACCCCAGTCCCACACCGCACATATATAAACTCTCATGTGGTGTAAATAAGTCAACTCCATATTCCTAAGCTATTAAAGAAAACGCCAGTGCTCTTCTGGATCGACTTTGTCTTCTGATAATTTAAAGTGTGCCGGGAGATCTGCCTTTAAAAGGAAGCTGTGATTCAACCCTTCATGGCACGACATGTTTGAAGCAATTGATACGTTGCACCCTGTGTTTTCTTATGTCCTCCCTCCGAGTCATGTAGAATGATGTCATCCCTTTGCTCTCCTCCTTTGTCTCGCCACTGCAGGTCAAACTGTGTGAATATCCTGGTGACCACCACGCAGCTCATCCCTGCCCTGGCTAAGGTCCTGCTCTACGGCTTGGGGATCGTCTTTCCTATCGAGAATATTTATAGTGCAACCAAAATAGGTAACCATAATATGTGATTTCAATCCTCTTTTGTTTTGTCTGCTGCGATCAATCTATCCATTTGGGACGTTAATGCGTGTTGTTTTAGCTTGGTGAGTGTAAAGAATTAAGACACACGTGCTACCTAAGTGATGGGGCAGAGGCGTGGATGGGGTGGGAGATTCAGACACCGGAGAGGGTTGATGTTCTTCTATGGAGGAATAGGCCTAATCAGCCTGGGATTATTTTCCTGGAGCTGGGCCTGCGCTGGGCCTCCCCAGGCCTCTCCTGTTCAGTCTCTGCATATGAAACCACTTCTGCACATTTATGTCATTCCACAGCAACAAGAGCCCCGCTCTTCCTCCTCCTTCTCCAATCTCCCCCTTTCCCTCCTTCTTCACTGTTTCAAATGCAAAATAAACATCAAGCTTCACTCCCGCAACGTTTTCAGGCCCATCGGCGCAGAGTCGGCGTGGAGTGTAGCTCAGGGCTCCTCGGAGCGTTAAGCGCACTGGTCCTCCTAACCAGACCTTGTGGCATGCAAGAGTGATTTTGGCTGATTTAAGGCCATTTGTCCCATGGTTGAGGAGCAGAAGGGCAGAGTTAATGCTTTTCAGATTGCCTTTATCTCAGGCCTGATCTTATCACATCTCCTCGCTGAGCTCCAAGTGTTTACACTCTGCCCTATTTTGTGTGTGTGGTGTTTTTAAAGGGGCTCTTGTCACCCTGCGCCTTTGAATCAACTTGACGGTGTTTAGTGTGGGTCCGTGCAAGTGCTTTTGTATCTGTTTGCATCCACTCAACGCTCCACTAACTTCCTGCTGTCGACTCCCCCACAGGGAAGGAGAGCTGCTTTGAGAGAGTAATTCAAAGGTTCGGGAGGAAAGTTGTTTACATTGTTGTTGGAGATGGTGTGGAAGAGGAGCAAGGCTCAAAAAAGGTAAGAAGTCTTGGAATAACAGCTACCACACACTGTATACACATTGAGTCCTCTGGTGAAAAAAATCAGAAATACACGGAGATAGGAGAAAAGAAAATGTTTGTACTTTCCGCTAGGTCAGGAGTTCATTATGAATGCTCTCAGAACACAAAACATACCTGCGTCAGCTCTCTCCTCCTCAACAGTCTTACTTTGCTTTCATCCGTTTATCCTCTTATAGGGCGTCCAGGTACAAGAGAGAAAGTCTGTAGTGTGTAATCAGTGCTCTTCCTCCGCCATCTCAGGTTTACAGAGCAGGGGAGGGTAGATGGCATAATTATATATTCCTGCTCGCTGCCGTGAGCAGCGTGAATGCTGTGTGTGTAATGCTAGCCCTTCCAGGCTCGTTGAAGGCACATTGTAGAAAGAGCGCGCATAAAGGAGACTTAAATCATTGTTGATGAAATTAGAATATTTACTGCAATGCCAAGCCTTGTTAGCACGAGACGGTTCACGAAAGCCAGCGGTATCTGCTCAGATGAATCCTACGCTGCCCTTACCTGTCGGCTCTTGCTCTACAACTTGTGTATTCTGTGTTTTTGACAAGTTTGGATGGGCACCAAATGCAACATGTAAGCCGCCCACAGCAGATATTCATTAGCAAATTAATCAGCGGCCCGAGAGCATATTTCACTGACAGTTATGGTGAGCCTGGGTGTCAGGGTGTAGACACAGTTTCCCTTTGAAAAGCCTCCAGCTCCCTTTTCACCTGTTTTTCAGTAAACAACGGGGAGAAGCGTGAGGACAGATGAAGAGCGATTAGGCAGCGATTAGGAAGAAGTAGCAACCTTCATCCTGGAGAAGTGTGTAAAGCAATAGCTCTGTATTATGGAAAGCAAACACACCCTGGGAATATGGTCTTAAGGGATGATTGTGGAAAAAGATGCAAATATTTTCACTCAGTCTTGAGTCGTTGGATTGTGACGTTGATGGAAGGATAAGGCGTTTTCCCCCCGTCTGAGTGGTGGGAGTCCCACGACACGGCATGCGGTAAAAGGTTTCTGTGTCAACATCAGAGAGGACTTGAAATAACACAACAATTTCACCCGTCAGGAGGCACACATCAGACGTGACATTGTGTGAAACTACAAAAGCAAAATGTCTCAAAGTTCTCTCGCGCCTTCATTCCTCCACCTCTAAAGAAAAATCCACAATCCCCGAAACAATTCTGCCTTCAGTTATTACCATCGCCTGAGAGAGAAGGCGGAGATAGCATCTGCAGCTTTTAAACTTAAAAGCAAAGACAATTTACAAAACAAAAAGCAAAGAGCTTTTTAAGGGTCAGTGCAGGCTCTCCTAAGCGGAACATATGCCTGGGAGAGGCCATACCTTTGATAAGGGGAGTGAAATGGGCTCCGCACACTGAGGAGCTGAGGACTCCACCTGACAAGCTCCTTTCATTCTGTGCGACTCGGGTTTCTCCCCCCGTCCTCTGCTTGGGAACAACAGCTCATTTGCACTGTCCCAAACACACACTGGCAGGCAGGAGGTTCATTCAAAAGAGCCTGTGGGGAGTTCGCTTCTGTTGAGGTTGGAGACAGCCCCTGGACTAGTATAAAACTCCATGTTAATGCAGGGGAGAAATTGGGTAGCGTTGCAGATGTACTCTTTGGCCGCAGAGACGTGTGCACAAGGGAGCGGGACGTGCAGTCGGCGTGTGTTATTGATATGATTGCTTTACCTGGTGAAAGGACCAGGCTTCCTCCATTTATTGAACGCCTTGCTGTGGTGTAAAGAGTCAAATCTTCTAAGCACTTCTTGCAAGTGCTTAGATGGGCTGCGAGTAATGTTTTGTTCTTTTTTCTATATCAATATGTCCATTATCATTTTTTTAACAACTCAGCTTGAAAATAATTTCATTTTTGCAAGTTCACATATTTTAATAAGCTTTTCTGTCTGACCCGGGAAAAAAAATATATTTTATTGATAAATGACTGAAAGGTTTGATTAAAATCAATGAATTGTCTAATTGATTCAGTCCTTAAATATGTTTTTTAATACAAGGTTTTTGTTCCTCCCTCAGCACAACATGCCCTTCTGGAGGATCTCCAGCCATTCAGACCTCATGGCTCTGCACCACGCTCTAGACCTGGAGTACTTGTAGCACTACAGCACCATCGTACACCCGGCTCCGCCTCAGCACACCCTGCAACCTTTCACCTTCGCCCTCCGTCCCCCGTCCCACGCTTGCCACAGACCCTACAGCTCAGAAAAGACCCCCCTGTGCGGCCTGGCGTCTGTCTTCCACTACACAGGAAGAAAAAAAGAGGAGAATGGAGGAAAAAAAAAAAAAAGGCTGAGCACACGGTTAATGTGCTGACATATGGTCACACTTCGTCTTAACCCTAAACTTTTTTTTTTTTCTCTCTGGAAGCGAAGGAGAGAGGTGAATTTACGGCGCTGCAGCTGCTTGCCCTGGTTACTGTGAATTGGCCGTTTTCTGAAGCTGTCAAAGTGTTTTACGGCCCCCTGTTTGTGCCGGGACTCTGTCAGGGTTCACACCTGTGAGGGGAGCAGAGCTACTGATGGCCCCTCCCGCCTCGCCTCACCTCGCCACAGGACTCAGCTACAGTAACCCACAGGCCCACGACTACTGGTGGTGACATTTCTCCCTCGTCCCTCCAGCTGCTCGCCTCCTGCTCTCCCTGTTTCTCATCCGTCTACCTTTTAGTCTCTTCCGTCACGGCGCAGACAGACAAAGCGACTGCTCCTCTGTTAGCCGTCGGCCCGGGAGTCCTGTACTTGTTATTTATGAACGGAGACTTTGTGAGCGGCACCCTGCCGCCGAGAAGGTACCTCGACGACAAAAGACTCGTGCCTTTTACAAAGTACTATCTACACCACAGCGAGAGGAAGACGATTATGGAAGAAACACAAACAAGGGGAGTTTTCTAAATATTTAAGGAAAATTACAAAAAACTTTATTTACAATGCTGAGACAATCGTGTATAGAGGAAATCTTTTTTGTGTGTGTAAGTTTGTAATCACTGGACTATTCCTTCCTATATTCATTTAGGTACGTGCTCTTGAAAGGTGGCAATGCTTTTTCATTGAAGTAAAAAAAAAATAATTAAAGGCATCCCATCGCACATGAGCTTGTGCGACGCCTGAAAGTGTTGATGTGTTCAAGTTTTGTTCAGTAAACAAATCTGTAGATAATGGGATTTTGTGATAAATTGTTTTGTCAAGACCAAAAGCATGGATGTCAAGTGTCAATGACCTTTCATTTGATTCTGTGATGTTTCTCGTCCTGACAGGAAACGTCAGTCACATCTTTATACAGCATAACAGGTCTCCTCTACTGCATACTGCAAGTCCTTTTAGACTCATATTTTAAAGGGAAAGAGGTATTTGTTTTTTTGGGGGGGTGTTTGTTATTCAGAATGGTAGCTCACAACTTTTATCCTTATGGCATTTCACCAGCCTGCAGCCCTAAACCCCATATATTTGGAAGCAAACTTAATTCTGATGTTTTTTCCGATACGGTGTGGAAGCGAGAAAACTCACAACTTCCTGCCTCCTGGAAGGCATTTTAACACAAACATTTTAAAAATCTGAGATTTGACAAGCAGGCTTGAATAGGTTTTATTATCTTTTATACAAGCGCTATAACAACTTGTACAGCGAGCGTAATTTTGTATGATGTAGTGTTTTTATTTCGACTTTTAAAATACATTCTGTGTCCCACTTTGAAATAGTTGAAAGACATTGAATCCCTTTCCATAATGCTTCTTCGTCTGTGGATGGGGAAACCAGGATTAACATTGAGAGAAAAGCCACTAACTTCGAGGGGTTCGTGAACATACAGGACATGTGCTATCGACTGTGAATTTCTTAAGCAGAAACCCATTCGTTGTGTTTCTAATTTTCCCTCATTTGCACATGATCACTGTCGGCTTTTACATTTCAATTTGGATCCCCCTCTCCCTCACCACCTCCACTCCACCCCGCCTTCTCAAAACAGCTTCTTCCCCCGCTCTATCTCTATCTACATATTGCTGCTAGATCAAGGTAATGGTAGGTAACTAGAGGAAATGTTTTATAGATTCATACCGCACGCTTTTTTTATTATGTTGCAAACATAAATGCAAACTGGAAATACTTTACACTACATGGGCCTCATTGTGAAACGCAAAAGATTGTTGTGTCTGCAAAATATGTGTACAGATGTTTTTGACATTATTATTTGATTGTGTTTAAATTAATAAAACTGATTTGTGAACTGTAACATGTTGCACTCTGATTTTTTTATTTATTTAAATCTACAATTTTAAATATTTTGTAAAATACAGTATAGGTGCAAAACACAGTTGGAGAAAAATACTCCTTTCGTCGTCAACCGTCTTTAGAAAAGCGCTATATAAGATTGAAGTATTATTACTCTCCATTGTGTGTTAATAGTACTGGAATGATGTTACTATTTGTCCCCAGTGCCCAGAGACTGGGACTGATGTCACAGGCCTCAGCTACTAATCCCAGCAGGAAGCAAACAGAAACTGGAGCTGGTCAAGTCTAGACCAAACAACATGGCACCCCCACATGCTAATGACGTCCTTTATATCTGCACAATAGCTAGTTAAAATAAAATACGTTGTACAACAAGGCTACAACTGAATGACAGGCATGCTTTTATTTTTTACTCATAAAAATATTTGTGATTGCATTTCTATTAAGCATATATTTTTCATAATTCCTGTGAGAAAATGCTTGATTTTCTTGACGATGTAAAACGTGCGTCACGCAGAGGCTCCAGAGGCCGAGCCAATACTCAGCCCAGTATTTGTAATGGTTCTATCCTAATAGCTTATGTCTAGGAGCCTCCGTGTGTAATTAACATAAATCAAACAACTCAGAGTCATAGAGAGCCGAGTTAGTTTAAATAACACATGACAAATATTCATGAGGCGTATTTTATGAGGTGGTCACAGCTAAGACAGTCCAGCATGTAACACTAACCCGGACAGGGAAGAACGTGTCCGGCCTCCAAAACCACGTTGGAGAATTAAGCATGCGTGGAATCTTTTTCAGAGCCACACGGCCCGTTTAATATCCAGATCAATTATGTTTTCAGATGGAGTGGGAGTGATGGCCGGGGTGAGGCGTGTGCGTCTGCCAGGCTGGACAAAGCAAGTCGGGCTGCTACCGCCGGAATGTGCCGGCACAATGCCCCCTAATGTGCTTTTTCCATATCCGAACAGCTGAAAGACTAAGTAGTGTCTGTGGTCCTGACTGGCTGTCTTCCTCGGAGAGGAGAGCCGCTCTCTCTCTCTCTGCAGCACAGAATAGAGGTCTGTTCTCTGTGATAAGTTTTCCCGATGCTCAGAGAGACCTGGCAGAAAAACTCAGACACAACCAGACCAGACATTTTGTGGAAGAAATAGTGGGTGTTGCGGCACGTCGGCCAGCCGCTCTGGCTGCTCACGCAAAACAGGAGGGAACTAGAATAAGGCCGAGATGGTGTCTGTGTGGCTTGTACCTGACTTACAGTCCTCCGCCTTTGATCGTCCGTGAGATTTATCATCCTTTGATGTTGTTGAGGATCCGGTGAACATGTCATGTGCTTGCTTTCGTTAGATATTGGTGTTCCTATGCTTTAATCGGGCTCATAGTAACCATGTAATTCTCAAGAGGCCTGATCTTCACTGAACTCCCATCAACCTCCTTGTGGAAATAAAGGGGCCATTACCTAGCAGGTCCTCTGTTGGGCATTCCTCTCCGGGACGTCCCAGCAAAGCACCCGCCCCCCCCATAAAACTGTACTGCAATAATAAACAACGCCATTGGTGATTTACGACCTTGCCCAGACAGTGATTTCATGCAGATTTCCATAGAGGGGGCCTCTGACGGTGCATCACAATTGAACTAATATTGTATTACATGCATATCAAACTCCCCCCAAAAAACCTGATCTGCCACATCTCTTTTATGAGCAGGAAGCCTATTAATAGGCCTGTGTTCTCCTCTTGGTGGGTAGTGTGTCAAACGTTAGTGGAAGTTGTCTCTCTAGCAAGCAGATGTCCACAGATTGAGACAATAAGAGAAAGAAGGGAGGGGGAGACGTAAAGTCTCCATCCTTAGCAGAGCTGCAAGGAGTTTCTGCTCAATCGAAGAACCAAAAGGGCACGTTATTGGGTTGTTTCAATCTGCATTTCATTATTCCTGGTTTGGCTAATGCTGTTTGTCTGGAGGCAGGACAGACAAAAGCTGCTGTTACTAAAGCTCCTCCTTTGGTGGTTTTCAGACAGAGAAAGGCTCCTCTCCAGAGTGCTCATTTAGCCCTCGCGGGCAGCGAGAGTGACAAACCTGTTGTCACGTTGTGGTGCTAAACTGGGCCCTTTGTTTACTGTTTGTTTATTTCTCAGTTACTGCGATTTGACAGGCAGAGTTGGGCAGGGACAGCTGGTAATCAGGAAGCTGTGGATGCCATGGATCCCAGCCAGGAGTGTCAACTCCGAAGGGGCCAGGCGTCCACAGCGATGCCTGTCCCACACAGACGAGGCATTCCCAAGTGAGTCTAGACTGCGACAAAGTTATGCATATATGTTGGTGTGATGTTTGAGTCTGATTGGTGTAGAAAAAGATTTGGTTTTAATGGACGTGCAGAGTGGTTTATGACCCAAAGAGGTCACACACACACACACACAGGCACCCACTGATGAGGAAATTATATTTGCAATGTATTAGGGGTTTTCTGGAATCCAGAATGATGTGTTATTCTACTATAAGTAGTTGTTTTGACAAATCCCATGCTGTTTCAATAAAGCATTGAGATACAGGGGCAGCCTTTGTCTCTCATCACGCATGCACACTACACTAGCACGGCTGTAGTTGCTGCAAATATGATAAATCAGAAACATGTTGACGTGTTTGTCTGTCTGCCAGTCATCGAGATGCTGCATTAGTCGTGTTTGCCTCCTGATTGCCGAGTATTTATTTTTATATTCAAAGTAACTTCTTTGGGAGTTCCTGCAGTGACTCCCGCTGCGTGCGTAATTACTTGTTCAACCACTGCTGTAGCTTAGCAGCTACTTAAATCCATTCACTGAGCAAATGCAGCAACAAAGACACACTTTACATCACCTCTCACCACGGCTCATAACCACCATGAGGTCGTAGTGCTGCGCTGCCAGGGCCCGGGCCTGGAGCGATGCTCACGGCCTGCCCGACCACACCACAGCTCCACTTGCGTCTGCGGTCAAACACACACACACACTCCCTCATATTTACTGGGCCCACCGCGCCACTCCATTTGAAGGTGAGGGGCAGAGATTTATATGGCAAGCTAAGGCCACCCTACAACTGTGAGGGCGGGTGTGTAAATGTGTACGTGGAGGACTTCTTAGCTAACTAAGCTATGAGCTACAGGGTCCCTGAGGGTTTATTTGGCTGCTGCTGCCCCTCCAGACCTCCCTGTATGCTCTGTGCGTGAGCATGTGCAGCGTGTTTATATGTGTTTGTGCGCGCTCAGAAAGTGTATGTGTGTGTTTGCAAGGACCGCCCTCACCGGGTGTTAATTGGGCTGGCTCTCCCAAGTCGGGTCTCGGACCCGGGCCAAGCTCCCTCTCGTCTGGCAGCAGAAGGAGCCTCTCAGCCAGTTTAATAAACTCGATGTCATCCGGTTAATAAAACAGGCTTGCGTCCCACCTTGGCTTGTTTTTGCTCAATAAGTCACGGGTGATGTTATTTTTTCTATAAGTAGAAATGAAGGAAAGGTGAACCCTGTTTCATAGGTAGGTGTTCTTTTTCCTCTCAGTCCTGCTGCTGCTTTATGTCCAGAAATAATACATTGAATTATTTTACACTTGCAAGAAGCTGGATGTATTATGTAACCTTACTCAAGGAACAAAATGCAATTTGAGAATAAAAAGAGGTTTTAATATTGTGTCAGTGCTTTATGTCAAGTTGCTCTTTAGGTGTGGGGTGGCCCACTGGCATGTTTCCTAAATATCTAAAAGGTCAATTACTGATTACTATTGATTACTTCTGGAGGGAGCTAACTTTAGGCTAGCTGATGATGGTCGGTAAATCCCTTCAATCCCATTGGCTGGCAGCTCACTAAACCCAAATGTCTGTTTTCTATTTCTACACATGTTAAATGTCTAGATTGAAAGAGTTGCTGGTGAGGCTTTGGAGTTGTTTCAATGGAGATGCTCTTTGTGCTATAGTAATGTAACTTATTACTTTTGCCATATTACTACCACTCTCAATAACAACGCAGGTCATCCGGTTAGCGACATCTCTGGATAATCCCCAGAACACCCTGTCAACAGACGTGTTGTTGTTGTTGACATTTTTAGACTTATCTCTAAATCTTTGAGCTGCACAAGTTTACCTTTTATGTATTGTTGTGATCTCCAAATATCTAAAAGACCTGTGTACACATAACTACAGCTATTTGCATATGTACCACAGAGGTAAATAAATCATTTTTTTTGTCATTTGGGTAATCAACCTTTGAAACAGAAAAAAAAACTCTTGGAAGTAGAACAGAGCGACATGGGGAGTTGTTTTATGCCACGTTTCCCTCTCTAGGTATATTTTCCTCAGCCTGTCTCTTTTTCTTGGGCCCAATCTGCCCCAGTAGGAATGTTAATGTTACGTTCCAGTTGGCTGAAATGGTTTCTTTGCTCCGAGCAGGGGACACAGAGGGGATGGAGGGGCAGCACGGGGGCCAAGGAGCATCTGGGACTAGAGAAAATATTCTATATCCTGGGTGACTCTGCTCTTCTGGGGGATTACAACGGGTTTAACTGCTGGATGAAGGAGAGCAAAGTGGTAAGTGACATTTCTGGTCAGGGAATATGGCAATCAGCGGCATGGAGCCCCGCCAAGTCTCCCGGCCTGGCCAGGAAATGCTAAAACGGCTCGGGAGAGTGTAAACAAACGAGGGTGCTGGCTAGCGGTGCAGGAGGGGAAAGGAGGGGAGGGAGGAGGGGGGGGGTGGTGTCCAGGGGGACAGATCTGTTAACCATCAGTGGCTGCGTTTCATCCTGCCGACCCTCTCCGAACCCTTCAAGGGAGGCTTTGTGTACCTGCTCCTCAGACAGGAGCTGGGAATTTGGGGAACAGGAAACCAAGGCTTCCCCCCCTTCCCTTCTTCCCCACACCTCACCCATTCCCCTTCCCCTGTGCCCCCAGCTGCCCCCCCCCCCCCCTCCCGCAACACACACACACCCCACATTCACCCCCTGCTATGCCCTCTCTTGTACGCCACCTCTGCCCTCTGATCGCTCATGCCTACCTCCTGAATAGACATGTTGTCCAGTGTGTCATTTGAAACACACACTCACTGGCAGGTAAAGTTGATAAGAGGACACTGGCTTGTGCCACTGCTCTGCTCCCTCAGCCAACAGCAGCCATCACTCAGCTCAGGTATGAATGTACAAAAAAGGGCCCTGCATACTATGGGTTGAATAAAACGGGGATGTGGGTATTTAAACCTCAATACATAATTCATGATTCTCCCTCTGAACCACCGGCCAAGAGAATCAGAGCATTGACAGAGTTCACTATGTTAATTGTTTCAGTTAGTTCATGAGCTGCTCAGGACTGTTCAGACACCCAGCGCACGCCAATTCAAATCAGCACTTAGCCCACTAGAAGGATATTATTCCTGACAAAAAGCTGCTAGTCTTATTACTGTTAGACCATAAAGGTTAGCACGGGAGAGCAAGCGAGAGTTCACAAGAGTTAAAGCATGTATGGATCGCAAACAGCGATTGTCCAATCAGAGCTTAGCAAACGTTACTCAGCACAGCCTTGATCAAGCTTGATTTTTCCCACATGCGGTCAGTATGCATGTAGCTGTAGTAGGAGATACTTCTGTAAAACTATATGAAGAGTTTGGAGGGTTATTTATATCATTTGTTCGTCCTTTTTCCATTACAAACTGTAAAGGTGAAGGAAGTGGCTGAACTGTGAGTGCAAATGTTAGCATGAGTGGCTAACAAGCTATCTATCGTTATGAAGCTACGCTATGAGGGTTACTTCCATACTCAAGAAGCATATTGTGAGTTATTTTTTACGCTCAAGACAAACTAAAGTTAAGGTTAAGGTAATAAGTGAACCACCCCCCCCAAAAAAGTGAAATCTTATAAAATCTTTGAAAAAGTTCACATAAATTGAGACAAAAATAAGCAAATTAATTTTATAGGATTAAAGGAAAATAAAATAAGTACATTTAAAAGTCCTATCGCTTGTTTTTTCAATGATTGTCCGGATGGGACTCTGTGGTGACGGAGATGCTGGTCAAGAGGAGGTGGAGATATTTCTTGGATGAAGGTGAGTTCCAACTGAAGAGCTCTACAAAACCAGCCTAGACACCTGCAGTTACTCAATATAAGTCCATGAATGTCCCTTGAGCTCTACTTTAAAAATGGCTGCACTACAAAGTCCTGTTCTTTTTCATTCTCATAACAACTGTTATAACGGTTTCACTGTAATAATGTGACTCCCGGAATCTTTTAAAGACCACAAATAGACATGTCAAAAATGCAATACACCTTTACGCAGACAGTATACAGTGCACCTTTGATCAACCTTTTCATTTTCCATATATAAAATGAGTTTACATGAAGCTTAGCTGCATAAAGAAAATACTAGCCTTGTGGGCATCGAGCTAGCCTGCAAGCGGAGTGGTTATCAACCACATCACACACAGCTCATTACCCAATTAGCACCTGCACATGACTCACAGGCCACACAAACACAATGGTCACATGTTCATATATACATTTCCATACACATGGACTGTTGTCGTGGGCTTTATTTGGGGTGGATTTTTCATGTCTATTTTATCAGTCAGACAAGTAAGTTACAGCCCATCTCCTCCTTGAACCTAGTTTAGCCCCCTGTTTCCTACTCAGATACTGTCTTTAGAGTCGCAGGTGAAGGTTAGAGAGCTTCACAAATAGCATGTTCAGCAGGACTATTGTAATGCCCTGATTAGTCAAAGCTAAAGGAGTTGGACTGCTGTGTGTTCATAAATGCGCTGGGCGATGGAGAGAAATAATCGTCCCTGTTACTGAGTTGACACAGATCATAAAGGCTTCATTGTGAATGCTGACTTGTCTCCCAGTATGCTAAATAAAAAAATGGATGTAACCTAATACGGGATGGTAGCGTCGATAAGATCTGGAGTCGGCCCGTGTCCCTGCAGGCCCTTCTCCTCCTTGCTAAACCACAAGGGAAGACAACGCGGTGACAAGAGGTGTTCAGGAAGCAGTGAACACCCTGCAGATCAACAGATAATATTTTTCTGGCAAATAAAGCCATTCCTGAACCTTAAATTACATTTTCACCTCCCAAAAAAAAGGTCTGCTCTCCAAGCCCGAGGCAGTGTCTGTCTGACATGGAGGGTAAGGGGGAAAGAGGAAGTGCAAGGTGTTTGCTGATGGCATTATGTGTGTGTGTGTGTGTGTGTGTGTGTGTGTGTGTGTGTGTGTGTGTGTGTGTGTGTGTGTGTGTGTGTGTGTGTGTGTGTGTGTGTGTGTATATGCATGTGTTTGTGTGTGATTAAAAAATGTACGAGGGGTTGTATATGTCTGTCAATGTGCATGTTTCATGTAATGTATCAGTGAACGTGTGTGTGCACGTGTGTGTGTGTAGAGAGAGAGAGAGAGAGAGAGTCACTCTGGAGCACCATGACAACAGTGGGGCCGTCTGATCCTCTCTCTCTAATTGTCTGTGACCTCGTAACTGGAGATGCACTCTCAAGGCAGGAGGAGGGCCTTTCACACGGCAATCACTTTTGGATTTGTCCTTTATGCAACTCCTGAATACCACTGCCGAAAAGTGTGTGTGCAGGTGTGTGTGCGTGTGTGTGTGTGCAGGTGTGTGTGTGTGTGTGTGTGTGTGTGTGTGTGTGTGTGTGTGTGCAGGTGTGACCGTTCATTTAAATCCAGACCCAGTGCTGATTAGCAGTGAGGTACAATAAATGTGAGGTGGACAAATATGTGTGGATTAGACACCCGGGTCACATGATTGGTTAGCTTTTGAAGGACCATGCACTGTAATCTTAACACCTGGGACTCAAGTGGTAATTACAGCACAACATGTTTTTATAACGCCTTTATTTTACACACAACATGAGCAACTACAAAAAACAAAATTAAAGAAAATACTGTTGAACTTCTTTTTAACTGTGTTTCTCCTGAGACAGGACGGAAGATAAAAGATGTAAAAAATGTGTTAAATTATTTCTGTAAAATAAAAGACTAAATCGCTCATTCATGAGGGACGTCGAGCAAGTGAACTCAGATAAAAGCTGCCGTCGTCTCACCTTATGACTTCACTTCCTTGCTCACCACTTCAGTCTTTATGATATTGTATAGTTAAATATTTTCTTCACCAGTTTTTACTACGTGGTGTAATGCACTATAATATACAAAATGTGCACAAAAATCGTTTTATATTTGGATCTGAACGTGCAGCTAATCCCCTGGCCTGAGCAAATGGTCCAGCTTCCTTCTTTAAGTTGAAGTATAAAACAAGTCGAAGTGTAATTGATTCTTACATTGAAGGTTACATGCTGTCTGTCTGTCTGTCTGTCTGTCTGTCTGTCTGTCTGTCTGTCTGTCTGTCTGTCTGTCTGTCTGTCTGCGTTCCTTCCATCTGTCTGCAGAGACCGGGCTCTTCTGATGTCTCTGTTTTGTTCCTCCATAAAGGGGCCTCAGTAATGGCCCCTGTCACACACAAAGGTATTAAGGCCTAAAGCCTCTCTCTCCGACGCCACTGGCAGCTGGGTCAGGGGAATAATTTGATTTGCTATTTTATGCTGGAAAAGTGCCTTTCTTCCCAAGCCACATTTGCGCTTGGCTTCTCCTCTACTCTGCAGCCCCCTGAAAGACTTTACATGACATTAACACATTTCAGAGAGCATTACGGCTTGAAAAGAGATTTGTCTAGACAAAGACATGGTTTATTTGTAGTTAAAGCTTCATTTCCTGCCTGTTCCTTCTCCTGCACTCTCTCCCTGCACCTTTACCCCCCTCAAGCCGCCCCTCCTTCCTGCGTGACTCCTGCCGGGCGCACAATGGTTGGCGCCCTGACAGGTAAGAGGATTTCAATTAGTTTAGCTCGAAATGGGCCCGGCAAAACGTGATTAATGAAAGCAATTAGTCTCTGTCATGTCTTCAGCACACTCCTGCTAAATCACCGGACTGCTCCTCACTGACGCTAAGAGCAAATTACATCACCCAGATCCTCTCTCTCCCGGCCTCTTTATGAGCTCCCCACGTCTCAATGAAGAGAGCAACGAAAAGAAGAAAAAGAGAGGCATGAAACCCTGCTGATAGACTTTTTTTCTTCTTTTTACTCTTTAAGTGTATCCCATAAACATCCACAGTTTCTTCAAACCTGTAATAAAAAAGAATAATACTCATATTTTCTACAAAGAGGTTCAAAGAGATGTCGGGCACTGCTGCTTAAAATGCATCAACCATGTTACAGTGAGAGAAAAAACAATTTATAAATCACCATAGATGTTCAAATAATCAGGCAATAAGCAGTGTGTGTGTGTGTGTGTGTGTGTGTGTGTGTGTGTGTGTGTGTGTGTGTGTGTGTGTGTGTGTGTGTGTGTGTAACGAGCGGTAAATTAAAGCTTGCCTGATTATAGCACGGATGATCTACAGCATCGCTTATGTTTACGCTTCCCAATCCAAAACATCCCACAACACATACCATCGTATAAACTACAGCGGGATTTATGGAGACGTGTTTTAAACTTGTAGGCTTCAAAGTGTGCATGCGTTATGGGCCCCAGTCACGGAACCCAAGGAACTCGCAATCTGAAGAAATGAAATCAAATAAAAGGGAATTTACTGCGCCATAGATAATGTTTTGCTAGCTGCAGGCTGGGTGGACCTCAGCCAACAGTAATCACTGCCCACTAGGAGGGAAACGGCCCCACCTGCTTCAAAACCATCGCATGCAAGCTTCCTCTTCTCACAGTTTTTGCTTGTATTATGAATTTATGCTGCCATCCCACTCACCACCTCCCTCACTCTTTCTCTCTATACTGTCTGACTTCCCTATCTGTGGCACTCCAAGCCATTGTTCCTCCGGAAGACGTTCGTCGTTTTATGAGGGAAACAATATATAGTTGTATTTTTCCCAATGGCTCAGTGATTTCCTAAAACATCTGGGCACTGCAGTTTTTAGTCAATATTACTCAAACAGGAGTAAATTTATATTTGAAATATTTTCAACGATTACATAAAATATGTTTGTTTCACCAGGAAGGTCCGTTAACTCGTGATTCGCTGCATGTCCTCCTGTGTGACAGCTCATAAATGTGGCTCATTTATGAGTTTTTAAAAGTTTGATTTTAATAGTTCTTCAAGCCAATAATATCATTCTGTGTTTTAATCCCCAGATTTTGTAACCTTCACTTTCCAGTGTGGCCTCGTATCCCAGCGACGCAGCGATTAGATTGCTTCTCTTTGGTCTTATTGTTTAAGTATCGCTTCGTAAAGGGACGTTTTGTCCGACCGCTCCAGACCTTTAGCCACCAGCACTTTTTCAATTTTTTTGCTCATCGTTGAAACACATTTCTCAATAAACTCCATAGAATTGTTTCATCTGGCAAAAGGTTAATCTTGTAAATCCTACGCTGGCTTACCTGTGGCCTTTGGAAAGGTGTGCTCGGGATGATAGGGCTTGCATATTTTGATGTGATCCTATTTCTTCATTTCCTGCATTGGCTGGGAACAGGGGAGCAGCACAGGCTGCAGCTAGACCAGGCGTTCTCCTTTTCTCGCTCTCTTCCTGTGCCTTTCTTTCTCTTCCTCTCTCGATCTGTTCGTCAGATAGAGGATGCCAATGTGACAGGCTCGTTGCTATTGGAAATGGGATGATTGGAGGTGTTTGGCATCCACCCTGCCGCTGTTCGATGCACTGAGACGCAGTCCTCATTCTAACGCTGTTGTTCAGACTGACGCACATTCCTGAGCATGTCTATATGCATGCGGTGGTGTGCGTGTGTGTGTATTGCATGTTTGCATTTCCATCTGTGGCGGTTCACTCATGTGCCAGGGCTTGTGAGTGGCCTGCTCCTTCCTGCTTCAAATGGAGGCTGCCTTGTCAAGCTGTCATGCTTCAGGACAGTAATATCTGAGCCCCCCCACACCCCTCCCTTCTTTTCTCCTCGCCCCATCAGTCAGAAATTGGGAAAGCCAAAATCTCTGCCCACACACTCCAGTCGTTTTCTCTCTATCTGTCAGTTTCTTTCATTCTCACTCCATCCCTCTCTCCTGTTGTCTAAGGTGTTCCTGTCACCTCGCCAACGTGTAATTGTTCAAAGCTCTGTCAGCCTCCAACACTTTGATATTTTTCCCAGGCTTCAAAAGAGCAAGACAACAATAGGCTTGTGACTGCAGGGCACGGCGAGGTAGCCAAGGCGATATTAGTTATCACGTCTTTATGTTCGCTGGCACGGCTTGCAGACTTTTACTGAGGGGAGAGGAGGGTGTTTCGGAAGGAAGCAGACTTGTTAGTGGTTTCTCGAGCGGCTGGTTCGATGCCCCGGGATATTTTTTAGTTTGCCAATGACTTTCCAACATCAGCTCAGGTAAATATCAGGACGTGTTTGGTGTCAAGACTCAAAATGCTGGCGTGTCTGTTCTATGTTAATAGCAATGTTGAGGTTTCTGTAATTGACACTGTCTTAATGCGTGTCATTTTCACTCATTGTTACTCACCAAACCACAAGGCCCAGTGTGTGTTTAAGGGCATGGGATGATTAGGCTAGCAAAGAACAGACGGGATCAGATAATTTGTTGCAGATTTAATCTTGGCAACACTCAAGTAGAACTGTAAGATGGTATCAGAGAGACATTTGCTTCTTAATGTTATTTTAACAACCCTCCGGTCAAACCCTAATCTTTAAAGCGATACTACGTATCTTGGCTGAATAAATAAAACATTCGTCCTCTAAAAATTCAAAAAGGTAAAACACACTATTCAATACACAGAGAGGTTTTACTGCTGCTACATCGTCCAGTATGACCAGTAGCTTATGGTGTCTAACGTTAGCAAAAATTATCATATAAGTCATATGTTGTAATTTTATGCTTTTACACAATACTGGAATTGGGCTTTAATGCATGTCTTGGTAATATTCCAATGAAAACAGGAAATATCCTTTTGGTTCAGTTGATTACTAATTTATTAGGGTTAGGGTTGATAATGTTCAAATTTGATTTTAACAATTATTCAGGTTGAGAATTTTACCAAATCCGACCAATCACACTATCCAATCTGAAGACATCCTTGTTGTTATTCCATTACTTGTAATGTAATTCTGTCCAGGGAACCTTAAGCATTAGATTGCGTTACACTTTCTTGTGTTTTACGCCACATAACATTAGTTTGCTTTTCACACAACAGTGATCCAATTTCTGTGTTTCTCTGGAACAAGTATTGTTTAGTGTCGAGGTTGCCAGCAGCAGGTTAGCACCTACTCAGCCCTGCTAACATGATATGCATTCACCTCCATGGGGGATATGCTCCGCACGTTCTATTTATGGATGCTGAGTAAAATGACACTTCACCCTCAACCCCTCTGTCTGAAAGAGATCATTCACATATGTTACATGCAGGACAGATTAGGACAAAAGATGGACAAGACATACAGAGGTCATGTCTGATGTAACAACACTGGCGGCCTTGCTTCCACAGATAACCCTCCTTTGATTCTGATTTCATATCAGGGCAATAAGAAGACACTGTCAGTTTTGGAAAGTCCCTTGTTTCCTTTCTTGCGAAGAATCAGGTGAGAAGATGGATACCGCTCTCAGATGTGTCTGTTGATTATGAAGCTATTGCCGGAAGATTATCTTAGTTTAGCTTAAAGTCTAGAAGCAGGAGGAAACAGCTCGCCTACCTACTTTGAGTCTCTGCTCTTCAGTGTGGTGAAAACACTCCAGAAAGTTCATGCATCTGGTTAAAACTTTGTCCCAGCATGTAACTCTTTTTAACTTTTTATATTTTGATTTGGGTGCAGATCAAACAAACCATATGAAATTGTCTAGTTAGTTTGAGGTATGCTGGTGTGTGGATTTATAAAAATGTTAGCTACAGCTAGAGCATCTCCATGCTCCCTGGTCTTTAAGCTATGCTAAGCTACGCTAACTGTCTCCTGGCTGTAGTCCCATACTCCAAGCACACCGTACACTATATGTAAGAACCCAATTTTAATGAACCTGGATTTTCCATTAGATGTAAAACACATCATGTAAAATAACTTACTCTCCATCCATGCATGTAATAAGTGAAGTGACTGCAAACACCTTTACAAGGTAGAACAATGTGTGAAAACGGTTGTGGGCTCTGGCCCTGACAGGAGCCTTTGTTTTGACTGAGTCTCTGTTCAACTCTGTGGGATTTCCTCCAATATCCCAGTGCTCCCGTTGAACGAGGAGCGGGTACGGGCCGAGCAGCCTAACAAGCTGCCTTCTCCGTCAGAAACCAGACTTTCACTCGCTCTTGCAGAAAATGGCACTTTCCTCTGGGACTAGGGGAGGTTTGGCCCAGGCTTCAGACGCAGCTCGCGGTCAGCTCGCTGGCAGTAGCAGCCAGTCAGTCCCCAGCTCCTCTTCCCCTCCTCGGGGCAGCTGGGAACAGTGGGAGTTGCGGGCTGCGATTACTGGCCAGAACAGAACAGAGCCGAGGTGAGCTCAGACTTGCTGCTTTTCACTCACTCAACAGGAGCTCTGTTTCCAAACGTGACCGGAAATAGGTGGAAAATTAGCTATGATGTCCTTCATCAAAACACACTACATTTACATTCTGTTTTCCCCTGCTAAACATATCTTATACTTACAAACTGCATATCCATATATTTAAAGCAGACATTTGATAGAGGTGTAAATCCACACATAAAATAGCCGGCCTATATTTGTAAGTATCAAATATCAAATCGGCATGTTAAAGAAACAGTAGAGACAGTATTTACACAATATCTGGCCTTCACATACATTACCATAAAATCAGCTGTACAGGCTACACAAAACAATATATATATTTTTTGATTTACCCCCCAGTTCCTTCTTTTAGGGACACAACTATTTCCCTCTCTTTCTTTATTTTGCCTTCTGTCTACAAGTGAGGGAAGAAAAAGGTGTGGGTGTTTTCAAAACACAAACCCAGTGTTTTTCTGCATTTTGCCACCATTGTCTCTCTGCCTCCCGGCCCATGGAGCATCCCATGCTTCTCACCCTACACTCATATTACAAGCAAGCTAAAGGAACAGAGAAAAACTAAAAATGGCCTTTGATAAGCATTCAGTGTCTTGTACATAAAATCAGACATTGCTTCAGAGCAGATTCTCTCCAAAATGCTAAATGATCTTTTCATCATGTTCATGAAAACACAAAAGAAAAGAGTGAGAGCAATGAGAGATGGCCTACTTCTCTCCTGCATGTATCTCACAACAATGAAGTTCATTCTAGTTCCCCTTTCGAGAAAGTATGTGGTGTCTATTTTCACACATAGTCATTGTTAAACAAAGTCTAGATTAGGTTGGGAAGAAATGTGTTTCTCCTTGTATATTTCTGCAGCAGCTGCAGTAGATATTACTCTTTTTGTAAAAAAAAAAAAAAAAAAGAAGTTCCCTATAAAAAAAGCCCAAATCATCTCCATCACCTGGCAATTCATATGCTTTCACATGCCTCAATAAAACTACATAGACTGTGCTGTAAATTCTGTATGTCATGAAAAAAAAAACATGTGCAAAGTCTGATGATTTTCATGCTTTTGTTTATGATGTTCTTTTATACATTCAAGAGGTTTATGACCCTTCAACACGTGAAACTATCACCAAAGGCCTTTATAGCTCAAAGAAATCTGATTGTCTATGTAGGAAAGGCTCTTTAAAAATGTTTTTTTAAGCTCTAGCAAAGTCCTTTTGCCACGCTCTCACTGTGCCATTTCCTCTCATCCGGTGACAGCAAGTGGATTTATGTGTGTGTGGTTGCCCAGAAGACCCTCTACTGTACCCTCCCTGCAGAGCCTGTCACACGGGCTGATGTATTCCCCTCCACCCCCTCTCCCTCTCCAAGCTTTATGATGGAAACTGATACAAACACTGTGATAGGGTTTCGGGATAAATTATTCACGCTTCCAATGCTCTCTGCTGCCGTTTCGCTTCTTAGAGGACGTCCATTCTACAAATGGAGCCCTATTTTAGACCTCATCCTTTTAATTGATCTGCAGCAAAGACAATACGTGTGTGATGGAGAGAGCGCAGGATTTGCGCGGTGAAAGTTCAATCTGACGCGTAACACTTTGGCCGGACTGGAGTGTGCTGTTGGGTGCTGGCGGCCTGTGCTGCAGGGCATTAGGTGCCTGAAGATTTACTGCCTGGTAAATGAAATGGCTGTCCATCGGGTTGCAGGGGCGGCACATCAACAGAGCACTGGTCTAATGTCTCTACCATCTGGTAGGATAGGCCTTTAATTGAAAAGAATTTCTGGACTGAAGGGGAAGAGCTGGACCAAGTCTCCCAGTCCCCCAAGAGAGAGAAGTAATGAAAAGAAAATAACTTCTCTCCTCTTTAGTGCCTATGGAAGCCATAAAGAATAACAGGACATGGTGATATAACAGACACACCGCCGTAGTGAGTGGGTGAATAACTTTCATATTACAGCCTACCATCTGCTAAGATGGTTAGGAAGCCAATTGGATTAAACGTTATGGCCACTTTGCTCACCGCGACTTTTAGGACTACCTTCAGGTGGCAGTTCATAAAGCATTTCTTTGTCAGATTTATTTAGACATGAAAGATGTGTTTTTACTTTTGTGTCCGACTCACTCACTCCGTACTCCCACTTTGAGATTTTTCTAAAAACAAACAGGAGGGAGGGAGGGGATGGCAGACATCCTGGAGGCCATAGAGGATAACTGATGAGTCTAGCAGGACTGAAGGCAGAATAACAACACTCACCTTTAATGTGGCTTCTACCGTTGGGATTCCCTGAGCCCAGACACGGCCGCTGTGCGAGTCTGTGTGTGTGCATAGGAATCATACAGAATTATCTCAACAAATAATGTATATCTGATTGTCTCATGTGTTTGGATCGGTGTCCGTTGTAGAGATTATGGGTCAAGTGTATACATCACAGCTTTGGTATGCTCATGTGGCACAAAGACACCTTCTACTTGACCGTTTTACCGTCTGTGATGAGCACACGGCCAGTGAGCATGTCTGCTGGCTACCTCTGTGACAACCCTCCCAACTCCCAGACTATTTAACTATGTGAGAAAATATATCATTTACATTCACTTTCTAAAAGAAAGAAATAGCAAATTGTTCTGTATGAACCAATTCCCAGTTGATAATTGTGTATACTGCATGAGGTCATCGGCAAAATTATTTTAAGCACCCGAAGGAATCCCCCACACCCAAAGTAAACAGATATAGATACTAAAGGTACACAATAAAGAAAGTCAAAAGTAGGCAACATCAATGGTAGACACTGTGCTGCAGTAGAGGAAATAAAAACAAGTGGTAATAATAATGATTTTCAACATCTTTTTTTCCACATCTTTGTGAATGTCTGCTGTGTTGAAGTTAGGCAGACAGGCTGTCTTTGAGCGCACATCTAATGTCTCTTGTGTGTTTTGGCATTTGTTGCATTTTACAGGCATCACACATGTGCACACAGAAATGAAAATGCACACAGGCATGTAGACACACACACACACACACACACTAACACAGATTTTGATTTTACGTCAGTGTTCGCAAATTCGTCTTGGATTACACGTTGCTCTAAAGACAGGCGGAGGATAGACTGGCAGAGGCAATGCATTTTACTTTCTGGCTCCAATTTTGAGTTGACAAAATAAGAACGCTGTCACTGAATCTGCAAATACGAAGGAAAACGCTCCTGTCAACAGAGCTAGAGCGCCCAAGTAAGCCGCAGTCTAATGGCAAGGAAAAATGTAATCAGATACATCTCCAGTCACAAATACAGCATTGAACAAATTGCACATGGGTAAACCATTTTGTTAAAACAATAGCCAGTCCCTGTGTGTGTGTGTGTGTGTGTGTGTGTGTGTGTGAGCGCATGTGTGTGTGTGTGTGTGTGTGTGTGTGTGTGTGTGTGTGTGTGTGTGTGTGTGTGTGTGTGAGCGCATGTGTATGTGTGTGACATGGGTCACAGCTTGTCCACCGACATAGACCCCATTAGATCAGATGACAGCACTTCATAATATTGACACATTCACAGCATGAGGTGTGCTATTCAAGAGGTCACTGTGCTGATGATATACTGTATGCACCTGACATGTCACAGTCTAATTTTGAAGTCACCACAGCCACCAGACAAAATGAGAGAAAGCTGAGCCTTATGGAAATATAATATTTTAATGTAACTCTGAGAGATAACACACACATGCACACACACAGTATAAGCATACTTGTGTATAATACCTATATATAGTTTTAGACAAGTTTACAAGTACAAGTTTTAGAAGCACAAGTTCATCTTTAAATATATTTAGGCCCATATGATCATTTGATACTTGAGAAACGGTATTGAATTATACTGAGGGGCATATTTAAACATGCATTTGCAACATTATGTTCTTCAACGTTTATGGTGCTCAATACAAAATTCAGAGCAGATCCATCGCCTCCACACGACTCACAACATGACAACAGCTGGGCCGACGGCTCGCAGCTACCAGCTACCAACTATGAGCTACCAGCTACCAACTATGAGCTACCAGCTACCAGCTATGAGCTACCAGCTAGCAGCTACCAGCTATGAGCAAGCAGCTACCAGCTACGAGCTACCAGCTAGCATCTACCAGCTACCAGCTATGAACTACCAGCTATGAACTACCAGCTATGAACTACCAGCTATGAGCTACCAGCTACGAGCTACCAGCTACGAGCTACCAGCTACGAGCTACCAGCTATGAGCTACCACCTAGCATCTACCTACCATCTACCAGCTACCAGCTATGAGCTACCAGCTACCAACTACCAGCTAGCTACTAGCTACCAGCTATGAGCTACCAGCTACCAGCTACCAGCTACCAGCTACCAGCTACCAGCTACCAGCTACCAGCTACCAGCTACCAGCTCATTCAACGCCAACAGTGCTTGATGGGGAACAGGACAGTGGGCACTTCTCTTATGTGAGGATGCTGTTGGTAGGGACGGCATAATCAGCTGTATCTGCCGTAGTGCAATGCAGAGCCAGTGAGGCACGCTCACATGCACTAAAAAGCATGCCGGCCAGCCCTGCGGTCAAGCAAAGCAAAGAGAAGCTCGAATTACAACACAAACAGATGGCAATTTCATTCTCTGCTCAGGTAGACATTACTTTGCCATATACACATAAAATAGTTGTTTGCTGATTTATTAACTGTGAAAATCTTTAACCTTAAATCCTACCACTGAGTACGTCTATCTTTTTAATATCTCACAGGTGCTTAATTCTATCCTTTCAAGTTTTGTTTTTTTGGCAATAAATATGTTCATAATTATTAGTTTTTGTTCCTGTTTTAATTATTGCTTAAAAAAAAAATATATATATATAGATTTAACAGATGGAGCTATTTGCAGTGAGTCCTAATTTAAGGTATGACACACAATCGGAGTAAATGGCACTCTGTCAGTCATTTTGAAGAATACAGACACAGATTACCTCACATGTCTGTTTTGGTTTGCGACAACATGGAAATTAACTTTCTCAAAATGATCATTTCTGTAGTTTTTTTCTGGTGACAGTAATTAAGTAACTAATTCTGTTTTGAGAAGAATTAACAGAAGGCTTACTGTTGTTTATTCTTGAGATTGGAAATGTTTTTTCTTGGTCAAAAGTCAGAAAAAGGTTGTTACACATTCATTTATAGAATGCTAAACAATTTTCAGCAGATAATAAAATAATGTCGTAGTTATTATGTATTTAAAGGATTCAAACTAATTTTCAATTATTATTTAGGATTATTATTTCTGTCAACTATATTCTCCCTCTCAGAAAAAAAGCAGATTAGCTCAGAATAATTTGTCAGTGTTTGGAGGCTAAATGGGATAATTGTGATGTTGACGGCTCAGAGAAGATTCAAACTCATGCTGAAGCCTCCCCAATTATGTGTGTGGGGTAAAGTGGCCTCAGCCACAGCCAATGAGAGCAGCTTTGGCTCTTCTCGCCTCCTCGCGCTTAGACAAACACGGCAGTCAGACATCAATAGGAAGCGTCTCTGTTTTAGCACGGCTGACCTTTAGCCGCTGTCCCAGTCTGTGCCCACCCAGACCAGACCTGCACGTCCCAGATATTTAGCAGTAATCACTAACACCCACGTTGCTCGCCCACACAATTTACATTGTAAACCTGGTGTGACCCTCCTCCGCCACCGGTGGCTGTACCCAGCTGATCTGCAAAGCGTGATAGACAGATGCACCGCTTGAGAGAGCTGCCGAAGACTAAAATAAATAAAACAGTGCTGCCGGATGACAGCGTGGGGCCTTTAAATAGTGGGCAATGGAGGGCGGGAGGGGACGACGAGAGGAAAAAGAGTGAGAGGGCATGATTGAGAGTGTTTGTATATGGGTGTGAGAGAAAGCATAGGCGGGGGGGGGGGGGCCTTGCGGGGCTAACATAGTCTGTGTTGTGCCATGCCACGGGGCCAGCTGGCAGGGTCCAAAGCTGGCATGACAGAATGTGACAGAGGATCCGGAGAGCAGGGACTCGGGGAATCCCGACACAATAATGCTGATGGCAGGGCCTAAAGCCCAGATTTAATCACAGCCATCACCCACCTGCCAATAGAAAATTACACAGCGGATATCAATGGCAGCCTCCCTGTAGTGTTGAGCCCCCAACAGAGTTTCCAGGCCGGGCCCAGCTGTCAATCACTGGGCTTTAATGGTAGAGCTCACGGCTCCCAGACAATACAATGGTAATGCTATGTAGTGAGCAGCATATAGTCATGTCTGAAAACTGTATCCAAGAAATATGGGAATGGGTTTGATAAAGTTTGCGATCAGTTTGTCAAATTTGAAATTTAAAAAAAACAATTGTTCTCCTATGTTGGTACGCTGTTTATTGTTATTAACACACCAGCTTTCCAAACCGTTGTGTATGATTCATTGTTCCACAAAAATATATCTGATAACACCAAGAAAAAAACAGGGTGGAGTTTAGATTTTTTAATTTTTATGGTCATTTTGATTAGCTTGTAGTAACAAAATGACAAATGTCTACCATAGTGCAGTACAGTCACAGTATGTCTTCAATTATAAAAGGAAGAGAAAAGCAAGATGTCTTAAAAAAAATGATATATTTAATATTGTTTTATAAGAGAAAAACAAATGATACATTTTTGTTGCACTGAATAATTCCCTGAAGACTGAATTGTTTCACTGGCTCCTGCAGTTAGAAATGTATTATTACAGATTAAACATGCAACAAGGATGTGGATGTTTTCATATGAGAATTCTCTGTATCTGAAATATATTTACCGTTTCAAATATCAACTGCCATGTCCTGGCTGTCATATAATCTAAAAAAAAACAATTGTCTGGCTCATCAAGGCTCACTTTCTCCGCTGATGAACTTTTGTTTCTGCTGCGTTGTCAGAAATCAAATCTCTGAGAATTTAGATTATATGATGTCGTTGTCAGTCTGGAGCGGAGCAGCGCACTCTGATTTTAACCAGAGCTTTTTTTAGTGTCTCGAGCAGCCTGGGTTTCAATCATATATAATCATGCACATACACAAAAATGTACACTCATACACACACACACACACACACATCATGTTAGTAAGTGCTGCTCTGACTTGACAGGTAACGGTCCTGCGGTTGGGATACCAATCAGTCTCCGAAAATGTTTACATTTCAACTGTGCTGCATGCTTTGACTCTCAGGTGCCCCTGTATAGATTGACTGTATAGATGCTCGACCACAATTAAGATCTATTAAAATGAGAACATATATATTCAGTATTCCATTTTCGTTTTGCTGGGTTATTTTTATTTTTTTGCGGGGGTTAAGATACACAACAACACGTTTCAATTGTTAGAGGTTTGAGTTTCTATGACAATTAAGGGTTTGTTTGAAGTATTCCTTCTGATAATTTAACTTTTTCAAAAATGTAGTCATCACACTGTTTGCAGAATTGTTCATTGTGACTAAAAAATGACTCAGCCTTAACCATTCACATACGCTTGATTTCAGTCTTTCCTTTATGTCGGGCTGGTTGGACTGTGTGTGTTTACGTGTGTGTGTGTGTGTGTTTATGCTTCTGTGTGTTGGATCCTGACAGCTATCACTTGTGACACAAAGCGGTTGTTTTCTGAAGGCTTTGCTCCGTTTCATGTTGTAATCGCTTCCCTGTGATGGCGGATAGGACCTCTGCTCTACGCCGCTCTCAGCCATGACTCCTGCAATATTTACATGTTTACGCTCACAATTTCCATCTGTTGTTTCTGGAACAATCAGCAGCAGGGGCCTGGAGAGAAGCACAGGGAACTGCTGTAAGTCGCGCTCAACTTGGGTTTCATGATTGGGAGGCTGGGCCTGATTAAGCTCGGCTAGGCCAGGGAGGGGAAGGGGTTCGTTTTCTTTCCTTCAAGGCCCTCTCAAGGTTTCTGACAGAGGGCTGGAAGAAAGCGAGGGCTCTAGGGATCTCGTCCTCAGAGAGAAGCTTCACCACGGTGAGCTCAGGGCCTGTAACCCCGCTCACCCCTGCTCCAACTGGCCGCGGCCAGAATCACTAATGGATTTCAGATACGTTACAAAATCAATCGCAAGGTTCAAATGTGGTAAAAAACAAGCTATTGTGGCGAATTATGACAAAAATATGTATGTTTATCCGCCATGACAACCATATTGACAACCATATTGGAAAAGAGCGGTTAATAAGAGTGTTGCACAGTTCATTAAATGTGTGTGTCCCTGCCGTTCAAAAAGCAAGAGATTTAGGGAGATGTACTTTTTAAAATGTTACAGTTGAGGAATAATAAGATCTTATCGAAGTATCAGCGACACTGCTATGTGCTGCAAAATGGAATGGTAAATAATCATTTAGAAGTCAAAAGAAAACTATTACTACTGAGAAGTAAAGCTACACCCCCCGAGGACAAATGGGAGCTCTAAAAGAAAGGGCGATACTGATGACTGTGTGGATAGAGGGAGAAAGAAAGCAAAGAAACACAGGCAGGATGAAAGGGTGTGTTGATCCCTTGTGATGTGGCTGCAGACGTAGCGGGTCCCAGCGTCAGCCGGGCCCAGCGTCGGGTTTCCCAATGCCGGAAGTGGCGCGTTTCCCCTGGCGACAAGCTCTTCCTGCAAAATAAAGAAATCATTAGAAAGATGACAGCTGGGCCAGCCAACAGAAAGCCCAGGGGGCCCGGCCTCAGAGAGCTGCCACCCAGCATTAGCTAGCCGCGCTCGGCTTCACCATCACCTCCTTCAGAAGGTAAACAACGCCGCTGCAGCACAGCTCACTGTTCTCTCTGTCACACCTTATCTCGTTCCTAATTTTTCTTTTTCTATCTCTGATCTGAGTGTGCTTATCCGACACTTGGGCTCTCGCTCGCACACATCCTCCGACTTCTTGCAATCCCCCGAGGATGATGGGTGGAGGAACAACGAGCGGGAAAACAGTCTGACATGTGAACTCCAAATCATGCGTAGAAAGTCTGGAGCTGAAGGGTCCGGGCTCGGGCGGTGACCCCTGGCAATCACGGCGTGTGGCAGCCACACTGGGGCCTCTGCAGCGCGGCCTTCTGGGAGCGCGCCGCGCCGCATTCCAGCCCAAAGTCCTCCCCGAGCATTTCCTCGACAAGCCATCGCTTACTTCTGTCTGCCAGACGAACGTAGCCAGAGAGCCGGAGGACTTAAGGGTGCATTAAGAGAGCTCTCCCGAAAACCATCAGTACTTGACCTCAGCTGAAATGATTACACTGTAAGGAAGATATTTTGAAGTTGATCCCAAAAGATAGCCTCATCTTGTGCTCAAGAGCCTACAGGGGATGAAGTGATGCTGCCCTTGGAGGAAATGATGCTGTTCTTGCATTTAGTCGCTTATTATTTCAGGAGACGGCTGAATCATTCAGAGAGATGTTTTACTTCTCTGCATTTTTTTGTTCTTTCACTTAATTACTACTTTTGAAACAGGACCTGGCTCTTTGTTTCCAGTCTTTCTGTTCGGCTAACTGGCTGCTGGCTTTAGCCTCACGTTGGAGAAGCACAAGATTGGTGTTGATCTTGTCATCGAAACTCTCAGCAAATATAGCAAATCAGCGTATACATCCCAAAATGTCAGACTATTCTTTTAATCACCTTATATGTAGTCACAGATAGTTATTTGTATCTTCATGCTGTACGATGGGGGGCGATGACCAAAACATGACACGGCCTCACAGACACCTCCAGGTGCCACGACTCTGTTGCCATGGCGATTAGGAGTGACATAGGTTAACACCTGCTAGCGCTCACTCATGGAGATTAATGTGGCCGCTCAAGCAAGACACACACACAGATGCAAGCACAGGCGCACACTCACACCAGAGCCTTGTCCCCTCTAATGGGGACTGATAAAAGACAGGCTCCATCTCCCGCAAACAGGACCGACTGAGCAGCTTGGGGTCAGCGCCACTGCAAACATTTCCATGTGCTGCTGCATTTAGACATGCAGGCCCATGACTAGGAAGCAGGACCCAGTTTCCCTGGACTCACTTGGCCTCGCCACACTCCCCGCAACACTGTGACAGAAGGCTGGTGGCGGCACAAGGTCACTACGTTGTCTCTGTGATATTAGGTTACACAAGCTCCTGTCAGCAGGTCACCGCGGTTGTCTTTTTACTGTCTCTCTCCAAGTGATGTCTAGAGCAAGGTGAAGGCAGACACGCACAAATAAAGCCATCAGTCATTCTGAGAGACAGAGGAGCTGACAAGACCGCCATGTCACCCAGTCAGCATCGTCACTATGGCACAGCATGTCTTAAATCAAGCAGGATGGAGTTGATCCAAACTGCTTTTTGGATGTTTACACACGGTGACTCATTTCCATTGCCCTGCGCGGTCAGGCTCAGGCTTATTTACACACACACAAATGAGGCAGACTATGCCCTAAAGGAAAGATTGCCAGGATCTGCATTGGACAGGACAATTATTCAGTTGGATGCCCGGTTTATTCTGAACTTAAAAAGTATATTAACGCAATTTTTTAAATACAAAACCTCTCACTTACCCTGAGGGGTAAGCAGCCATGCAGATAGTTGTTAGTTGTTTTCTTTTATGCCATATCTGTCTTCAACTGTGTGAATGGAATTGTGCTTGTGGTGAAAATGTGCGTTGGAAAAAACATGTCTTTTTCCAGAAACCACTCAGAAAGATAGAAACCTCTTCCCAGAAAAAGCATCCCTGTAACTCCGGATAATCCACAGACCTCATAGTCAACAGATTCCCACAGACTATTTCTACACTGTGCATACAGTAAGCTTTGTGTATTATCCAGAGCAACCCAGACAGTGTTTTCGGAAAGACATTGCTTAGGTATATCTTTTATCCGTGGTATCGGCATGGCTCAATGGCAATGTTGGCCTGTATTCATGTTTACCAGATGACGATTCCTCTTGACTGATTACCCCCCTGATCTTTCCTCAAGCCCCACCATGTTTCATTGAAATGTTTGATTGAAATGTCCTCCAAACTGTTGGATGGATAGCCGTGACATTTTTCTTTTCATTTGGATAAACTGACTATTTAAACTTGGATAGCCAAACTTTTCAAATAACAATGATGTACTCTGTGATCACCCCTGACTCCACAAGTGGTTTTCATTGGACTGTGTAGCCTGGAGCAGCTCCTAGCTTCCATACCGGCACGTGTCCCAGAGCAGTGACTGTAAAATCCATTTGGGACACTAAGCCCTTAATGATGAGGGGATGCGGAGGTAAGGCAGGTACCCTGACGTCCCTCCTAACCTCTGATGGTTTTTGGACAACTCTAACTCCCCTGGACTCGGGTGTCCATATGGGCCAAATCACTCACATGGTACTATTTATTTGGCCTGTTAGAGACTCAGGGATAATCGGACCCCCCTGTTTTTTTCCTCTTTTTCCCCTCATCCTAATAGCAATTGATATGCGCTATTAGAGGGTATTCACTGTGTAGTTTGTGTTCACATGAAAGCAGTGGTCTGTTTACAGAATTCTAAATGATTGGGATTTGGAAAGCATTGTCATCACGGTTAAGACCAGGGAAGGGATACAAGGCACTTAATAACAATGAAGTAAAAGATCCACAGCCACGCTTCACTGACAGGGCAGAATGTTCAGAGAATGACGGCCAAATGTTTGCACTGACACATACCAGCCATTTACAACCAGTAAACTGTGGACTGGCATCTTTTGCTGTAGCATTTGTTGTATTCTCTGCAGAATCTAGTTCATCATTTTCTAATGACTTGATGTTCAAAGTCAAACATAGTCCATCAGCCAGAGGATTTTTGGTTTACCGTGACACAGTTGTATGTTTTTTTTAGGAAAGTAATTTTAACTCAACATACTGTAAAAGACCTTCCAAACCCACTCCTGCCATAGTCATTAAAACAAGCTCATTCTGGTTAAAATGGACAGTAATACTTCATTTTGGAACAAGGTGCCTCCCATTGGCTAAATCAAACTGTAACGTCGGGATGATATTTATAATAACATAATAACAGTGTCAGCTGTAGAACTCACTTAATATAAGCAACATGGACGATCTCAATCTGCTCGTGATTATCAGCAATACGTCACTCTGCATTATATCTGAAAGGAACAGTGCTGTCACGGTATGGGCTGCCACCATAATGCCACACATCAACAATAAGGCCTTTACTGTTTTGTGGAACACAACACTGTGGGCCACATGCACTTATTCCCAAAAAAAATTCCCAATACATTTTTGGCAATTGATCGGCCTGGCCATTTTGTATATTTCAAAAAAAGAGGGAGGAGGGAGAATAACAAAGCTGGGAGGTGTAAAAACAGCCTTGAGGCTTCAGGATGTATTGTTTAGTCTCTCAATACAAAAGGGAGGAGTGAGAGGAGCTGAGGCCTGGGAATTACCCCAGGGGGTGAGGACGGGGAGGTGGAGACACGTTAAGAAACAAAGTCCAGGTGACATCTAGTGTCAGTGTCACCATTTAGGGGACAGTGCAGCCAGATCAGTGACAAAAAACGCTGCAGGCCATGAGCTCTGTCAATACAGATGTGATCCTGTCAGGGAGGAAAAGACCTAAAGAAGACAATGTGTCTTATACAAGGCCCCACTTATTGTACAAGCTAAATGTTGCCCTCTTTCACTTGAGGATGTATGTGTTTTATCCGGGTGCAGCATTCTGAGAGATTGTTGTGTCTGTGATCTCATTCTTTTGGAATTATTTGAGAGTTAATGGCCAGAGGTGTGGACAGGACGCGCAGCAGTAGGTCAATCAAGATATTCCCCTTAAGGCTGAGCTACCTCTTAACCATGACAGTGCGATATAACAGCCACTTCACTGGATGGCGCTTACAAACTACCTTAGTGAACGATAGAGGCTAAGACTGGATTATGCGAACAGAACTACATCATCAGCAAAAAAGCAGATATTCTACCCCTCGCCACCAAACTGGACATTATCCCCTTTCTCTAGAAAGAAGCCCATTGAGGTGGTTCAAGCATCTGATCATATTATATCCTTTAACTTGGACTAGAGTGAATAGGGTTTGCATTTCAGCTGGCAGTACTATCTCAAGATCCCCAGAGCCCCATTGGAGGACATGATGTCACAGCTTGTAGTAGCTTGTTGTAGCCACCTTGACCTGGACACATAAAAGCATCTGAAAATGGATTCAGATTACAATATAGAACTCCAGTTTTGCCTCTGTCTCTCTCAGGTGTGAGTCTTTTATGTTTTGAGATCCAGACTGGGCCTCCTTCCAATCAATATGGTGGTCGGTCATTTCGAGAGTAATGGATCTAGTTAGCAGTAATATTCCTTAATGGAAACAGCCTAATTAAAGCTGCAAATAAGCACAAATATACAATAGTAGAAAGAAAGCAGGTATACATTTTCCAAATTGTGAAAAAGTGAAACATCTGCTGTTCTTAGCAGGTTAAAAAAGTCTGGACAAGGGCTTGGAGGGGAGAAAAAAATGCTTTGTCACTTTAGATTTCACAGCACCAATTTGAGCTACGAGGCGGCTGGTTTGGATTTCAAAGCTCACTACTTCCAAGGAGAAAGGAAAAACAAATATTTGTTTTGTGGTTTATTGTGTTTTAATATGGCACCAAGACAAGACGCAAATTGAATGCCGAAAAAAAGAGAGATGCAGCTGCTGCGTCTGTTACTTTGAAGAAGATTTGGGATTTTGATTACTGCCCAGTTTGATCATTTGAGTTTTAATCTTATGTTATGGTGCAGATTCTTCAGGAAATACAATCCTTTTTTAACAATCTCAAAAGATTTGCTCGACTTAGCATGCCTTGTCCTCTCAGTCATGGTCTCATTTCCATTGTTACCAGTGAGATGATCTCAGATATGAAAGCACAGACAGTACAAACTTCTTTAGAACTTCTCACACTGAAGGGGTATAAAACAGAAACTCCAAATAAAATTCTGCACTGTGGATAGTTTCAAATACGCCTGAATAGCAAACCGAATCCAAATATCCAGTTATTAATAGTGTCCACGCTTGATGACAGGCCACAGTAAGTGGCAGGTATAGTGAAATGAGCCCACCAGGGGCCGCTGATTTTGAGTGAGGGCCTGAGATCATCACTCGTCACCAGTGGTTACACCCCGGTCGCTGCTCTTGGTAAGCCCCACTGGCTGCTAAAATTGAATCTCAAGTTGTGTCCTATTTTGGTTTGAGGAACAGGTGATGTGCTTGGCCTGACACGTTCCCTCGCCTCCACACCACCCCCTTGGGGCTGTTAGTGAATGCAATGACAACATAGTTTTCCAAGAAAAGGAGCGAAGGCAAAGAGGGCCCATCTATTCTATGGCACAGATCAATACCTGATTAGCGTGTCCTAAGTGCTGCAGAAACGTGGCAGGCATGGCTGTGTTTAACGTGGGAAAAGACAGAAGACATGTCTCCCATGAGCACCTCAATACAAGACATTTGTCTCTGCTTTTGTTTGGTAAAATGAATCCATGTTGGATAGCAACATGCCCAGCATTGTTTAATTTACTGTCAGCTTGTGTAGCGCTGAGCTGTCTGCCTCGCTTTGTTGGTCTTTGTTGGCAAATGCTTGACTGGCTTAAAAACATGCAGTCAAATTATGCAAATCCTTTGTTCCTCATGTGCACTGACGGAACTGCGGTGGCTAAAAAGTTGAAAAATATCACCGAAGTAAGCAAGGTAAATGATATTTGATTTAACCAAAGCTTTCTAGAAGGGTACATGACATATTTCTCTGGTTCGCGGCTGCAAGGCAACACACACAGTGCATCTGTGTCGGCGGCAGCACACCTGGACTTCCCTGTGCTCTGCACCTGCCTGTCTGCCTTTTCTCAGTGTAAACTTCTCCCAACCCACCATTTACATGCTGGTCAAATCCTATTCAAATGGCTCCCGATAAACAGAGGAGCATTTCAAAAGAGACACCATCAACTGACTTGTGATTGTGCGTCAGTTTGTATAAGGCGCAGAAATAACCAAATGAATGCTGCAGACAATACTCTCTGATTGTTTACTGTCATAATAGAGCTTTATAGAGCGACTGTGGCGCAGTGGTTAGCAAGTCAGTCTTTCAATCAGAGGGTCGGGGGTTCAAACCCCGGCTCAGGCAGTCCATGTCGTTGTGTCCTTGAGCAAGACACTTAACCCTCATTGCTCACTGTTGCTGTGTCTACTGTATACTTTATATCATGTAAGTCACTTTGGATAAAAGTGTCAGCTAAATGTAATGTAATATATATGTTTTTTTTATTATTATTAGTCTACAACTCAGTTTATTCCTAGTCGTCATCTTAAATCCATTTCTGGCAACGGTAAACATAAATACCTTTCCTGTTACTCACAGCAGGGGTTGGATTGAAAGAAATAATGCTACCCTGCTGTGACAAAATACTTGTTATAAGCCTGGCACAGTACCTAAAACTTTCCTACAATCTCACAATTATTTCTACCATGTGGATGATTACGGGGAGAGCAATAGATATGCACAGGCAAATTATAGTCCAATCTGGGATGCTTAGATTTGAATACCAGCATGCTTAACTACAAAGACCATGGAAGAGCATGAATCATATAAGAGGGGGGAAATAAGAGGAAGAGAGCATGCAGCCAAAAGTTCCACATCCCTGGTTTCAGGGGTACAGCGCGAGTATTAGTCTAGAGTTATATATTATGTGTAATTATGAGACTAAATATAAAATGGTTCAAGGTAAAAGTTGTGCAGCATGCCAACGAATGACATTCTGGGGAAATATACCACGAGGCTGTAACTTCATTTAAAGAAATTAGGTTTATATTAACCACAATGAAGACAAACTGGTACAGTGGCTGCTCTTTCCTGTGAAAGTGATCACATCTTTATGGCTCCCGTCACTGCTCTTTACAGATCTGTTTCCCAGAGGTATTTGATGGGGAGAGCCAAAGAGGGAGGAAGTGTGGGTCTGCAGCCCCTGTGTTAACAATGGCTCTCCTCAGACCCCCGGCCCAGGCCCAGCCAGTCATGAAACACCATGGAGATGTTATTGACCTCAAGGTTAACTCTCCTCAGGTAAGCCTGGGAGATAATGGACAAAGAGCAGTTCTTTTACAGGTGGAGTGACACGGCATATCCGCGCGGCGCAGCTCCTCTCGCATTGACAGATTTTCTAATTCACTGCAGATTCCCATAAAACTGGGTGGCCAGAGCCAGCTCTGCCCTACAGAGGGCCCATTCATGCTGGGTGGGATAAGGGGCCCGGCTAAATTAACCTGGATTAATTTAAAAGAGCAAAGAGTCCTTACATCCGAATAAAATGAAGATCAATAAATTAAATGTCCGGGTCAGGATGTCAAGCTGCAGCGATGATCGACTGACACACTGTAAGCTACGTTCTTTGGCTACAAGCGGGAGAAAGAAATGTGCGAGAGATCCTTAATTACTTTATTCCAAGGAAGAGAAGTGCTTCCATGCGTCTCTCTTTACATGCTAGAGTTGCGCTCCTATAAACAGAAAAGAATGCTGATTATTTCTCTCATTTGGCTCTGGGATTAGTCACCGCAACAGAAAAAGAAACCACTCGGACGTTTTTAAACTTGTTTGTACTCCACAGTAAGAATTATTATTTAATCTGTGATTTATGTCCCAGGACTTTTCCACTAACGTTTTTTTTTTTTCTCTCCATTTATGGCTTGACTGTTCTCTTCTCCTCCACAGACTGGGATTGGATGAGAGTGGATATTTTTTTGAAATCTCTCAAATTCCAATAATGTCTTATAGATGTTAATTTGTCCACCTGAGACCACGGAGTTGGTGCATCAAAGAAAAGGTGTGTCATAAAGAGAAAAGATGGCTATGCTTCCGTGGTGGGGCAGCTAGACCTAAACCTGAACCACGACATGTCATTCACTACATGATCAATTATCCAGTAAGGGCAGCCTTGTAAGGAGACCATCTCATCATGCAGCCATTAATATCTTAACAGTGTCTGCCAGGAGATGACATGCAGGACAATGGAAAGAGGGCCAAAGAAATGAACGAGTGGCCCAAGTCCAAGCTGTTAGCAGATTAAAGTGACTTAAAGATGCAGGGACCCGAATTCTCCATGACAGAAGGTGAGGTCGGAGATACAGAGATTTTGGAAAGGTCATTTGAAGGGTTTTTCCTTATTATGTGAGAGTAGTCTAAAGTTACTGACAACAAACATATTACAAAACGTATGTATATTAACTTTATTTATAACGCTGCATTCAAAGCACATTTTTGGTAGATTTTTGGTTTCATATGATATTGTCTGACATGACATGGTAGATTTCTGTCTCGGCATAAACATTTAGTTTAATACAAACCTTCCATTAAATATTCAATTTCGCTCATAAAGAAAATTACGTTCTTAATCAAAGCGATTGTTCATACATGGGATAACAATGGAGAATTCACACATGTTGACATTTGTTCAAAATGTTTTGTTTCTTTTGACCTGTTAGGCTTTGTGAAGGAACAAGAACTAAATAAATCACATTTGCTGAATTTCTCCTCTATTGACCGTCTTATGATGCCCACGATGTCTTTTTAAATGAAATAGCAAACCTGTCGCTGAGGCAGGCTTCGCAAATATGCCAACAGGATACTTCCTCAGATTAGCAGGGCTGTTTACACAGTCCCCTGGTAATCTGGGCCACAGGGGACATACCTGTACTGTGTCAGAGACCGAGCTAGAGTTACACAGTGGGACCAACCAGCCACAACGGCCCACACCAGAATACGATCCAGAGGGTCCAGCGGGACTGGCCTGGCTCCAGAGGGCTTGGCACTGGGTACAACTGGCCTCGTCTCCCCCTGCCAGACAAGGGGAGGAGTGGTGTGTATGTGTGTGTGTGTGCAGTTGTGCAGTTGTGTATGGTGGTAGTGGGAGGGGTATACCGGCTGCCACCTCTATATCCTTCCTTCCTGTTCTTTTTTTTTTTTTTTTGGAGACATACTTTGGTAATTGGCTTGTCTACAGGTCCATAAGCAATACTGTTGGTACACACTGGCACACACACACACACACACACACACGCACACACGCACGCACGCACGCACACACATACACACACACACACACACAAAGAGGAAGCTTTCACTGTGCCGTATGGGCAATGACAGCACACAGAGAGCACTGGTGTTATTGTGCACTGAGGGGAGGGCCGTTTTGTATGGAGCCAAAGCTGATAGAAAGATAATAGGAGCGAGTTGCTTTGTTTAAACTGCATTCAGTATACAAATACACAACAGTGTGCTCATGCATCCATGTGTCCATGGGGGCGGCCGTGGCTCAGTGGTTAGCATGTCGGACTTTCAATCATAGGATCGGTGTTTCAAACCCCGGCTCAGCCAGTCCGTGTTGTTGTGTCCTTGAGCAAGACACTTAACCCTAATTGCTCACCGTTGCTGTGTCTACTGTGTATCATGTAAGTCGCTTTGGATAAAAGCATCAGCTAAATGTAATGTAATGTCCGTGTGTGTGTTCTCCTCCAAGGTGCTCCTCACTCTTCATCCCTCTCTCTAAAAAGAAACAGGATGACATTATATTTCTCCTTGACCATTTACAACAGCACCTGCAAAGTACAGATCAGGTCTGGTGAGCTCGACCGGCTCAACATTGTTTAACTTGACATCCCATCAGTCTGCCCATCCGTCCAACACTAACCCAGTGGCTGTGGGACAGGGTGCGAGCTGGCAGCGGGGCGCCACACAAAGGCTTTCTGTATCACATCAACAAACACAGTTCAGTTTTCATCAAGATCTTCTGCATGTGTGCTTTAAAGCCACTGATGCAATGTAAAGAAACACCTTTGGGATTTCACAACCCCACACATACACTACATGTGAGGTAGACTGCATGTGCCCAAAACAGAAGTTATTTCTTGTTTGTATCACGTACTACGGACTGAAAACTGTACTGTATCAATTAAACAGAAGCATAAGAGGAGATGAGAGATACAGTACATAGCAATGCTGCTAATGACGATGATAATGAGGCCATTACGCTGTCCGCTGCCCCCCCACCCCACCACCCCTCCTCCTAATGGGGGAGCAGCCACAGGGTGCCACAGGGTGTGTTCAACAAGCTGGTGAGGATGATTCTGGAGTAAATCACTTGTGGAAAGGTGAAATGTGGCCAGCACGAGTCGGCCTAATCCATGCCAGACATGTGCAGAACAACAGAGGAGCAGGTGCAAACAATTGAAGCAGCTGTCAGTGAGCTGCCGTGATCTCTTCTGATATCTTAATTGTTAGTCAATCCAAGAGCAATTTCGGCAACATTGCTGTCAGCCCCGGGACCCGCCACACTCAGCTCCCATCTGTCAGGGGCCTGCAGGGATCTGGTGCTGCTCTCCCTCCCTGACTGAGGGCCCATGTCTCTGAGATGTGTGTGTCCAGCCCATCCAGCATCTCTGAGGGAAATCGGGCCTGATTGCTGCCATTTCCGCTCACTTTGGCGGTTTGGGTCGAGGGTGCAGGCTAATACTGATAATTGCCATGTTTCAAAACTACTGGAATTCGTCGGGCCTCCCACCCTAAACCCTGTCCAGCCCAGTCCCGACCCCCATGTCGGTTCAATGTTCCTAAACAGCGTGATTAGCATAAGAGCAGAGTGTGTGTCAGTATAGATTCAGGTCTCGGATGTGAGCCTCTCCAGATACCCCCGCCATGTAGTCGTAAGGACCGGGGTGATCAGGAGCTGCGTGGCCAGAGCTCCGCAGATGTGGGACGGAGCAATCAGACAGTAAACAGCACCACAAAAAGCACGGTGAGCTAATGCAACTCTCAGCCAAAAGTAGCAAAAACAAAAGTTCTAATTTGACTCAATGTCAAAAAAATCAAGTGGAGAAGATCTTTTAAAAAAAAGAAAAACTGGAAACATGTATATGCACACACATTCACAGACGGCCAAGAGGCGTCATTATAAAGAGATAAGTCACAGTGCAATGACAGTGAGTGACCTGCCTCCACCCATTCAACATGAGGTGAGGCCTGACTCTCGGCCCAGTCTGACCCTCCCGGTGATTTATGTGGCCCCAGTAAGCCGGGTCTATTTGAGGGCCCAGCGAGGAATGAAAGTGTTAACAGTGAGTGTTGGGGAAGGCGGGCGCTGAGGGGAGAGTTATGAGTTTTTTCAGCGGAGTGCCCAGCTTTGGGTTTCTGACATTGTTTTCATCCGAGAGAGAGGAGAAAGCAGGAGTAGTAAAAAAAAAAAAAAAGGTGGGGGGAGGGCGGCAGAAGGATGGGGGGGGGGGGGGGTTTGGGGGGGGGCACGGAGCCCGCAGGCTTGAACTCCACAGCTGAACCACTGACCCCAACCATCCATCAGTGCAGGGGTGTGACAAGGCAGGGGCAGGGGTATGTGACAGGAGGGGGGGCAGGAGGGAGCTGGTGACGGGGGAAAGGGACTGAGGGGCTATAATGGGCTTTGGAACATGGGAGGGGCCCGTCACTGGGGAGGGGGGCACGGAAAGGAAAGGCCAGTGTACCTTAGTGGGACGGAGCCGGGCTTTGAAGAGAGGGAGGGATGTCTGGTTGATGGATGAAACAATGCAATAGGTGGGTGTGTGGGTGTGTGTGTGTGTGTGTGTGTGTGTGTGTGTGTGTGTGTGTGTGTGTGTGTGTGTGTGTGTGTGTGTGTGTGTGTGTGTGTGTGTGTGTGTGTGTGTGAAAAAATCGTTAAAGAAATATGTACACGATGCTCCTGAATCATATACACTTATTAAAATCTATTATGTAAATCTAATTAGGTTTTGCTTCAGCAAAGTTCAGCAACCACATTTTTATAAATGTTGTAATCATCCAGAAATATTCTTGTTCATGAAATACATTGATACTCCTTTACACCATGGGATGCATTTAGACATGATTAATCAAAGAACGAGCTAAAAGAGCTTATCATCAGGACACTAAAGTAACATATGCTTAAAATGGGACTAGTTACAGTAAACAATGAATTATAGATCAGTCATTTCCAGAAGAAAGAGCCATTTGCAATACGTCTTGGTAATATTGCAATCGATTGAATGTCACATTGGTGTAAAACTAAATGTATCAATCATTTTCAGTATTCATTATATTTTAAACATTGCCATTAGCTTGTGAAAAGAGAAATTCTATGATTTGTTTAACAATTTTACCAACTTAGAACTTGAATCCAAGCCATTATTGGAACCAAAACCGTACTTTCTGCTCGAGACAACAACTACATTTTTGTGTTATATTCTTTCCACTTTTCCGAAACTTGGGCAGCACTCAAAGCATATAGGCTCCCCCCATACAGGCTCCTACTGCCAGCGTCTTTCAGCTGTTGCCCAAGACTCACTGTCACTTAGCTCCACACAATGCATGGCCAATGGGTAGACTGGATCCCAGCATCCGTCCTCAGAGGGGCATTGGCCCTCTGCCAGACAAGCTTGAGCTGGGGCCCCTGTCGCACTGAAAGACTAGAGCAACACTAATGGTTAAGTCTGAGGAAGAGTCTGTGGGAGAGAGGGGAGGACCGGTTTAATATGATCCAGTTTGGAACTCCATAACACATATTCAGATTTCATTAGGGGCCAAAGATGGACCAATATGTTGGCAGCATTAGCGGTTATAGGGGTGACTGTGTTTGTCTGCTTGACACTGTGTAAAAAAAGGGTTAAGAAGTGGGGGACGAGGGATGAGGCAAAGACAGATAGAGAAAGAGAGTTCATGGCCTTCCCAGTTAGGTTATGGCACTGCAGCATGGACAAATCCATGAGCAAGCGAAACCACTGTTTTAAATAGCAGGTATCTGGTGTCAGTGCGCCCTGAGAGAGGCCCTCTCCATCAATATGTTCCTTTGCCCTTGTCTGCTCCTGATATCTTTATCTTGTCAGGACCTCTCCTGTATGTTCCACCTCAATGGCTTCCGTCTGCGCTCGCCCTGTCCTGTGCAGATGGGCCGCTGCTGGTCGCTCCACTTTAGGCCCCTAAGGCTGGATGGGGCGAGGGGGGGGGGGTTAAGATGCAGCGGGGTTGAGCTGAAGGCAGTCTTATGTCAACCTGTAGTCTACAGGGGCCTCATTACACAGACGCCAATGGAGAAGCTTTTAGAGGGTAATTAGACCATTACAGATAGTCAGGGGAATAAATGAACAATCCCTATGTCTTCTGAATAAATGAGATGTTAAAATGTGCTCTTTTTTTAATAATAATGCATTTGGGACTTTTCCCTTTTCTAGTAAATATTGCCAAAAATACATAACTTTACGTGCTGAGTAAGGAAACTAATTAGTCTTTTAAAGTAATGCTGTAAAACCCACAAAAAAAGAAATGCAAAGGACGTTTTTCCTCAACTTTAAATAATTCGAAAAGAATATACCACAATCTTGTTTACCAGTTCTTATCATAAATCCACTGTGTTGAAATTGACTGGACTCAGATTGTACTCTAGTTTAGCAACAGGAAGCTTCCACTGTTCTTTCCTGTAATTTCCAGCTTAGCCTGAGATGAAAATGGGAGCGGGATTGTGGGAAATGACAGATGCGGCTCGGGAGGGCCATTGAAGAGGTCATATGTCATCACGGGGTCGGACATGCCCTTTGAGCAGGGGCTGACGGGAGGGGGGGTCACACTACCTGGAGAGGAGACAAGGCCTGGGAATGCAGCTAACCTGGACCCGACTGACTCCACTCACCTGTCAGCCTGCTCATAAGTGTGTCCTGGATTTATGCTGGCTGGCTCTGTCCTTCTATGAGCATCTGTCTGCCATACTACACATCTAAAAAAAAAAAAACGTTCTATATCATCTACACTTTCACCATCATAACTTCCCCATTATAGCGGAAACAACCCTCTTGTACTGTAGATTTATCAAACATTACACCTATAAATCATCACCATCATCAACGCCATGTTCCTCCGCCTGGTATGTCCTGCCAGCGTTAGAGTTTCTGACAGACCGGCGCCGGCCCTATATTTAATCTGTCTTTCTTCCTCTCTCCCCGTCTCATTTAGTCACTTGCAATGTGTGTGTGTGTGTGAGAGAGAGAGGAAGAGAGTGAGAGGAGCTCGGGACCAAGTGTGTGATTTTAATAGTCGTCGGTTACCTGCTCACATATGATACCCCTCCAGCCTGCTTGGGCAGATGGCTATTACTTTTCAGTTGTGAAAATCAAGCTTATACAAACACAGGCAGTACTGAGACGCGCTGGACCAAGTGTAGTATATCCCTCTGATAGATAGTATTGGTGTGTGTGCGAGTGTGTGTGAGTGTGTGTGTGTGTTGTGATGAGGGCTGATTCTCTAGTGTTCGTCATGCACGGCCTGTCCTGTGGAAATCATTAAGTAGGAGCACTAGGCCGTCACTTCCTGGCAAAGCATGCAAGTGAGATGAAGAGCTTTATCACTTTCCAGGACAGGTGGGAACATTACTGACGGCAGGAGAGCATTAGTGTCCGACCTGAATCAAAAGTGAAAAGTCATTTGACGGCTTCGTTTTAAATAGTTCAGAGCTGCGATTTTGTGAAGATTTTGAATTGAAATATAATAATATGTCATTTAAATACCATTTTTAGGCAGATTTCTTTTTTTTACAATTTAAAAAATACAAATAATAAGTCAGACACAGTTTAGACTTTTAAATGTGCATAGCTATACTGAGCATGCTAAAATAGATTACACATTTCTGAATCCAAACAGCTTACACAGCTTCGATGTGTAGACATCCAAGAGCCAACTGTAATTTTCCGGTTTCATTAATTGTGGCCACTTCATTTTAGGTATGAAACATGAACTTCTCGCTGTCTTGAAACTCAATAGTCCTTTTAGTGTCAAGGTTGGCCCTGTCCTGCTGCCTCTCATGGAATCTGCCGTCATGTGACTTGCCCCCACTGTCCCAAACCGCCGGGATTATTGATCACTCGCTGTTGTGAGTGAGACATTTACTGTTGCCCATATTGCTGCACACCGGAGAGCTGCGCGCGGATCACTTCTTTTTCTGTCGAGTCAATCGATAGATAATATTGTGGTAAATTATTCAGCCTCTTCGACATGTCGATAACGTAATGCGTTTTATGATAATGATAGCAATAATGATAATAAGAATAATAATAATTTTCGAGAAGATAAAGAGACGCATCCTGAATATGTTGAATAATATATTGCTTAACTTTCGATGTTGAATTATAATAATACGAGAATGAACTTCACGGCTCTAATCAAAAGATGAGTTGAAATAAGAAATTAAATAAAAGCATTGATAAGGCACTTGAGTACAAACAAAATAGTAGTGTGTGCAATTTTTACAATTCCAACTTTTTATATTATCATTCATATATTATTATTTTGCCTTAATTATAACTTTTTTATAATTTACCATAAAATATAACATACCAGTTTATATATATATTATATATAACAACGAGCATTAAACATGCCGCTACCAATTTATTACATTTAGAGCAGCATTGTAACTTTGCTGCAAGAAAAATATAAATTAAAACATTTTCTTTTCAAGTGTTTATTCAAATTTCCTCTATCAAAATTGTTTTAATTAGCCGCTGAATTTCTGCCCGTGTACATCTAAAACAGACGATTAATAATCAGCTCAGTTATATCTATATTTCTCAATATCGCTGCAAAAGAAAAACAAACCAAAACATTTTTTTTTAAACAGTGCATATATCAAATATTTGTCCGTCAGAGTCAGATGAGTTGCAGGCGCATTGTCTTAAAGCAGTTCATACACTGAAACGTATTCATTAAAATCTTCATTAGGTAATGGACAGTGTGCTTGAGCGTCGGCCGCTCGGCTAATTATTGCGGAGTGGTGATGACGGTAATGAGGCCGGATCAGGTGTCCCTCTGACCGCTGGCCTCTCGCTCAGACACGGGCAGCAGTGACTGGAAGCCCCGGAAGGCCGGGGCCTTACGCAGAGCTCCCCGGTGGACAGCGCTTCCATGTACAAATACCGCCATCTACTGGCCGGATGGCAGTCCGTGGTATGCGGTGGACAGCAGTCTCCGGCTGTCTAAAAATGACACAAACACTTGGAAATTCGAACATTTAAATTGTAAAGATGTTGTATTCACATGTGTAATATTGCTGCATGCATTTATTTTTTGCACAATTGTATATAATGGGAATGAAATTGCTTGAGTTTCCATAACTCTCCTAGTCTTCTTCAAGCATTGTGTGCAACAGAGGTGAAGACTGGTTAATCGTGATTCAGCATTTTGTTTCTGAAGTAACAGCAAAAGAAACACTGCAGGTACTGTATAGGCGTAGATAATCTCTCACCGTGTCATAATAAATCTGAAACGTCCATTCAGAGCAGCTAAGGGCCCCACAGGCAACACACTGTAGGCTACCCAAACTCCCAAAGAGAGCGGTATAATAATGCTGGAACTATGTGTTTGTGTGTTTGAGCAGGGGTATCCCACATGTGCCGACCTGAACCCAGAGCCCTCTCTGGGTATATATAGTGGAGCCCGGCCCGGACAGGACCCTTGGGTGGCATAAAGTATACTTCTGCTTCACACGGTTCATAAAATGATCAATAATAATCGTAAGTCAAATTTAGAGCTCCTATCACAGAGTAATTTGTTAATATTGGGACGCGGGGGAGTGTTTGTTGGAGTTCCCCGTTGCCCCTTTAAAGAAGGAGGCACTTCACACTTGAATTTCGTCCCATGTTCTCTGTAAAACAGCACTTGTGTCATTTCCACTTTACTGGTCATCCAGCATCACCTCTGACCGCACTCCTCTCTGTACCCTTCATAAACTTTCCACAGATTTCTCCAGCAACATAAAGTCTCAAACATCCTTGACGCAAAATTATAGTGTGCGATCCCTCTGGCAGCATACAAAATAAACGGCCTCTAATTGTGATGCTTTGACCATCCTCCCCCTGACTGTTGTTTAGCTTGGCTGCTGCCGGGGGCTTTGTGGTTTCAACCCAAATAGCTCAGTCGGTGTGAGAGGGAGAGCACATTATTATTCCCGCTGCCCGCTATACTGCACATGCTAATAAGAGAGGACCACTGGGGTGTTTAAAAAAAAAAAACGGTGATGTCATCAACGTGCTTTATCTGAGTTGGGATCTGAGGGGGGTGCCGTTTCCTCTGGTGCAGACTCTGGGGCCCAGGAGTGAACCCGTGGCTTTGCCAGGGAGCCTGTTTAAGGAGATTACTCAGTCATCACACCTTTGTTGCATTATGGGCCCGAGTGAAAGGCCGTGCACTGTGGCCATCCCAGCGAGACGTCCTACTGACAGCTTTCTGACACCCAAATCAACATGGACAGACATCCGCGTTCATAAAAGCCTCGTTCTGCATTGTGTCTTCTAGGACATGGGGAAGATTATTAATTCTTGTCCCTGTGAATATGTAAAAAAACACGTTGACTCTTTGACCCTCATAGCCAAGAGTTTCCTTGATGGCAAACATGCCTTCATCTGAGTCCTGCTTTGTTCTCAATCAATCATCCAATGTTTGATCACAGACGATAAGCATTATTAGTGCAAAGTTATATGAGTTACACTACATTAACAGTTCATGGCAGACTCATGAAATCAGATAAAACTAAAGACTACCTCATACAGTACTTTTGTGGTGGCCTCCTACAGAATATGTGATCAGATCCAATGTCCTGAACAAATTACAATTAAAGACACACTTTGAAAAAAGTGGGATACCCTCTTAGGAATTATTGCGAACCCACAATTGAATTAAGTCATTTCCTTATGGTCTGGTAAAGAGATGGTTGAAGTCCTCCGTTACACTCTGCGTCCTCAATATTTTAGAGGTATGAAGTGATGACCTTAATTGCAACAAGCGGTGGCAAAACGCAAGACATATTTGGTCAAAATATGTGTTTTACTACATAAGAAATATGTCATAAAGTTGTTTGATTTCTGTGAAAATAGCTTTTTCAATTTGCAGTTCCAACCAAATGGATCCCAAAAGAAAAATCCAACCGCAATGCACTCTGGTTATGTAGTTAGCTACTGCATCCATGGCTTTGTATCGCTGCCCATGGCATGTCTGCAGGATCTACACTCTGGTTTGGTAATCTCTGCACTCTCCGCCGCAGGAAGACAGCCAACTAGACAGCTAACGCTAGAAAACTGCTTCATGTTGAGGCTGGTGAAGAAGCCACGGCTAGCTGAAGCTGGATTTACATGGCCTGTTGTGTGGGTGCCTGTTTCCAGCTGCAGCAGCGACGCTGGTGTTGTTCTCACCTTGTGAGTCTGTGTGTGAGTCATCATGTCAAAATGTGTCCTGGAGACACTGACTGGAGCAGGAACGACCAGAGATTTATATGTTATTGTTGTCACCGGGTTTGCGTCACCGCCGTGCACAATGCAGTCACAAACCTTTACAGGTGTGTCGTTGAGATCAAAATAAAGGCTAAATTACAAGATGGGTGTGATCTGAGCAAGGGTGCAGGAAGTAGGGGGTAGTAGGTGTGTCCCCCTTATCTGCCTATAGCCCAAATTGGCTTTCAGCTGGTGGGATCAAATTGTAAAATGGTCTCTAATTGTAAATTAAAATATCCATTTTGATGAACCAATATCTTATGGTTTGTCATTGCATTCAAAAAAAATACTTAATCCTCTCAGGTAGAGAAGTCCTAAAGCTAGCTGGACAGTAGATGTAATCACATGACGTGGAATTTATTTGAAGTAGTTTATCTACTTTTAACACATCTGAATGTATTGATGCACATTATCTTCAGTATTAACAATAGATGAACAGCTAGACCCCAGTAGAAAAAAGAGACAACAAAGAGAAAAGAACAGAAAGAACACATTCTATTGGTTGCATTATTTTTATTTATTTGATGATTTTATTGTTTTAAATTAATGCATTATAACCAGTATGCTAATCAGCCCAAAAGCCTCCCCTAAGCCTCAGTGCTTTACTTTACATTATGGGCAAACTTATTTCCCATGGCAGTGGAGGGGTGAGGTGATAGTCTGAGACCCGGGCTGATCCTGGTGGGCGGGGGAGTTCCACAGAGTATTCCAGCCACACAGAGCCTGATTTTATTGCCCTGATAAAAACGTCCTGCAGGGTAATCGTGACTGGCAGTTGCCCCTTCTCATGCCCACACTGCAACGGCACCCCAAGAGACCGGAGAGAAAAATCACACATCCCATTTCTCACACCGGCCTGTCCCTCTTACTATGGCCCAAAATGCTTTTTATGGACATTTCCCCCCGTTTGCTGCAGATGGGTTGAATATTACATCAAAGCGTCTTTAATGTTTCACAGTACCTCTCATATTTCTCCTCGGTATCGAGTTCAAAACTGGTGCAGGCTGCATTTTTACAGTAGATTTAATGGATCAATGTCCATAATCACATTAGCACTGGCTTAACATATAACAAATTTCACCGTACCAGCATCAAAGACCTGACCTCTTGTTATAATCAGGCATAGCATCTTTTCCTCCACTCAAGATCTATGGGCCTTCTGATACAGGGAGAAACAGAAAATTGTCAAGGGGGTGATAAGCTTGTAGTGTACGCAGCTCAGAGAGAAAAACATTTGTCCCCATGGTCACACAGTCACAGACGCTTTGTGCACCTCCCCGCTGTTTTCATGGGCCGTGCTGATAATCCTTGCCTTCTCCATCTCCATCGCTGGCAAAATATAACACTTATACAACTTCAAAATACCAGAAACATTCATTCTTAAAGACACAGGGCAGAGGACAGGGGTCCAACTGAGATATTTCTGGGGAAAGAAAAAGAAAAAGCATGATGTATGATGTCTGAGTAAGAAATACTACGACAGTCTTCACTCAGCACTTCCTGCACAAGGCCAACAGGCCATCCATGAATGATACAGATTAACAACAAATTCAAACAGACAAACTGCAGACAAACTAGAATTGATGGCTTCCACCGAGCCGCTCGGGGAACAGGCCATGACGTAAAGGGAAAAACATGTCGGGTTCCCCCGGCCAGGTTAATCAACACAAGCTTCCCCTGTAAAAAGACGAGTGTGCGTTTGTGCGACAGCAGCCCAGTATGTGTATGCATGTGTGAACCCATTTCTCATTCACAATATGCAATCTTATTTCACGGCTGATTGTATTTGCTATACATAGGCGGTATGCATGAGGTCCTTGCCTGTATTCCTCTACCCAGCACAGCATAAATAAACAGGAACACTCTATAATCCATCATCCTGTGTGCTGTGGGAGCGTGCCCAACATAAACATGGCTTCTGTTTTCTATCTGTGTGTGTGTGCGTGTGTGTGCGTGTGCGTGTGTAAATGCTAAGATGGGTAGCACTATTATGCGTGTCCATGACTGTGAAACATAAACCGGCTGCCCTAAATGAGGATTATACTAATGAGCTTCCTCTTTGTTTCTGTGTCCCACTGCCTGGACAAGACGCGGCGTAGACAGTCCACTTTGTTTAATTACACAATTCTTTGACTCTCGTGTAAGTTTGAAAAGGGCTCACGGGGAAATCTTATTTATTTATTAGCCATGACAAACTGTTTGTTAATTAATTTGACCCATAAATGAATCATCCTCGCCCAAACTGGGTTGATGGACCCGTTGGGAAGAATATGGAAGCACTGAACACCAACTTCTCCGATTGGAGCTGATGCTGTTGTTGTTGTTTCAGACCGCTCTGAACTGAGTGCTCTCCGTTGACGATTCAGGGTCATAAAAATCACAAAACGTGTGCATATTTGGTCCATCTCTGCTGCACTAGCTGGTCCAGGTACCTCTTATCATTGAAAATGGGGTAAAAGGTGTGTCACCGTGTCAAAGTTCACCAAGCCTCTATGGCTGTAGACACATTGTTGTTGTCTATCTATTGTAACAAATGACTTCAATTTGATGGTGTTGACTGCCTATTTATGCATATTATAACCCAAGATATGAATGATAATATTTGTGATATAAAAAACAAATGTATCTATTAAATTGTCTTCAACTCGTATACTGGATCGCATCACTGTGTGGGTATTGGTTCATTTTGTATTTATTTTTTATACATCAATTGTTAATTTCTGAAATGATGCATTTCTATATAATTGAAAAAATACATTTCCATGAAAGGGTCACTATAAATCCCATAGCATAACGATGCATCCCAACTAAAGCTGCGTCTCTCTTTGACTATACTTTAGGTAATTGGTGCCTTGTGTCCGATTTATGTTAACAACTGACCTCATCCACAATATTTTCTGCTTAAGCCTAGATTGTCTTCCCCGTGGCAGTTGTTGTCATACAACACCAGCAGCCACTCTGGAGCAGAAATCCATATAGTAACAATGGCGGGGCTATTGTACCCAGCATAATGCACTTTACAATATCCTCATTCATTGCATGAGGACTTTATTTACAGAGCCCCCTTGGGTAACGCAATGCCATGCTCTGATCACACACCAGCCCACTGCATGTAATTATCCTCTGCCTGCTCTCCAATCTGTCACTGCCCAAACTAATTTGTAAGAGTGCATGTACAGTGATTAAAGAAACTTCTGTGCCATTGCAAAAAAAAAAAAAAAAGGTGGGGGCTTCTATCACTCCCCTCCAGTCCTCCTCCTCCATATTCGGGGAATTCTCCGAGAACGAGGCGAAGCTGCCATGTCAAAGTGAGCCAGGCAGACGTGTACAGATCGCCGACATCGCTAATGCCTCTGCAGCACTGGTGCAGCAGTCAAGTCGTAATAATTAAAGACATACAACATCTCAGGACTTCATTAATCATGGTTTATATGGACTTTGAAGTCGTAATGAAAAACAGCCTGCCTCTCTGGGTTTATTGTGTCTGTACAAATTGTAAGGATGGCGTACGCCAGGAATGCCCCCCTCCTGGCCGGCTGTTACAGGATGTGGTGATGGAAAACAAAAAAAGATAAGGTTTTGGTGAAAAGCTCGTGATGGTTATAGAGAGGTCAGTGGTCAAGGTTGTTTACGCAGACGCTGAGCGGCATTCAATCAGGCAAAAGTGAGCTGCTGACAGTGACTGCAGTGTAAGTTTACACGTCTTTGTGTGTTGTGCCCGTGTGTGTGTACTCAGTGGTCAATATTTCCCGTCTTTGGCTGAGCAAAATGAAGGCATATAGTGCTTTGGAGATTCAGCTTGCACTGTCACGTATCATCATCTGTGATTTTCTGTTAGTTTCTCAGATTCTCACCATGCTCTCCAGCCCTTCTGGAGGTGCATTACAGTGAGATCAGAGTGAGAGATTACTGGGTATTAAGCTCTCAGTGCCAGAAGTAGAAATTACAGAGAGGTTGTCAACGCCAGAGTTCTGTCTGCTTGTGTTCTCCTATAGAGAGAGGGAGGTAATGCTTTACTCACAGCGTTTCATCCCAATGGCTTGTGACTGCTCCCTGGCAGTGCTATCCGTGGTGAGTCACAGCCAAAAGTATGTCCAGCTCAAAGAAAGCAAAGAAAGGCAGAAAGGGACCGACTGCTTAGGACTCCAGCCCAGGACACATGCATCTTCTCCCAATAAAAGGCCCTTTGGCAGGTTTACATCGCATTAGTCCACTAAACCCAAGGAAATATACAGTGGAAGGGAGAGAGGGCATCATCCATCATCGGAAATGCAAAGGATGAAGTCACTTTATTTTCTCCCTAATGATGTGTCCCGCCTACAGGTGCAGTGGTGCAAAATCATCCTTTTGGTTCCAAAGACAGGCTATCCAGATTATATCCATTTACTCTATATTAGAATTGTATTTACTTTAAAGCTGGATATGTAGGACAAGTAGCTTTGCTTTCTCTAAATAAACATTGAGAGTTAAATAAGAGTCCAGCGTTCGAGTCTGCAGCTCCACAGTAAAACTGAGTTCTGTGTGGTAACTAGCTGGCAGTGATTCATTTCCTCCCCAACACAAGTTCCTCACTTAAATTTGTCATTTTATGGAGTGTTTCTGACAGAGCACAACTGACAGATGAAAGTTAAAGTGGCCCCTCGGAATAAACAAGTCAAAAAGCTCTGAGTTTGGCTGAATTAAAGGAGGGGGTGGGGGCTGGGGCTGCGTTTATTTAAAAAGCCAACAGCATGGTGCTCTCTGGACCCTGCGGTTTGCCAGCGTTCCTCCCAGGTGAGCTCACACTGGGCCCGCCCCCTGTCCCGGCCAGGAAGAAACAGCGTCCTCAGCTCTCCGGCTTGACTCACACATCATTTTGCTGGTAGTCAAAACAAAATTAGCACTGGTTTGTTGTTATTTCTAGTTAGCTCATCATGCCTTCTGTGTTCATCATTTCTGAGGAGAGACATTTTTAGTTTGCCACCTTTGCGTTTCTAATGATTAAGATCAATGAAGTATTTTGTGAAATGGAAGGCACTCAAACGCATATTTATTACGTCAAACGTAATAACCATGCAACTTTGAACAAATTACTGAATGAATAAGGAATGGCGTAAATCAAACAATTACTGTTTAAATTTTAAAGATGAACAATCAAAGCAGTAGTATTGTGACATCGACTGGGAACTTGAAATATTAAGGAAGAAGACATGTGATCATGAAATATTGTTGGTGATATGGACCCAGCAGTTTAGGACCTCACCTAGAAAAGTCAATTTAGACCATAGTGCCCCCTGGTGTTTATCATGTGTTTTACAGGCTTAAGAAAGAGTCTCTCCACGACTAACAAATACAATTCTGGTGACGCGGATATTATCACGTGAGGTAATATTACTGAACAAAAACAACCATTATAGAAAGTATGGGGAAAAACTGAGAAAACAGATATATAGTAACATAATTTTTAGATCGTATCACAATACATTAATGGGACAGTCTTAGTTGCAGTGATCTGAGTGGTCATAGAAATATTCAAGGAGACAATGCAGTCCATAAGGGTAATTACAACTAATGTATTTCTAATGAGAATAAATATATATATTAAGTTCGTTACAACAATAATAAATAAAAAGTCAAACACTCTCCTCGGAGTACGATAAGAAAACTGTGAAGCAAGCACAACATCAAGATGACGTCTCTCTGTAAACAAGCTTTCTTTCTTCATCAAATTGTTCAGCAGTTTCAGGTTCACAGCAATATTTTCCTCTGCACTTCCATAACCAGAAATAGATTATCCAGGCTGTAAAAAGGTTTTTATTCTCCTTGTGGCCTGGGTTTCCTTCCCCAGGCCGTCCACCTCGTCTGCCACTCGCAACGTCTCTCTGGGATGCAGGAAGAGGTAGTACAGCACGAGGCACACCAGCCCCAACACTGATCCTCCTAAGATTAAGCCACTGACTGTCAGAAGAAATGTGGCTGTCTGCAACTCTGGCTTCAGAAAAGCCAGCAGTAAAGGAGCCGAAATGTTTAGGAAAGCATAGAACAAGTAATAGATGATCATGGCGTTCTTGGTGTCCTGTCCTTTGACGTTGAAAAAGGTGAACGTGAGGATGACCCCAATGACTGCTCGGTACAGAAGCTCCAGCTCTCTGGATGAGCAGAAGTTGGTCTGAAGCATATGTGTCCAGATCGTCCCCAGCAGCCAGAGGACGGTTAGGGCTACTGTGCTGTAGGGGCTCAGTATGAGGAGGAGGGTGTAGCTGAGGATGTGGCTGGTGATGGTGCAGAGCTTGTAGAGGAGGTAGATTACTGTGGGGAGGCCGGAGGGCATCTCCCCGATGTGGGGGAGGGATCTACGCAGGCAGCGGCGATAGTCAACCAGGGACCAGGCTATGTTAAAGAAGGAGAACGCCATTGAGAGATCTGAAAGAAATGGACAAATGCATTACACGATGACACACTGAATTCCCGAAACATGTCGCTTTCTGCCGCTACTTACACTGCAAGACTGAGCAACCCTCGTGGCCCAGCACGATGTACAGCTGCAGAAGGAGTTGGGGGACACTCTCCAGGAAAGTCTCAAACATTTTGAGCATGCTCAGATCTGTAGCCATGCAAAACAAATTGTGGTGCACATCTCTCCTCTCATCCACTGTATAGGAATTTGATGATTTCCAAACCACTTTGAAGCCCCTTTTCAGCAATTGATAATACCTGTAGGAATAGGGGGCCAAACACAATGACAACACTGTCAGACAGGTTTTTTTGCATTTTGTCAGTATTTTCCTCATCATGTGCACACACATGATTGACATTCCATGCACTGCAGCTGATATGTGGCTATTCCAGTTTGTGCTTAAACATTGAGCTGGATTTGCTTAACTCACATTTTGAGTCACAGCATGCATGCATTCCACAGGAACTTATGTTATAATACAATTATGCAATTATACAAAGTCCTACCTGGTGAAGATGCCCATTCCGAAAATGTGCAGGACAACAAGCCATCCTTTGGACAAGCCCGATATGGTTGGTTTGTCCTCAGCGTTAACGAGAACATCTGTCATGTCGTCCCTGAACCAGGTATGGCTGAAGATCTGTGTCACCAGCAGCCCGACCAGAACAAACAAGAGAGTCAGGCCACTCCACACAAAATGACTCTTTTGAAAATACTTCACTGCCAGTTGGATGTCCGTCCAAATGTCCCCCACGTACAAGAACAGTCCAGCAATGGTTAATAACCATCGCACTTTAGTGTATTTAATGTCTGATGGAAGCATTTTGTTGTCAGTTGAGAACTTCAACCAAACGCTTTGCTCTGGGATGAAGGTAGAAATGTGGTTTGTTCAGTTTTGCGTTGAAGGTTCTGAAGAGAAGCTGCTGTGGACGTTTGGTGATGGACTCCAGCAGTTCAGGTGCCATTGTTGGTCAATCTGTAAAAGCATTATGACGTGATGAAAAACAATAAGTATCATGGAAAAGACAGAGTGCTTATCACGCGCATATGTTTTGTTGAAATCTTGTGCAGATTTACCACAAATCTTATGACAGTGGTGAAATGCTGCGTGACTGCAGCCTGCTGGCCTTTGAACTTGATCATAAACGTGTTACTCCAGGATCCTGCTTAATGGCGTACTTGTAAACAATTATGTAATCAGCAGGAATGATATGACGATCTATGTTCATTCCGAAGTCTTTAATAAGATTTACTGTATTTCTTATTTTTTTTACACCTAAATGGCATTTTAAAACCAGTTTTCTCAATAACAGAATACCTTAATTTGTGACTTTCGTAAAGTCTTTACATCCTCGAGCCTCAATATATTATTATATTACACTGTTTAGTGAAAGGTGATAAAGTAATGCAATAAAAACGTAGCACAATATCAAAATGACATTCATATTATCTTCACCTCAATAGAATAAAGCCAAAGTTGATTTCATTTCTTGTATTTCCATACAAATTATTGACATATTATTCTGAACTCATATACAAATCCCAAATTGATCAAATTCTGACATAATTTACGTATAATTATTAGTGCATGAATGTCACAATCAATTCAACTTACCAACCATGGCAGTCAGCTGTGCGCACGAGCAGTGGCCAAAACGTCTACATGCAGCAGGTCTCTTTCTCTTTCCTTGAAACTTATGACTCATAAGTCACAAGCTCCACCTCTGGACTTATATAGTCAAACCGGAACAAACTACATAATAGATCTTGTGTCTTTGTGCAAGTAGGTGTGTGTGTGTGTGTATGTGTGTGTTTGTGTGTAACTGGGTAACACTTCCTACTTCAACTTCTCTGTCCCAATCTGTTGTCATTTAGACATGAAGACATATTTGATGGGTTGAATTGCAGCCAGTCAGTGATGAAATGTCAAGGTAAACCCAAACATATTACCTAATTTTCAAAGACAGGTGTATCTTTTGATCGCTGTGCACACCTTGCACAGGGCTTTTCCTGTAATCTAAGCACTTACACTAAGCGGGACAATCTTTATCCAAGGTAGGAACACTGTGATGCACGTCGTATTTACAAAACACAGAGTAATACAATGTGAACTTGGAATACTGACACTGCGGCCGCCTTATTTGGTCGGGTATGACCAGTATCTCGTGGTGGGTAACAAACTGGCATTACTCATGCAGTATACTGACTTTAGTAATCTTTTCTACTTTTTATATAAATAAAGCAAAGCAGCCCTTACATACACTTAGTTCAAATATCAGTTTATTCTATTGTGTTTGGTTTGGAATACATATGACAACATGTAGGTAGGTTATGCGTCTCAGCCACTAGGGGGCCCAGGAAAAACTGAGCTGTGGATCCCTTACCCACTTTGTGTGTGACGTGTGTGTCCTGAAGTATTAAGTACCCGTCAGCAAAGCCCCTGGAGTGTAGCATCATCTATAATACGTGTACAGTATTTTGATTAAATTAATACATTTTAGGGAAATAGGATTATTTGCTTACTTGCTGAAAGTGAGATGAAAAGATTGATCAGTAAAACTGAATGTGCAATACTGTTCTTATATTTCTGTGCCTTATTTTATATATTTTCTTATACTATTAGCATTTATAGTACTTTTTTGTATTCTGTTCTATTTGTACCTTAAGTTTTAAGTTATTGTAATTCTGTGTGGAAGGAGGACCTAGCGAAGTTTTTCATTGTACTGAGTGACTATCTGCTAACTATGAATACAAATATCTCGATATCCGTCCAATTATGACAGTGGTATCAATATCTCCTCTAACTCTTGGCAAGAAAGCAAATAAGTCCATTAAATAATAATGGATCCACTATACCACTTCGACCAGTAACTCAACAAAACAAAGAATCTCTTGTCAGAAATAAGTGAGGCAAAATACATCAATACATGCAATGGGTTTACTACTCGTATACTGACTACTCTGATGTTTTTAATGTATTTTTTTTATATTCATCTTGTTTATTGCATATCATATGTATATGTAAGGGTTGATAAACGTGTAACTGGAGTCAAATCCCATGTATGTGTACACATACACGGCCAATAAAGCTGATTTTTTTATTCTTATTTTGATAATAGTATACTCTCTTTTACTCCAAGCCTCTAGGGAGCGATCGAGAGCCTCAGCTGTTTCTCTCCTGTGCGTAAAAGAGTCTCGTTGGTCAGACTCCGCGGCTCGACCCTCCCACTAGCAGAAGAGTGACACGCCATTCAATTTCTGCCTGCTCCGTCGTGTGTAGGAAGCAAGAGGGAGTTTTGAGCGTCCTCGTACAGACGGATAATAATAATAATAGCCGATCGGAAAACCGACTCCATCTGCGCCGCGTAAAGCAAAAGTGGTGCCGAAGAGTGTCGACATGGGGATCCGAAAGAAGACGACCAACAAGAACCCGCCAATGCTGAGCCATGAGTTTGTCATCCAGAACCATGCAGATATTGTTTCCTGCCTCGCTATGGTGTTCCTTCTCGGGCTGATGTTCGAGGTAAGTCCCGTCCACATGTTGAATGGGTTTGGGTCGTGGGTCACACCGGGGAGCTCTGCTCTGCGATCCAGGATGCCGAATGCTCCCCATCTGTTCTCCTGGAAAGTGGCATGGCTGTCTGATCTATTCTTCAAACTACTTCCTCCCGTGATCGAAAGTTTTCTTTGCACCGGTGGCCTCGCTTTTGCTTTGAAGCGGCGAGATTATTGATGTATTCTGGGAAGGTTTTCCTGAATGTATAATGCGGGTTTTGTTGTGTCGTTATTAAAGCGACGTGTGCATTAGAATCCACTGTCCATCTGGCTGCTTCCCATGTTGAAATCGATATTTCAAATCGCTCGTCTGCAGGCCCCCGTCGTTTGAGCGTTAACAAAATAAACAAAGTTTTTCATGTGTAATTAATGGATGTATCTTTCATTGTGTTTATGGAAACGTCTCCGCTTGCTGTAGACTTGCAACGTTGCATCGGTGGCCGCAATAACCGCACCAACGCTCCCCCGACTCGGTTGCTTTATGCGTAGACGTGTTACGTGGCAATCACACAACGACTTTAGAGGGCTGTCATCACACAAACCCGCTCGCACCCAAAGTTTGGAGGCGAACAGCGTTTCGAGTCTGACTCGATGCGGTCGGGCCGACAGTCGGGACCCGGTCACACCGACCGCCCGGCTCGGTAGCTGCATGCTGCTCGACTTTTCGCTCAGATTCATGGTCCATTTCAGTCATGTTTCATCCTCGGTGAAAAGCGGCGCCATTAGTGTCGAGTCTGCGGGAGTTTCGACTACTTCCGGTTTTCGTTCTACAAAGTAAAACCCCCCTTTTGCGCCAACAGCTGTTGCAACGTGCGCGTTGTATCGTAATGACAGCGTGGACGTTTTCAGAAATTATGGCTGTTTATGACACTTTAATTAAAGAGTGACTGCTTCTCCCTTGTGTTTCGTTTTAAGTTTTCCTCACACTTGTTATTTTGTTGTGATTGAAGACAAAGCAACTTCCCGTTGTGACCTTAGTATTTGAATAACTTGATATCTATTTGGTTCTCGGATAGGCAACAATACTTCGTTGGCTCGTTTTGAATTGCCCGTCACACATCAGTCACATTACCCTTATATAATAAAAAGGAATACTTCATTTTAAATATTTAAATTCTTCTTTGTATTCTCCAGAAGTTAGTTGGTGGAGATTATTGACCATTTTTCTGTTATCACAGCAGTATTGCATATTTCCCATATGGCCTCATGTTTATTGCTGATCTTTGTGTATTATCACCCTAAAATTGCCATAATAGATTGACAAAATGTATCATTCTGTGACATTAAAACCAACGTGTCACTGATACTTCAATATACCTCTAAGTCACTGTTAGTCACTTCCTTATTGGCCCTGCAGGGAATCCTTGATGTATAAATGCAATGCTCCAAGTTTGTCATTTCACCCTTTCTCATTTCACTGAACAAATATATATGTGCACGTGTACAGGCCTGTATTACAAATACTTTTTTTTCCATCTACAGGTCACCTCAAAGTTTGCAGTGTTATTCATAACTATCCAGTACAATGTCACCATATCAACTAACGGTAAGTTAAGGGTTCAATTGAGAGCACAAGATAAGTGGTGAGAGCAGATGATGTGTTAAAATTGTTATTGCATGATTTGTCTTCAACATACAATGCAGTATTCTCTCAGAGTCGTCCTGCTGGAAGCCTCTCATTTAGATTCTAGAGCGGTTCTCACGCAGCTTTAGACAAACCCATTTGAGAGCTCCTTTTTTCCCCCCCTTTGGAGCTAAATTTAGTCTGCCTGATTTACAAAGTTCTCTTGTGGCAAGGTTGTGCCGGGTGAATTGGGCTAAGGTGTAATATAGGCCTCTCCATTCAAGTCCTGCTCATTTCAAGGTTAACAATTTCGTTGCCAACTTCAGATACTGTTGAAGGAATTTCCAACCACAGAGCTTAGTCATACTCTGCGGTTCAGGCTGGAGGTTTGCAGGCTGCCAGCTGGTGATTCAGTTCTTATCTGAGTCCGTACCTCACTCTGTAACTCATTTACAGCCTCTATCTAATTAGACAAATAACTGGCAGCTAAATATCTCTGTAGTGAAACATTCTGTAACGGCACTGTGTTTACATTATTTTTCCCTCTCTTTAACAAATGATTGGACTGATGTCGTTACGTGGTTGCATAAACCATCAGCGGCGCCTCGGCCTGCGTCGTCTGTCTCTGTGCTACAACTCATCACATCACTCGCAGTGGTACACAGATGGCAGGCCGGAGGCTGTATAGATAATATGCATGTAATGTTCGTATGTTAATATGTTGTGTTATTGTGCTGAGGCGGTTAATGTCAAAGTGGTGCAATACTGCACAGTCATGACTCACTAATCCAAACGCATCATCTCAGGAATTGAGTTTATTAAACATGGGAATCACTTGATTACATTTAATTAAAATGGCTCAACAGTTCATGTTGGGGATGAGCAGGGTTCATCTGACATGTTGTATGCTAGTGAAACACATTGGGCCTCATGTAGCAGCATTCTCTGAAATGTTTCTAATATATTCCAAGCGAAAAAGATGCACCAAATGTTCTTAACAATTCAAATCTGCTTTTACCCAGGTGTGTTGATTTTAATAAATCTCACCTGATCATAAACTGGCGGCCTATGGTTAATTGCTAGAACAACACCCCCTAAAGATCAAGGGCAGGTGTTGTGCTGTATGAAAATACCACGGCACATGTCCATTTGAAATTTGAATATGGAAAAAAAAAAAATCAGCAGCCAGAAGAAAACCTTCAGCTGATGCCGTTTGATTTTCCTGTAACGCCAGTACTGCCACCTCAACTTAAATACACTGAGCAGTATACACGCCATTCAGAAGCTGAGCACACACAATATTACACAATGGTTTGTATAGTCTTTAGTGAGATCAATGGCCTAATAGTATCTTGTGTTTCCTTGCATTGAACAATCTGTGAACACATTTTTTTTTTTCTTATCTTGGTATGAGTGTTCTCAAAATGTTCTCTTAGCAACTAGAGCATGTAGAGCAAGAATACAAAAAAGAAACGTTACAAAAATCGGAGCAAATGTGTGTGTATGTCGTTTGCTGAATTGTGCCTATTGCCAGATACAAGTCTTTATTTGACTATTATCCGGCTCATTGTGATAACTCTGATGTCTCTGCGTGCTTCTGCAGGCCCAGAGGAGACGCCCGTGAACCACTTCCACCATGGCATCAAGGACTTGGCCACCACCTTCTTCTACATGCTGGTGGCCATCATCATGCATGCCATTATCCAGGAGTACGTGCTCGATGTAAGTGAGACACAAGCTTGATTACACAGACTTACATTTTTAGTTCTGCATTATTATTTTTTTTAATTGTTGTTCATCTTTGCAGAAAATCAACAGGAAGAAGCACTTCTCCAAAACCAAGCACAGCAAGTTCAATGAGTCGGGCCAGCTCAGCGCCTTCTACTTATTCTCCTTCGGCTGGGGCGCCAGCCTCCTGCTTTCTGTACGTACAGTACACGCTGTCGTTGTTCTTGGCTAAATATGTTTTATCCCTCCAACAATGTGCACGATTGTAATGTAAATGCCTTTTTTTGTGTTGTAGGAAAACCTCCTGTCCAATCCAGTCACCCTGTGGGAGGGTTACCCCCACACACTGATGCCGTACGTATTGTTGATGTGTGGAAGCTGTGTGCATTTTAGAGATTAGGTGTAAAAAAAATGTTTTATAAGAGCTTCAAGTATGGCTGTGAATTATATAAAACATTGCATTTTTGTTTTCCCTCAGATTCCAGTTGAAATTCTACTTTATTAGTCAGCTGGCCTACTGGTTACACGCTCTGCCTGAACTGTATTTCCAAAAGACAAAAAAGGTTTGTGAGACATCATGACGTGCTGCAGGGTCCGCTTGGACCCTCGCACTACTTCCTGTTTGACTTCCTTGGTTATGTTGCATTGTTTCAAAGAGTCGTACTCTCCTTGCTTGATTCCACGTGCAGAGTAAATATTTACCGCTCTCGGCCTCCCATCCTTTGTGTTTACTGTTTAGGAGGATATTCCACGCCAACTTGTGTACATCTCCCTGTACCTGGTCCACATTGCAGGCGCCTACATCCTGAAGTAAGAGCTTCCGCTTTTGGAATAAGGGATTGTGTTGAACAGAACATGTGGCGTTTCTCCTGTGTTTGTACACGGTCCTTCAGGAGAACGTTAGCTGTGTCTCGTGAGCCCCCGTGTTGCTCCTGTCGGTTGTAATAAAGGGAATCGTGTGTCTTTCAGTCTCCACCGTCTGGGTCTGGTCCTGCTGGTGTTGCACTACTTTGTCGAGCTTCTGTTCCACATTTCCCGACTGATCTACTTCAGCAACGAGAAACGACAAACCGGGTGAGTTCTCGTGTGCCGAATGGTGTGCTCTAACCACTACGTGATGGTCTGTGGACGCTGTACCAGTTAAGGATTACTGGTGATGACAAGTCCTCCTTTTGTCTTCCAGTTTCACCATATGGGCCGTCTTGTTTGTCCTTGGGCGGCTGCTCACCCTGTCCTTGTCCGTCCTCACCGTGGGCTTTGGCCTCGCCACATCTGAGAATCAAGGCTTTGATTTGGCTGCAGGGAACTTTAATGTTATTTTTGTTCGGTAAGTGAGTCTGAGAAAATATTTTTAAAACTGCTAACTGGATTCATGCTTATCTGACCATCTACAAGCGATTGTCTTTTTTTTAATTCAACATTCATCAAACCACAAAAAAAATCCACTCTGAAATATGTATTTAGCGTTCCTTAAGTTGCTGCTTGTGATGTTTTTGTCCATTCTCTTGATATGTTCTAACTCATGGGGTAAATCCGTCAACATCAGGTTGACCACTTGGAGTAAAGGAACAAAAGCTCATTTCTACACTCCCCGTGTAATACTGAGGTCCAACAATTGTACAGGAAGGGCTCCATTGTAGAAGAGGAAGAGTATTTCACCCTCTAGCTTCAATTAGAATGAAATGAGTTATTGAGTTTTCGGGATTGTAGGAAATCAAGAAGTCATAATGGACTGCTTTGGATGTTACTGAGTATGAGAGGGTGAGCCAATATTTTCGACAGGGACTGGAGAGAGGTCAAACTTTGTATTAACGTGTGACACACTGCTTCTTTATCAACCTTTTTGATTTACTGACTCTTTTAGGATGACTGTCCTGGCTGCCATCTGCCTCACTCAGGCCTTCATGATGTGGAAATTTATCAACTTCCAGCTGCGCCGGTGGAGAGAGCATGCCCAAGTCCAGACTTTGAAAAAGAAACCAGTTCCTTCCAAGAGCAAATCAAAGAAAGACAAAGGTGAGCACAAAGCGTGGGGCGCGTTTACATGGTTGTAAATGTGTTCTTCTGCAAAGCACCGGACATTAGGCGATATGCATTTCCTCTTATTATACGCATAATGTTTACACATGCTCTTAACATAAGTAATTGATATAATGGAACTAATGTGTGTGTGTGTGTGTGTGTGTGTGTGTGTGTGTGTGTGTGTGTGTGTGTGTGTGTGTGTGTGTGTGTGTGTGTGTGTGTGTGTGTGTGTGTGTTCTTTGTTTTTAGCCAATGGAGTAAACGGAGTGAACTCTCACGCAGGCGACTCACCGAAAGCAAGAAAAGAGAAGTCGTCATAAATTCATTCCCCTCTATCCCGTCCTTCCCAAAGAACCATCGCAGCCCGTGCTTTCGTGGCTGCCTCCGACCAACAGTCCCTGCATCTTCAGCTCCCACAAAGGACTGACCTCCCAGCTGGACTTCAAGAGCCAGAATGCATTTAGCTTTTCTTGTCGGCAGTCGTCCAGCACGCCTTGATTTAAGAATCATTGCTCCGCTGTGCCACCTCGAATAAAAACAAAACAAATTCCCAAACAAACTATGAAAAAAAAAAAGACCTTGTTTAAGAAGTGCCTATTGATACAGATTGTTTTGTATAAGGTGTGTAAAAATTCAGGAATGATGCCTTCAGTGTTTAATGTTTCTCCCAAGTCAGGTCATGTCATGCTTTTTTCCAAAATGTGTATTCCAGCTTGTGATTTATTTCCTTTTTTCTTGTATTTATAACTGCTAGCAGCTCCTCTTCTTTGCCACTGACTCCTCTCCTTCTTTGGAGAGATATTTGTAAACATTTTTTGTAAGAATTTACTAATAACATCATTTTTTTTTTTTTTTTTTTCCCCTTCCCCCCCATCAGTGAAGGTTGCATACAGTACTGTTAGAATCTCTGGGTTCACACCACAGACTGTTCAGACTCACACAGCCGGACACTGTTACAATGTTTTCACTGTGTCACTGGCCAACAGACATTAAGATGGAAAGAAAAGTAGAGGATTTTCAATATCCACGCATGGATGGAATAGGGAAGCGTGCATAAAAGCAACCCAAGAAAACAGGAGCCATCTCCCTGTCCTACTATATGTAGGTTCACAGTTAGGTATAGTGCAAAACTGCCACTAAAGATGGAGTAACCTGATGTAGCATTTAATTATCTTAGTTCAGAGCAGCTTTTAGTCACAAAAACATATCCCTTGCCATGAAATGATGCTCACTCTATTGCCGTTCTGCCTCTAACACTGTCATTAATTGAACACACTTTGTGTTTTAGTTTTGAGTGATATGAGAAAATGTCAAATCAGACAAAACATCCCTTTAGTTTGATTGAATCACTGTCTTGTATGGTCCATAATAATTTGCTGTTTAATGGGAATGGGTTCGTTGTATTTGTTTGTCCCTGCATATTATTGCTTAAAGTTTAAAAGTCCACAAGAATGATTTGTTGTTAAAGCACGGTTGAGTTTGAGAAAACCATATTTTGTTGGCTCTTTTGCCCCCGCACCCACAACAAACATGTGCCAAATGAGCCTGATAGACTGTTGATATATGCCTTTCACTTACATGCCATAAAATGAATTTACAAAATCTATGGAGGGCACTCAACTGTATTGCAAGAATCAATCGCCTAGATAACACTTGTTTATTCAATTCTGATTTTAGGAACACAGTAAGTCATGGCCGTCTCCAGCAGTATATCAGAAGTGTATTTGGTTTTCTCAGCTTGTCCTGATTGTTTATCGAAGGAATAAAAATGTTTATTGAAAGAAACAACATTAAGAGTTATTTTTCTTTAATTCATGAAACCCAGATTTGCATCGATAGGGCTTTTCCATCCATACAGCATGCTCAGACCCTCAATATGCATACAGAAAGATTATTCACAAGAAGCAAAAAAGGAGGAATCCCTCTTCCAGGACCAACAGAAATGCAAGGGATGTTGTGTGCATAGAATAATAGATGCATTTTCTGTTCACATTTTAGTGTTGGCTAATAGAAACAGACTCCAAGTGATGGAAAACATAATAATGGGGAGGTGTCGTAATTATATGGCATATTAGTGCATTGGTTCCCAAACTAATTTCTTGGGTTGTCATACTTTATTTCAGTTATCTTGTCAGTCACAGTGTAGATTACGCAACATGTAGGTGTGAATGGTGTTCCAAAGCCATCTCATACAATATTGTGCACACAAATATGTATTTTATACAGAGCACTGTTCTGAACAAACCTTGCCCTCAGGTAAACAAACATAAACAGCAACTGCGAGAAAAACCTACACAAATAGTGGTGTGTGGTTAAATGTGTCTGCATGGAGTTTCTGTACTCTACAGTCCACTCTTGATCATATCATCTTGTAGAAAACACCCTGTTGATGTTTCACCTATCTGCCACTTGGTGGCGGTGTTGCACACGTTTTAATTGAGAGAAAACGCCTCCTTGCCCGTTTGATCTATGGATAGTTGACCACACAGTAAATCAAGGTACCTAAACTAGGACACGCTTATTTATAATATTTATAAAGCTTGACATGTTATGAATGTGGTGCAATACGTTTTGTTCATTTTGTAAAGCAGCCAACATAATTGCACAGTGTTTGTTGAAAAAAAACCGACTCTGCACATTTCTTTTCGGGTCACCGTCTAGTTACTATTTAATTACAATGTCTCTATCTTTAAATTAACTAGATTAAATAGAAATTGAACTTTTACAGATGTTGTTAAGGGAAACTTCAACAGTCTTCTATTTACAACAATTTGTATTTATCATAGGTCTATCTTAAACATGTTGGTAAACAGTACTTACATTAGTGTAGATGTATTGGTGTAACACATAAACCCCTTTTCACTATATTGGTATATTAGAGTTGAGATGGGGGGGGGGGTCATAGTTTCCCTACCTCTTAAACCACATACATTTAAACATCAGCTACTGACAGTCGTGGCAGTGTGGGGGCTTTAAGTAACTGTCAGTGTTTTGTTTTCAAGATGAAATGTCAACAAATGAATGCCCTTCGATCAAAATATAAAGAATCGTGTCATCCTCTAAACAGGTAAATCAGCGTTGGGGTTGCGTACGAATCCGGCGGCGCTGAGTTGATACTGCTGGAGCCCCGTGATGTGGTTTGGTGTGGGGGAGGATAGCAGCTACCAGCCAGATAAACACTCAGCATTGGTTTGCACAGCAGGAGTAACATGGCGGCACAGTTAGCCAGCAGAAATGTTGTTTCACTACCGCCAAGGTCAGAGCGGCGTCTGATAAACGGAATTTAACAACGAGGACGCAGCTGAAAGTGTTAAATCGTAAGTAGCCGCACGTGTCGGCGCTCGTTTGCCGCGACGGGACGCGGTGTTTTCGGCGTGAAAAAAAAAAGGGATCCAGTGCGAGGTCTTCAATCTCGGTTGTGTGTCTGTCTGGCACAGGCTCTCGCTTCGGCGTTAGCTTATTAGCAAAGCGTTAGCTCCTTGGCTAAGCCCGCTGCCTGTGTCAATAGTGTTTTCTGCAGCAAACTCCATCAGACCAGCGACTTATTCCAAATGTTTTGTCAGCCGCTTTTTAAAAAATTATTTCGCGGTGACCCCGCCGTATACATTTTATGTAAAATAAAAAAAAATGTAGCGTGCACAACACTTTCATATGTCGTTGTTTTGTGTTGTGTTTTTTTTTTGTGCTGAGTGAGCGAGTGACCGTGTTCACAACACCGGACGAAGTTCGCCAGTACGGCAGGGACGTAGTTAGCATGCTAGCTGCGGAGCCGCAGGCTAGTCTGGCTGCTCGCACGTCGTTGTCAGAATAGAACGCGAGCGGGTTCGGGACGGTTCTGACCCGCGTGGGTTTGAGCGGGCTGCGAACCCAGTTTGTTGTGGTATTAACCATGCCACTGTGCTACTTGCTACGTTAGGTAAGTTGGGTGAAATTCCTCTATTTGTTCAGGGTGCAAGGACCATTCTCGTTTTTTTTTTGCTGAACTAATGTTTCTCTTGTGTTTGGCTGGCGTTACTACGCATCGTCGAGGTGCTCCGCTACCAGGCTGCGGAGCAGCCAACGCGTTGTCACTTTTAACCGGTAACGGTTGGCTTTAAACATTTTGACAAAGTATTCAGTAAAGTTCACCCGTGTACTCGAGTAATGAGGAACCCCCAAGTGTCGCACCGCGCTCGAGCTTGGAACAGGAGAACGCTGCGTTAGTTTGTTGTGGCGTTGCGTTCCAAATACGTCATACGACTTCTAATTATGTGTTCAACGCAATTTGCTGGCAACGCAAATTGCGTGACACTCGGCGGACGTCACTGCGGGGATGTACATGGAGGCAAGACTTTTAATTAAATACAGAAGGTGTTCTCTGGAAAAAATGGCCCCATGGGGACGGGACGCCGCCGAGAGTTTTGACTTGTGTGTTGCTTTGTTGTGCCCGTGCACTCCTTTTATGGGCTCTCGTGCTTGACTGATTCAGGACTAAGCAGGCAGACAGCTTGTGCCATGTCAGTGATTGTCAACGCTCCTCTCAGTAATGCTGGAGGAACGCATCTTGTGGAACCAGTTGAGCAGTTTCTGTTGCATCACTCTGCCCACCTGATGGTGCACAGCAGCCCTGGTGTCACATCACTGATGTGGGCTTTAATATGATATGTTGTCCAGCTGCAGTTTGGCTGCAACTTCAGGGCTGCTGTGGAAACGTGCTGGATCTCGGTCGGGTGTCTTTATGTTGCGGTGAAAGATAATTCACTCTTTACTCACTCTTTCTTTTGGTGTACATATTGGCTGAACAGTTATTCCTGGTCTTGACAGGAAAAGACAAGAAGTATAAAAAAATTGCATATGGCCCCTGTGACAACCCTTCCCTGGTTGCAAAGAATGCAGCCCTGCACAGATGAAAGTATGCATTCCATCAGTATGTGTGTACAGTGTATGTAATAGTGCTTTTGTTGTATGTTCTATCTTCGCTCTAAGTACACTAGTCTCTGTTAAGATTCATATAACAGGGCTTTTGCCCTTGGGTGGTACACGGGAAAAATTGTTTTGTGTCATTTCGACTAAACGGTACAATAGAACGACTGTTTGGATGATGACTATTCAGGAATTCATTCAAGCGTGTATGCAAGTATGTGGATGTTTATACAAGGATAACTGACTGGAGGTTTTTAGCACTGACTTGGCACAGTTGGTATAATGTCATTACTGAAAAGTAATTCTCTGACTTAACCCATTGTATAATACAGCTATTGCAACAGGTGTGAGAGAGTCATGCCAAGCGGGTCACATGACTTGGAAGCGATCTCTACCTTAATGTCTTGCTCTCGTGCTCGCTAGTTGTTTTCTATCGGCCTAGGCGCCACTCACTCAGCCCTGTAATTTCCGTTGCACAGACCCATCTAGCTGTATCGTCGTATAGCTCTTTTTGGTAGTTCAATGTGTGTTCACGAGTCCATAAAACAAAGCAAAGTGTTTTCTATTGCAATTGGAGACAAGCCTCCCATCTTGTAATCACTGACTTTTGCCCTGTGATAGGCTTGCTTTGTTGCGTCACCTGAGTGATACTGTAATCATTTGACCCTTGTTCTGTAGCATGCGCTGCCAGTTCTTGGGTTGTTGACTGTCACTGTTGGCCTTAAATCAAGTTTTTGTATTTGTCAGACATACATTGTCATGTATGCATACTTTTCATATGTGTTGCTATGAGACAATCCTTAAACTAAACACATTGTATCTTTTAAGCATAAATGATGTGCAAGACTAACCTGTGAAAACATGTAAAGTTAATCAATGAATTCTTTAGCCTCCTTCTAGCCCAATAGACTTGAACATAAATGGATAATCGCAGTGTCCCCTGTTTGATATATATATATTTAATTGTAATTTATTTTTGGGGGGAGACTGTAGTGAGTATCATACTTGCAGTTAATACTGATTGACACTTTGAACTTAGTGTGTGAAATCAGTAGCTACACAGCATGTCTGTTAGTTATATCTGGGGTAATCTTTAGGATTTGGTCAGTACATTCAATTAAAATGAACTATCAATGAACTACATAACACAGATGTTGGCATGGATGCCTAAATCACACAAGGACCCCAGGTAATTCTGGCCAGTTGTTATTAAAGCATTACGCTTTTCTTAACAATGTATTTAACTTATCCCCACTGGAATCATTAGTAGTGATAGAAGAATGAAAAACTCTCCTAGATGTTTAAACTCATATAGTGCTGGAATGATTCGTCAGTTAACCGATTAGGCTTTCAGCAAAAAACGAATCGGCAACAATATGAAAATCAATGAATTGCTAATGTCAAATTTAGAAGCTAAAATGCCAGATTTTCTGTTTGTAGGCACCAATTTGTATTATCTTGTCTTCTGGTATAGTATCATATCTTTGGGGCTTCGGCTGTGTATAATCATGATTTGCACCCCTAAACACACTACTGGGCCTCGTTATTTGAATATTCCTATTAAAATACTTACTGAGAAGTTGAATCTCAATCTAAGAAGCACTCTGTTGGATAATCTTTGATGTTAGTGCTGAAGTTTATAAATGTATGACAGCTAACAAATCTAAAGAACACGTTAATTTCAATTTAACATAAAACCATTTTAAAAAATGGCATGTTTTACTCGTTAAATACTCCGGCTCTTCTCATTTCCACACACTTCTCGTAGCGAACAACATTAAGTTGACTCGTTTGAACCAGGCAGGAAAATTACGTCCCTGTCTCTGCCGCTTAGTGCGTCCAGCTCCTGAACAACACCATACCCCTCTGTCTCATACAGGCTCTTTAATGTGTGTACTCCTGGGCTCCTTTTTAACAGCAGTGTCAGATGACAACATCCAGAGCTGGCAGGAATCTGGGCGTTCATAAGGATGTTGCAAAGTATTTCTGCCCGTGCTCAAATCTGCAAATTCCACCCAAAGAACGAATGTTAGGAAAAATTGTACGGGTTGCTTTGCTCTTTGGGGAAAACCACTATGACCAGTGAAAGAAGACTTAAATTATTAGCATTTTACCGTCAAATTTAAAAGACACCAAGATGGAAGATAGACATTGAGCAAATGCACAAAGGCTTCTCGTCAAATTTAGCTGTTACAGATCAGGTTACGTCGTGTTATCTGTCCATCACATGCCGTAAGGACCACGGTGTATTCTTGACATGATGCACTGCTTCCCCTGGTATCTGTTAGCCTTGTCTCGCTGGGCATCTCACCCGGCTGTCTCTGCGTTAGTGTTGTCATGGAAACAGCAGTGTGACAGGTCCTGGGTGGGCGTGAGGGATGAGCTGTGGGGAAATGGCCAGGTTTTTACAGCATAGGGAGAGAGGAGGTGGGGGAACGGCGAGAGAAGAGACGTCAGAAGTGAGGCAGAGATGGTTGATGGAAAGCTGAGAGGGCTTCGACATGGAAGAGGAGGAGTCAGATTATTTACTCCCTCGCTGCTTCAAGGCGTGTTGTCATTGTGTTGTTTGGCTGACCTTAAACCAGCCATCCCCTCTATCTGTGCTAAGAGTAGGTCCTGTCTTGAAAACAGCAGCCTGCAAGGGATGTTTTTTGGTTTAACCGCAGAACTGAAATCATCCCGAGTACAGTGCTTGTTATTAAGGAGTTATAACAATGAAGATAAGTGTTGTCAGATATGCGCTAAATTACAGGGTTTGCTCGGGATGAACTGGAGGGATTCTCGTGACAACACAGTTGTTTGCTGATAAAATTTAGACCAAATTATCTCTCGAATAACTTGCAGCTTTTAGTTTGCACCCAGTGATTGGCGATCCAGATGTCCAATTGGCAGTGAATGGCCATGGAAGAGTACGCCTTTCAAAATAGTTATTCAGGAACATTTAGGCTCAATATTGGCAAACACGTGCCCTGGTGAAGTGTCCTTGGCTTGTCTGTGCTAATTTTCCAGGTGGGGTAATTCTCTGTGGCAGTCGCTTTTGTTAGCAGGATATTCGAATATGTAATGTTTTTAAAAACTGAGATTTGTAACATCACACCGCGGGCTGCCTCGCGCTCGGCTCCCATGGAGACTCCACCGGGGCTCCAAGGATCTTTAGGCTCACAGGCAATCCAATGATTTCGACAGTCCGCGCTCCTCCACTTATGTAGGTCAGCTACAGCGAAGTGCATATTGATCTCCCAAGCTAGATGATATTGTGGTGTATACTGCTCATTTCAAAAGAAGGTGCCCTCAGCCAGTTTGGCTTGAGCAGAGGAGACAGCAGAGGTCACATGACTATGTGACAATGCTTCTGCAGCTGTTTTCCCTTTCGTTGTGAGGCTGGTATCGCTTAGCTGTCCAATATGCTGTTACTATTTTTGAAATCGGCACCTCATTCATATTCACGCTTTCCATGGTAATTATTGATCTGATTGTGGTAATAAAAAGATTTCAAAAGTACTTATTCAAACACAGGTTATACAGGGCTTTATGGAAAGGCATAAAAAACGCCTTGTGTCCTTAAAGCATGATAAAGGTAGATCATAAAGGTGCAAGATTTGATCCCCCTAACTGATTCCTTGACAGGACCGAGTTGTACAGGCAGGTTAGGGAGCGTGGTTTGAAGTCTTAATTTGTGTGAGTGGGTGAACTGCTCTCCCCTCTGCCACAATGCGTTTGTGGCACTGGGTGCTAGCATGTGGTTGGAACCTTTCCCACTGCCCAGGGTGGAATCCTTGGCACCGAGGGAGGGAGAGAACTTGAATTGAACAAGCTGCCTGGTGGAGTTGGGTGGGTGGTCCAAAAATATGCAGTGTGAATCTGCCCCTGTGAAAATCGGGTGCATCATCTTATTCTGGAATGGAGGTAAACGGCGCCATCGCAGGCCGGGCGACGGTCATATGGAACGACATGTGCAGAGCAGCAGCATTTCTCACTCACTCGTAATAAACCAGAGGAATGCGGGGATTCGGTTTTAGGCTTTTCCTTTCTGTACACATTGTGAGGGTCAAACTCCGACCAGCATGATTTCCCTTTCCCCCTCTCCCTCTCTCTTTCGCCATCTCTGTTTTTCGTTCGCTGCTGACACAGCAGTGTTCCCTTGGTGACCTATAATACGGTTTTGCTTGCGTTATCTTTGCCGTTTTCGGCCGGGTAGGGAATCTCCTTAGCTGACCTGCGTTTCCCATCTATACTGTACAGTTCTGGAGCGCCGTAGGTTAACATTATGGCTAGATTAAGCACAGCCCCATCAACTGGAGTACTTGTTTTCGTTTTTATTAATGACGAGAGCATAAAATGCCGCACAGGTTCATGAGCCTCATATCACGCCCCGTTAACTCCCACAATTAACCACAAATGGCGAGTGAAACGACCAGCATGAATAGGTGAACATGGTGTGCATGTAAATCAGCTCTACACGAAGTTACATGATGGCCATGTGGCCGTTATTTTTCTAACAATAGTCTTCTCAGTTAATGACTCGTAATTCATTACTAGGTATTAGTAGCTATACCAATTAAATGTAAAGTTTTTCTGTAAATGAGAGAGGGGGTTGACACCAGATGGGTTGTTTGGTCATAGTCGTGGCATGACCAGGGAGAGTTGATACAATTAGACTGTCCCTGCTCAGATCCATTTATACAGAACCCAGGTTTAATTAATTTTTTTTTATAGATTATGAGTTTGAGACTCTTGGGTCAAGCAAACATGACGGTTCAGTGCTGTGACCAGCGAGAGAAATGCACCCGAATGCAAAAGTATGGCTCTGTCATGGGTTTTTGGATAACAGTGGAATTGTATAGCATGGACTGAAGACTAAACCGACAATACCTGCTGGTATGATAAATGTCGTTGGGATTAGGCTTTTATGGAATGATAATAAATATATAAAATACAGCACGTCTTTTTTAATGTGGGATAGAGGGGGAAGTAAAGCATTTTTCCACCTTCTCTGAGAAAAGAACATGCACTTTCATGTTTTAGATATTGAGATGTCATTAACTCACCCGCCACACTAAAAGGCAAGCTCTTTTTATCACATAGGTAACGATGGTGACTGTTGGTAAGGCCATTTTTATCTTTGGTAACACAGTGAGAATTTAGTTCTGGCGTGGAGGTTTTAGAAGGTATGTTTAACCTTTTCATTTAATTTGTATTTGTGAATACCAACATCACAGGTAATTTATATTCTGCATAATGTATTCCCCCTCTAACACAACAGCCAAATTACCTATATTTGTCCCACATGGAGTGTGTGCGATGTGTTTGCATGTCAAAATGCTTCCATTCAAGCCTTTACTACAGAGATTTGTGGTTTTGGCACCTGATGTGGGCCGTCAAAACAAAACCGCCTCCCAGCTCATCTGGCAGTGGAGTGCAAAACAAAGGCACTCATTGGATGAGAGCTTACACAGAAGAGACAGAGCCATGATGTTACAGTGATGCTCCTGCTACAGAAGCCTCAGTAGAAATGAAGGGATTAACTCATCTCAGATGTCACCGTATAGTGTATCTATCTCACTTTAGTGAGTGGGTTATTTGCCCAACACTGTTTTGGGCACTTTCAGTCATTTAACACAATACCTGTGACTAGTTGTGCCGTCTGTTCGGTTTTCTTATCAACCACTTACCCAAACAACTCTACACCAACGCTGCGCTCCATTGGTCCTGAGGAATACACCTGCCATGGCAGAGTAAATGTGCAAAAAGCTCACACGAACATCGTCAGAGATCGAGCTTCCCAGCACGTCGTCCATTTTAGTTAAATACACAGTGAAACCAAACGGCTGCAGTATATGTTGTATTTGTTGCACAAGTACTGTGTGTTTTAGCATCCATACCACAGGGCTTTCCACAAGAATATGGATAAGTCACCCAGTGGGAAAAAGTATCCCGCTTGGTGGGTGGTGAGCCTCTAGCACATTCTAATGTCACCACTGTTCCATCTTATGGAATATGTATTGTATTATTGTAAAGGAAAATTGGGCTCCTTGTGTGTTTTAGCCCACACAGTCCGTGAATAGCAATGGATATTTAAAACCATGCCTATTCCTGACTGAATTATATTCCTTAAACCTGATTTATTATTCCTGGAAACTTTGACTGTAAGGTTTATCAACGCATGCCACGGTGATGTTTGATGTATTGTTTAATTAGAAATCTTATTTAAAGGTAATAAACAATGAACTGGACTTTAAGGGGAACATAATTCCAAGCCTATGTTTTTGTTTTTTTAATTAAATTATTTATATTCTATGCTAAAAATGATTAAACATGTGAATCACTTTACTCACTCAAGTCATGTGAATCTGCTAAATAAACCCAATTTCTGTATTATTCTTATCTTCACAATCACCATTGATACTATTACTGCAGGACATTCCATTGCAATATATTCTATTCTTCGTGTTATTTGGGCCATCTGACATTAGTTTGTATAATTTGTCAATTGCAAAAAGTACAATCGTATCCTCGGACATTCTTTAATCTGTAAAACGGTGTGAGGCTGGGGCATGGCCCATATTTTCCTCGTGGCGTAGGCCTGCTACTTTGACTTTCCTGTTTTTGTGTGCGTGGAATGCGTCTAATGCGACTGTATAAAGCGCATGAAAAGAAGGATCAAGCATTCACTCATTCAGCCCATAAACATCTGTGTGGTGTATTAGGAAATGTAGCCCCGAGTGGAGTTTTAATGCGTAATCTGCAATTGCCAAGTTGCTGCCACCTAATATAACTCTAATGTTTGCATAAAACTGAAGACAACTCGATACACACCCATCTGAGCGTGCAACACATTCATATTGAGCAAGACAGATGTGCACATTACTTTATCATTTCATAATTTGTACAAGCGAGAGCTCGTAGTCGTTAAATACACATTGCGAATCGCAACTTCTTCCACGAAACGTTTTATAAAAGTCTAATATTATAATGAAGAGGCCGGATGGACTTCAATGAGTAGCTGTTGGCCGGCAGTGCTGCTATCCCATCATGTAAGGGATGAGCAGGACACCCGGCCAGATACGCCACTGTTTCTGACACGAAGACCAGACTCCCGTTTGACCTGGCAGGGTTTCATCAAGGGTCAGTGGCGAGATAAGATGGAAGCAGGGTAGCATGCTTGTCATTTGTATAACACCGTATTCTAGAGACAGGGTGTTGTTATTATCAGTTACTTCACAAAAAACTCAAACCGATGATTTAAATTTAGCCCGATTTTAGCTGTTATCAGTAATGCTGTCGCCTTTTCTAAGTAGAGGTTAAATAGCCGTCGTTGTGGGGTCTGCCTGACCCGGTTGTCACCGAGCGTTTAAGCGGGGGAGACCGTGAAATTTACTCTTTGCTCTGTCTGGTCCAATTACATGTTCTACTGTCAGAGCAGCAGCGCTCTTAATCAGGTAATGCTGAGCTTTAAAGTCATCCCCTGAAACGTCCTCGACAGATTATTACCCTTCTCACACGTCGGTTCAATAAGCAGACGAACGCCGTGAACTTCTTTCTCCTTCCCATCGACTTGCTTCCCAATTTACCGCTGATTTGATCCACTTCTATCTAGTCGTGTTTTGCGGATTCGCCAGACACTGTCTGTGCGTTTGCTGTGAGTCTGAGCATGGGCCTGTCATATTGTCTCAGTCTTGGGCTGATAAAGGGACATAGTTGTGTCAGCTGATCTCCTCTTCCCCTCCCCACCCTGCTAGCATGGCACCTCCTTATCCCAAGTCTGCCTCCACTGTCGAGCCTCAGCCCTCCACGGGAACTAATTCCATACAAACTGTGCTCCGCAATAAAAGATGGTGGACACACACTTGCACATGCACAATAGGTATGCATTTGACGTGCAGATGAGACACGAGATGAGCAAATCTTAAAAGCATCCCGTGTGCACAGATTGATCTGTCGGCCTACTCCCCTTCTCACTCTCTACCTCTGCATTTCCTTGGCTGTGTGAGCTACATACATTGGCTTGCGCTCGTCATTATGACTCCTTTTAAACACAACTCGTCAATCTCATTTTGGTAAGTACACGTGTTTTCTGTCCCTGAGGTCACAGCTGAAGGAACTGGATGTTCTCTGAGCAACAGGTGTGACGACACCTGACACAGGGTTGCATCTGCATCCGAGCAGCTCATTAAAATCTGCTGCAAAATCAGTGTAATAAAAATAGTTTTTTATGTAAGGATATCCGTATATGTTTGTCACCAGGGCTACATGATTTTTAGTCAAAATAGTACTGATCTGTAGCTTATTAAATACCCTCTTTACGTTAATGGTGAAACATTTTTAGTTTATGTAATTTGTTTTTAATTCATGTTGGACTTGTTTACTACAGAACACTTTTAGTTTAGTTTTATCAATAAAACTATTTATAATATTTTGTATTGCTTCATGAGTTAAAGTGTATTCATGTAGTATTAATATGGGTTCAAAAGCTAAATGAAGTGCTCTACAATCAGGAATAGAACGGCACACATTTGAATATTCCCCTGAACTATATGTAAGCGTCGCTGGGTGCTCTACATATTGTTTTGTTTAAGTTTGGCAGCCACGATGTCTTTCCCTGTGTGTCCCCACATCATCTATTAGCGTAGCTTAGCTGCTAAGTTGTCAGGTGTGTGTCTGCCTAGAATACTGTCAGGATTTCCACCAGTGTATTGGAACCATTTGTAGCGGCTGTGGTTGAGAGAACATTGTGTGTGAGACAAGAAAGGTTCCCTGTCTCGCTTGTCACCTGCTGGTTGAGGTAAACGGGGTTAGCCCCACGCTAGCAACAACAGCGGCCCAGGCCCACTTAAAGTGGGCCGACCTTTTTATATAAACCTGCTATTGTTCGTTTGAGTTCTTTTGCTCAGCTTTAAAAAATAAATACGAATGTTACATTTGTTTATTTAGCTGATGGGATTAATCAGTCTAGATTCTTACTGGCGGATCAATGGTTAATTATTAAAATCCTTAATGACAATGCCGGTTACAATATAGTGTCATGGGCAGGGAGGATTTATTGGTCAAATATAAGGTCACGCTCATTTTCAGGTGAAGAAGATAAACCTAAGAATTAAGAGAGCAGTCAGTATTTTTTCTTCATCTTTAAGAAGTCTTGTGAGAAAAGCTCTTCTATATATCACGGTGTTTCTGATCATGCGTATCGTTGCTTTAAAGCTGTACAGTGTAACGTCTCCCCAGAGAAACCCGGGGCGACTGTGGCTCAGTGGTTAGCAAGTCGGTCTTTCAATCAGAAGGTCGGTGGTTCGATCCCCGGCTCCGGCAGTCTGCGTCGTTGTGTCCTTGAGCAAGACACTTAACCCTCATTGCTCACCGTTGCTGTGTCTACGGTCTACTGTATAGCATGTAAGTCGCTTTGGATAAAAGCGTCAGCTAAATGAAATGTAATGTAATGTAATGTAACCCGTACGGCCACATTCCTCTCCTTTGAGCATCGCCACTGACGGGTCTGGTTATCAACTCCCTTGTTCTTCCCAACACGCAACTGAGGCGGTACGTCTTAGATTGTCATAGCCATGGCCAGTCCGTCAGGTTAAACCTGCTGCTTATAAAACAATACTTCCAAACCCATAAGCTGTGAGAACACTCATTTGTGGCGAAACACGTATACTTTGAGCAAATCTTTGTTTGGCAGAATAATCTGATTATGTGATTTAACACACGTCACAGTTGCTCTTATATGAACCAAAATCAATTGAGTATTGGTTAGGATGACGGTCTCGACCAGACTGTGGCGTAACTAGAGCTAAACAGCCAGGTGTTTTCATTAGGAAAGACATCCGCCTTGATTCTTATTGAATTGAAGGCCATTAGCCACTCAAAAGGCACCAAGTAGCGGCTCCATTGGTGTTTAGCCTTTCGGCGACCTGACCATTATGGTCAATTTCCAGCACATGAACTATCTACCCTTTGTGCTATCTCAACCTGATTAGCGGATCTTTAGCATTGTTAGCTCAGCCTGGTTGACAAAGCCTTTCACTCCGACGGAGCCCATTGCCAACTCCGGGAGAAAGAAGGTGTTACATCTACACCCCGAGTTTCGGTTGAGGCAGCATTTCACCTCATCGTCTGCTGCTGTCAAAAGAAATGCTAATTGCTAATTGCCTGTGTACCACATTCAGCTGCATGAATTTGGAAATGCCGTGAAGGAGTTCAGTCACTCAGTTTGTGGTTTCTTTCGGTTCAGTTTTACGGCTCACATCATACTTTGGTTTTGTCACAACATTAATTAAAATGTGAAGTTTCGAGCCATTTAAACTGTAACTGGTAATAGGCACTCTGTTTAATGGGAGCTTGAACTTTCAACCTGATGGTCTTTGACCTCCTTTAAATACCAACAGATGGTTAGACTGTGAATGAAATACTCTCATGATCCCGTGTCAGGTTCTGGAGAAGGTGTGGATGTTAAGTGTGTTTTTTTTTTTCCTTTTTCCTTTGGCTTCATCTGTCTTTGTAACTTTTCATAGTTGTACTACGTTTTTTATTTTTTAAAACAAGCTTCACTATAATTTACAAGTAACTGTATTGATTGTGTGGCGCCAGTATTCAAGGTAACATGAAACTCAATTAATGCCGCTGCTGAAGCTCAGTGACAGTCTTGGCAGGGTGGTGTGTTTTTGTTTAGGTTACACCATGTGTCATTCACCACTTCTGTGCCAAGTATAATAGCCCTTCAAGGAAAGAAAGCTCCGCGAGTCTTTCCTGTGACGGTCCAGTGTGTCTAGATGATTTGCACACTGGCATGCAGGCATATGTGCATGCATACTTCTAATGTGGCTTGGATCACACTACTAATGTCACCAGCGCCCCTAATGTCACAGGAAGAGTTGGCACGGCTCAGCTGGTCTAACACATGAGAGGCGGTTTGGTCTTATTCTGGGAACCTTGCTCATACTGACTCGCATGGAGCATAAAACTAGCACATACAAGTATGTTAATCGATATCACAGGCTAACACACCGACAGTCAGTAAAAGAGATGAATGGGATGGGACTGGATGTACAGATGCCTCAGTATTGCGTACTAAAAAATATTTTTCTGTGTTGCATGATAACTACCTTTTTTCTATTAAATACTTCCTGTTGTATTGCTGATTAATGTTATGAGAGGAATCCCTATCATTAAGTGGATACTCTAATTAGTTACATGTCTAAAAAATAAATACATCTGTAAGTTGGACGTTTTTTGATCCAGTTTGCCTTATTAAAAAATAAACTTATGACTGTTAAACTAACTCAAAGGAGTGTTTTCACACTTCTGCCTTATTCAGTCACTCAGTCCACAGATCAAGGGCTGGCCTGAGACTGAGCATGTGACAGCATTAAAGCTCAGAGGAAATTCCTCCAAAGGATGTGAACTGAGTTGTGCGGGAAAGAGGAAGGTGGAGTTAAGAAATGCAGAGTTATGAAATTGCATTAAAAAGATTAGATTTACTATAGCATCCAAGACACATCAGCGATGTTATAGTTTTACCATATCTGAGCTTTCATCCTTTATAGATTTGGAAAAGGGGAGGTTTTATTTGTCACGATTTCATGCTAAAACCACATGTGATTCCCTTCCCTGAGTCAATGTGTGCCTCAGTTCAGAATACTGAATATCACCTTTCCGCATGGCTCCCAGCTGTGGACTCGTGCAGGGTTCAATAGGAGAATTGGTTCACTCACCAGTTATGTCAGAACATGACATCACGTGAGTGCATTCCTCAGCTGGCTCACTGGCAGGTATTTGGGAGAACTCGCCCAGGCCAAAAGGGGCTGGCTAGCTCTCCCTCATCAGGCTACATGTAGTACGAGAGAGGCCTCTCATTGGGAGCTTTTTCCATCACAGTCAAATAGCTTTTTGGAGTTACCAGTTGCATTTTCTAATTATCCAAATGGGAATATGATTCAAATTGAAACTTTTCTCCTGTCAATTTAATTGTGTTTCATGATTAAAAGGACACACTGCGTTCCATGTTGTAATAGGCTTTGAGGTCCCCAAGGAGATGAAAAGACTTGCAGCGCCATGCTAACTTAATGCTAACAGTTAGCACCAGATAAGATCACTTTTTGGGAGTTTGAAGCAAATTAGTGGTTTGACATTTTGGTGCATATACTTTAGCTTTGCATTATGTTGATTACATTTATGAGTCAGTAAACCTTGCTCCGTGGGGCTTGTCTGTGAGAACTCGCAGTATGATTGGTAATATGTATGTTTTAATGTAGCGTTACTTTCTTGTGATCATTTTTATATGCAGATCTTGTGAAGATTGCACAGTAGAAGTTAATAGTAGTTTTTCTTTTTGTGCAAATTAAAGATTAAACATGGCCAGAACGAGGTTGAATTGTTTGTCCCTCGGTTTTCTTTTGACCTTTCCGGTGAGTCCTACATGGGAGCTGTCGTTGTGTGGGGTGACATTTATCTGTGGGGTGTTGTTGTTATTTTGAATCGTTATTCCGTTACAGCAAATAAAAAGCAATACAAAAACATGAAAATTACTTTTAATATAGTTGGAGCTGAAACAATGAATAAATTAGTTGATTGACAACCTGCAGCAATTTTCTTTTATCTGTTATTTTTCACAAAAGAATATCACTTTGTCTTGATTAATCGTTTGGTCCAATCAGTAGATTAATCAATAACTATTGGAGTACACCAATTTGGAGTACACAAATTGCACAGTACAAAGTTTAAAGCACTCCTTTACTATACACTGTTCTACCATTGTAATCACAGTTGTACTGATTCACACCATGTACTTATGCCAATTCCACTGTTATTTCTTTCAGCTGGGGGACGTGGATGATGCTTAAAGGTTTTCTAGCATTACCGTCTTGCAGCAATGGCCTGAGGGACTCTCTGGACTGAAACCAAGGTGAGAAGCAAAGCCAAATCTTTTACACAACTGTACTGTGCAAATGGTGTCAAACACCCCAGCCCACACACAATTCTCAACTGTACAGATGATGCAAACCTGTAATCTAAAAAAAGCTTAATTTTAAAAAAATCTTAGATCATAAAAAGAAAGATTAGACTTGTGTGTCCATGAAAACGATCCAATGTGTCCCTCTTGCAGTGGTTGTTATTGGCTAGTGCCTCCAGCTGGGATAACGGCTCCCTGTTCTTGATTTGTATTCTCTGCAGTTTGTGGCTGATTGGTCTTTTTTAAGGGAAGTGCCTCGATGGTGGTTTTGATATGAAATCTCCAGTCTTTTTCCACTGTCATCAGATAAGCAACACAGTGAGAACTTTGTTGACCGGTCAGAATTCAGTTTTGAACAATGATTTGATTTCATACAGACATGAAATCTGCTTAATTCTCTACCCCATTTCCTCCCAAGTTCTTGCCTGACCTTTCTGTTTGCGCCTAGTAATGTCCAGATTCAGCCTTTTTGTCAAAGTTAGAGCTGCATTCGATCCAAACGTTCCGTTGGTCTGCAGTGTTCATCCATCATGTGTGAAATAAAGCTCCACTGTCGCAACCACCAGTCCCTGTGAGGTTGTGTTACTTTACAGGTTACAGTTCAGATGGTGTTGGCTTGGATGTGTCTTTTAGGATTACTCCGTTGCCAGCAGATCTTACAAAACCATATTCGGGTGGACTCAAAATAATAGTTTGCATTAGCTGAGTTTGGTTGCAAAGGGTTAAATTGGTCTTTAGTTTAAATAATTTACAGAGCATTTGTACCACTGTATCGGAATATGTGCACTTTTTTGTTAAGAGCAAAATACTTTTTATACCTTTTTTTTATATGAGTCATCTAATGTAGAGTGTGTCTTCAGACTCGGGGAGTCTCAATCCAATATGTGTATTTCCCTACATAATACAGCTGACGCAGTGCACTCGTAGGTCAAAATTGACCTGCAGTACAAAAAACAGGTAACGCTAATTAAATTTCTTATAGCGTCCTGCAGTGATTTGTATAATATCTGTTGAGAGTTGAGTGTCATGAACAATAAACAGGCGTTTTAATGTGTGCTTATGTCAGCATCATCACTTTAGAGGCATAGTGCACCTGAAAAATGCTATTAAAAAAAAAAGGCCTTCCTGTTTTGTTTAAAGCACCTATAGACTCTCGGTGTGTAGGGATCATTCATTTAAACAGTTTCTGTTCAGAGACGAGTTTCCAGTGTTTTATTGGAACACAACGAGGTGTTTCACACATAGGAAACTCAGAGCCAGGGGTCCAAAATGTACTTTTTGCCTACCGGCCAAGGTGGCTGGTTGATGAAAACATTTACTGGCCAGGCAGATTTTATATTTTTACCAGCCAAAAATAATAATAGCCTGTTTTTTTTATTTTGTAGTAGCATGTCATACAGTTCCCTTCTCAAAGCGAGATCTGTCCTCCTGCTCGTGAAAAGAGTAATTTCACGGGGGTTGTGACGAGCACAGAGAGGTCCAGAGACACACAGGGCCGGCCGGCCAGTAAACATTTCTTGACGGCCCACTGCCACACCGATGCGACCTTCCACTGGGATTTGTCCCGGCATGCAAGTACACCACTGGATTGAAGTGACGGTAATCTCTATAAGCAGTTTCTGCAATCATTACTCTATACGTTAAAGAAATAGGCCAGCTCACTGTTGTCCAACAGTATTAATCTCTCACGCATATGCACACTTATACCCACATGGGAGAAAAGTGAGAGAGGCAAAGCATCTCCTTCTCTTTTCACGACAGTTGAAGGTCTGCGTCGGTCCGGCGTTTACATTCACGTGCCGTACCCGATTTAAAACTCCATTCCAGTTGTTTGTGTCATCGCACCCTAACGTTGTTTGCCAGGAGTTCAGCGCCACTTGGCTGTCTTTGTATTCCTTTAAAGACAAATTCCATCAGTGTGGGTATCTACGGATCTCGCTGCACAACCTCTCTTCAAAACAAGCATCCACTTTGTTGTCGTCTTCATTTTCTTGTTAACTGGAGCATGCACAGTCGACATGCATGTTGTGCGTACAGTCCTTGCGGTCAGACATTCTGGGCTGCATGCGGGCGTCCACACGGACCCTTAGAGACATGCAGTGTATCCGGAAAGTATTCACAGTGCTTCACTTTTTTCATGTTACAGCCTTATTCCAAAATGGATTAAATTATTTGTTTCCCTAAAAATTCAACAGACAATACCCCATAATGACAAAGTGAAAAAAAGCTTGTTTAGAATTTTTGCTAATTCATTCAAAATACAAAAAAACGCCACTCAAGAACATTCACGGAGTTGTCCCGAAGCCACTCCTTTGTTTTCTTGGCTGTGTGCTCCGGGTCGTTGTCCTGTTGGAAGATGAACCAGTCTGAGGTCCAGAGCTCTGCAGCAGGTTTTCATCCGGGATGTCTCTGTACATTGCTGCATTCATCTTTCCCTCAATCCTGACTAGTCTCCCAGTTCCTCCCGCTGAAGAACATCCCCACAGCATGATGCTGCCACCACCATGCTTCACTGTAGGGATGCTGTTTGCCCGGTGATGAGCAGCGCCTGGTTTCCTCCAGACATGATGCTTGGCATTCGGGCCAAAGAGTTCAATCTTTGTTTAATCAGACCAGAGAATTTAGTTTATCATGGCCTGATAGTCCTTCAGGTGCCTTTTGGCAAACTCCAGGCGGACTGTCATGTGCCTTTTACCGAGGAGTGGCCAGATCTGTGCCTTGATACAATTCTGTCTGTCAACTGTGGGACCTGATATGGACAGGTGTGTGCCTTTTCTAAATCATGTCCAATCAACTGAATTTACCACAGGTGGACCGATCAAGTTGTAGAAACAGGTCAGTGGAAACAGGATGCACCTTGAGCTAGATTTTTAGTGTAACATAACAAAATGTGGAAAAAGTGAAGTGCTCTGAATACTTTCCGGATGCACTTTAGGTTGATGACGACATGTACGTCACACGGACAAAAGCAGAACTTTGCGGAAAGGGAAAATATAAATACGCCTTAAACGTGTGCATTAAAACGAGAGGGCCTTAAATATAATACCTGGCTTAGTTGTGTCTATCCATGGCCTCTGCTATGTTTCAAACAGCGCTATCCATCTGAGAATAACTCCTACTCATTATGGTTGATGGATAATGAATAATGTGGGAGTACTTTGACTTTTTGGTATCAGCATTATTCGCCAAACACTAACAACGCAATAAACGAAAGACCACAAATGTATATGTGGTAATTTTGACATCTGATTCTGCCTCAGCCAGTGCTGTGATCCACAGATCGATTGTTGACAAATTGTTGTCGAGAGGTGCTTATTTAAACCAGTTAGTCCTTTTGCCATCCCTTGCCTCTTTGTCTCTCTTCCCTCTCATGATTCCAGCTCTCCTCCCCGCTCAGAGTATCTCGCTGACATCCAGAGCCTAGCATTCTGTGCTATCCCTCCCTTTCCCATCCTGCGACATCCTGAAGTGACTGCCAGTGTTAAAGATTCATGAGCGTGATCAGCTTTCAGTAAATGTGGAGGAGAAGGGGGGGTGGGGGGTTGCACTCTGGCACTTTAGAGCCATTACCTTGCAGTGATTCTGGAGCTCATTAGTGAGACTTGGTAGCAGGCAAGGTGCATACCTCTCTTTATACTAAGTCCACAGCAGCTTGTTTGTGTGATTTCAATAAAGTAGATTTGCTTTGAGCACTGAGCAACCAGATGACCGTGGGGGTTAAATGCCATTTAGCTGATTATAAGCATGTTTACACTATAATGTAATACTGTGCTTCAGCAGGGATGCACCGGATACAGTTACAGAGTGTAGTCTGAACAGTGACACCCGATGTCCACTGAACACAACGGCTCTGTGAAAAAGGCCCATTACCTGTTTTCGCTCCCTTTGTTTCCCCGTCTTCCTTTACTGTCTCTGCACTCATTTTCTCCCCAGCTCGCCCCCCTGTCATTGATCCGATTCCTCTATAGGTTCCGAGTCATTCAAGTCTTGCGAAGTTCAAGGTTTCAAATTCACATTGCTCTTAATCTCTTTCAATCCATCATCACATTCCTCCCTCCATCTCCCAATGCCGCCCCATTGACCCAAACCTAATATCAGAACATCTGGTTCAAGGTAACGGCAGCTGTCAGCAAGGCCAGAGTTCACTGCAGACCCCCAGCCAAGCTGCGTTCTGTTTAATTGATATTGTTTTTAAATGCATGTTTGCCTTTAATACCATCTGACATGGTTCCAACATGTCTGTGTGTTTTGGCTCCCTCAGCACTTCTTCTCACCCTTGCATATATTGAGATGTAAAATGAGAAGATGCGAATCCTCTGGGCTCCTCCTCTGTCACGATTTCCTCTTCAGTTTGTGGAAAATAAATGGCCCATGTAGCAGCACACCAGAAGCAGTCTTTATTGCGCTCTCGTTCTCTGTTTCTCTCTCGGGGCCCGTTGTGCCAAGAAGCCATGTGAGGACAGATTACGCACCAGAGAGACATTGTTCAGTGTCCCACAGTGGTTCTGCACTTTCTGAAAGAGCCCCCGTTATTATAGTGCAGGAGACTCCAAACACTTCCCCAATGGTGTTTGAAGTAAATTAATGCACAGTCATGCCCAGCACTGAGTTCGACAAGCACTGGGTGTGTCTTTATAATCAAAGCCCTGCTAACCCACATCATTACAGGAATGGCACACTGGCACATGCCCTCTCCCCTTGGCAATCAGACACAGATTCCCCCCACCACCCCTCTGCGTCTGTTTTTTCCCCTTTCCTTATACTATGACTGGAATTGGTGATTCAGTGTTTTTGAAGCCTCCCCCCCCCCCCCCCCTTCTGGTGATTTGCATGCAGTTCGGCTCACTCTGTGTGGTTATGTTAGCTGAAACAAAGTAGCTCTTCCTGAATGTTAAAAGGGTTGACACACACTTTACAATGTGTGTTCTTAATAAAAAGGTTTGAACAAAAACTGTCCATTACTATAACGTTGTACAGATGTATGGTGTACCTAATAAAGTGACCAGGGAGTACCTAATAAAGTGACCAGGGGGTGTATATCACTAGATGGAAAATGTATCCAAAATCCTTTTATGTAAAAGAAGAAAATCCATATTAACCTGTCTACAAATCATTAGTTTGGATAGGGGTTACACTACAGATATTCTAAGATGATAATGTGATAATCTTCTGTGTATGAATTTGCTAAGTCAACAAAAAGGCCCTTAGAGTCGCACCCAATAAATATTGCTTGATAGCCCAAACACATCCTTCCATCCATCCATCCGTTTTCCACCGCTTATCCGGGGTCGGGTCGCGGAGGCAGCAGGTCAAGCAGGCCGACCCAGACTTCTCTCTCACTCGCAACATCTACCAGCTCATTCTGGGGGATCCCGAGGCGTTCCCAGGCCAGCTGGGAGATATAATCCCTCCAGCGTGTCCTGGGTCTTCCCCGGGGCCTCCTACCAGTTGGGCGTGCCTGGAAAACCTCTAAAGGGAGGCGTCCTGGAGGCATCCTAATTAGATGCCCGAACCACCTCAGCTGACTCCTTTCGACACGAAGGAGTAGCGGCTCGACTTCAAGCTCCCTCCTGATGTCCGAGCTCCTTACCCTATCTCTAAGGCTGAGCCCGGCCACTCTACGGAGGAAACTCATTTCGGCCGCTTGTATCCGCGACCTCGTTCTTTCGGACACGATCCAAAGCTCGTGACCATAGGTGAGGGTTGGGACGTAGACCGACCAGTAAATTGAGAGATTCGCCTTCCTGCTCAGCTCCTTCTTCACCAAGACGGCCCAGTGCAACGCCTGTTTTACTGCTGCAGCCGCACCGATACGCCTGTCGATCTCCCGCTCCATTTTACCCTCACTCGTGAACAAGACCCCGAGATACTTGAACTCCTTCGCTTGTGGTAGGCACTCTGTCCCCACCCGGAGGGAGCAATCCACCGGTTTCCGGCAGAGCACCATGGCCTCAGATTTCGTGGTGCTGACTCTCATCCCCGCCGCTTCACACTCGGCTGCAAAACGCCCCAGTGAATGCTGGAGGTCATGGTCCGAGGAGGCAAACAGGACCACATCATCTGCAAACAGCAGAGAGGCTATCCTGAGATCCCCGAACCTGACATTCTCCGCCCCACGGCGGCGCCTAGATATCCTGTACATGAAAGTCACGAACAGGACCAGTGATAAAGGGCAGCCCTGGCGGAGGCCAACACCCACCGGGAACGTATCTGACTTATTGCCGAGGATACGAACACAGCTCCTACTGCAGGCGTACAGAGACCGGATGGCCCGTTGCAACGGGTCCGGCACAGCATACTCCCGCAGCACCCCCCACAAAAAGCCCCGAGGGACCCGGTCGAAAGCCTTCTCCAAGTCCACAAAGCACATGTAGACTGGTTGGGCAAACTCCCAGGACCCCTCCAGTATCCTTGCAAGGGTAAAGAGCTGGTCCACTGTTCCACGGCCAGGGCGAAACCCACACTGTTCTTCTTGAATCCGAGGTTCGACAAACGGTCGGAGCCTCCGTTCCAGCACCCTGGCATAAGCTTTTCCCGGGAGGCTGAGTAGTGTGATGCCCCGATAGTTCGAGCACACTCTCCGGTCCCCCTTCTTGTAGATGGGAACCACCACCCCGGTCTGCCAGTCCATGGGCACTGTGCCCGACCCCCAGGCTTTGAACATGGTCCACTCGGATTCCATGTCCCCAACCTCCCTCGGGATGTGTGAGAAGTCCTTCCGGAGGTGGGAGTTTAAGACCTCCCGGACAGGATCCTCCGCCAGACGTTCCCAGTTCACCCTCACTACACGTTTGGGCTTGCCAGGTCTTTCTGGCCGACTCCCCCGCCATCTGATCCAACTCACCACCAGGTGGTGATCAGTTGACAGCTCTGCTCCTCTCTTCACCCGAGTGTCCAAAACATACGGCCGCACATCAGATGATACGATTACGAAGTCGATCATTGATCTCCGGCCTAAGGTGTTCTGGTACCAGGTACACTTATGAGCCACCTTATGTTCAAACATGGTGTTTGTTATGGACAAACCGTGGCTAGCACAGAAGTCCAACAACGAAACACCGCTCGGGTTCAGATCAGGCAAGCCGTTCTTCCCAATCACTCCCCGCCAGGTTTCTCTGTCGTTGCCCACGTGGGCATTGAAGTCTCCCAGGAGAACTATGGAGTTGACCGACTCCAAGAAGGCCGGATACTCCGAAATGCTGTTTGGTGCATAAGCACAAACAACAGTCAGAGCCTTACTCCCTGCAACTCGTAGGCGCAGGGAGGCGACCCTCTCGTTCTCCGGGGAAAACTCCAACACGGTGGCGCTCAGCCGGGGACTCGTGAGTATCCCCACTCCCGCCCAGCGCCTCTCACCCTGGGCAACTCCAGAAAAGAACAAAGTCCAACCCTTCTCCAGGAGTTTGGTTCCAGAGCCAGCGCTGTGCGTGGAGGTGAGCCCAACTATATCTAGCTGGTACCGCTCCACCTCCCTCACCAGCTCCGGCTCCTTCCCCGCTAGCGAGGTGACGTTCCACGTCCCTAGAGCTAGTCTATGTCGCCTGGCGATCGGCTCGCCCAGGCCCCCTGCCCGGCCCGCCGCCCGGTCTACATAGCACCCGACCCCGATGTCTGTCCCTGCGGGTGGTGGGTCCACAGGGTGGCTGCACCATGATGTTTCTTCGGGCTGAGCCCGACCGGGCCCCATGGGCGAAAGCCCGGCCACCAGACGCTCGCCGACGAGCTCGCCTCCCGGGTCTGGCTCCGGGAGGGTGCCCCGGTTTCCCTGGTCCGGGCGAGGTAGCTACAGTCTTTGGGCTGCTTATCATCGAGGTTTTTTGAACCGCTCTTAGTCTGGGCTCTCCCCCGAGACCTGTTTGCCTTGGGAGACCCTACCAGGGGCAGATGCCCCAGACAACATAGCTCCCAGGTTCATTGAGCCACTCAAACTCCTTCACCGCGTTAAGGTGGCGATTCGCGAAGGAGTTAAGGTGGCGATTCGCGAAGGAGACACATCCTGAAATTGTCAAATATATGAAATTCTGATAGCTGCGTGCTGCCATCATGTTTTGCGTCCCCATGCAGCCATCAGCACCACGGCACCATGTTTGGCGTCACTATTAAACTCGCCTGGCAATGCGTGCCCTCTTTTGGGTAAGACATTTTCTTGCGACGTTCATGCGGCCCCACGGCTCCTACGGTGCAGTTAAAAGTTTAATTTGTTGTGGGGCATTTATTGCATTCGGACACAGTGTCATGTACAGGTTGTACCAGCTGAGTTTGACAGGCAGAAACGTTGTCGTCCCCAGCTCTCCGGGCAGTGACAGCAGCACCAGCAGCCCCTTTGTTGTTTCTACATTCCTACCTCGCCAGACTGGTTGGCTCCAGCACAGTCCTGGAGAGTCTGCTCCTGTGACACCTAAGACGTTAGCAATGACACACCTATGATCGCCTCCCTCAAGTGCACCTCGGCCTTTCAAAGTCAATAGATTTTTCCAACTTTAACTTGTCTTTAGCCGTGTGTATCCTCTCGTTTTCAATGCATATCTCTAAGCTAAAGCTGGGCAATATATCAATATTCTATCAATATTGTGATAAAAGGCTCCATATTGTTGGATATCTTAATATGGCATAAGTGTTGTCTTTTCCTGTTTTTTAGGGCTTCATTACAGTAAAGGGATGTCATTTTCTGAACTTACCAGACTGTTCAAGCTGTTCAAGCTTTACCCACTTAGTCATTATATCCACATTACTGATTAATTATCAAAAACAACCTGTATTGCGTGACCATTTTCTAAAAGCACCAATGATCAACACTACATTGCAGTACTGCCCTCGAGGTATTTAACATCCTGATATTTCATTTTTCTCCGTATCACCCGGCCCTTCTCTTTGCATACTATCGAGTCCTGATATAAGAAATAAAATTTCTGGTCCATCTGTTTAATAAACGGCTTCGGATATTGGAAAATCATTAATGTTGTGTTGCAGAGGCGGCACTGTGCTTATTACAGTGGTTTGATATCATAATCCTTCATTTAGCCCAATGAGTCAGTCCCACAGATAGGCCGTGGTGAGGATGAAAACCTGTAATGTAGTGACGAGTGTCGAAATCACACTGGCAGGGCTGACCTGTCAGCACACAAATATACAATTATGGTTGCCGTCTTATAAGTGTGTGTTTGCTCTAGAGGGCTGGGAGAGGGGTTCTGGGTAGAGGTGTTTACCACACTTATGTAAGTGGGAACTTGAGCTCATCACAACTGCAAAGAGTCAAAACAACTGCATGGAGGGCTATCTGCTCCAATAAACCTGCTGTCCCCCGCGTCATTTCCAGTCAGACCTTTGGTGTGTACTTCCCCAATGGCCATCCGGCTGCCAGCAACAGCAAGCAGTGGGCCAAACAAACTGTAGCTAGCAGTTCATACTTCCAAGTGTAAAAGGACCCCCCACGCCTCCCTTTTAGCAAATGGGTGTCACACAGAACGTTTTGAAGATCTTTCACTTTTTCTGTTTACTCTTCTCCCCTTACCATTGTTTACTGTAATGACAATGGGACATGGCTCTACCATTCATGTGTCTAGCTTTGTTGCAGGATATTTATTTGAATGTCACTTGCTTTCATTCTTGATACTTGTGTGAACAACGATTCCACACCATCTGTCTAACATAAGGTAGCTCGCAATGACTGATGGGCCATATGTCTCAACTAACAATACTAATGAACTAAATGAGCTGACAGCTTGATGAACTGCAATCTTGGTAGATGCCCTCCAGAATTTGACAATCAGTTCAACATATAATTAATTTACTTACCCAACCCCCACTTACCCTACATGGCTCTGAGTCAATGATATCTGCACACAGCACAGGTGCACCAAGGGATATCTCTTCTGCATGCATGAATGTGTGCTCGGCCTTATCAGCCACGCGGCCACAGCTTTTCAGTGTCGCTGTCCTAGCTAAAGCTAATGCTAGCTGATGGCACCATAACATTTCATTTTGTTTATTTAAATGCTTTTCGGTTGTTCAGAGTATTTTCCTCCATAGCACTCCTTCCTTTGTGAAATGGGACATCAGACTATACGTTCCTACATCAAATGTTTTTTTTTTTTCACAGTTTAAGGTTCCTAAATGTGGCTTTAAGTTGTTCTTTGCTTCCCTTTTTAAATTACTGTGTTTAACAAGGTGCAATGGGTTGTTGTACTTTTCTTTTTCAATCGTTAAAGTGACAGTGAGTGAATAATTTATATGCAGTGTCCTACTGAAGGTAGATCGGTGGGCAGGCGTCATTATGAACTAAGTGCAGATGTATTTTATTTATTTTGAACAACAAAGGATGTTATTTTTTTAAGAGGAAACATAAACACAAAAGATGTGGAAAGACATGACATTATCTGTCCGAATCAGAAAACATGTAGAAGCAGAGTGGGGGTTTCTGGCACAACTTCACCTACAGTACTTCCTATGTGCATGAAGCAGCACGCTAGCATTTACCGATGCCTCATTTCCACTGCATGGTTCAGCTCGACTCGACTCGCTCTTTGGTAACGGGTCCTTTTCTCTATTTTATTGTCCACTGCGATGTAGGTGGGATTCTCAGCTGATCTTCATGGCGACATTGCATGAAACTGTTGTGAAATATGCAACACAACAGTTGCATCCGCCACCAAGCAGAGGAACGTCTGCATTTCAACAATTGTACGGCGTATTTCCATTTTTTGGGTTTGAGCAGGCTGTTGCTATTTTAGTGACATTTCTCTCTGACCAAGAACTGTTCCTCAGTTTGGTAACTTCACCTTTCAGTGTCGACTCATCTCGCTTGCAACCTCGACCGGGGTGATGCCAAAAACAGAATACCGGGTACAAGCTACAACCTTTGTCAAAACAGTGCTGTAACACATAGTGTCCTTTGAGAGCCTCGGCAAGAAGGCTTGAGATAATGAACTCATTGACACAGCTCTGTACAGTAGTGCTAACACCAGTGCCCAGCGGTTTATATCTGCTCAGAGATCCTGGGCGTTCTCTAGGAGTGGAAATCCCTCTCTAGTCTTCCCATGTGAAGACCGGACACCCCAGCAACAAATATGGTCTGCAAGCCCTCTTGCCAGGCAGTCTGACTGTCTGCGTTGGTGTCATTGAGACGTGCCTGGTACTTCCAGTCTCGCTCTTTTTTTTATTTTTTTTTGTCTCAACGTACACTGACCCGTCATTACTGCCATGTCAAGGAGACGAAAGCAACCAATCATATCCGGCCCGGCGGGACAAGCCCAACCAATCAGGTCTAGAATCCCCATGGTAACTTGTGCTGGAAAGCCCTGGCGCAACCAATAGGAACGGAGAGTGCCACTTAGCTACGAGAGTTTTAATGGCCTGTTTCTGTTGTCATTAATAAAGCACACAACCTCTGCTATAGAGACCGTTATAATTTCAGTGCCACAGCATAACGACACCCTGATGCCATAATGCAAGGACACATGTACAGTGATGTTTGTGTTCATTACTTTCCCATACACCGTACAGGACTCGAGTCACTTATCAACAGAACAGTGGGAATGTGTTTTACCCTTCAGAGTCTCCTCTGCCTCTCCAGCCACCGCTGCTTTGACTTCATCCATTTGAGCACAGACCCTACCATTAGCCTAAAGTAGGTCACTCAAGGCCAGGAGGGAGCCAGGCTCAAGTTTGCACGGTCACTAGCTCCCTTTTTTAGTTTAGCCTGCTTCTGCTACGCTATGCTATTCCTCTCTGTGCTGTGCTGTACTCTGTTATGCATTATGTAATGGCTGAGCAGTGACCGGTGTTTGTCACCCGTTTCCATGGTTTGAGGGGCTGAGAGTGTATCACAACAAGCTGCCCCAACCTTGTGCATTGTGCTGGAGGGGAGACTTTCGTTTTCTCTCTCTAGGTCTCGTTTCAGTCTGTCGTAATCTTTCACTCCCTTTTGTAACTCTATGAAAGCAAATGGCTGCAGACCACACATCTTGCAAAAATAAATGGTTTTCATGCATATATTTTCAAACGTCACCATTTTTCTTTAAATACGACAACTGTTCACATCTTCTGTGCCGCAGGTATTGTTCCATGAAATCCAAGTCCATTAACTACCATTAACATTTTGGTGCAGATGACGTTGGTAATTAATAAGACATTACTTTGATCAATAATTGATTGTCTTTCATTAAGTAGCATGACGACTACAGCAGGAGTCTCCAAAGGCTCTCAAGTTGTTTTGAATATCTCTACATTGATTTAGATTAGGAACACAACATACATTCATACCATGACCTAGTAGCATTAAATTGCAGATTAAGCCCTCAGCCAGCTTGTCACTTTAAATCGCAAAGACCCAACATGAATTTGTACTTAAGATCTCGTGCTCTGTGGCCTGGTTTCAGAAAGAGCAGACAAGATATTATGGTTACGTTCTATTTTCGAGTGACTTACAAATCACGACAGGTAAAGCAATCTCAGAGGCACTCTGTAAACAGCGACACATGTTGTGATCATAAACCCACTCTGCTCTTACTGTGGGCCTTGCCTGGTATCGTGTAACGAATGGGCTTTTCTTGGTACATGGTTGAGCGCGCAGTCTGGTGCTGTGGGCAAAGCTCCGTGTTCTCATTTCAGTGTCTCTGGGGAGAGCTGCACCATCAGAGAGAAATGATTGAATCTCTTTCGCCGCTCCATTTTCACTCATTTCTCCCGGAGTGGATCAACCTGTGCCCCCAGCACAGGATTGTGCATGTGTGTGTGCATGTGTGTGTGCGCGTGTGTGTTTTATGCATATGGACATATTGGCAGGCTCACACACCTACCCTATATAAGTGGTTTCCACATAATTCTGCCTTTTGGAATTTGCAGTCAATCCATCAAATTCTGTATGTGTGTTTTCATAGTTCGTCTCTGTGTTCATTTCTTTCAGACGCTGATATGCATTGAGGATGAGTGGAGTCGGTGAAAACCCATCTGACCCTGCCAGGGCAGAGTCACGAAAACGTAAAGAATGTTCTGCCGAACTTCTTGGACCCAGGTATGTCTTGTACCTCAAGCCAATTGGCAGATTTCTCCCACAGGAAGACATTTTCTACTTGATTTAATTGAGTACAATCGAACATGACAAGAAAAGAAATACAGTAATTGTCAGGTTCAGACATCAACCTTTTTATCAAGTGTGCGGTCAGCAACTTGGTTCAACGACCACTGCTTTGCAAAATTGAAGATGGTGAGAATTTGAATCACCAGCCACTATTATTTCATTCTCCCATTCTAGTAGTCATCCAGACTGGCTGTGTGATATTGTGGCAGCTAACCCCGGAGCGCTGTTACAGTCTGTACAATAAATCTGCATAATTTATCTGTAGACGAGCATTAAAGAATGAGGGTTTTCTTTATTGATGTTGTGCTCCATGTTGGCACAATGAAGAGGCCTAGAGATATATTTCAAGCCATATGGAGAATATTTGACCCCTGCCTCGTCTCTCTTCTGACCGCTCTCCATGCCGTGGTTTGCAGTAGATGTTGTGCACTGTCATTTGGCAGCTATGAAAACGAGAGGGCTCTTCAGTCATGTCAAGAGATGTGTGTGGACACTCGTCCGTGGTGTAGTTTTATAAACGGATCTTCTTTCCTGCCCTGCTCTAGGTTCTTTCTGTGATTGTGAGATAATTGTTTTTCAATACATGCAATTTACACACACTTTAAACCTCCTTTTCATGCTTTTTATCCCCTAGCTGTTACCACCTCCTTCTTGCTTTTTCTCACCCCAGTATTCTCTTTGTCTCTGTAGTCCAAAGCGGAGCAACGAGAAGCGCAACCGCGAGCACGAGAACAAATACATCGAAGAGCTCGCCGAGCTGATCTTTGCCAACTTCAACGACATCGACAACTTCAATGTCAAGCCTGACAAATGTGCAATCCTGAAGGAAACTGTGAAGCAGATCAGACAAATAAAAGAGCAAGGTACCACCTCTAATGATTCTTTTGACACATTATCTTTGTCTGTTGAAGAAAAAGTCAAGGTTATAGGTCCCCAACGGCTCAACAGTGAAAGGAATACCATTACTGTTCGACTGGTTGCTTTTTCCTGAAGCCTTTATTTCACAATACCTGTTCATCTGCAGTCTTTCCTTCAGGTTTCATGAGATACAACCTTCATATATGGCTTAGTTTAAACGAATACCTGCAAATGGATCCAACACTGGTTTGAATTAAAGCTACGTATGCTGTGAATACGGTGCTACACTATCATGGATATGCTTAGGATGTGGTTGTGGTTTTAAGGCTCCAATTTAACCACAAGTGCCACAGGTGGCACTGTGTTGGCAGAAGCATGAGATTTGATGGCATAAATATTATGGTTTGGGATCTGCTCCACACACAATAATTGATGTTGTTATTAAAGAGCAGCACATGTGATTTAATGTTCCCTCCATCACTTCATCATGTGGATGAACCAGAGCAGCATTGTGTTGGCTGCTGGTCTTTCCCACTTCTATCCTGAGCCAGAACATCAGGCAAATGGATCAGCTCGTTCAGTTGTACGTGCCAGATTCTCCTTTTTGGTACTCTTTAGCAATTAGTTGAGGTCTGTGTTTTTACTTTTTTCAAGTTGGATTTACCAGACCAACATCAATGGTATCGCTTGTTATAGGTCCATACATAGCAAAATAAAGTTGTAGCTTTCCTCACGTACACATTAAGGCAGATATTAAACTGTTGTGATAAGCTTGTCACCTGAATATAAGAAGAAGAAAAAAAGCAGCCGAGTGACGAGTAGACAAAGAGTGGCCCACTCGAGGTATACATGAATCAGACCAACTGATGATGTCAACTTGTTTTATGTGACTCACAGAGCCAAGCGTTATGTAATGGTGAGCAATGTGATGCAAAAATCACACATAAACTCTAGCTACCGTCTGACCGTCCCTCCCCCACTCTACTGTCTTATTTCATACTTCATCCCCCCTTTCCTTGCCTCACTCTCAATTTTTTTTTTGTACACTAGGCTAGAGTAACCTCCCTTGGCTGTGTCTAAAGGCAGGATTGTGTTTGTACAGCAACCTCTGAGGGGAAGGGCTAAACAGTCCTTGCTTTTCTGCTCCAGCAATAGACACCTTTTTATAGCCAACACAGAGAGCTTCACCTCATCTTGCATGGTTCAGAGGGGCATCAATTTAAGCAGCCATTCGTTGTTTTTCTTCTTGTTGCACTCGAGCCACTGAAAGCTGATGTAGATGTCTTCCTGCTCAAAGTCTATGTTACATCATTTCACCACCATGTGTTCTTTTCATTGCACATCATCTGCCATCTGTTTAGTATTGTTTGGGGCGCCCAATCTCTCTTTCTATAGGCTTGTTATTGTTTCCCCCCCTGAGAGCATCATTACTGTGTGAAAGATATTCTCAGTTTATATTGACTGTACTGAATGTATTAAATTACACAAATGTGATTTAATAAATTACTTTCTCACTGATGGGTGTCACATCCCTGCAGAGACGTGCGATGCGGCTATGATGGCCTTTAAAAAAAGAGTGGCCTCCTACTGAAAGCTGTTAATTCATCCCTGTTTGTTCCTCTCATGCTGTCTGCACACATTTTCCCTAATTGAAATCAGGGTGGAGTTGTGAGCTCAGCATAGTTGTGAGCTTTTTTTTCTGTTTCAATCCTGTTGCTGCTTAATAGACAATATGTAGATGAGTTATGATATCTTTATAGAGCATATAAAATATGGGCATCACAAGAGTTTTACAACTTCCTTTACTCGCTTAATTGCTTAATAGCTGGAGGCTGACATACAGTAGCTGCTGAGCGGCAGCTAGTAGATAATTAAGCACATTATTTGTATTCATCATACATATGTGAAAAATGTCAAAATACACTCCTATGTAAAATAAGAGAGACAAGAATATACTATATGGTAAATATCTTTGCAGTTATAGATTATGTAGCAGACACGGCCCTGATGAAATATCCGCTCCACGCTCTATCTGTGGCTCCGTTCTGGAACCGGACGGAGAGCCAGTGAGGGCTGCACTGACATTGAGTGATGGGTCTGTACCCAGGGCAGCTGTGCTGGTGTACTGGGCCCCGCTGGGCCTGCAGAGGTCCTGCTGATGCACACATCATTAATGCTGAAAGAGATGAATGTGGGTCTGTGCGGTGTTGCATGAGCCCCCCCCTCTCAAAAAAAAAAGAAAGGAGGACATGATTTTGTTTGCTTTTCACCACAACATTCTCTCACCATATGGTCAGCCCTCTTCTTGGCATGGTGCGACAGTTAAATGTGTCCCCCCCAACAGCCCACTCATATTCCGCCTCTCATCATCATCTCCAAAAGTAGGGCAGCCTACGCTCTGGAACATAAGGCTTCTCTGCATGGTTATTAACCCAATCACTCACATGGACAAATGCACAACACCATAGTGCAGGTACAGGAGCTTCTACTTTCACTACGAAGTAAACCCGTCACAATAATCACATTAAAAGGTGTGTGGCGACACCTTTTGAGTCCACAGCACAATAAACTGTTCACCGTGTTGAAACGTAATTGTGAAGCAAGTAGTCACGATCTAGTTTTGGTAATATTGTAGACTATAAGTACCTGTATGCAACAAGTCATACTCTGTGTACATACTTGGAAATGCATTAGGAGAAAGGCCGTCCACGACTAAAGAGTATCAATGTTAAGGATCTTTTCTAAGTAATATGTGGTTCTGCAGGAATTGTTCAAAATAAGACTTTATAGTTTATGACCCTCTGAAATCACTTTCTTAGATCTCTGCTCAAATTTCTGTGCCAAAATATCCGACCAGCTTTAAGATTTAAACCAGTGATTTTCAGTGAAGGTTATTGTCACGGTATCTTTAACAATAAAAAATAATACTATTCTGCTGTTTTCATTCTTCCAAGGAAGTGCTTTATTTTGTATCTAAAATCTTTGGTCAACTCTTTGGGTTAGCCTTTGCCGCTTGACCACATAGTAACAACTTGCTACTCTATCGGGAGCTGTTTACACACTGTCACTGTCTCTATAATAGCTTTTCTTTTTGGACATGACAATGCAATCCATCCAGCGGCTGCCACCAGCGTGGCAGCTGCGTGCTCTGACACAGTCCTTTACAACAACCTTTCACTCTGCTCCCTGCTCACTGCTTGGGACTAAGCCATGGCAACATGTTTTGACAATGGGACAAAATGTGTTTGCTTTGTAGCCGGAAAGATACTGGTTCAAAGTCTTGAATGGTGACCTCTTTGAAGTATGTGGGTCGAAGTCAGAGCGAAGCAACAAATTGTTTCTCTCATTTTTGACCTGCATGTTTTGGGGTCATGTTTTTTGAATGTCACCACCTAGAATAACTACAGGGGAAATGTACTTCAAATTCATGAACTGAAGTTCCACGTATGTCATTTGTCTTTTGCCTCTAACCTTTTGTCATTGACTTTCCTGTCACCAGAAAAAGCTGCAGCAGCAAACGAGGAGGAGGTACAGAAGGCTGATGTCTCATCAACAGGCCAAAGTTTGATTGACAAAGATGCCTTGGGACCAATGATGCTGGAGGTGGGTTATCTTGCTCTTTCATAGTGTCATATCGAGAAACCAAACACTGAACACTTGCGTAGGGTGTACTCCTTTTTAAACCAAGATCGGGATATAATGAAGAGTCCTACCCATGGAGAACAATCCCAAATGGGTCACACTCGGTAGTGGTTGTGTGTGAGTGTGGCTGCGTGGCGTAAATGCTGCCAGCATCTTGTATCTGCCCCGGATTGGCTGTAAATCACCAGGCAGAGCAATGGCCTCGTTGTCCTGTGGAGGGCCACTGAAGTGCTTACGTATAATGGGAAAGAAAGCAAGAGCCTAGCGAATGAATCAGTTCATTGAGCCTCCCCTCTCACTCACTTCCTCCCTCCCTTTCTCTCTCTTACTTGTTCAGTTCTCTTTTCTCTCACCCTCCCATCTTTTCTTCATTTGCCTCCAGATCTGTCCTGTCATGGAATATTTATAGCTCTCCTGGTCCAGCGTCACTGAATCGACATACTAACTTGCGGCTAAATTTAGCCCAGTGCAGCCTGCATGCTTTCCCATCTGTCAGCAGCCCCAAAACACAGAGATCGGCCATTCACACAGGCTCTTCTCTGGCCATGCCCCCGTCCGCCAGCCGTCATTACAGGATGCTCTGAGGAGATTGGCTGTCGACAGGAACTACACACGTGCCCCATGACCCTCTTCCAAGGCTTTCTGCTGCCCACTCTCATACGAGCGCAGGAAGACGGAGAAGGACGTGAAAAAAAACATTAATGTGCTGTTGTTTTAAGCCTCTGGAAGCAGGTCTTGTTCTGTCACATGACCGGTTTGGCATATACTTGACATTCCTGGGAGATAGCTCCGTGTGGTTGCTGTTTTGTGGCGTGACAGCATTTTCAAAGACCAGAAGAGCCGACGGCTGGGTGTGTTTTGAAACGTTGTGATACCAGTGTCAATGTAATACCCGTGTTTCATTACAAATACATCGCTTATTTTGATATCTTACTTTGATTGTTTCTTTAGAAACCTCTTTTGGTCTTTTTACAAAAGGAGCCGAAGTTAATAATGCTTTTAAAGTATAAAATAAACATTTAAGTAATACAACTTTGCCTTGAAAATTCATACTAAAATGGTCAATTATTATTTGTATCAGTAAATATCTAATCCAATAAGTAAGTAAACCAGAGTAAAAATCTAGGATATACAGTATTGGATGTTACATACACATTTGTGTCTCAACAAAAAAAAGTGCTAAGTTCAATACTGAGTTCTCAGAGAGACCTGTTTGAATTGTTTTTAACGAGACAGTTGTGCTTTGTCATGCGGAAAATACAGCGTGGTTAGCAAGAATTTATGTGAAAAGAGATCCTGTTTGCAAAGCACCAATATCATATCATAAATAACAGCAACACCTAGAGCGGAGAAGGGAGTAGACCAGACCCTATCCCCTACGGCATAACAATTCACTCCATACTGTACGCTGCTGTGGGAGGTTAAGCAGCATAGAATTATACATCAGGACAATAGGCTGCGAGCAAAATGGAGCATGGTAAGTACGGTGCCTCGTAGTGTATTTATTTAGAGTGTAGTCATCTGTATCAGCTTTAGTCACCTCTATAGTGTATATTTAACCAGGGCATTATAAATGAAGGTATTGGCTAGCAACATTATTCAAGAGCCTCTGAAAGAAGGCAGGAGTTGGCACTAAAGAGTGTTTGCTCTGTTTATGTTTGCCTTACTTGTCCAGTACGTGGCCTTTCTTCACACGGGCGGACTTGCACAACAGCCATGTTGCATTCTGGAAGCGCTCCGCTTCATGCAGTGATAGATGAGATCTCCCTAAGTCTATTTTCAGCGTGTGCTGTGTTAATGCAGGCAAGGGAAAACTAGCAATGTGATAATGTGCAGCATGGGATGTATGACTTTGTTGCACCCCAAAATTGAGCCCGCTGGTTGATTGCGGCTTGTTATGCAGCGTAGTTGCAGAGACAGACAGTTGACTATAGATGCACACGGGTGCTGTATCAAGGGAAACCAAATGTGCAATATGCATTATATTATGAAAATATTTAGTTAATGTACAGTTCATGCACTAAAGAAAGTACATAAATACATGTAATGTAAACTGCGTGGTGTGTAGGTCATGATTATTTAAGCAGAGGCGAGGCGCAGACACCTTGCCAGTAGTCTCTTATCTTGCCACTAGATTTTACAGCTTTGCAACCGAACAGAATTCCCTTTTAAGGGCTCTGGGTAATTTGATGGCCTAATTGACACCATCTTGTGTGTAATGGCCAACCTGGGGCTATATTCATTCAATTAAGTGCTCCTCCTTCACGTCCTCCAATCTCTGCAGGCGCATGCTTCTATCCTGCTTTCCATCAGACACACTGACGTTGAGCATCTGCAGGAGTGATGTACCCGGCACACAGAGCCTCATCTTTAACACAATGTACATGTGCTGCATATTTACTCAGCTTGATAGGAATTACCAGGGAATTATCAAAACGGTTCCTTGAAAGGTTTTCCCTCCCATTTTTAGAACGTGTTTATTTTGACCACAGGTCAGCCAAAGGTGCACGTACAATGGAAGTCTGACGTTCCCTTTATATCTGGAATGTGGGCTGTGTACGAAGCCCTGAAAATCCTTTGGAAATGCAAATTTAGCTAGTGGTGTTGAATGTGAGAGTTTCATTCAATATTATCCCAATTTACTATGAGTGGAGAAATGCATATGGTAGGGTAATCTACTCAGGTTCAGTGTTATAGCAGCGAGTCATCAGCCAGTATTAGTGGGAAATATAGGTTTGCCAGACAGTTTTACTCGCCTCCTTTTGCTTCCAGTTCCGTGTCAGAGATCTGTTCTGTGTTGATGTAGAAGATTCAATAAACAAACATGCCTGCTCTGATCTTCTCTTTCTTTTTCTCTCCTTCACTCCTGCAGGCCCTGGACGGCTTCTTCTTTGTGGTGAACATGGAGGGCAACATTGTGTTTGTGTCTGAAAATGTGACCCAGTACCTGCGCTACAACCAGGAGGAGCTAATGAACACCAGTGTCTACAGCGTGCTGCACGTCGGGGATCATGCCGAGTTCATCAAGAACCTGCTGCCCAAATCCCTCGGTTAGCCACAAGCTCATTATTTTCCCTGCCAGCCTTTGCTTTGCTATCTGTCTTTTCTGTAACCTGACAGTTTGTGTCTCACTGTGTCACTTGTGTTCCACCTCTCTCTCTCTCTCTCTCTCTCTCTCTCTCTCTCTATGTCCTCATGTTGCATCACTCCCACCTGTGCTCGTACCCTAGCAGGCTCTTGTACACACCCTGCCCTCATCTCTTGCTAGTGTGCTTCCTCTGTCTTGTACCACCACCTCTCTTTAATCTCTGCTCAGACAGTTGGCTTTCTATTTTTTTGTGATGTAATTTAATTAAAACGCTAAAATGTTTACTCTTTAAACTGTTATGGAGAGGATGCGGGGAAAAGCTGAATAATACCAAGTGTTACGTAAGCTTTATATACAGGGTTGACACTGCGCATATAAGCTATAGGTTCTTCATTTTCTCTTCTGCTGATGCTCAGCCCAGACATTTTCTCTCACTCCTCTCTTTTCCTCCCTCCCTTTTCAGCTAATTAACTTCTTTTTTCGGCTTCTCTCCCCTGTCAGCAGCATCCCTCCCTTCCTATATCTCATCTCATGCCCTTCCGTCCCCTTCTCTTCACATTACGTGTTATTCTCACCCGTACCAAGTTCCCATTTTATATGTTCTCGATTTCCTATTTCCTAGCCTCCCTGAAAAGCATTGTCTTTATGCTAGCATTGCTCATCTCGTGAAAGCAGGCCATTTATTTTCGTACGCCTTTTTCTTTTCTCCTCCAGTCTTGCCCTTTTCTTTTCCCCGGCTCCTCTCTTCTTTCATGCCTACCTCCATTTCCTCTACCTCTTAATTTCCTCTACATAAGAGGTGATTGCAATGTATGTCAGTGCACCCCGTCAGCAGCACTTTCTAAGTCCCTTCTCCCCTTTTCTCTCCTGGTGCTTGGGATTGAGGTCTGAGTGCCCAGCCATCTGGGTTGGGAGAGCAGCACAGACCGCAGTACCCTGGAAACTATCAGCGGGCTGTGTCCCAGATACTGGGAGATTATCAATGCACTGAATGAGATCACAAACCAGATGGAGTGTGATGGGAGTTTGCTAGAGTTAAATGAGTTGTGTGCGTGACTGTACATGTCTCTTTATCTTTTTGTGTGTGTGTACGTAAGTGCGCGTGTGCCTGCATGTGAGTGTGTACATATGCGTGTTTGCTCGCGCCTGTGTAAGTGTTGGAAAGAAGAAGAAAGATTGGCAATGATGTTTTAGAGGACATGCATATGGAGGCCTGGCTGTGATGCATGGCGGTGGATAGATGGCACAGGGCTCAGGGTTCCAACTGCTCATTATGACTGATCTCTACCCAGCAACTGCTCTCTCCTTTTTACACTTTTTTTTCTGCCTTCATTCTCTCTGTCTTGCTCTCATTACGTCTTTTCACTTGCAGTTTGGCTGCAGGTAAAATGTATCAAATAAAACTTCCAGGAGGTTGGCCACATTGTAACTCTCCCTCGCCCCTTCTTGCTCCCCTGCAGTGAATGGCGTCCCGTGGTCCAGCGAGGGTCCGAGGAGGAACAGTCACACATTCAACTGCCGGATGCTGGTCAATCCCCACAGCGACAACCAGGACGAGCTGCACGAGCCTCAGCAGCAGAAATATGAGACCATGCAGTGTTTCGCCGTTTCGGAGCCCAAGTCCATCAAGGAGGAAGGAGACGGTATGGAACGAGAGTGGGAGATGGTGTGGGGAGAGAGGGGATAGATAGAGGATCAGTCCACACAAAATGAGTTGCCCTAAAAAAACAACCTTGGGCAAGCATAGTTTTGGGATCTGTTGAAATGGCCTCAATTCCTGTGATATAGTACAAGTTAAATTTTTTAGCATTCTATATTGTAATGTTCATGATTCAATTTTAGAAATGTTTTGCAATTTAAGAATAGGATAGTCAATTAAAAGATTTATGAATTCTGGATTTAGAATAGAATCTTTGACTTTTGTATTTCAGAACAGATTCAATTGCACTCAGCACTCATACAAAGCAAAGGTCAGCAGGGACAAAAGGCAAACAAATATTATTGGCATTGTATGTAAAAAGTTGTATAAGCAACCGGTGAGGAGCAGTTCTGGTGCCACTCAACTTACATCCATGAAAAGTTAAGTGACACAAGGGAGACGAGGGGCCGGGCTGCTGTCATTAAAGCCTATCTATAATTCATGTACATCCCTCACAAACCTAGGCAAATGACTCCAAGGAAAGGGTGTAGCTTTTATTGCATCAGTACTAAACCGGTCCTTTGATAACCTTCAGATAATTCTCAACCTAGTATCAACAGTTTTTGGAGCATATGTGAGAATAGAGACGCTGCGTTTGCAGTGGCCGCTGGCATAAACATCTGCTCGCCTTCTCTGGGAAATTATTTAAATTGTATGTTGGCTCTGCGCTCCTGACGGTGTCCAGTCAGTGAAAGGTCACTGGGCTTTACACTGGAACTAGAGCTCCTGTAGTTTGAGTACATTTCCATCACGAGTGAATGTCCTTTATCCAAAAACGTTCAGCACCAGTAAAGCCTTGATACATAAAGCTCTCAAAACAATTCAAAAATGTTACATCTGAACTACCTAAATCCTCTTGGCTTTGATGAGCAACCATAACTTTCCACTGCCAATCTATCACTCAGTGGATAATTAAAACAATAAGTGTAAATGCAAATGTCTCACTCCAAGTCTAAACCTGTCTTTCCCTCTCTATGGCTTTCTTTGTGCACCAGCTGCTTGCCAGCCATACTTTGGCAAAAAGACTGACAAGGACCCCGGCCAGAGTTGTCCTAGTGCTTGTCTGTGTGTGTGTGAGTAGCAAGGCAGGATCAGTGGTTGCAGTTGCAGGAATTTGTCCAGCCAGAGACAGAGGAAGGAAGGAGAGGGAAAGTGAGAGAATTGAGAGAGATTCACAGATCTAAGGGCTGGACCACCCAAGAGGTTCTGTTTACAAGTCAAAATGAGGTGTGTGTGTGTGTGTGTGTGTGTGTGTGTGTGTGTGTGTGTGTGTGTGTGTGTGTGTGTGTGTGTGTGTGTGTGTGTGTGTGTGTGTGTGTGTGTGTGTGTGTGTGTGTGTGTGTGTGTGTGTGTGTGTGTGTGTGTGTGTGTGTGTGTGTGTGTGTGTGTGTGTGTGTGTGTGTGTGTGTGTGTGTGTGTGTGTGTGTGTGTGTGTGTGTGTGTGTGTGTGTGTGTGTGTGTGTGTGTGTGTGTGTGTGTGTGTGTGTGTGTGTGTGTGAGCGTGAGCGTGAGCGTGTGCGTGTGTGTGTGTGAGAGCGTGTGTGTGTGAGCGTGTGTGTGTGTGTGAGCGTGAGCGTGAGCCCTGGCATGCATTTCTTTGCCAGAAACATGTGGGGGGGGTATTACTGGCACAGGAAAGTTGGATGGCAGACCTTTCGGGGTCACCCCAGTCCCGGACTTGGCGGTGTCATCTGCTTTCGTGTGTGTGTTAGAGGCAACTGCCATGATTGAGTGATAGCAATCTTTAATGTTGGGCCAGGGGAGGTGTCATCAGTGTGAGATGGCACTTTAGGTGAGACCAGCCGGAGACGCATGCATGTGAGCGCACACATGCATGTACACACACACGCACACTTTCAAAGGTCACACTTCATCATTTCCCTTGCCAGCGATAGCTGCTCCTCCTCATGAAAGGAGCGGAGCCCTGATCCCTATGCTCATTAATAACTGTATTAATTATGCTGCCTGGGAATAACATGCATTTCGTTTTCTTTCCCTGTCTCTGTTTCGATCATTTACGCCCCCATTCTTCCCTTTCCCATCCCCCTTTATCCCCTCTGTCTCTGGCCTGTCATCTTTGTTACATCCTCTACATCATCTTTCCTCCACACCTTCCCTCTGTTCTCTTTTTCTCTCTTCCTCTCTTTTTTAGACTTTCAGTCATGCCTGATCTGTGTGGCTCGCAGGGTGCCAATGAAGGAAAGACCCATGCATCCCACGCATGAGAGCTTCACCACGCGCCAAGACCTGCAAGGTACTCAACCCAGTCACACATTTGGGAACTACAAACTAATATAGTGAAGGACACTCGCAGCAAACTAGATATATTTTTCCAGATCTTCTCAGCCCACAGAAATACACTGTTTAGTAAAAGCTGATGGGCCATGCCAATCATAGTGACCATTTTACATCCCATAGTCTCCCATTGCCAATTTGGTAAAACATTTTCAGCTCTTTGATTAAAACTTTTCCCTGCTTGGCAATAAAAAACTATATAGTGCCTTTACACTATACAGCACAACCTCACCCCATATCACCAGCTCATAAATTACCTCACACTACAGTTTAGGTCTTTAAAGATTATTATATCCTTGGTAAAGGCCCTTAGGAGAATGCTTTAGTTGAACAGGCTTCCCATATCTGTCTGCACTGTGGGAGGTAAAGTTTGAACACTCGTGCATAGATGCAGACGGCTGTCTATGTCTCACCTGGTCTTTGATGTGCTTGTACCATGTGTGTGTGTGGCACACACACACACTCTTGCTGACATACAGTAATTTACTGTAGTTCCCCACCCAGACTATTGTAGACTTGTAAGCATGCCCACATGTGTTAGGCTGTATGTTGAGGATGTTCAGTTCTGGATAGAATATGATTTTTCACTCTTTGCTTTTGAAAGTGAGAACTTGTTAGATATGGTGTTGTGCAGTATGAATGTTTTTAGTCAGTCCCCATGGCTGTCCTTTAAATGCATCGCTACCTCCATTTACATTTTAAGCCGGTGAGGGACAACTGTTAAACTGTGTGTATTTGTGCTTGTGTTTACACACGTAGCATTGGATGTATTTGTTAAGTTCTAAAGATAGTTGAGCCGAACTGTGACTAATATAGTGACTCCTTCTACATTTTGTCTAAATGGTGAGCATACAGTTTGTACTGCCAGGCAAACATATGTACAAATACTATCTAATCTTTTGTGGCCAGGACTTTCTCTTCCGTTGATTTTAGCGCCTCACTAGCACAGACACGTTGTAATTAAAAAGTAAATCCTTTGTATTTCTTCAATCAATATCAAACCACATAGCAAAGTGGCCAAGTGAAGAGCATATTCTGGTCAACAAGCTGCTCTACATGTTTATGTTTGAGCGAGACATTGAATCCCCATCAGCTTAGCTGTAAAAGTGTATCAAAATCCTTATTTCCATCCGTGACTAAGGCTTCTCTAATCCGGTCCTCTGTGTTTAGGTAAGATAACGTCCCTGGATACCAGTCTGCTGCGGGCGTCCATGAAGCCGGGCTGGGAGGACCTGGTGAGGCGCTGCATCCAGAGGTTCCACCTACAGAACGACGGAGAGATGTCTTTTGCCAAGAGACATCAGCAGGAAGGTAAAGCCACTTGCTGCAAAGAATATCTTGTTGAGTTAATGACTTTTAATAGTTGCTTCTTTTGGTCTTGATGATGCTGTTGTCAGACCACTGCATTAGTATTAAATGGTGATTAGATCACGGGTCAAACCATGAGTCCCTTCTTACCAAAGCTTAATGGTTAATCATGGGCTGCTGCTTTGAGACCTTTAATCCAATCACCATTTTATTGCCGTTGCAAAAGCAAACTGAAAACCCCATTTAAACAATACAAAATAGCCAATCCAGAGAAACAGTTGTGTGACGGATCATGAAACTCACGGTTTGGATTGTATCACAGATCAGTCACAGATTGGATCAGCACTAAAGAATAAAAGTAGACAATATCACTTTTACAGATTCCTGATCACGTTTTTTTGCAGACAATACTAATTGATGATCCATCTTGGCAGATACAGATCCCTTTGTTGTTTAATTATACAGCTGGTTTACAAGGCTACAAGTATTCATTTTTTCTTCGCAACCATCCAAAATACTTTTAATTGCTCTGAAGTCGGTGTAAACCATAAAAAATTCTAAAATGTATAGCTTTTAGATATAGTCACCTACAGTGTTTGTTTATCATAAAAACACAATTTAAATCAATAGGAACTAAAATATTGTATTTTTATAGATTAAAACAAATTCTTCAATAGTGTTAGAGGTATTGTAAACGGGTTATAATTCATCTAATGTATATTTATGTTGTGAAAACATCTCCTTCAATCAAAAGAGTACATGTGAACACATCACGTTATAATTTTCCTCAATACTCATATTCACTAAACAGCCTGAAGGCATCATAATGGAACCGAATGGAACCTTTTGTGTGTTATCCGTCAGCGGTGATGTCATCGTTTACTAGCTCTTCTTCTGTCAATTTAAACACAGATTTGTTGTTTACAGTGTAATATTATCTGAGATCGGCAACTAGAAAAGCATAAATTCCGATAACGGTTCTCCGTAAAACTTTATTTCGCACTGTGATGGTTAACATTGAACTGTGTAATTAATCCAGGGTTCACATGCGTACCGAACCGTGAGGGGTATCCGTACGGATCACAGATTGACCGTGGTTCATTCATTATTTGTATACAAGTTATCTGAGTAAGAAATGTTTTGTGCGGGCGTCTACTGATATAAGTGCATATGTGTCCTTAGTGCTCCGCCATGGCCAGGCCTTCAGCCCCATCTACCGATTCTCCCTCTCTGATGGAACCATCGTGTCAGCCCACACCAAGAGTAAACTGGTGCGCTCGCCCGCCACCAATGAACCCCAGCTCTACATGTCCCTGCACATTCTTCAGAGGTATGTCTCAGTACCTACACCTGTGTCAGGAATAGAGAGAGACAAACCTGCGGCATGAACTTCTTTACATGTTTTAGCCTGTTGATGCCCTGGAGCACGACCTGATGGTTGCATGTATTCTGTGTGCATGTGATGCAAGCTCGAATGTGTACATTCAAGCTTGCCAGGGGTGTGGGTCTCAGGAAAAGGGGTCACAATTAAATCAGACAAAAAGTTACGTTTATTCAATAAGACCTATTTAGATTGTTAGTCTACAGAACTGTCTCGGTAAAGAAAGCCGTTGAACTAATCAACTGTCTTATCTGTTTTAACCTCTAGAGAGCAGACGGTATGTGGAATGGCCCAGGACATGGGTCCTGGCAGTCAGGCCACAGGGATGGCTCCCAAACCGATGAATTCCTCCACACCCTCCATGACTCCTCCAACCCCAGGCAGTTTGCCAGGTTCAGGGCCCCAGGGCCAAGACACTACCATCAGCAGCAACAGCACGCCTTTTTCCTCTCCGGGCCCTGCTGGTCCCAGAGAACCAGCAGCCATGGGGGGCCATATGCAGGGCTACCGTTTTGGCTGCCCCCCACCGCATAACCACACTGGGGGCATGCAACCGCCACAGCAGGGCCCCAACTGGAGGATGAACAGCCCCTCTCGCGCTAGCCCCAGCCCAGCCGGTGGGCCCCATCCACCTCAACAGAACTCTATGCTGTCTCCCAGGCACCGAGGTAGTCCTGGTGGGGCAGGCAGCCCTCGTGTAGGAGGAGGCCTGCACTCACCCTCCCCGGTGGGGATGTGTGGTGGAGGGCCTGGAGGTGCAGGTAGTAGTAGCACGGCTAGCACCCATGCTAACAGCTACACTAGTAGTTCTCTGTCAGCTCTGCAGGCCCTAAGTGAGTGCCACGGTGTAGGACACGGGCATGGGGCCCCTCATGCACACGCACTAGGGTCTCCTGACCGAAAGATAGGCTCCCCAGCTGGGGTCACACCAGGCTCAGGGGTGAACCCTCATCTGATGTCAAAACTTGGAGGAGGCAGTGGTGTTACAGGAGACTCATTTGGACCTCACACAGAGGTTGGTCAGGGCCACACTCAGGGCCAGACAGAGGGCAACCTAGCTGAGCCCAAGGAGGAGAGGGAAGGGCCCCCTGAGGGCCACGACACTCACAATCGTCTTCATGACAACAAGGGTCACACCAAGCTACTGCAACTGCTCACCACCAAGCCAGAGCCTCTGGAGACGCCCCTGTCTCCTGGAGGTGAAGGTAAGGACCAGACAGGGACTGGGGCCCGGGGTGGCCTCACTGGAGGGAACACTCATGCCACATCCCTGAAGGAGAAACACAAGATCCTCCACCAACTGCTCCAGAACAGTACATCTCCAGGCGACCTGGCCAAACTCACCGCAGAGGCCACAGGCAAAGAGCCTGGCCAAGACCAAACCCAGGGGGCTGGTGGCACCGCTTCTGGGGCAGAAATGTCTCTTAAGCAGGAGCCCTTGAGCCCTAAGAAGAAGGACAATGCCCTGCTACGCTACCTACTGGATAAGGATGACACTGGACTGAAAGACAAGGTGCCTAAGCTGGAGCCTGGGGAGGTGAAGGTCGAAGGGGGCAAACACCCTCTTGTGAAGACGGAGAAACAAGACACGGGATACGACCGGGCTGAACAGGTTAGTTTTTTACCAAAAGCTCCTCCTTGTGTGTATTACTTGATTGAAAAACATTTTCATCTTTGAAATGTTGCAAGAACTAGAGCTGCCCCTCAAGCTGAATGATTGTAACCTCCTCTTTAGTCCATTGCGAAAACTAAAAGTGTTTTGCCCTGTACTGCTCCACTTGCCTCGCCTCTGTGTGAGCATTAATCTGGGTTAGGTAGCAGATGTTGACTCCTCCAAGTCCCGTGTCCACCAAGGATGCTACAACTAAACACACAAACGGCTGGCAGTGTGGAGCTCAGACAGACAGCATGTGTGACATATATATATATACGGTCCCATTCAGATGTACAGTCTTATCATATAGTCATATAGGCTTAAGATGCCTGGCTTGTTTTTTTATTCACATATATAAACACATCTGGTCCTTTTACTGCCTATGCGTTGGCAGCACAAGCCGAGGGAAGCTATCCGCCAGCTTCAAACAACTGTGACATTTGGAAGGCGTCCCTGTGGTTCTCGAGCCATTTGATCCTGGTTGCGTTTGGCCAGAATCTGCGGGTTTGGCAGCGTGCTCAGGTCAGGCCTGGCGCTGAAAGAGAGAAGAGGAGGAAAGAGTAAAAGGGAGTGAGCGGGGAAAGTGTTGCTGGTTAAACTCAAAAGTTCTGTGTTGCAGAATGCTGATTCTCTCATGCAGGAAAGAAAGCCAGTGTTTGGTGAGATTCAACCTTTCATACAGGAAACCTGTGTACGACGCACTCTACTAAACACAGAGTCAAGGCACGGGTCTAGCAATATGTAGTTCTATCACACACATCACTGCCAAACCACAGAATTACATAGAATTACACAAAAGAACATGAACACTCTTGCATGCTTTGCTGTCACTATTTCTCTTGTTCCTCTCAGACCAGTCCTTAGTCTCGGGGATATTCATGCCATTTAAATGTCAAAAACATTAAACAAAAGTCAAATTTCTTGCAGAAATGAACCTGTTCTGGAGAAGTGTGCAAAGACCAGTGTGTTGGTGGTAAAGGGGGTTGCTTCTTTGTGGCTCATTTCTATTGAAACGGTGTGGGAACAGTGTTTTCCCATGCAGACAGAGGGGCAGTGGCACAGTCTCTGTATGTACAGTATGTGCATGTCCACTTGGTACATATGAAGAAGAGGAAAGGGTGATTGGATGGATAGTAAGAGCTGCTGAACTGAACAAAGAAGGAGAGATGAGAGAGGTGTAGATACCCCCAGGAGAGCCCAGCCTTGCCAGGCAGAGTGAAAATGATGAGCCATATGCTCCTGCATGTCCTCTCTGCTACCATGGAGATAGAGGGGAGAGGGAGTGGTGTGTTTGTAGAACAAGCAATGTACCAGAAACAAAAGGAGGGAAATAGAAATAGAGGTTTAATATGTACGTCTCGATACTGAGGCTTTGTTTTCTCCAAGTGGCCACTGTGCTGCTACTCGTAACAAAGAAGACATTGCACATTAAATTGGTTGATGTCTGCCTTGTGCTGATGGCACAAATGAAATTGATGAAGTCTGGGTTTCACAGTAAAATGGTGATTAAAGTGCTCTGAGCTTCAAATGGTGATTGTGATGGCTCAGTCACATTTTAACTGCCGTTTCCAGCCCAGAAAAAAAGGGCATTTGTTAACCGTGAATTAAGCCGTGACTTCATTGGAGCCCTCACGTGTGCGAGTGGGTTTCTGCTCCTTACTGGTGAACTGCTGCTCGGCCATGTGTGAAAGCTGACTGTACTAGTTAAAAAGTCCACTCATCCTTCTCTCCACTAACCTCACCCACTGCTTTATCACTGCCTCTCCCTCCCTCCCCCCTCCTCCCTCCTCTTCATGATTGTTTGAGGGCTGAATTATTGATGGCTGGAGCAGAGCTAAATGAGAAATCAGAGCAGAGTTTTGTAGTAGTGGCTCGGCTAATGGCTGGAGGAACTGTAGGTATGGTCATTCAGTCCCATGGCCCTGTGGGACGCAGGATTATCTGTGTTTTACATGTGTGTGTGTGTCACGTAAACATCCGCTACGTCTACTGTTTCCACCACAGTATCCTTGTTATAATGCATACTAATAGTAAGTTCATTTTCTCTTTAATCTACACCGTGTTACGAGTAAAAAAAATAATTAAGCAACCAATCATCAGTATTATTATAGAATCTGTTCACTGTGGGAACACGAGTTGCGCATAATATGTGGAATTATTGCGGCTCGAGTCATTGAGTATTTTGGTCATAAAAGGTATGTCATATTTAGGTCACAATAGCTACAGCTCCTCATTGACCCTGAATATAAGTAAAGAAAGTAAATGAATTCATCTCATCCGGTGCAGTCGTGTCTACCGTTTCAAAAGGGCCTTCTGTAGTTTCTTTCAATACAGCAGTTCTTTTGATATATACAAAAGAAATGATATAATGTCAAACTGCATGCCGAACATATAATTTCCATTGGCACTCAGTGCTCGCTCACAGGCAAATATCCTGTATCAGACATCACACAGGTCCTTTAGTACAATAAATGTCAGGAGCTTTCAAAAGTTGGTGAGCCAGAAGTATTTAAATATTATCATTACCTGAAGACAGTAAGCGCATGCTTTACTGGATGCATTGTATATAATATGTGACCACTAAAAATAATGTTGTATTAGTATTACCAGTCGATAAACACGATAAAACATAACCATGCATAAGTTAATTTGCTGTGTTTAACTTCTCTTTCCAATTGGATATAGAAGATATCACACACAAATGATATAATAAGTAATTCATAAAGTAAATAAGCAATTCATGTCATTATAAATGCCAGCAACGAAGAAGTAACGTGGCAGTTAACCTTCAAATATTTCAGTATTTAAAGAGTGCTGTTAACGTTGCAGTAATCTTTTAAAAATACCCATTTCAGCTCTTTCTCACGATGAATAGATTTAGTTTTCTTCTGTTGACCAAAGTCCAGCATGATTCTAGATTTAAAAGACTTTTCCGTTTGCAGCTCTGCTTTAGCCACCCTTGTTTTTCAGTTCCCTTTGCTCTGAAATGTTGTGGACCGGGTCAGAGAGGCACCATGACCCTCCTGCCCTTTGGTCCACATTGACATGAGGGCCCATGCTGTACGTGAAGTTGGGATCAGGAAGTAGTATCCCATCATTACAACTTGCTGATTCTTTTTGTATTTATTAAGTTGAAGGATTTAAGTCTAACTGTAATAGTACACATTTTCAGAGCCACATCACCAGCCTGATGTGAGAAAGTCAGCCGCTGCTGTTCTTAAGCACGCAGCTGTACAGAGTGAGGGCCCTTTGTATCAAGCATACTTGAAATCTAAGAGGCCTTGTTAAAGTACATGAAATTGTCCCCGTTACACGAGTGTTTGTGATAGCAATTAACAATTCAAGAGGACTAATTAAAGGAAAGAGTTAGTTTCTCTCACTCATGTTTACGAGTAGTTAATACTGCTTGTTTGTGTGCCAGTTGTGGGGATAAATAAGGAGAAAAACACAGGATTCTAAATTATTCACGAGGTATACACTTAAACAATCAGCAACTTGTAATTCACAGCATGTGTCCTTAGCCGCTCTCCCACTGTGAGTACCTTTCTAACGTCACGAACTTAACTAATGATCTGCAGATGGGTCACTTGGCCTTACAAATCCCTGCAGTTTTAACCAAATATAGCATACCAGCATGAGATGCAGCAAACAAGGGCATTCTTTGCCGTGCATGCAGTGACATGCATTGCACGGAGAGTGTAACAGGGATTGATAGAAATGGGACCCATTAAGGGTAAAAGCAACGAGAGAAGACGAGAGAATAGAAAGTGGGAGGAGAGAGAATTGAAGAGGAGGAGGAAAAGAGCAAGCTGAGAGCGTACAGGAGCATTACATCATTCCTGACCTCATTAGGGCTTTTCTCTCTCCCACCACTGCCGCCCCCCACCCCTCACTGTGCTACTCTCTCTAGCTCTCCTACATCTTACAGTAAAGCAGATGCAGTCGTCCTTGGCCACCAAAGATTCTCTCAGGCATTTGTGGCCGTAATCTGTATTAGCATTTGCATGGCTAGCATACATGTCATTGTCTGGAACAGTAAAGTACAGCATTGAAGCAGTGGCTGGTGCTGTTTTCTTGCTGTACAGTATGTCACGATCAGGATCTGTCAGTGAGTCCAAGTGTGCTGCTCTCTCCTGGCCAGTCACAGCCAGTGCAACTTATTTACCTAAAGTCCCTCAGGCCTCTCGAAGAAGCAATATGATCACCTACGTTGATGTATCTGTTGAGTTGTGACCGCCGTCTACGTTGTTTTTTGTCTGTATGTAAAACTTCAATTCAATTCAGTAATGCTGCAATTAATGTTGCCAATAATGTCCCAGTTATGGTGAAATTGTGCCAGATTTTATTTGTTGCCATTGTAGGTTGTTGAGGTGTTACATTACATTACATTACATTACATTTAGCTGACGCTTTTATCCAAAGTGACTTACATGATATACAGTAGACCGTAGACACAGCAACGGTGAGCAATGAGGGTTAAGTGTCTTGCTCAAGGACACGACGACGCAGACTGCCGGAGCTGGGGATCGAACCACCGACCTTCTGATTGAAAGACCGACAGTATCGGACTGTATTATTTAGGTGTTCCTGTTATTTTGTCCACCCCCGGTGTGTCATAGATAGGAAGAGGAGACAGTGCCAGTGTTGTAAAACAGAAAACAAGAGGCCGTGACAGATCTTGGTTGGAGCAGTGCTTCAGTTCAGCAAGGGAAAGCAGATCCCAGCATGGCCTCGTCTTTGTTTAAGATAGTTGTGTGAAAAACTAAACAAAAACGGGCCAGATTGTCCAAAGCCCAGCTGTGTAAAAATGCAGCCTTGGGCTGTTTTGGGCAGGCTCAGTCCAGCTGTTTACAGTAGGGGGGCAGAGAGCAGTTCAAACTTTGGCACCAACCGAACTCCTGCCGCTTCATGTTTCCCTCCCATGTTACCCAGTAGAAAGCAGCTTCAGAAGCCTCTTTTCTTTCTTCGCTGTGTGTTACACTCAATATTGTTCAGATTAATATGGCATTCTTAAATATGCGATTAAAAAATGGTGAACTTTAAAAAGAGGGGCTGACACAGTTGTGCGTTTTGAGGACACCAGCCGTTGAGCCAGGATAGTGTGTGTCCGATAAGATGAGTCAAAGTGAAGTGTGGCCTAGATTTGATGGAAAGTGGTCCATTTTATCCCGGGGTTACATCTCTATTATAAACAAGGCCGAATCTGCCGTTCCCATCTAAAAGATAAAGACTCCTCATGCAACTGTTGTCATGTTTACGGGTGCACTCAGTATATGTGTTTGCCTTTCACACGTTTTTGGTTTGTGTCTGCAGGTGAGGCAGCAATTGGTTTCTAAACGGAGGCCGTAAGTGGTTCATCTGTTTCTTGTTTTCACACTTTCCCTTTCCCCTCCGTGTTCCCTCCAGTCGTCAGAGCTGGATGACATCCTGAATGACCTGCAGAATGCTCAGCCGCTCTTCTGCGAGCCGCGGCCCGTTTCCTTGCCCAGTCCCATGGACAAGCAGAACATCATCAATGACATCCTGCAGATGTCCGAGGCCAATCCTGGCGTGGCGGCGCAGCAGCAACACAGGGGCATCGGGACTGGCATGGGCCCAACGAGTGAGTCTCGCACACACTTTACGGTGCACCCCCATCACGAGATACTAATATGTTGCTATGAGACCGTCTGAACTATTTTATGATTGACTTTTCCGTTCCTGTCTTCAGACTTTGCGGGAATCCGACCAGGCCAGCCGGGCAGGGGTCTGCCTGTGAGGAGCGTGTCTCTGGACATGAATGTGTCCCCCCAGCAGTCCTCATTACAGTACCCCATAAGGGCCACAAGCCCATACACTCTAATGCAGCAGCAACAGCAGCAAGGCATGGTGGGAAGTCACGGCATGATGGCTAACCAGAGCGGTATGGTCAGCTCAGGTGGGTGTGACAGTCATGCTTTTTTTGTCACAGCAGTGCACTCTGAAACAGACATTAACCATTGAACTAGTCAAATAATAAGGCCTTAATTTAGTTGTCCATCAAATGAAAATGACCAGCCCACAGAAGGACAGACCTCTTTATAGTCATACAGCTGAACAGACTTCATACAGAAAATGTCCATAGGGAATGTGTAAACATGTGTAAAACATATCTAATCTCAAACACTTTTCTTTAAATTAATTATTTTTCTTATGTGATTCCTATTTGGCAATCTCTCAAGTGTTTGAAGCCCCATGGACATCCTTTTGAATGATATTGTCAACACCGCTGCTTTAAGGATTCTGAGGAAAGACCTTTTACCCTCTACCTCTGTGTCTCTCTCAGCCTGTGACATATCATGTCATGGCACAGTGACTCACTTCCTGTGACAGGAAATATTTAGTCACTCACACTGGCACATAGTTTCTGTCACTCACACATATTAGCAGTCCTCAAACATCCCAGAGTAGACTAGTCTTTTCACCTTATTACACACCATTACATCATGGGCACATCCACAGAGGTCTACCTGAGGCATTTCTCATTGTTTCTTGTCTCCATTTTGATGTTTGATCCTCTAGGACTGATGGCTCCAGGGGGTCCACGTCCAGGCATGCAGCAGCAGCAGCAGCAGCAGGAGGGCTGGGTGGGTTCAGCCTCTGCGCCTCCTCTGGGAGCGTCCGGCCCTGGGCAGCCAGGTCCCATGCAAGGCAGGATGGGGCCGAACGGTGTTCCCATGAGGCCCAACAGCCAGCCAGAGCCCAGACCGATGCTCCAGTCCCCAATGATGGCCAGTGGTGAGAGCCCAGTGTGCCCCAAAAGACGTTACACAAAGTTTTAAAAGCAAAAACCAGTCGACAGTACGACATTATGGAGTATAATACACATTGACCCTCAAGAATAAAAAACCCATTTATTCCTCTACCCTGCCTTCCTAAGAATACAAAAGGAGCTGAAGCATTTAATACAGAAAACTGCACAGATGAAAAGACCTCAACTCACCTGTATTATATTATTGCTGTTGATTGTTAAAGGTTGCTACCCAGTGGCCAACTGTAGTACAGCACTCAAGAAATACACGTAGTGTCTAACCTGACGCTGTGTGCTGGTTGTTCAGGGTTTAAGAATATTGACCATCATCTAGGTTGCCAGATGTTTTCCTTATAATAACCAAAGTTGCAGAATTGACTGTGACCAAACAACTATCCTGCCTTAATCTGTTTTTTTTCCTTATTTAGCCCAACCTGATATGGATATTGGTATGGTCAGCCATCATTTCCCCCAACAACAGGCTCCACCCAACCAGACAGCCCCCTGGCCAGACAGCATGATGCCCATTGACCAGACAGCTTTTGTGAACCAGGCCAGGTAACATGCTCGCTTGCAAATTACCATTACATGTTTTTAATAATGTCAAAGAATCTTAACGGCCTCACTCTTCAAGAGAAGCATTTCTCTTGTCATCAGACTTCCCCTTATTTTGTCGTAATGAGATTGTTGGTCCAAGGGTTTTCTTTTTCTTTATACTGGACAAAATCATTGAGAAGCTATATGAAGTACCTCCTCTTCCCCAGGCACCCTGTGCAACAGGATGAACTGCTGTGTAGTACGGGGCACGGTTCCAGTGATGGCAGTGCAGTGGACGAGGGGGCCCTGATGTCCCAGCTGTACACTGCACTAAAAGACTTTGATGGCCTGGAGGAGATTGATCGTGCGCTAGGGATCCCTGGTCTGGTGGAACAGGTGAGCTCACATTCATATTTCTTTGTACTTGTTTTAGTGAATTTGTATTATATTTTATGGCTCTGCATTTCTTTTTCATTACTTTCTGTTTCAGAATCAATCAATGGAGCCGGACCAGTTCCCTCAGGACCCCTCCATGTTAATAGACCAAAAGCCCCCCATGTACACCCAGCAATTTGGTCCCCCACCATCCCACATGGCCCAAAGGGGCTACCCAGGTGCCCCCATGCAGGAGCAAGGCTTCCACCCCATGTCTGGCCAGATGGGTCCACGCCCAGGTTACCCCATGATGAGGATGCCGGTCCGGCCTGGTCTCAGGCCCGCTGGGGTCGTCCCCAACCAGCCCAACGCACTACGACTACAGCTACAGCACCGGCTACAGTCACAGCAGGTACATGTGCATCCAGGCTGGCGTGACACTGCTGGAATTGATCCTGTCCACTGATTTTTTTTTTTGTGTCTTTCTGTTGGTCAGTAGTTGTGACTGAACACGCAGATGGGAGTTGTGTAATTATCCTTGAGGTTGACATTTTGGCAGCTCTTCTGTGTACACACAGAATAGTTGGGACATTTAGGTCTACCTGCAATGTGCTGCTCTTTCACTGGAATATCATTTAAATCTTCTTGGTCTCATATGTTTATTTCTTTTATATGTTTATTCTTTAATCTCTTACAAGGTGAAAGTGAGCAGTACGTATTTAAATTGCACAGAAATTATGTATTTTAAAGTACACATATTTCAATTCACTGGTGTTTGTCTTAACCTCTTCTTCTGTCTCTTGTCTCAGAACCGTCAGCCAATGATGACTCAGATGAGTAGTGTGTCAAATGTGAACCTACCTCTTAGAGCCAGTGCGCCAAACCAGGTAGGTCACCGATGTCATCACATGATCTGTCTGCACTGACATGTTGCTATGACTGTAGGTAGTGCAAAGTTGAGGCTTTATTTTCTGTGTGTATTGTGTTGTACAGGCAGAAGTAGACATACTTAATGTAGATCTATGAGACTTTTTTGTGTTTCTCTATTATCACACATCCTCCTCCTCCCACCTCCAGGGGACCATCAATGCTCAGATGTTGGCACAGCGTCAGCGGGAGCTGCTGAGTAATCACCTGAGACAGAGGCAGCAGCAGCAGCAGCAGCAGCAGCAGCAGCAGCAGCAGCAGCAGGCCCAGCAGGTCCAGCAGCAGAGGAGCATGGCCATGAGGGCCCAGGGTCTCAACCTGCCTCCCAACATGGCTGCCGGAGGCATGAGTAACCCCCGGATCCCCCAGGCCAACCCTCAGCAGTTCCCATACCCGCCCAGCTACGGTACCAGTACAGGCCTGGCCTCGCCACCTCCCCCTACCAGCCCCTTCTCCTCCCCTCTCTCCCCCAGCCTGCCCTCTCTCCCCCCCAACCCTCAGCTCCACATGCATGGCACCTCCTCCTCTTCCTCCACCTCCTCCTCCTCACAGATGATGATGGGAAACTCAAACATGATGGGCGGACAGTACGGGGCCGTACTCAGCCCCCAAATGCAGCACAGTGCCTTTCAGTTTCCCAACTCAGGTACTGCTCCCACACCCCAGCCCAGCACACACGTCACCCTACAACCTCTGTGTGTGTGTGCCATTGTGTCTGTGCGTTGATGTGACTGATTGCACAGCATCACATGCTTTTTAGTAGCTGCAATCATCTGATTTGTAATATTATGCACTGGGGACTGCATCAATCAGCTGCCATTGAATGATCAAAGTCATACTGCATTATTTACTCCCCAGTTATGTATTAATACATAGATTACCTGTTAGGAAGTGTGATCATGTACTCTCGTTCTTCTGACCAAAATGGTGTCCTGGCTGTACACTGTTGCTCCACCAGAGGGCACCAAGAGCACAATAATCAAAGTTTAACAGAGGATGAACACTGAACCGGACTCTTAAGATTGTGAGCAGGCAAAGCAATAACCAAGGCTGCACCTGTCAGTTAGACAGTGTGGCGAGTAATCTGGACATAAACTGATAATCTAGTATAATAGTTTGATTTAGTTTGATTCTGGCCAGTGGGTTTGTACAGAGCAATAACTTCTGCGACACATCACTCCTTTCTTACCCATTTCTTCCAAGCCATCTCCTTATTCCCTTTCTTCCTAGTTCCTTGCCTGTTCTCTGCTTACATGCATGTAGGAAATATTAGCTGCCTGTTATTAATCCTGAATGCAGACTGGAATGGACGTGTTCAGTCACACTAATCATCATAGTTGCTCAGATGCCCATGGCATGACTGTGTACATGATATGGAATGCTGACATTTACTCCACTCAGTACGTTGGCTTGTAGTTGAGTCTCTGCAGGTGCAGTTTGGTTGACCTATCTTGATGCGTCCGCCACAGGTATGAGCCAACAGCCAGACGGAGGCTTTGGAGGTCCGGGCACACCGCAGAGCCCCCTGCTTTCTCCCCGCATGGCCCACACACAGTCCCCGATGATGCAGCAGAGCCAAGGAAACGCAGCTTTCCAGGGCTCCCCTGACATGAACGGCTGGCCACAAGGAAACATAGGAGGCAACAGGTAAAAACAGATGGAACTTCCTCCCAAATAAACCTTTAGTGTCTGATTAGACCTTTAGGTTATCGCTGTCTCTAATAACTAGAGACAATATATATATATATCCTTAAATCCCTTTATAAATCATAGAAGAAAAAACACCACTAACAATCATCATGTTTCACTGTTTCTCTTCAGTGTCACAATCATGTTGTGATATAACTGCTTGTAGCTGACGTGGCATTATATTAACAGTACAAATTTGCCAAAATGTAAACATAAAAAACAGGGTTCATATTGTAGCCACAGCTTAATCCATGCCAACCTTATACTTCCAACAATAACTTGTATTTTGCTACTTTCAGTAGTACTTCTTGGAAACCTCAAACTTTGAATAATGTTAAAGGACTACTCGGGTTCAGATAAAATTACATCCAAACGTGTGCTTTCCTTAGTGCTCCTGAAGGAACATTTCCTCTCCCATTGTTAAATGTTTGCGCTCACCCATCTTGATCGGCGTCTTCGCGTTTCCTTTCCTCTCCCCAGTATGTTCTCACAGCAGCAGGCATCGCCGCAGTTCACCCAGCAGAGTAACAGCAACATGTACAACGGGAATGGCATGAACCTCAACAACGTCTCCATGGGCAGCAACATGGCGACCAGCAGCATGGGCAGCATGGGCCAGATGGCCGGACAGATGAGTGTCACGTCCATGCCCTCAGGGCCCTCACCCGGCTTGCCCTCCTTGGGGCAAGAACAGGTAAACACAGGGCCGAAGTTAAGACGCTTGTAGAACTAGGAGTCGCTAAACTTATCCTTAAGCATCCTCTAGCATGGCCAGACCAAACTAGAGGTTTTGGAGGCACTCAGTCATATCTTTATATTAGCCCATTATAGGAATATAATACAGACACTTGTAGAGTTTAAGCCTTAGAGGTCAACAGATGGACCCCTTCCAGTTTTACACAGTAATCAGGGGACCAAGAAAAACTAAAAGGTTTGTCTTTCTTTCTCCACACTCCCAGCTTCCTATGTACGTGTTTGTCTCATCGAAAGACCCTAAGTGTTTGGGTTCATTTATTGAACAGCCGTGCTGGTAAATAATTTACTCAGTAGTTTACGTAACTCCTCTAGCTGGTGTTCAGATACTTCACTTGAACTTAGAGGACAATGATGTAATTAGCAGCGGGCACTTTAGAGCCAGACCATTTAGCCTATATAGACCTTATAGAATATAGAGTTACTGTATGATGTTCAAGGGCTGGCCTGTCTGGACAAAATCCGCTGCTTTGCTTAACATGGACAACATGACTCCTTATGGCGCAGATCCATCAAACACACATAAACAAGTCAGACTTTGACTTGAAAGAAAACTTAAAAGTACAAACATGTTTACTGTCAGCACTCCATTTCTGGTGAGTATTTAATGTCAACAGAGTTAATCCTTCTTCCTTTGTCTCCCTGGTATTGTTCGCTTTGTATGTGAAATGCACTGTTGTTGTTCGTAATGCTTTTAAGCCCAATAAAGGGCCATGAATATTTAACCAAGGTGCTGCTGTTTGATTGTCTGCACTTCAGACTGTTGTAACATACCAGTATATCTGTCACTTGATTTATCTTCCTTCCAAGATTATAGTAATATATTGGCACTTAGATTATTTCAATTATTTACTGTTAGGCCATTAGTGCAGGCTTTTGTGATTTACTTGTTTTAGGCTTGACGGTGTGTTCCGACAAGGATTTCTATTTGTTTATAGTTGTTTGCACATGTGGCGGATTTACTCCAGACAAGTCCAAGTTCTGCAAGTTCAAGTGTTTTGTTGACTTGTGTATTTTATGAAATGCTTTACAAGTTGTGATCTAATGTGTGTTGTTCCTCTGCAGAAATACTGTTGACCCTCATGGAGTTCTTAACCTGAACCTCACTGATCAGCTGGAGCAAGGAGCGCGTCGGCCCTTTAAAAATTGTACAAACATGTAACCAACCGACTGCCCCTTGAACCAGCCCGGCGGTGCCCTGACCTTGTCTCCCCAGCCCATGTTTGCCGTCTGTCCCAGCCGGGCCTCTTCGGCTGCCCCGGAGGAGCCAGGACCCGAACAGACACAGGAGAGGGAAGAGGGCCGGGGCCGGATGGTGGATCTCTGTCCAACATGCCTAACCCTCCTGGAGGAGAGCCTTGTGATGAGCCAGTCTGTCTGCCTGTCCAGCTGCATTCACCGTAGTGTGACTTACTGTAGGCCTCCTGCTGGGGGGGACATCGACCTAAGGGGGGCAGCAGTGGTTGGGATCCCTTGTTCTGATGAATGTATTCCTCTGTGGACAGCGGCCATTTACAATCTCATCTCAAAAATGACGTACACTGATTTTTCTTTTGTCCTTTTTTTCTCTCACACATTTGTGACATTTCCACATAGTTCCAAAATGGCAGCAAAGACTCCAAGTTATGTTCAAATTCATGGATGGAGCCCAAACACTTAGCCGGTTTTGCCTTTTTGCTGTTCTTTATTTTATTATTATTTTAGTTTTTGTTGTTTTTTTTCTTGTGAGAATTAAGATGTAGAATGAAGATATGGCTGGAAAAAAAATGACCTTGAAAACACTGCAGAAAAATGGTTTGAGTGGAATGGTGATTTGTATGATTAGACTAATTTAGTCAAGAGGTTTATATAGTGTATTAAATTAAGTTTTATTTTTCTGTATAGATTAATTTTAATTATTGTAGATGATTCTTTATCCTAGTAGCAAGAAGAAAAAAGATTTCTAAAAGTGTGAAAGGCACTTTTTTTTATAATTTTAACAGTAATGGTTGTATTCTTTCTGAGAAGATTATTCTATTAACATGAATAATGGATTATACTTTGGTCCTTTTAGTTTCAGAAGAAGATCTCAAAATCATATATGGTTTAATAATGAATTTCAGAGATTGTACATACCAATAAGTAAAACATTGTCTTTCCTATTTATTTTATTCCTTAGGGTTTGATTCCCCCGTCTGGTCACAACTGCCTCTTGAAGCAGAGAAGGGTTTGTTTTGTTTTTGTTTTTGGGAGGTGGAGTGGGAGCCTTTACAATCTGATGTTCTGGTACGATGCAGACGGGTGAGGGTGGGAGGTGGGGAGGGGTCGTAAGGGGGTGTGCTGTGTATACAGTGTACAGATTATCGCTTGCTTCTCTGCCTTTAGCATAGAACACCACAAAAAAAAAGAGAAAAAAAAGACATATACAAGTTCAACACAGCCATACAATAACTCAAAAAAATAAATAACAGATGTGTGCTTTCTATGTTGTCTGGAGTGAAAAGTGCTTCATACAAGCTGCTAGGTGCAAACTGTTCTGGTGTGATGTAAACAAGCAATAACGATTACTTGAGAATCTCTTGGTTTTTTGTTTTGTTTTTGTTGGTCTTTTTGTTTTTGTAATTTTTGTACAGTTTCCTGAATAAAAAGGACACCTTTTTGCTCCACGTTTGGGCGCAGTATTAAACACCGTTTTTTATTGCAGTTTGTACCAAGAAAGTCTACATCCACTCGCAGCGTTCCTAATAGATTATGCAGCATTGGCTGAGGCCTGCAGAGGGAAGTCGTTTGTGATCCCCTTGTTGACACACGCCCTCTCTGCCTCCAGCCACACGTCTATAGCAGAGGTCAGTTAAGACTGCGCGGTTCATGAGCCCTGCTCTGACAGACATTTAGCCATATTTTATGACCTCAGGCACTTAGTTCAAGTGTTCAGTAATGACATGTTATTCTTGTGCCCCTGTAGGGGTTCGGTTTGACCTTCACAAGATGTTAAGCAAGTCATCTTCTCTAACCTCAAAAGTACATTTTCCTCAACAAAAAAAAAAAGCAAACATTTTTATAACTATTTTAACCCAGGACAGACTTGGAGCAAGCCAAATAATCCTCACCTTTTCAATTGGATTTCTGAATTCTACCAGCTTTTATTTTCATAGCGAGACAACCTGTTGGTTAGCATGCTTTGAGGCCCAGAAAACAAATGAATAATGATGTCACTTAACAGGGTCCTAATGTAGATGTTGCAGCATAAAACAGGAAGAGAATCATTCTGAATGTATTGTCATTGAAGGCCTGAGGATGTGACCGCTGGTGTTTATCTCAACATGTTGACAATGTGGTGTTGTACAGTCGTACCATGCTCTTCTCAGCATTTAGATAGGACGTTGCCTGTTGCTTCTTTTTGCTTCTTGTGTAAATTAAATTTGAAGCTGTAGCAAGTCAACTTTGGGACAACGGTCTGCATTAATGTTGTGATTGTCATCATTGCAGACGTCCTGCAGTTGTCTTGCTGTGGGCCTACAGGAGATCACTCTTTTTTTGTTTTGTTGATAAATGCTGTTTGGATTGTATCATACAGTTGTGCAGGACAAGCCTTTTTGAGCCATTTTAAAGAATGATTCACAGCCCTCTGCAAATTTCCAAAGATTGTCAAGATTTTGAAAAGATTTAAAGCCATGTGGTAGCAATGCATTTTTTAGCATTTATAATGAGGACAGGAGCAAATAAACCATTTTGCCCCTTACAAATATCCAGGCTTTTGACCCACTAAACAAAAAAAAAATATTTTTTCTCTTTTAACTTATATGGTTTTGAAGAACTTTAAATGCCCTTTTGTATTGTCTGCCAATTTCTTAGAGCTAAGATGCAACCTTGAAATGCTAAGAACCCTAGCATAATGCCTTAGATTTTGTCTGTTCTCGTTCTTGTACATTACACCGCTGTCTGTATAAATTTGTATAATGACTTGTGTACAATATTGAATGGGTGCATCATCGCTCGACTCTTCGCAGTTGCTGGAGACTCGGTCACAGTTGAACTGCCCCTCACCATTGCTCTCTGTTCTGTGTTGGGTTGAAGACTCTGTCATTTAACCCCCCCGCCCCCTTCACTGTTTGTATGGAAAAGATGATGCATAGGGATATTGAAGCAATATGTAATATACTATATGGACTTTCTGAGGAAAGCTTACTGTTGTGTTCCCCCCCCCAGATATTTTTTTTCTGCATTGTTCACAGGAATCACACTGTATACCTGCATCCACCTTTGTACCCCTAGTGTGTGTGAGCGTTTTATGCAAAATTAGATATACAAGAGAAGTTAAAACCACAGTTATGCAAGTTGTGAACTAATATGGCTTCGCTGATGCTATTTGCCTTGTAAATAAAGAATTCTGTTATTGCAGTATTTATTCGAGTGACTCTTATTTCATGTGATTAAAACCACATAAAAAACAATATCTAAGGTCTCCGTGCATTATATTTTCCAAAAATCTAAAGGAGCTTTACAGACTCAAACGGCAAACAAAATAAATTACAATATATATTTAAATAAATACAATTAAACTGTAAAATATATATATTTTAGGTGATGCTTTAGATTTAGCCTCAATAAGTATTAGGCGACCAGAAAACCATTACATTCTGAATTTTTGCGAGTTTTTTTATTTTGAGTTCATGCGTAATTAAATCGCCTAAATTAGCGATATAAATACATGAATACGTGTACTTCTTAAATGTTTTGGCAAGCATATACCAATGACACACCAGCATTTGCTTATAGCTTGCAACATCAATACAAATACAAAACTCAACAAGCAAAGACAATTCAAATGAGCCATAATGATTCAATAGAATGACCATTAAACTAAATGACGAGCACGAGATCCGTAGAATGTGCGGGTCGAAACTAAATCAAAGTGTTGATGGAGATTCGTCGCAGTTTTACTCGTTTTGTTGAAGTTTTGAGCCGAGAGAGGTTTGTTCTGATAAACGACCATTCTTTATCTCTAATTCACCACATCCAAGTCATAACAACACACATCTAGACTCCACAGGGGGTCCCTCAGATACAATCGGTGTGTGTGCGCGCGCGCGCGTGTGTGTGTGTGTGTGTGTGTCCTCATATGGAAATGTTTGGGAACCTCTCTCAATCGGCCTCATTGTAGCAGAGGAAGGCAGACGGGTGTGCTGAAGTTAACGGGGTGGGCTGTCCCTGATCAAATGTATTCCTGCGGGACATTGAGATGCATGAGGCCGAGCTGATTCCTGGCCAATGGGAGGAAGGTGCGGGGAAGACCTGGCTGTACAGTAGCGGTGCCCTCAGATGACCACCGACCACCACACAGACTGAGAGAGCGCTCTCTGAAGTTTATACCTGCTGCACAGTGTGGAGATGTTGTGTTTGATTTCATACACGGGGGTTGTTAAGACTGAATCCTGGACATGACAGACACAACTTTGAAACATCTGTAATTTATTTCACGAGGTAAGTTTCGTTTTCTTCCAATTTATACGTTAAATTGCTGCACTTTTATATAGGAAATTACTAAGTTATCTGTGACTCATTGGTATGTGAAATACTCTAACAAAATACTACAGAATTAAGATAATCAAATGCACTCATTAATTCCCTTTTTATTTAGTCTTCTGTTTTTCTTTTTTATAATAATTTCCTATTGCTCCAGCATTTCCCTTCCTGATATCCCTTTTTTCCGCACTGACAGTAATTGTAAGGTCTATAAAAAGCTTCATTAATGTTGACCTCTGCTCTGGCTGACTGTTCTTTAATTAGTGTCATGACCCTGATTTGTCTCTCTATTTACTGGCTGATTGGTAAACGGTTCCTAAAAAGAAAAAACCTTATTTTAGCCGCTGGTGAACATCTGACGTGTCTCTGTGTCCTCTCAGCTGGAAATATTGCAAAATCGGCTGTTCAATTTCCCCGTGGACTGCTTTCACTTATCACGCAATATATTTGTTCAATGTGTTCGTCTGCAGTTGTCCATATTTCTTTATTGTTTTTTTTTTTCATTTAAAAACTGAAATTCTGGATGCGTTTTAGAAGTTGTAGCTTCATTAAAATAGTATTATATGAATCTAATTGAGTATTTTAGCTATAATTTGTTGGATATGTAAAGGCTTGCTCACGTTTAAAACAAAATCAATTCAGGGGGTCAACCTCTCTTGATGTCACGTTTCCCCTTTTAGATTTCTTCTACATTAAACTTTTATAACTCTCCCACCCTCCTCTTCTCTCTCTCTCTCTTTCTCTCTCTCTCTCACCCTTCAGGGTCCACGTCTCCAGTTGAACCGCCTCCCCTCGGTGCTGTCATGTCGGTGTCCCTGTCCAGCATCCCTGTCGTGCTGAAGGACAAGAGCTGCTTCCAAGCCGGCATGCTGAAGGGCAGTCCGGCTCGAGGCTTCTACCCAGCCCCTCTCCCCCACCCCCACCACCCCCACTACATGGACTTCTTCCCGCGGACTCACAGCCTCCTCCACCCGCTCAAGTCCCTCGGGCGCCTGGTGTCGGACACTCAGGCGAACCTGCCGCTCCACCTGCACGGCGGAGCCCCTCCGTTCCACCACCAGCACCCCTCGTTCCTGCACGAGCACATGTTGAGCGCCTCCGGCATCCCTTACCTCAGCCAGATGTTGCCCGGACACCCGCTGTACTCCAAGCCGGAGGAGCTGGCCGCCGTGGTGACCGAGCACGCCGCCGGTCCGCTGTCCTCGGACTTCAGCAGCCCGTCCAGCGAGAGGTCGTCCTGTGCGTCTTCTTCCGCAGCCTCGCCGCCCAAAGACAGTTTGTTTCGCCTCCAGACGCTGGAAAAAGCGCGCGCGTCTTATAATTTTAGCGAGGATGACTTGTTCATGGTGCTCTACGGGTACTCCGGCAGCCAGGAGCGCTCCGTGGGTCACGCTATATCCGGACTGGCCCTGCCCGAAATGTCAGGTGAGACTTCTGACTAACTTATTGGATGTTCATTTAGTTTGATATGAAACGATGGAACGGGATAGTTTGGCTTTTTTTTTTTTTTTTTTACCTAGAAATGGCCTAAAAAATATGGTCAACTGTCTGCTGACTGTAGGGCAATATTGCTAATCACTTTTAACTAATAATTGGTTATAAACTGCTCTAGTGCCTTTAGACATTTGATTGTATTAACCCATTCATTTTTGTATCCCCCATTGGCTCATTTGTGTTTGTTTTCTTTTTCAGTTTCTAACTCTCACACTCTTCCACTGGACAAAGAAACGCTTGAACTTCCTGAGGGTAAGACTTTAATAAATCAACTTTAATCTGTAGTCTGAATTGATGGAGGCGCGGCAGAGATCTGACTCGGCTTTGGACACCTGTGTTGCAGGGCTAGCCGTGGTGCAGGCAGCTTGGGGAAACGTGTCCCACTGTGGAGTCTTCACAGACAAAAGCAGCGTCCCTCAAGGCACGCGCTTCGGACCTTTCCAGGGGAAAGTGGTCAATACCAGCGAGATTAAAACACACGACGACAACACTCTAATGTGGGAGGTAATGTGTTGTAATTGTTCCCAAAAAGCCCTCTTCCAAGTCCGCTGTAGCCAATCAGGAAATAAATCAGACAGTTTAAACTCCTATCTAATGCGATGTCTGCTTCAGGTGTTTGAAAACGGCCGGCTGAGTCATTTCGTTGATGGCAGAGGAGGATCGGGAAACTGGATGTCTTCTGTGAAGTGCGCTCGTTTCCCAGAGGAGCAGAACCTCATCGCTGTGCAGATCCAGAGTCAGATCTTCTACGAGGCCTGCAAAGAGATCCGGCCAGGGCAGGAGCTGCTGGTGTGGTACGGAGACTGCTACATGCAGTTCCTCGGCATCCCTCTCACCCTGAAAGACCCCAGAGAGGAAAACGGCGTGGTTCCTCCCCCTGAAGGTCAGAATCCAACCTTCTGTTTGTTTACCTCTCTGATCCTCTGCTTTGACCACCGCACTAAACTTATTGCTTCTGTGTTTTCCTCAGATAGCGGTGAGGGTTTCAAGTGTGACAGATGCGGGAAGGTGTTTGCATACAAGTACTACAGGGATAAGCATCTGAAGTACACGCGCTGCGTGGACCAGGGCGACCGGAAGTTCCCCTGTCACCTCTGCACCCGATCTTTCGAGAAGAGAGACAGATTGAGGATCCACATTTTACACGTTCACGAAAAACACAGGCCTCATAAGGTACGGAAACAGTGCGTGCATGTACGTTGCATGTAGTGCAGGGTATCTATTCCATCCCCGTATTGCCAGATCATTACGTCATTGCATCGCGCAGTTAAGTCGACAGGTTCATGCAAAAGTTGATGTGGTGCTGAAGGAACAGCTCCCTATGGGGGTTTTATTGGGCCTCTTAAAAAGACAAATTATTTCAAGACCTTTAGTTACCTTTCAGCCTGAAGCATCAAAACTATATATCAATACAAATATGTTATTAAAAAAAAAACAATAGAACCCCACAATTGTTATGCAAAACACACAAAAATATGAGAACTTGTCTTCCAAAAATATGACAAATTGAAATGACTAAATAACTAAATAACTCACACTGATGTTTTATGTTGTGTTTTATGTCTGATCCGCAGTGCTCAGTGTGCGGAAAGAGTTTCTCCCAATCGTCCAGTCTCAACAAACACATGCGCGTGCACTCTGGAGAACGGCCATACAAGTGTGTGTACTGCAACAAGGTAGGATGCCTTTTGGTTTTCATTTAATAATGCATTCTTCCACAATTATCAGATATTTGTTATGTTTTGTTGTGACTATACGCTATAGTTGTGAAATGTAACGTCGTAATATTTTATATAATTATAATTTCAGTTTGACACATTGTAAAACATAATAATACATAGTTTTAATAGAAGTTAGATTGTTGATGCTGAATATAGAGTCATAAATCTCCTGGTTTCCAGCCGAGACTTCAACTAATGGAAGTATTTATCTTCATGATAGTAATGTTTTTAGTCTTCTTACGTGTCTTTTCAAACCTGCAGCCCGCAGTCCATTTAGTGCTTCCTCATTTCATGGTGCATTTGGCGCGAGCCCCTCATTATGGTCGCTCTCGGCGGGCACGCTCCACGGAGACACTTACATGCTAATTATCGCCAGATGTACACCCCCTTTTGTCTGCTGATATTATACTTTTAATTTACGGCCCTGGAATGAGCAGAAGTTTTTTTTTTGGTCCTTTCTTCTCGATGTCCTCCCCTTTTTTATGCACCGGAGAAGGTTTTGTTTAACCTAATCCCCTTTTTCCTTATTTGGACAATTGAAGCCATAGGCAGTTTTTATAAGCGATATATTTCGTTAAAAATAAAAATCTCAGACTCATTTTTATTTGTATTTTTTTCTCAATAATGATATATAAATTAATTAAACAATAAAATATAATTGCAAAAGATGACACTTTAAATCAATGTAGCTTAATGAGCTGAAATTGAAACAGACAGGCGGCGCGTGTGACTATAAATAAAATACCAGGGCTTATCTATTTTATTTGTCTTTCCTCTCGTCCAGGCCTTCACTGCTTCCAGTATCCTGCGCACACACATCCGTCAGCACTCCGGAGAGCGGCCCTTCAAGTGTAAGCACTGCGGGAAGGCCTTCGCCTCGCACGCCGCCCACGACAGCCACGTCCGGCGGACCCACGCCAACAAGGACAAACCCCAGCCCTGCGACGTGTGCGGAGCTACTTTCCAAGATGAACAGGAATTGAAATATCACATGAAAACTCATAAAAGTAAGGATTTGTTTTTAAAATCACAATACATATAAATATTCAACCTCTTTTTTTATTTAATTCTTTTACATTTTATTAGCTGGATGTGATTCAAAGTTGGTTATCTAATGTGATTTTATAAACGCATTAAACCAATCGAATATTAAGAGTTTTCTTTGCCTTTATTTTGCAAATATATTGTTTTCTTTATTATCAAATACGGATGAATAACTATTAGAATACAAAAGGAACATTTTGCATTGCATCCTCCTGGAAACATGTGATTTTATTGAGCTATTTGTTCACCCTGCAGACAGGCAAATCTTGGACAGCACACTTGTTCCTCCTTCTCCAGGAAGTGGATTACAGAAGGGTTCCGTGTATCCGGCGAAGGACAATCCAAAAACACAGAACAACGCCGGTCAAAACTTTCCTTTCACGGGTTTAACAGTTTTAAATCCAGAGTATCGGCCCTGGAACTGAGCAAGACAGTGAATCCTGACAAAGAAGACAAAGAAAACCCTTTTAATTCTGTGTAATATTTTAGAGGATTTTAGATGACAAGTATCACAAAAGACTACATCCATACAGCAACAGTGTGGTAATACCATGAATGGAGGTCGGATCTCGTCGGTTTTCTTTATGCAAATGCTGCTTGAGAAAGAAAAAAATGTTATATAGTAGACCTATTGAAAAGGGCTCGTCATAATTTAAATTGTAGGCAAAAATGTGTCTAAATCTATTTATAATATGTTAAAATATGATGTCTGTTGTTTTCTGGTGTAAAGCTTTTACTCTTTGATTGTTTGTGAACACATTGTGATTTCGTAATAATAATAAAACGGGTATTATTATCGTTATTGATGTTACAATATTTTATTATGATTATTATTATGTTGGGTTTTCTTGCATCGACAAACGCTTTAAAAGCAAAGCTATATTTTATCATTGTAGAGTTGAGCCTACTTGTGTACAAAATAAATGTTATACCCTCTCTTAATTTATAATGTATGATACAATTTTTTACTGTAATGTAAGATTGTTAAAGCAATCGAATGTGTCTTAGTTTGTTCCCTAAGAGCGTCCGCTTTTTCATGATTAACAAATAAATAATAAGCATGAAACAAGTGTTGGTTTTGGCTATTAATATCTGAATTGAGCAGGTCCTTCAATCAAATCTCAATTGAGAACAAATCAAGTAAATACTAAATGATTGTTGTCAGAAATGTGGCAGACAAGAGGATTGCAATTTAAATGAAAGAGGATTTCATTCCCTCCAAAAGTGTAATGAAATAAATGTTATTTCAGTTATGATTTTTTTTCTTCTTCCTTTTGTTGTGTCATCTCTCCAAAAGCACTGTCCATCAGTCTTGTTAAATAATTCAGATAAAGCTCCACGGATGGTGTTTCGGTTAACCTTTTGCAGACGATTGCATCTGCATCCGCATGTGTGTGTGTGTGTGTTTTGTTATGCACCCTGTCAGTCCAGTCAGTGCATGTGTGCCTGTATGCATCCACTGTCTGGAGCGTTTATATGGAGCCAAGTGATGGATTGAAGACTGCACTCTCACAGTAAAGATGAACAAACCCCACTGGACCAAATGAATGACAATAGAGTGCAGCAGTAAGGTGGTCTATTGCTCCTCACACAAAGGAACTCGGCATGACTGACATCTGCCCTCACACTGTCACCAACTGTCCCACATGTTGTCCTGAGATAGATAGATAGATAGATAGATAGATAGATAGATAGATAGATAGATAGATCTTGTGGTGTGTGTGTGTGTGTGTGTGTGTGTGTGTGTGTGTGTGTGTGTGTGTGTGTGTGTGTGTGTGTGTGTGTGTGTGTGTGTGTGTGTTTGTTGTGCTTCATTTGAGGAAAAGATCCAATTGGACCTGTTGGCAGCAGCATGAGGTCTGACTGATGAAAGCGTGTCCAGCCTTTGTCTCAGTGCTCTGTTATGTCACCTTTGACCTCGGGGTCATCATACTTCACACCGAGGGCATGCAGTCAGACACAACAGTGCTGCGACATACTAATTGAGCGCTACGACGGATATTGAAGCATTGGCAAAAGAGAAATAATAAAGCAAAAAGCACAAGAGAGACGTGAGCGATTCAGCAATGACGACCCTTTAAAGACAAAACTGATCTGAAATCGTCCTGTTTTGTCATCCGATCAAAGTAAATAAGGGCCTGAAGGTCGCACTCTTCTCTTCTGCTTTTCCTCCTGGGCCGTCTGCAGGGAGAGGACTCAGTCCCACTCTATAACCTCTCTGTTTATGTTCTGTAACGGATGGACAGCAGCCTTCAGGGTCAGAGGGCACCTCCTCACTGAATGTTTAACAGCCTCCCTCTCCCGTCAAGTAGACGAAATATGGATGCTTGAACAAGTGTAGATCACCCTGCGCCTCCCACGTATACAACCCCCGAGCCTCCACGAGGGGCCTGCTGTGAGAAGAGAGGATACTCCCCTTTGTGGCCTTCCGGGAGCGGAGGGCTGGAGGAGAAGGATGAAGAAACAAAGACAAAAAGAAGGACAGAAGGAGAAAAAAAGGAGAATGAGCTGCCAGAGCTGAAATACTGAGATTGTTAGCGAGCCGTGCTAAAAGACTGGTTTTATAGCGCCTCTCTGATTGGCTGATTTAGGACTCTAAGGACTGCTTCAGCATGGAAGAATTTTTATCCAGGTCGTTTATACGGATTGATTTCACACTTAACCTCCTGGCAAGTTAACAGGGCCTCTGGAGGCCTATCCATCAGATTCATCTCTATATTAATGTGATATTAATGATAGGAGCTCTGGATCTTTATGGCTTAGGTTTGCTGTGGTGAATTCCCTCTGAGGTTGAAGCAAACGGCCATAACTCTCTCCTGAACAATGCACGATGTCATCCCGTAACTGAATATGTTGTTGTGATCAATTAATAATGTCTATTGATATAAAGAAGAGACTACTGGTGCAGGGATATAGCTGCACCTGAGCTTCTGTTAAATGCATTTGCTCTATGATGGATAGATCTCTTCTCTTCTCTTCTCCTCCTTTCCTCTGATAAGCTAGTGGAGCTGAGTGGTCACATATTCTGATGTATTAGCTTCTATTGATTGCCTAATAGCTGTCCATGTAGTGTGTTGTGTTGGCTGTAGTCTGATGTTGAGACTCGCTCCTGGTTCCAGACAGGCCTCAGACTCTCAGCTGAGTGGACTCATAAAGGATAACCACACCAGCTCTCTGTCCATCTGTGCCTCATCTGCCTCAAACCAGATGAAGATGAAGGAGAATTCTGAAACTTTCTACTTTTTAGTGTAAAAGGCTTGACCTTACAGTAAATGTAACACTTGACACACCCCGCTGTGTCCCTCACTGTATACAGTATATTTGTATATATATATATAAATGTGTGTGTGTGTGTGTATACTATACTGTATTATTTATCTTTTTGTTATTTTTCATATATTTATTGTTATTTACTTATTGTGTTTGCAAATGTTGTGCTAATGAATCTTTCACCCAATTTAAGAACCTCTAAAGGTGCTATCCAAAGAAACGGGCCTTGCATTGCTTTCTTTTGCTTATCTCTTTGTTTTATGGCACAATGAATGCAAATGCTTTGAAAACTGATTTTTCTGCTATTGTTGTTGTTCTGTGGAGATTCTTTTATTTTATTAGGTTTAGCTGAATTCTAGTTTGAACCGTCACGTCACAATGGCGTGCTATCTGTGGGACTTCTGCCTTTAAAGAAACATGTGCGTTAAGTAACTTAAGTTTGAATGGATCCACTGGGCTGTGTCCCGCCCCCCCCCCCCCCCTCTTCCTGTTCCCCCAGTCAAGAGATGGGACTGATCAGCTTGTGTCCTGCCATTCAAGCCTCAGGTTGGAGCTGTTGTTATACGCTGTTGTGATTTCCACAGGGACAGTGGACAGTAGGAGACACACCGAGAGGCTCAGCGGCCTGCATGCTGCTGGCTGGATGAAAGGCAGATCAAACACTGTCTGTAAAGCCTCTCCATACTGCTGCCCAGCACTCAGTGTGTGTGTGTGTGTGTGTGTGTGTGTGTGTGTGTGTGTGTGTGTGTGTGTGTGGGTGCGTGTGTGTGTCTCTTCTAGGTGGGATTGATGAGTGAGGAGGGCAGATGGCCTTATCCTTCTCTGTGGGGGCTGGTGTGAGGTTCCACTGTGGTCCCATGGGGCAACACATTTTGTCCTACTGCCCCCTAACACACACACTCACACACACACACACACACACACACACACACACACACACACACACACACACACACTCACACACACCCCACAGAACCCACAGCAACCTCCAAAGTATCATATAATCTACTGTATACATGAGTCTCATGGGATCTATCGATCTATTGATCTATCTATCTATCTATCTATCTATCTATCTATCTATCTATCTATCTATCTATCTATCTATCTATCTATCTATCTATCTATCTATCTATCTATCTATCTATCTATCTATCTATCTATCTATCTATCTATCTATCTATCTATCTATCTATGTCCTTGCTCCTGTTTGAACTACTTAACCCCTGAAGGACCGCCGGCTCTTCTTTTCGGCCGATTCATATGCACCAGTGCTGAGAGGAGTAAATCTGCTTGTAGGTTGACATCTGGCATTGTCATTCGGGATGTTAGAAAGTGTTATAGGGTTCTTCTCCCCATGCGCTGCGCTTTACAATAGTTCTCGGTGTGCTATTTGTGTGTCTTTATGCGCAAGGCTATTGTATGTACCCAACTGTTATTCCTGTGAGTGATGAAGCCACCAGTTTGGTGGCGAGAAGAGCAAAGCTGCAGTTACAGTGCTCCCTACTCACTCTCTCTCTCACTCCTGTGTCTGTTCCAATTTTGAATACATTTCCAGAAATTGCAGGTTGATGCTGCCTCACGGAAAACCCCATGCAAATGTAGCATATGCTGTGCTCTGGTAGACTGAAACCTTGTAATTCCCATGCGACAGTTGCCTCGTGGTTTTGGCTGCCCCTGTTGTGCCGTGGTCTATTCTCAGGCGAATGTTTCTCTCGGTGGGGTAGAGGTGTTGAAAGGCCTCATACTTTAGGACAGTTGGACCACATGCGGATATATACGACACTATTGGCCAGAGTGAAAGACACACACCGGTGCATGCTTGCATAAATCGAGAGATTTATAATCCACTTGTCACAGTCTTGCAGCTTGCAGTTTGGGGTGCAATTTATATTTCATAATACATCGTTTTCAGAGATCTGAGGGAGATTTTAATGCTAAGTTTGCACTTTCTACCATTAAAAGAGGGACACCATGTGTTGTCCCCGAGGGGAGGATTTACAACATATGGACACTGTACTCCTGCCACATGCACATCCATGCACAGATGAGGTGACCTCCCTGCCTCTAAAGATGTTTGCTGTTAGTCCAACTAATCCTAACTAAGCTGTCCATTTAGACCAACACTTAGATGGGAACACTCACGTATGGCAGACATCGACTCCGCACAGTCAAATAGAGGTCTGTTTGCTTTCTCTGTTACTGTCAGAGAGGGGGAGGAAGATGGATATGTGTCGGATGGTATGTTTCATGTGTTTGAGAAAAAGAAAAGGTATTCCATATGCATCTTGTATTTGTAACTGTGGTATGAACAAACAGAGAAGTGGAAGATTTCCACCGTCTTGAAGTGGATTAGCTAATAAGCACTTGTCTTTCCCTCACCTCCTTCATTCCCTCTATCTCTTCTTCCTGGAGAATGCACAGTCACCAGCCACACAGGACAGCTGATGATTGATTTCCCAGTGGACCATCATGAGACTTCAGGAGTGAGCCACACAGAGCACTATAACCCTTCAAACCAAGCCTGATGCACAAACACTCCAATGCACAAACATCTACACTTGCATGGCCATATAGTTTTTGTACACACAAACACCCACCCACCCACCCACACACACACACACACACACACACACACACACACACACAAACACACAAACACACACACACACACACACACACACTTGATCATGAAGTGTTGGACAGAGGGGGGCAGGTCAGCTACATGTCCATCAATAGCTGTCAGTCACATTTAACAAAGCTAACAGCGCAGAGACAAGGGAGGACAATTGCTTTATCAGCTAGTTAGTTCCCTCCTCTTCTCATCACTTCCTCTGTCCCGTCTCACACTCTCTAATCACTGTTATACTGCCGCTCTATCAACCTAGGATGATATGGGAAGCCTGCACCGTGGCTAAAATAAGTTAGTGAGGCAACATATATGACTCCTTTACATTGCCTCCTTTGAGCCATGATCACAACATACAGAAGTGTAAATACAAATGTCTTCAGATGTCTTACAAGGCTTTAAATTAGGACAATGATGGTGCGGCTAAGAGGGTAAACTGTCTTTTCTGTGTTAAACAGTGGCTGAATTCAAAATGTAGCCATGCCTTGGCATAGGTATCGAAAGACATGTCATGTATGCAACTGCCAGGAACAGGCCTGCAACTCATGTGAAGCTTGGTACGGACATTCTTGATGCCAACACGTTGATGTCAGGGTCAATATCCTCCTCTTTCAGGTTCCACTCCTTCCTTCCACTGCGTTTCAAAAAAACAGTTTACTAACCAGGTTATATAGTCTCTGCTGCTATCACAACTACACTCCTATTGTTCACGGGACAATTGACCGTGACCTCAGGCAGCTCCCAAAGGTCTGAATAGGTCAAAGGGGAGAAGAGGCTGGAAGGCCCTGAGGTGTGGATGCTTAGCAGCTACCTCGGGGGCAGGAATGACTGTTTAAGCGCCCGATGCTCCGCGATGGTGCCAAACACTAGTGAGCGTAATGCCGAAAGGTCTTAAAGCTGCTCGTCAAGGAGACAAGAGGCAATGATTCACCAGCATGTGTGTTGACAGTGATGGAGATGAAAACAGTGAAGGATGAGGCGGGCACTGAGTGCACTACCACAGCTAAGAGTATATATGTACTTCTGTTGTTTTTTCATGCTGCGCGTGAGTGTTCCTCAGTGCATCATCTGTCCACGTCTGTGAGGGTGTATGCGCACTCTGCCACAGGGAAATAGAGTGTCTTGGCATCTAAGCCACAGCTCCCCCTCCCCCACACCCCGCAACTCTGAGTCATGATGGCTTTTTGACAGTGGAGCTGGAAGACAAATGCCCCCCCCCCCCCGTCCTGCTGAAACATTCATGAAGCCTTAAGACCCTCTCCACCTTCACCTAATGTACCCTAACAGACCGTTGTGGCCTCTCTCTAGCTTAGCACCACCTTAGTGCTGCTTCCCGGCATCTAACTTCTTAACAACCCGCCACCACTGGTCATTTACGCCCTTTCAGCAGTCTGTTGGAGAGACCTCCCCCTGGCAGGTTTCCTGAGCAAACAAAGGATTGCTGCAGCACAATTAGCCCAAGACATCCATTAGAAGCTGCAGGTATGAGGTTGGTATGCACACGTCTCGGCTGACAGTGTCATCTTGTTTCCCCGTCATTTTTTTCCTCTCCTTCACGTGTGGTCATTGGCGGTCTTTGTAATTTGACTCCTAAGGGGTGCATTGATCTGTTAAGATTGTCACTTTAAAAAAGCCCCATTAGGGTTTACGGTTTGACAGTTGATATCAACATCCTCAAGTGTTGGGACACGTATAGATTCACAGTGACCCAGAGAGCAGGGAAGTAAAGGTTGCAGGGTAGAAAAGGACTGTGGATGAGAACCTTTAAGATAGAGAGTGGGAAAAGTAAGTACAGGTGTTTCTTTCACTTTCAATAAAAAAAAAACTGAACTAAAGCAGACATAAAGTATTGCTCCCTGACTTGAGCAGTGACCTCAGCTTGTCATTGGGACTGGACACTGTGTCCTCTGTGTGTGTCCACCCTGTGTGGGTCCACAGGGAGATCTGACCCAAGCAGTGTGTTTTACTATTCTCCTGGCCTCCCCACTGTGTTTACCTCTCCGTGGTAAAAATGCCATATGCTAAATGGACTTGTATTACGACTCTGGTTACCAAGCGGTCCGTCTGCCCCACACACACACTGCAACATCAAGTAGAATGGATATATAAGCCATATCCAAGCCTATAAAGTGGAGCTCCATTGATCTGTTTATGCTTTTTTAACAATCTCCCAACACATGAGATTCATCTCGGCCACAGACAATCTTCTGATGGTCATTGATTCATCTGGTAACACCAGGCCAATTAATTAGAGGTGGCAACCATTGCTGCTTTTCCTAGTCAATCATTATCGAAGCAATATAAGTTACCCTGTGGCATTTTCCATTTCAATAATGCAATAATGCAACTGCATGCCATTTGTTTTATATTAACTACATATTCAATACTTAAGAAAGACATAAACCCTCACTTAATACAAACTACACATCCCAGACTACTTTATTGACGATGTTCTTATTGACTGAGGTAATAGAAGTCACAGTGGATGGCTCAGCCTCAAGATACGGTAAGAGTCAGCCCATATTTCTGATAATGTACAATTATCAGAGGAAAACTGCAGAGCTCTGCAAGTATTTTCTTCTCTTCAGGATTTAGTGCAGCCTTAAGTGTCCAGACTCTGGGTGTAAAACGCATCCCTAGCTTTCTTTAATGGACTTCGTGAAATAGATTTGACTACTTGTCAACCTTCTTTTCCGTACTGATCTTAACCAAAAATACATCAAAGCTTCCTCAAATATACAACAAAGTTAGTGAAAGTGAAACAGTGACAAATATGTTATTATGGAATATATTTTACATCTACTGAAGTATTCTTCAAATGTAGAAGAATGTGTACATGTATTGTCCCTGTTAAATAAACCAGAAGTAAGAAGGACAATGCACTTCATCATTTAAGATCAATGTTAATACAAAGTGTTTTATTTTGCTTTGTCCACTCCAAAACACACAACCTATTGTTGTGATGATCTTTAATTTTCTTAAAGACAAAACTAAACATAGTGAGCTTGCAAGGGAAAAGAAAGGAGTGGAGCACGCTGATTGATTTGCAGTCTTCAATATTGCAGACTAACATTTCACAACTTCAACAGTGGGCTGTGGCAACGGCCATTTTTGAATCCACCATCCAATAGATTTTAAATCCTGCGGAACCAATTATCCAATGGGAATCGCTCACTTGTTGTAGGTTGAGTATATATGTGTTTGCATTTTTGTCTTTGTTCTCTGATGAAGACACAGTAATGTGGACAGTTTCGGTCGATTGCACAATTAAAGGCAAATACTTAATCAAGAAATTCCTGCCCTTTCTTTTCTTGGAAGTTCTCCGTTCTGGACCTGAGAGTCACCGGATTTAGCTGAATGCTGCCGGAAGCTGCGTAGAGAACTCTGTTTTAATTCACGTCACCCACTGAATTCCTGCATTAGCACCCCATCATTGCATTATGTTTAGACCCAACTCTGGTCCTTCTCTCCAACCTCTCAGACTGAGCTCTGCACTCTGTAAGCTCCAGCAGCAGATCAATGCCTCTGAAATGGAGCCGACCTACAGTCACATTAATGGTGCGCATCATCTTTAAAGGGCTCTTCCCAGAAGACTTTGCTGCTCACACTCTCACACACGCTCCAAACACAACAGCCAGCAGAGGGGAAACTAAGGTCAATACGGGCCATCCTGCGCCAGGTCTTGTTTAGCCTAGCCAGGCCTGCTAACAGTTACAGTCTTACATTACAAAGTCCTGTTCATTAAGGACCCTGACAAAACCAGAGATAGTTCTCAGACACAAGGGCGTATGGGAGGGGGGGGGGGGGGGGAGGTGTCGTATGAGCTGCATCTTCTCTGCAACAGGAAGCATCTGTTTTCTCAACATGAAAAATGAATCAAACACCTTTCAGCTCGTGTGTGTGTGTATCACTGACCACAATACATCAATACTGGAATACTCTTACCATGAAAGATTGAATTTACAGCACAAAAAATGATCAATATCGGAATGTGAAGAGAGAAAAGCGTGTTTTTTTCCTGTGGCTCCGGGGGGGCAGGCAGACACATGGCACCTTCCTCAGTCATAATCTCCTATTCAAAGGCTTATCAGTTAAGATGTCACCTTCAAACGATATCTGGTCAGCGCTGTGTGGGCTACAACATGCTGGCTGATTCCATTGGAGGTCAAATTAGCTTCAATCATGAGCCTCTGATTTCTAAAGGGCCTGGTGGAGCTGAAAGGCCTCCTCAGGGGAATAGGGTTTAGATGTAACCCTTCTTCATCCGCTGCCCCCTGGATGCTGTCAGAAGGCCTCCTGTGTGGAAATGAGTATGGGGAGCTGATGTATGAGCGGGGGATACAAACAGTAAAAGAGCTCCAAATCAATGTGAAGCATTATCTTTTTTAATTGACACAAGTCAACACAAACATAGAAAAGACAATCTTTAGAAAGAACAGAAATATAATTAAAATGTTGTGAGAAAAAAGTCTTTCGATGACATACTGTCAACCTTTTATCTTTATTGCTCAACACAACGACCAGGATGTGTAAAAGTCTTAATAGATAACTCAACGTGTTGTCTGATGGGTTGGCAGAAAGGATGCCAGAGTTAAGAAGTGCTGCTCAAAGTCAGATCAACACCCAAAACTTTATCTTTTTTGAAGACACTTTGCCTATATCTGGGGGAATCTTTCCATTCAAATTCCCTCCATGTCGAGCTCTTTTTTTTACCCTTTGTGCTGATTTAATAGGCATTGCATGATTTATTTCAACCTCAAGAATGGAATATGTTTGCAAAGGCAGCAATCTGTATCATAAAAATCACGGAAGGACTGACTCTAACGGCTCTGCAACTGAAAGTAATCTGGAAAATCAATCCTCCGGTGCTCCTCTCTCCACGGAGCAGCAGGATTGGTTACACGCGCTAATCATGTGTGTTGATTTCATCCCTGCTGCCAGCGTGGAGGAGCAGCCGCACAGCAGTTTCCTCTCTGTCCTTGCAGCGTTCAAGCCCAGCGCCTTATTGATCAGAACAAGTAAGTTAATAAGCTTTAGACTCATTCATCAGCAGGGTAGAGACTGGAACTGCACACGGCAGGCTTAATCAAGTCATCAGTGCCCGTCAAGCATGAACACAGTAATTAAAGGAAGAGGGAACATGGCGATGAGGAGAGAGGAGAAGAGCAGGGGTCTATAGGGTTCGCCTTGGAAAGAGATAGAGAACCTCAGTGCTCCATTTATAAAGCACATATTTATTAAGACAGGGGCCGAGGAGCAACACGGTAAGATCAATCGCTTTATCTTTCCTGCCATAAATAGCTCTCGCATTAATCCAGCCTCAGTTAATCAACAGCGGAAATACAATCAGCCAGGTGATCCAAACAGTGACCTGAGGACAAGACGATTCATCCCGCCCTGAGTAGACCCTCCCCACATAAACAAGACAAAGAACAACAATCCCCTCCTCCCCTTAATGGCACACACAGCTGAGGAAATCACCAATAATCACCATCATCATCGTCATCCTCGATATTTCACCGCTGCAACAGCGGTGAGCCCAACAGGGCGCAGCTCATTGGCCTTTCTTTGGCGGACGGATGAAGCTGGACAGATTTACTGCAGCAGCTGTGAGCAATGATGCTCATCTGCAAACAAAAGCTATTCGTCCTGTCTGGAGCAGAGGAGGAGAAAAGCTGGGAAAGCCAGGATGAGCTCCAGGCTCTGATTTAGAGGCTGAGATGTGGATCTTCGCTGTTACCACAGAGGTAACTGTGTGAGAGTTATGCAAACTGGAGCTGCTCCATGAGGTCAGGGTCAGACAGCTGCGATAGGCATCCTGCTTTGGATGCTGTTTTATAGGACACGTTGCCTTTTATTCTGTCTTAAAACAATACTCATAATATTAGCATACTAATATTTGAGTTAGTGATCCTCTTAAATCACTCTTTAAACTGAGAATACAAATTGGAAAGGTGCAGATGTTGGTTATCAGCGGCCGGATTAGGCAGATACATCTCTGGTGAAGGTTTCTGTGAAGGGATCTGTGGTTCTTATTAGAGTTTAGATAACAATTAGGGATATGGTATTTTCACATTTCGGTTGCATCTACTTAGGTTTCCAGGTCTCCGTCACTAGAGAATTTTTCCACCATCACAATGAGTGACTATCCTTTGCGTTGCGAGCATTTTAACACAACAGCGGCATCCCTTTCCACAGATTTCTATGAATTATTTGTATCGCTTTCTACCGAAGCACTCAAAAAGCATCCACAATAAAACTCAAACTCTCTGCGTAGCTAGATCGCTCAAAAGAAAAGTGATAAAATATGTGGATTGAGCTTTTTAATGAGTTATTTTACTTCCCCCTTTACCGTATCAAGTGCTTCACTAGTCACTATTATGCCTCCTTATTCTCTTTTGTGTGTCATCCCAGCTCCACTCCGTGTGTTAATATGTCAGTGTGTGTATGTAATAAGCGAGCAGCGGGCCTCACTCAGGTGCTCCTATCCCCCCGTGCCCTATTAGCCTTAAGCCTGACCATTAGACTGGTCCCTTCAACTTAAAAAAAAGAAGTAAAAACACATCTAATGAAGGCAGCTCCCAGAGTGTCTATTAAATGTGACTGTTGTTGTCCTGTAACCCATCTCCTTCTGGACGCAGAGCTCTGAACGGACAGGTGATTGTGGTGTGTGTGTGTGTGTGTGTGTGTGTGTGTGTATGTCGCCAGTATGGCTGCTGTGGTGAGGGAGCTGACAGGTAAAATTAGTGTCACGGGTGGTCATGGAAGCATGGAAGTGGCATACACACACACACACACACACACACACACACACACACACACACACACACACACACACACACACACAGAACAGTTTATGGCACTATGGCAACTTTTTATTTAACTTAATTAGGATACCCTCTGAGGTCTACAAGTGACACCTGACTACAACAACAACATAATATGAAACAAACAAATATTTGATCTCAGATGTCTCAGATGTCAGTTTGTGTTTTTTAACTCTTTCAGTTTTTAATTTTATAGCTGCCTGACACACAATTTGGGTCAAGTCTCTCTTTCTTTAGTGTTTACACTAAAAGATCCGTCTTTTAGAAGACGATGTTGTCCGAAATATTTGTTTGACTTTTAGATGAATGGATGCCTGTATTCTCATCCTCCCGCTACCTGAATCGGTCCAACATCTCAACCTAAACTTTACCCTCCTCCTCTCCCCGGTCTCTCTAATCACACAGCACAGTGGACAGACTGAATACTGATCCCCCTCTGGGACTCAAACCAACAACCACAATCACAACCCGCTTTACAACTCATAATTAGCACAGGGAGCTCGACTCCCATTTGGGTTGGCAGTATGAAACGCACACACACAAAAAAAGCAACACTATGTGCTTGAAGTGTGTGCTGATAATCCTCCAGGAGCATACCATACGATGAGCCTGTTAACACGTGTGCTTGAACACACTCCCGCAGAGCAACTCAATTACAGCACGAGTCCTTCATAGATCTGTTAGCTTATCTGATAGCCAGATCACCTGATCGATAGAGAACCACCACAGAGGGTTTATTTAAGTCGGCCGATCATTAATGTGGGTCCAGCAGTGTACATATGGAGACCTGTTGAAGTGCTCCAATACTGTGTGTATGCGTGTGTGTGTGTGTATAAATCTATGGTGTAAGATTTTGTAAGTTGTTTTGTAAGAAGGAATCTAGATGTCTCACTCTGCTTGATCTCTATGTGCTAAAATAAAAAAACACAATTCGTATTGATCCCTATATAATTATTGACAGAGCAATCTCTGACTGACCAGCATGGGATTCAATTAAAGGCAAAGGCCACTGATGATTTCTTTTTTTTCATCCACCCTCTGTAACACCATCTCCCTCATTGCCTCACTGGCAACACTGTGCCTCCCCAATTAATAGCTAACTAATAAACTAAACGAATGGCTGCTTGTTTCTCGTCACAAAGGGCCGGCCCGTCTCTTTGCACCGAGGCACGAGGCAGCACACTCCAGTGTTTGCATTAAAGTGTCGTATAAAAGTTTGTCCCCATTGTGCGGCATGCTTCCTGGCCCACACCGGGGCTTACTGTCACAGGGCTAATTGTGCCTCTTTTTTAGTGCCTTTGTGGTGCAGCACACTTCTCTTGTGTGGGGCGGAGGGGGGTGAAAGGGAGACGGCCTTTTGGAGGAGGTTTGGGGGTGGTTTCAGAGAAAAGGAGGAGGGCAAGTATTGGTAATAATGAAGGAGCAGGCACGTATGACCAACAATGGATCCCTCGGATTACGGTCCAGACAAAGACAGTGTTGCAGTAATTACAGTGCAAACACTGCTGCATTGTGTGTGTGTGTGTGTGTGTGTGTGTGTGTGTGTGTGTGTGGAGATCGTGGGCAGAAGACATTGCTCTATTAGCAGCTGTGTCTCAAGAACCTAAGTGTAAGAGGAGGGTGTGTGTGTGTGTGTGTGTGTGTGTGTGTGGGGCCTTTAGGATGACCAAGAAGAGGAGAACAAGGAAAGACAGACCTGTAGTTTATGTCTCTATTTAAAGTAGAAAAATTGACTGATTTTGACAAATTAAAGGATACAACTAGTGATATTCCATGATTTTGTTATTGCATAATCCATTGAAAGACCCAAAGTGATATTCTGTCTCTCAGTATTCTTAAGACCCAAGCCCATTTGTTACTTCTGAAGGAGTAAATCTTTAAATACACAAATATATTGTTTCATTAATTTATCTAAATGTGTCTAAATACTTTCTTGGGCTTTGTAGTTTTTAGCAAATGTTACATAAAGAGGAGTAGATATTTTTGTTACTGGGGACTATTTTCACCAGAGGGCGGTTGAAAGAGAGACAGCCTCTTGGTTTGGGTTAGGGTCACAACTGAGTATTTAACTTAATGCATGTTAATATTTTCTTTTAACTGCAGCACCCATGTGCATTGTAATGAAGGAATGTGTGTGTCAGTACAACTGTGTGACTCGTTGATGTTTCGAATAGACAATAATGGAGCCCTATCACATAGCAATACAGCTTTATCAGGCTATAGCTAAATACAATACTTTAGTAGGGTGTTGTTTGTTGACCATAAGGACATATAGAATATCAACAGACCAATTCCATAAATGTGTTCAAAGTTATGGTTCAGAAAACTCTCACTCTCAACTCCTTTAAAACCCAATTAGTGAACGATTTTCAGAACATAATCAGACATGCAAAAGCATAGATTCCCAACTCTGTAAACAGAAACACACTCAAGAAAAAGAAAGAAACCAGCTGCTCAATTGCATCAGCGGCTATGCATCAGGGGTGATGTCATCAAAACTTAACAAGTTGTCAAACTGGGGCTTTTGCTCCCAGCTAATCAGTTTCCTTGAAATACCCTAATTCCTTTCATCCCCTATCCATCCATGTCTCCCTCTGTCTGCTCTTCCATCTAGCCTTCCTCCCAGCTTAGGCTGATTATCAGGAGTGGCCCATTTACAGTATGCTAGAAGGTAATTAGTGGGATGAGCTGGGCAGAAGGATCCTCATTAGGGCTTAAGAAGGCACACACTCAAGTACCTTTGGCTTCAGAGGGGCTGATGTGTGTCAGGGTGGTATGACAACAATATGAAGGAGATTTCCCTTTTAGGTTCATCCGAGTAGGGCCCACCCTGCACAGAAGAAAGGAGGTGCACACACAGCTGGTAACATACAGGTTTTTATTATCAACAGCTGTCCCCAAAAAGAACATTTCAGCTATCTGATTGTGTTGTATCAGAATTATTTCATTCAGCAAAGTAAACATCATTTATTTTGGGTACAAAGCTGTATTAGTTCCAGCAGAGATGGGTTATTTTCATTTTTGAAGTGCTGTATCCAAAAAGAATTTGTTATGGTATAATGTGCTTCTGGAATACAGGAAGTTGATTTATTTCACTTGTCCTTTTTCTAAGCAAACAAAGGTTTAGGATTTATTTTCAGATAAAAAGTCTGAATCTGTGTGAACAGATACGGCGATGCTTGACTCACACACACACACACACGCACACACACACACACACACACACACACACACACACACATGCAGTACATACTATTGGGACCTATGTGATGTACTACAGCGGTCAGATCCCCCTTCCCTCCAGCAGATGATAGAGCACACCCTCTGCTTAGGTGGCTGATCACCTTAGCCCAAGGGCCTGAAAGTTGCAAAGGACAATTATACCATTCATATGGAGGTAATTGTGCCCCATGAATATGAAATGTTTGGCAGTCCCTCCTTTAACATTGTGAGGGCTGTGTGGATGCTCCTGGAGGAGGACAAAGCCTTAAAGGTATGGCCCATTTCCATATGTGTTAGAGGAACTGAAGAGGGCTTGAAACAGCCCCTCTGTTTACAGTAAACTTAGAGGCTCTTCTCGGAGGACAGACATGCTGAGTATGCAGCTAAAATGACTTCATGAATGAACTCATACCAACAGCTCATCAATTTATATTAAACAACATGATTTGAGCTTATTTACTTGCATGTGCACTTCTGCTTTGATTCAAATTAAAATAAATGACTGACGTGTTTTTCTCAACCATTGTCAAAATAATGGGATTTTGGTAAATGCAACTGGTATTGAGATGGTGGTTGAATTCAAAAGAAGTAGATTTGATAAGCAACCATTACTGTTTTTAGTGCAAGATTAATAGCAAACCTTCTTAATAGTGTCATATACAATAGGAAGACTTCTGTAAATATATAATCTCAATTTAAATGTTTTTCATTAATTTAGTTGAATTAAATGTATTGGATTAAAGAGTTGGAAGATATGTGTGACTGCTGAGAATATTCTATTTTATACTAGAGACTGAAATCAGTAAATTCCCCACAAGAAGAAGTATGCTGTATTCTAACATTTTATTACCTATTCCAGGTTTTCTTGATAGAAATAATTTGCATTGCAGTAACCCACAATTGGTTAAATGTTTTCCAACCCTCCCATCAGCAGGGGGCCATTCTCGGGTCATCTTTGTGTTATCACTGTAAAAAATCTCTACAGGCAATGGAGCTATTGTGCTCTTGTTATAGCAATGAACATATTTGTTAATGTCCTGGTGATTTATTAGGAAAGGGACATTCAGCCAGGCTTTGTCATGGAGGAGCTGTGTGTATGTCCACCCATTGGGTGACCTGGCCTACCTATCATGCTTTTGGAGGTGCTGGTAGGGTTGAGGGTGATGGGTCTAGAGGGGATGGGGGTGAGGACTTTTGCATAAGCATGGGGCCCAATCTGCTGGGATTGCTCAGCACAGTGAGGGGGTCTCCGCAGGCTTATACTGGGGGTCTTTATTTTGGGGCCCTTGCACTTTTTAACACAATTACTACACCACCCTTCTGTCCTGATCTGCTGGCCTTATTCATATGCATCAGCCGCTCTCTGGGTTGCAAAGTTTCCAGTTGCAAGCCCTCCTGAATGGGTAACCTGATTTGGGGAGTAGTCCCGACAGCAGACCAGGGAGTCTGTCCACATCACAAGAATGTTGACCTTAGAAAGCGGCACAAAGAAGACTGCTAATTTAAAAGGAAACCTTTCCAGTAAACAGAAAGTGGTAAAACAGTACCACAGAGGGTTATAGTTCAAGCATAGAGTCCTATATCTTTGAGTGCTGTTGTAAAGCCATTAGCTGATGAAGCCGTGCAACAGTCAGAGACAGATGGATTGTTTCCTTCACCTCTCTTTTCACGATGCAGAAACAGCCAAAACAATCAAGAGGCCCTGAGACGAAGAGCCCGCTGATTATTTTGGTTTAATTATGCTTCCTTATGAGGCAGGTATCCTGGAGTCCTGGAACTAGAAGCACCCCTGACTTCCAGTTACAGATGCAAACACTGCAACGCCTGTCATCGTTGCATTTTCCCGTATGTGTTACTTGGTGGATGTGATAACCAAGGCTATACATACAGGAACAGACTGATGTGTGTATATGTGAACTGTGGGGGGATGGGGAAGTACAGTATATTTATGAGCACACATGTCTGCATATTTGTGTGTGATGCCCTTTAATAGCTCCACGGGCAGACACAGTGAGCTGAGAAACAGACGGTGTTTCATTAGGGATTCCTGTAATGTCAATAAAGTTGGGATGGTTAACAGGAAGAGTGTGGGATGGAGCAGGGGGAGACCGACCCAAGGCCATGGCAAGTGTCAGACCAGGCTGCAGATGATGGTGATGGTGATGATGTAATCACTCAGTGACTGACGGGAAGATATATCACAAGCACAACAAGCATTTTGAACATTGTAAAGGGTATTAATATGTATATTTGGAAAAGGAATACAAAATAAATGAAATGTCCAAACAAAGGAATGCTGAATATCATTGACTGTTAAATAACATATATTTCTAAAATGAATAAAAAGTATTATTATTATTATTATTATTATCTATCAATGATTATTTCCACTAATTAAATTAAAGACAATAATTTGCTCTATTTTTTCTTATTATTTTAATTAATTTCAAGTGGTACCACAGTGATTCATCATAATGATTATTTAGTAACACAGATTCAAAAGATCTGTCAAAATGGATGCAACTTGGTACAAACTTTGGTTTGACAGTGCACCCATCATTCTAAATAGTTTCCACCAGGAACCTGATGAGATAATTAGAGTAAGTTTCCAAGACAGATTTTATTCTAATTCATATCAAAGCCTTAGATGCAATCTTGGTGTAACCAGAGAAATTACTTTTCTAAATCAGTTTTTCTTCATTATGTGTGTGTGTCATCAGCCTACCTTTTATGATGCAACCCATCCCTCTGTCTGAGGCTTACAGCCTGAGGATTGGGCGCCATCTAGCGGTCTTGTTCAGAACCACAACCTATTATTATTAATATACTATTATTCCTGCTTCTGCTGCTACTTCTTCTACTAGTACTGCTGATGGAACTGTTTATTCTGCTACACCATTGAATTCTAGAATTCTATAAAGAGTTGAATCCAATTCTAGAATTTTATATTGAGTTGAATCCAATTCTAGAATTTTATATTGAGTTGAATCCAATTCTATATTGAATTGAATCCAATTCTATATTGAGTTGAATCAAATACTAGTAAATATATCCTTATGAGTTAAAAATGAACACTAAATAGAGTAAAAAATACTCAGAATTTTTAACTCTCAATTACTCAATTTGAGTAAAATGTACTACTACTACAACTTCAGCTGCTGAAACTACTACTTTTGTGACCACTACTTCTACTACGACAACCACTTCACAGTTGAACAGTTTAGCTTCCAGTTTCTCCTGCATTGTATTTCAGCTCTTAGCTTCTTCCCTGGGGGTACGTGAAGGCACTTCAGGGGGTACGAGAGATAAAACAAAATATTTTAAAAATTAGCATCCATTAAAAAATAGTTATTCAATAAATATTCAATAAAATAGAAGTGTACGTTCATCAACTTAATTGTATATATACTCTATAATAAATCAGACACTGATGGCACAGCGTTTCTTTTTCCCCCCAACCAAAACCAAAATGGAACAGAATCCATGCTCAAACTCGTCGCTTATTGGTTTAGAGCTGATGACTGTGGTGGAAATTAATATTTTCCTTGTGAGAAATCAACAGAACTTTAAGCACGTTAGTCTTTAAACAATGTATTACTGGATACGATATAGTAAGATTATAAATAGGTCACAAGTCATCACACAAGAGCCATATCAGTCCTCGCGTAAAAGCTTATGAGGACCCGATCAGCTCATTATTTATCTTTTTAATATCATAAAAAAACTGCTTGACAACGAGAAGCAATATTTCAGCCTTCAGCTTTCAGCATTCCAATGCATTTTCAGCAGGAAAAGCATTTTCTAGTTGAACTACATTGCACACTAGAGGGTGGTGTTGTATTTCTCTTCTTCGTGGAAGCAGTGCACAGTTTTTAAATCAGTGCATTGCCCCATTACACTATAATTGGATCCAAGACAGATGATTACATTTTCTCTCTATTAAACATTTATCACCATCTGAAGAGCCAGCTCAATGGGGAATCATCAATTTCTGCGTAAACACTGGTCTGAAATGCCCATCCATATTGATATTTTAAATAGATTTTGATTTCTTATGACCCCTTATGAGCAATAAACAGATTTTAAAGTTGTTCTAATAAGAGGCGGTGTGTTTTATTGTTGGGTATCATGAGAAATGCAATGCAGCAATAACGGTTGGCAATGGCAGTGGGAACGACTTAGATATGAAGGAAAGCTTTGTAATGACCCCCCCTTTTAAAAATGCAGGCATGCTTGTTCAGTCTCCATTGTGCTGGTTCACTCGTTCACATGGGAAGTTTTGTTTTTGTTTTTCTGGCCCCAAACACACGTTCTTCTGCAGCTGATTCTTCTAAAGCTGTACTGTAGAACGGTTTTATGAGAAGCGTGGACATTTTAACCTTTAGAAAGCCGCTCCTGTTGTCTCCAGTCACTCTGGGCTAATTAAATGCCCCAGTCTTCCCTATCTGTTACGGGTTTTCTCCGACCCCAAGTGCACGACAAAGTCAGTGTCTAGTTTAGCCAGTGAGCTGGCGTTGTTTATTATATAAACACAGGTAATCACAGTCCAAACCAAAGAACGAAAAACTACTGTTCCAAAACTAACAGCGACAGGAAAATAAAGTCCAACACAAATGTTCCCGGCCACACCTGCCTCCTTAAATGGCAGTGTGGCTTACTCACGAGTCTCCTTCAAACCGGAATTCCTCTGCAGTCCTCCAACACATGCAGCGTTACCTCCAAGAACGCACTCACGTCGAACTCTGTCCGCTCGCTGCTCTTATTCTCGGCAGCCGCTCTAACGAGCTCCAGCTGCGAGGAGCGCCGATTGTCTTCAGGTGTGCGCCGGCACGCGCCCTGCTCGTCCCCGTCGCCTGGCGCGCAGCTCCCTGGCCGCGCGCGCCGAAGTCTCGGGCGCCTCCGCGCGCCCGGGCTGCGAGCAGGCTGGTGGGTCCCTAACAGTACCCCCCCGTCTACGGGAGCCACCTGGCGACCTGCCAGGCTTCCCTGGGTGGGCCCGGTAGAAGGCCTCCAGCAGCCTCGGGTCCAGGATGTTCCGGCGGGGCAACCAGCTCCTCTCCTCCGGGCCGAACCCCACCCAATCGACCAAGAATTGGTACCCACGCCCTCGCCGTCGGACGTCCAGCACCTTGCGAACCGTCCACTGGGGGTGTCCGTCCACCATCACGGGTTGCGGAGGGTCCGGGGTCGGCGACCCCAGTGGGCTGTGGGCGACAGGCTTGACCTTGGAGACGTGGAACACCGGATGGACCGGCATGGACGCCGGCAGTCTCAGTTTCACCGCCGCTGGACTCAGCACCTTGACCACCTCGAACGGCCCCGTGAACCGAGGACCCAACTTCTTGGCATCCGGCTGCTTGGGGAGGTCCCGGGTGGACAACCACACTTTCTGCCCTGGTAGGTACGCCGGAGCGGGGGTGCGGCGACGGTTGGCTCCCTTGCTGCTCCGGTCCGCCGCTCGAAGAAGGGCGGTCCTGGTGGTCTCCCAGACACGGCGGCACCGATCAAGATGGTTCTGTACGGACGGGACTGCCACGTCGGCGTGCTGCGCTGGGAACAGCGGTGGTTGGTACCCCAGGGCCGCTTCGAACGGGGAGATACCTGTGGCGGAGCTCACCAGGGAATTGATGGAGTACTCCACCCAGGGGAGGAACCGGCTCCAGGCGGACGGGTTCCTGGCCACCATACAGCGGAGCGCCGACTCCACGACCTGGTTCGTCCTCTCCGACTGCCCGTTGGTCTGTGGATGGTAACCAGAAGAAAGACTCCCTGAGATCCCCAACCCCTTGCAGAACGCCCGCCATACCTGAGAGGTGAACTGCGGGCCCCGGTCCGACACGATGTCCTGCGGGAGGCCGTGGAGTCGAAACACCTGGGCCGTCAGCAGCTCCGCTGTCTCCGTCGCCGAGGGGAGTTTGGGGAGGGCCACCAGGTGGACCCCCTTGCTGAACCGGTCCACCACCGTCAGCAGAACGGTCCTACCCTGGGAGGGGGGTAGCCCGGTCACGAAATCCAAAGCGACGTGGGACCACGGACGGCTCGGAACTGGAAGGGGCTGTAGCAGCCCGGCCGGTGCCTGGTGCGAGGGCTTGCTGCGGGCACACACAGGGCACGCTTGCACGTACACCCTCACGTCGCTTCTCATGCCCTGCCACCAGAAGTGCCGGGCCAGGAAGGAGAAAGTCCGGTGGACCCCGGGGTGGCAGGCCAACTGACTGGCATGCCCCCACTTGAGGACCCGGGCCCGGGCCACCTCCGGGACGAACAGCCGTCCCGTGGGTACGCCGCTTGGTGCCGGATGGTCGCGCAGTGCCCTCCTCACTGCTGCCTCTATTCCCCAGGCCACCCGGCCGACCACCTGGGCTTCAGGAACGATGGGCGCCGGCTCCTCCTCGGTCGGGCCCTCCTCCTGGTGCCGACGGGACAAGGCGTCCGCCTTCGTGTTGCGGGACCCCGGGCGATATGTCAAGGAGAAGTTGAAGCGGCTGAGGAAGCCGGCCCACCGTGCCTGTCGACCGTTGAGCCGCTTGGCCGCCCGGATGTACGTGAGGTTCCGGTGGTCGGTCCACACGACGAACGGTAGCTCAGCCCCCTCTAGCCAATGGCGCCACTCCTCCAAGGCCGCCACCACCGCCAGCAGCTCCCGGTTCCCGATGTCATAATTCCTCTCCGCGGGAAGAAAGCGTCGGGAGAAAAAGGCGCAGGGATGCACCTTCTGGTCCGCCTCCGCGCGCTGCGACAGGACTGCCCCCAGTCCGGCGTCCGAGGCGTCCACCTCCACGATGAATTGTCTCGCCGGATCTGGGTGCAGCAACACCGGGGTGCTGGTGAACCGCCGCTTAAGGTCCCGGAACGCTGACTCTGCCGCGGAGGTCCAGGTGAATGGCTGGGCGGGGGACGTCAGGCTGGTCAGGGGCTGCGCCACGACACTATAGTTGCGAACAAACCGCCGATAGAAGTTGGCGAACCCCAGGAAGACCTGCAGCTCCTTCCGTGAGGCTGGTGTGGGCCAGTCCACCACAGCCTGGATCTTCCGTGGGTCGGCCCGGACCTGCCCCTTCTCGATGATGAACCCCAGATAGTCCACCGAGTCGACGTGGAACAGGCACTTCTCCGCCTTTACGTATAGCTGATTCTGGAGAAGGCGCCGGAGCACCCGGCGAACGTGCTGAACGTGCTCAGCGAGGGTCTTGGAGAACACCAGGATGTCGTCCAGGTACACCACCACAAACTCCTCCAGCATGTCCCGGAGCACGTCATTCATCAACGCCTGGAAGATCCCCGGGGCGTTGGTTAATCCGAACGGCATCACTCGATATTCGTAGTGCCCCCGGGGCGTCTTGAAGGCGGTCTTCCACTCGTCGCCCTCCCGTATTCGCACCAGGTGGTAGGCGTTTCGGAGGTCTAACTTGGTAAAGACGGTCGCCTGAGTGAGGGGCTCCATGGTGGAATTCATGAGGGGAAGAGGGTACTTGTTCTTGACCGTGATATCGTTCAGCTGTCTGTAGTCAATGCAGGGGCGGAGGCTGCCGTCTTTCTTCTTGACGAAGAAAAATCCTGCCGCCACCGGGGAGGACGAAGGCCGAATCAACCCCGCTGCCAGTGACTCCGAGATGTAGTCCTCCATGGCCGACTTCTCTGGTATGGACAGGCTGTACAGGCGGCTGCCGGGCAGAGGGGCCCCAGCACGGAGGTCGATGGCGCAGTCATACGGCCGGTGTGGGGGAAGAGACTGCGCCCGGGCCTTGCTGAAGACCTCCCCCAAGTCATGATACTCCGCAGGAACCGCTGTCAGTTCCGGGGGCGGCCCCTGGGGGACATCTTGGGGCGTCCTACCTGGAGCGGACCGGAGACACTGGGCGTGACAGGAAGCTCCCCACTCCAGTACGGTCCCGGAAGCCCAAGAGATGCGGGGTTCATGCTGCACCAACCAGGGATGGCCCAAAACCACTGGAGCCCCCGGAGACTGAAGCAGGTAGAATTGGCGGGTCTCGACATGGTTGCCTGCCACCGTGAGGGCGATGGGGTGGGTACACTGGGAGACCCGGGCCATCCGACGGTCATCCAGCGCAAATGCCTCCCGCGGCTCCTCCAGCTCCATGGTCGGGACCTGGGCCCGTGCCGCGAACTCAGTGTCCATGAAGCAGGCGTCAGCCCCAGAGTCGATGAGGGCCCCCACCTCAAGGTGTCGATCAGCCCAGGCTAGGCTGACACTCACTCGCCGGACTGGTGGCGCAGACGCTCGGGAGTCGGAGAGGCGGCTCACTAGGCCCTCCCATGGTCCTAGCGAGCCTGGGCTTTTGGGTGGACGGGACAGTCACGGCGGAGGTGGCCCTTCTGGCCACATGACAGGCACAGCCCCGCCCGGAATCGAGCCTCCCGCTCAACCGGGCTGAGACGCGTGCGCCCCAGCTGCATCGGCTCCTCCCCTGTCGTCGCCGGGGCCGAGGATGAACCCTCCCGGCTTGGAGAGTCCGCTCGGAAAACCCCGGGGGGCCTCTCCCAGGCTCTGGAGTGCTGGGGACTCGGGGCCCTCCTCCTGGGCGTCCGCTCCCGCCTCCGCTCCTCGAAACGTTCGTCGATGCGGAGGGCGAGAGCGACGAGTTCTTCAAAAGAGCTGGGCTCCTCCCGAGTTGCGAGCTGGTCCCGGACTGCCTCGCTAAGCCCTGCCCTGAAGGTGACCCGCAGGGCCGGGTCATTCCACCCACTCTCTGCCGCCGCCAGCCGAAACTCCACCGCATAATCCGCTACCCGGCCATTCCCCTGCCGAATGCCGGTCAGTTGAGCTCCGGGTTCTGGGCCCCGGGCCGGGTGGTGGAACAGCCATTGAAGCTCTGCCACGAACTCCTTGTATGAGTGCCGGAACCCAACTCCCCTTGTCCAAGACGCGGCCGCCCACTGCGCCGCCCGGCCGGTGAGCAGGTTCGTGATGTATGCGATCCGGGCGGCATCCGACCCGAACCGGCTAGGTTGGTGGGTGAAGACGAGTTCGCACTGCATCAGGAAGATGCCGCATCTCTCGAAGTCCCCCCCGAACGGTTGCGGGCTGGCCAGGCATGGCTCAGAAGAGGCCGGGGGTGGCCCAGGCGTCGACGCCGGCGCGGGTTGCTCCCGTGAGGGAGCGGGGCGGGCCTCCGTCAGCCCCCGAAGCTGTGACATTAATTCCGCGTGCTGGGCCGCCGACGCCGCCTGGAGTCGCGCCATGCTCTCCACTGACGTGCTGAGGCTCTGGACCTGGTCCTGGAGGGTCTTTATGGTGGTCGCGGCTGCCTCCAGCTGGTGAGAGTGACCGTCAGTTAGATGATACTGCCGCTCCAGTGCGGTCCGGATCCTCGGGTCTATGTCGGCTGGGGCCTCCATTGGTGAGTGCGTACTGTTACGGGTTTTCTCCGACCCCAAGTGCACGACAAAGTCAGTGTCTAGTTTAGCCAGTGAGCTGGCGTTGTTTATTATATAAACACAGGTAATCACAGTCCAAACCAAAGAACGAAAAACTACTGTTCCAAAACTAACAGCGACAGGAAAATAAAGTCCAACACAAATGTTCCCGGCCACACCTGCCTCCTTAAATGGCAGTGTGGCTTACTCACGAGTCTCCTCCAAACCGGAAGTAAAGTCCAACACAAATGTTCCCGGCCACACCTGCCTCCTTAAATGGCAGTGTGGCTTACTCACGAGTCTCCTTCAAACCGGAATTCCTCTGCAGTCCTCCAACACATGCAGCGTTACCTCCAAGAACGCACTCACGTCGAACTCTGTCCGCTCGCTGCTCTTATTCTCGGCAGCCGCTCTAACGAGCTCCAGCTGCGAGGAGCGCCGATTGTCTTCAGGTGTGCGCCGGCACGCGCCCTGCTCGTCCCCGTCGCCTGGCGCGCAGCTCCCTGGCCGCGCGCGCCGAAGTCTCGGGCGCCTCCGCGCGCCCGGGCTGCGAGCAGGCTGGTGGGTCCCTAACACTATCTTCTCTAACACAATGGCATTTGGCTCGCAAAATAAATCTGCTGTGGACAAAGATTATAAACACTGTTACATATTCATTCTCTTGAACTCCTTCTACTTGATTACAAAGAATTAGAGACTCAGTAGTGTGTTGGACTTTAAAAAATGCCAAATATAAAATGGATAATGGTCTGAAAAGGAAATATTTACTACTACTACACAACACCACTCTCTAAAGGTCCTGTTGTCGTGACTGTCCAAATGAATGTCTTGATTTGGATCTCATATTTTGCATTCAACCTTTTACTGTCAGCAATAATTTAGTACCCAAACTCAGGCCTGAACCCATCAAAGGATTGTGTGGGAAATAAGGAAATATTTATTTTAGAAATTAAATAAGACACATTTATTAAATGTATCCATGTTTATTCTTCCTGATGTTATCTAATATAAAAACTAGCAATATCTGAGCTATATGATTTTGCCTGTGATGATCTTAACAATGATACCAACATATTTGGATCATTGTGGCTGGCAGAGCTGCTAAGAAAGAAAAGAAAGAAAGAAAAGAATGAAAGAACCCTTCCTTCATTCTGGGAAATATTTACTTATAATTTGCACTTGCAGCATAAATGGTGTTTTAGCAGAAGCAATACATAAGCAAATCCCAAACTAGTTTCACAAACTTGAATTCTTACAGAGGTGCTTGGCTATAATGATACAGTGCCTCTATTTGTGGAATACTTCCTCTTGTGTATTCATCGTGGTTTGAGGTATTGATTAGGCTGCTGAGTGCGGATAGCCAGAGAGGAACATTAAAATGCCACAGATGCCTCTATCAGGACCATTCTGATCCCTAAAGTCAGTCTTTCTCTTTTAGGTGCATGAACCTTCACATTTTGGGGAATAAAAGCTAAGTTTGTGTGCCACTTTAGTTTAAAACAAAATGTTTTTGACTATATAGGAGACATCACAAAAACATTAGACATTTGCTTCCACACGTACCAATTTTGGGTACTGAAGCAGAGATTTGACATTCAGGTTTTTGTTCAAATGCTATTCCTCCATGGAGGAACCAAAGAGCATCAGAATGAGGAGTGGAGGAGGAGCGGGATTGATCACCCGCCTACTTAGTCCAGGAAATGAATTAATGACCTTGGGGTAAGTCATCCATCCCTTTGACAGGCACTGGGAGTCTCCCTCTCTACAAAAAAGGTGCAAGTTAATTCTCTGCCAGCGCTGACGTTTTCATATTAATCTCCATTCAATGACATTTTATCTTTCAAATAAAATACTGTACAGTGTCAAATGTTTGTTTAATTAGACAGCTATCAATACATTTATTACAATATTATTATTTTTACCTTATTATCAGTATTGTTGCACTTTTTTTTATATATAAACTGACTTTACAAGACGTTTTAATACAATTCGTAGTGTCAGAGAGACTGCCAGGGACAGAGCCCATTGTCTCTCTCACTCTCTTTTTCAAAACAATGCATTTCTGCTTTCTACTAATCACTGCTGGGTCAGCAAGGTCCCATCATGCTGTCATCATACACTCAAGCCACCATTTGGGCCGAAAAGCATGCGGGTATATGTCATACAGTCAGGGTAATCGTAATGAACGAATAAACATATAAACGCATAAGCATTTCCAAACATCTCGTGTCTCAGAGAGTCGCTGTTACTCAGTTTTAAGTGTAACGTTAGTTAGATAGCGAGTTGAACGCACGTTTGTTTCACGTTAGGGACTACAAGTCCCAAGAGGTCTGAGGAGAACAAATATTCACACGCACGTTTGCTGCATTCAAGTTGCCTTCTCCTGACTGAGTTTCTGAAGATGTTACAGCTCTTATTTACAACCTTTGTAATAAGTCACATCTTTGTGTGTCTGGTGAAAAATACAAGCGGAGAAGACCTAGACGTGTGTGTTGGTGATTATTATTTAGAGCTCAAGTATTACAGAGCTACGTTGTGTTATAGCCGTATGGCTAAGTCTGCATTGATAATGTAAAGAATTAACGTGTCAACCAAATCTTTTTGTGTGGAAATCATTATTATTTGAATGTGCTAATGTTATGAGCGTAAGTGATCAAACTTAATTAAGCGTCCCCCCCCCCACACACACACACAAACTTTATTAGTGCTTCGCTCTCTGAATTTTACAATTTCCCACAGCTCGTGAAGGCAGCATTTGCCCACCAGCAGCAGCCATCCGCATCAAACAGATTTCATTCACTAGTGGCCGCTCTGCGAGAACAACAGGCTACCTCCCTCTGTCCTGTGTGAGTATTACAGCCCTCTGAACCTCCAGCCTTTCGCAGAAGTTATGTCAAATAACATTTGTCGCCGTTTCAGTCGAGGCCGACACTTATTGTCGCGTAATTTCAGAAATGCCTCGTGTTGAATCGGGCTTTTATTTCATTTCAAACTCATGACTGAGACGTTTGTGGACAGCGTGGTCTTTTGTTCTCCAGATATATTTCTCGTTTTGACAAAGGAAAGCTCGTTGTTATTGAAGGTCCCCCGTTGCGACTGTATCACACCTATATATGCGCTGGTTCCTTCGTGTAGGTCATTTCTTTTGTTTTTATGTGATATTTCCATGTGTCTAACGTTAGAAATGTAGCGTTATGTTTAATCCAGGGTGGACATATTACCAGAACGCCAGAAGTGAAAGGGGTTATATTTGTGTCGGCTTGTAGCTATGTATATATTAATGTATCTACTTTAGAAGTAGCAACATTTTTTTGAAATATGTTATTTTAATTTCATGTTTTTATCTTTTGTATAGGATGCTGCACATCTATGGGACAAGGGCTACACAAAAACCCTCTGAATCTAACAAAGAGCCATAAAATCCACATAACATCCACATTTGGGAGAACATTGTACATTTGGGAGAACCTCTTTGTTATCTGTATATGATCATTTTTGAATATTATAAGATATTTATTCAAAACTATTCGCTCCCTGGACAATATTGACAATAGTGTTAAAATAAGGACGCTGATGTTCTTCTGTATTCAGTATCCCTGGTCGCTTCTCACAATATCTTGGCACTAACATTGTGATAGAGCTGCTGTGAATAGCTTTGTGGAATAAAACATGCACATAACTAGAGAGGTTCGGTCCGACCCAGACCCACTGGCAGGGCAGAGTCTTTTCTCCAGCAGCAGCTCCACGGTGTCGTCATGTGTCAGTAGGTACTGACTCTTCAGCACAGCCGGGAGCCCACAGAAGCTGCATCTCCAGCGGCACCATGACTTCATCAGACAATGATGAAACAGGGAGTGAGCTGTCTCTGGAGATCCGTGAGCTCCAGGACCAGTATATGGACCCGGAGACCTGCTTCAAGTCCAAAAGCTTGCCCATTCTGAACGGACCCTGTCAGCCGGATGGACAGGCTGCGGAGCCTCGACTGGTCAACGCTGCCCACAACGTGGAGGAGAGCAGCGAGCTCCAGCCGAAAACCCCGGACTCCAGTCAGGCAGAGACTCCCACCTCCAGGACAGACTTCTCCCCCTCTGCCTCCAGCATGGTGGGACTCAGCAGCTCTGTGCCTGTGGAGGGCCACAGGGCTGGGGGTAAAAAACTAGGTTTCTCTCTCACCCGCCTTATCTGCATCCCAGCCAGGAAGTATGCGCGGGCCATCCTGAGGGACTCCCGCTGCTTCCTGTTCTGCATGTGCTACCTGACCTTCATTCAGTCCCTGATGGTTTCGGGCTACCTGAGCAGTGTCATCACCACCATTGAGAAGCGCTACAGTCTGCGCAGCTCTGAGTCCGGCCTGCTGGTCAGCTGCTTCGACATCGGCAGCCTGCTGGTGGTGGTCTTCATCTCCTACTTTGGGGGCAGGGGTCAGAGGCCCCGCTGGTTGGCTGTGGGTGGTGTGGTCATCGCTGTCGGGGCAGCATTGTTTTCCCTTCCCCACTTTATCTCACCGCCCTACCAGATCCAGGAGATGAACTCATCAATGGGCCTTAAAGGCCTCTGTCAGAGCGGCAACAGCAGCGGGCGTGAGCTCGACGTGGCATCGTGCCCTCGCGACCAGGAAGGCAACGAGCACAACCTGTACGTGACTCTGTTCATATGCGCCCAGATACTGGTGGGCATGGGGTCCACGCCGATCTACACCCTGGGGCCCACCTACCTGGACGACAATGTGAAGAAAGAAAATGCATCCCTCTACTTGGGTAAGACGCCCTGTAATTCATTTTATTTTCCAAGCTTTTGACTGATATTTATAAGAATATTGTTATACCACAAAAGCGGTCCAGACTGTGCAGCTCTGATGTGTGACTTGAAGGACGCAGAGGTCCTGGGTTATACAGTTACTGGTCTCTAACACAATTGGTGTCAATTATCCCAGTGGATTTTATTCCCACTATAAATGCATTTTGATAGATTAAGAAGAGGGCTTTTAGCTGGTTTGGTCTTGCTGATGTTTAGCAGCAGGGTCTGTGCATGTATGTAAACCTCCAGAGTTCAACAGATGCACTCTCCCCCACCGGCCCTCTGTCCCTTTGAATTAATCTCTGTGGCATGCAATCTCTGCACCCCACTAAGGTAAATACAGACATTGCAAACTCAACGTGGGCCAGAAGCACATGAGACGAGTGTGGGACGAGAACCAGAACTGGGTTGCAAATGATGAATGGTCCTGTACTGTCTGTGTGTTTGTGTGTGTTGATATTACTGCTGTGTCCTCAGGCTGGCAGCAGTACAGCAACATGCTTTGATGTTTAGCCAGAAGAGATTAGTTTCTGTTGTATTTAAATTCTTGCAGATTGACCGTTGTATTCCTTTGCAAGTCATTTGTACATTTCTTCACAGGTATTCTGTAATTTATCTGGTATGCTGGGCCTTAATGTTTTGGCTCAGAATGATTGGTACACGCATACCACATACTGTACATAGTTTAGAGGAGTTCAGTAATCCTCTGTCCTGTGTGCTGTTGTTGGGTTATTGGGGCATGGGGCACCCCTCAAGCTGGTGTCTCTACACCAGATGGTCACTGTCACACTGACCTGTGTATAGCTCAAGCAAATTATTATTTTCACCATCAATTAATCTATTGATTATAATCTGGATTACACAGTAAAATGCCACCAAATAGTGATTATATTTTTTGTACATTTTTGCTCGATAAAGAACTTAAACAATTAATAGGTTTGTAATTATTGTCAATTAATCTTTCAAATGATCCATTCCCCGATCCATTCTCAATGTGTAAGTTGTATGCAGGTGTATATTTTCCTTTTGTTCTTTTTTGTTCTTGTGTGCGGCGCAGTGCATGCACAATGTTGGACGGACACCACACGGACGTGGCTGCACAGCATTAGCCACGGTGCCGACGCCAGCCCTTGATCACAACATTACACAGCCTGTGAAGCACATTCTCTGTTGAGTCCTTTCGCTGCCCGCACCGCTGCCCCTGAGACCCGGTATTGATCGGAACCCTGCGTCACAGGGAGCCACTGCAGCACGGCTATTGAACCAGGCAGGAACACAAGGAGAAAACAAGCCCAAACACAGGCTCGCTGAGCCCTCACTCGGCAAGGCATTGCAGAGCAACTGCACCCGAGGCTGGTGAGGCTCAACATCACGGTCCAGACGTCCCCATGTACAGATGTACTGACCTTGATGGCTTTTTCAGACGAATCCCTGAGGGATTAAGCTGTTTAGGGAAAACGGACATGTTCTGACATGTCGGAGCATGCGGATAATTGATGGTATATCAGATACCCCCAATAACCATGGTTACTGGGCTTCAGTTTTATTATCCAGGTGTTTTGTGTACATTTTTGTGTTTGACTTTCTCTGAGGCTTGTTCTGGTATTTGGGGCATGAAAGTAGAGGTGGTGATGGCTTGTCATGTTAGTTTGAGTCAAATACACATAAAGACATCATAATTCTTTATTTCGCCTCAGAGAAAAAAAAGTGTCTGGCAAGTGTCAGAGTTAACATTTAAATGTAGCTTTTTAACCTCTACCCATCCATTTTCTCCCTCAAGAAGGGGAAATGGAGCACTTCTAAACCTCCAAGCCATTTTTTACATTTCCCAATTCTAATTTTGTGGAGATATAGGCTACCCATATCCCGAGGAGCCCTCCCCCTCAAAAAAAAGAGATGGGTTCCCCCCCACACGCATTAATGTAAACCCCTTCTCAATTTACACCGTCTCAGAGGGGAGGAGCTGCTTGATTTTGTAGGACAATGTAATTTACACTGAGGGTACTTCTGGTGCCCTTGGAGGAAGAGGAAAAATGAGTGTGTGTGTGTGTGTGTGTGTGTGTGTGTGTGTCAGGATGTTATCTTTGTGTATGCATGCATACACAGTATAGGGCATTCCCTCTGACCGTCACCCCATTTCCCAGCTCTGGCCCCACATCACTATGGTAATGTGAGGGCCCAGCATCTGAACTTTACCTCTTTTACTCTACTTTGTTAGCAAACGGTGGAATGAGGGTATAGTTAATTTTGCTTTGTTTATCTCTTTTTTACTGGTTTTATATCACGCCCCTAGAGAGCATAAGGACAACAACTGGCAGCTCGAGTGTGGAAGTAGCCTCCGTGTGCACATTGCTGCCTCTTGCCACAGTCTTTTCTCTCCTTCTGCTCCGACAGATTTACAACATACCATTCTTGGCGTTACTATGGTGAACGTTTGTCTTTGCCCTTCTCTGAGGAGCTCCTCCATCTTGTATGAAGGTGACTCGTTGCATTAGATGAGGTTTCTGTTTTTCGATTGAGTAACAATTCTGTGGTAAACGGGAAAACAAACTTTATCTGAAGCAACGCCCCGCTTTTGTTGTTGATTTGTTGCCTCTGCTGTTTGTGGTTGCCTCTAACACTCCGTCACCATCTCCATCTGATTTGGCAACGCAATGACCCACAGATCTAAATGATCAATAATCCAAATTCTCCTTATTGAATTGTTGATCCATTACAAGCTCTGGACAGTGGCTGTGACCTCCAGCTATGAGAGGGGGGGACGGACAACCTCTGTGATTTACAAGCTAATGATACTGAGATACTGTTATTGACGCGGGGTGAATGGAGAGGTCGGCTCTGATTAGATTGCTGTCTGCGTGTTCACACTGCCTTTCCGAGGAGGAGTTTGAACACATAATTTAAATGTATACTGTTATTATATCCCCTTTGTTTATGCACAGTTTATTTTAAAACAACCTTTTCATTGTCTTGACTTTGCAGCCGCTTTGCATACAAATATACATGCAGCTGCCCTGTCTACATGCAGGATAAGGTTAATTGATTCCTCCCGGCCTAACTGGTTTGCAGTGCAGATGACTTCGAAGCTATCGTACTGGTGAGTGTTATTGGTGTTTGTGTGCGTTATATATGTTCTACTAAAAACTCAAGACGTCTGACGTAGGCCAGCCTGACAGAGTGGGCTGTTTATTTTACTAAAGAGGAGGAGAAGATGTGCCCAATCTAGGAAGAGAGGCGCTTTAACACCCACAGGGACATCTTGACTGGTCTTGTCTGCACTCTCTGACACACACACACACACACACACACACACGCGCACACATGCTTGCATAAGCACAAGGGGTCTGCTCTCTCCCTCTGACAAATTTAGAAAGAACAGTTGCTCTCAGTCTCTCTCCTAAAGTGTGTTTTGTGTGTGCGCAGTGCAGTGTGTGTCCCCACAAGATTAGAGAGAAAACAACAGGAATGAACAGTTAGTTCAGTCCTACCTCACTGTGTTTTTAATTTTTGGACTTTTTAAGCAAGGATTATCAGCCACAGCCCTGGCCCGTCCCTTTCTGTGCTTACTCAGTCAGTTTCGTTAAACTGTTGGTCCTGTTCTGCCTAGCAGCCAAAGCACATGCAGATTTTCGCACACACAGAAGCAGACGCACAAGTCCCCGGAGAAGCTGCTCTCTCTGCCCCACCAGCCTGCTGACGGATCACATTTCAGGATCTGTTAGGGTACATGTTTGACCCCGTCAGACGCTGGCACACTCGTATTAAAAGAAGGCTGTTTCATCACTGTCCCCTCGGCTTATCCTCAAGAAGGTTTTAAATATCGGTGTCCCTTCACTCAGTGCCGTTACACAGACCCCTCGGGTTACTCAGCAGGAGGCGACCTTTTTAGCTGCAGACTGCAGGGCTGCCAGCTCTGACCAGTACTGCTATTATGTCTCCCTCTGTGAACCACTGACCCCTCTGAGGCGGATCCTGTGCCACTGATGACTCTGTTTTAAAATCCTTCCTGCTTTTTCTTTTTTTCTCTATCCACTGACCTGCACTCCCTCCAGACAATTTGTTGTCTTTAATGAGTCCGCTGTAAGAGTAGGAGGGATGGAATAAGGCGGAGAACGTTCAATCAAAGTGTGGGAGTGCAATTGTTTCCAGAGGCCGGCTCTTAACTGTAGTTCGTTCAGTCATCGCCTCATTGGTCGATGACTTCTGGACATTTTTCTGTGTTGTGGCCAGGTTGTTTTGAAAGTGTGGGAGGGTTCCTGGGGAAACGCCACAAGAGGTTTTTCGTGATCGCAGGAATTCTGAGAAACCTTTTGTTTTAAGTTATGTGGGAAAGAAATGGAATTTTCTTTTTCTTTGTTCCCCGCCGGCTCTTTGGTCCATGTTGTTATACCAAATCTGCCTTGATCCCTGGCTCTTGTTGGCTGGGGTTAGGATTAAATAATGCCCCCACATGGCTTTTGATGTGGTTTAATTGTGACTGCATATAACCACCGTAAGGGGTTGTTTCTTCTCTCATGTTTTTGGGCGTTTACACATTAGAAATCTGCTTGGAAAATAAAATATGATTTCAGATTTTCAGACTGATTGATGTTATGGCTGAGGGGTTTATGTGTTTGGCCAGATATTCTACAGTAAAGGTAAAAAGCTCAGGAAGGTATAGACACTTCCTCCTCCACCCACAAAGCCATAAATCCTAATTATTGAGTATCTGGGGGGATTACATAATTACCTAAAGCATGCTGGTAAATTTGGACAAATTTCAGTACCACATTCACAAATGAAACATCTATTTATCTTAATGTTACATCCTTACTTGCAAAAAGCGTTCTATTTTTATTTCTCACTTTATATTTCCCGTCGAAAGATAGCTTTAATACTTCTTTATGTCCCCTGAGCTGTCACATCCGTTTCTACGTGTTTTATGTCCTGTAACCAAAAACAAGAGGCCATTCCACTTAAGATGTCCTTTGTCGCTTCAGCTCTACTGGCTGAAATCACTAAAAAAACCTGAAGCCTCTGTGTATTTTCTCTGATTAAACTAATCAGAATTGTGAAGAGAAACATGCCCATCCTTTGGCTGTTGTGTCCAGAAAGGAAATGAGTTGTAGTCACTAATTGCCAGATGTTTATCTGTTGCCAGGGGTACAGTATGTCCTATGATGGCAGAACAGAGGATATTGTTGCTATCGAGCACTAGATTCCCAAAAAGGCAGAAACTGAGCTTCTATGGGATTCGACATATCTGACCTGCATCAACTCTCTCTGGATCCAGTAGTTGCATAGTGAACAGACACGGCCTGTACATCCACGTTAGGCTCAATTACATCCCCCTCTGTGCCTCATCTTATCTGCTCAGCTCAGTCCGACCTCTAGGTTGATTCAGCCTTCGGGGTCTTGGGAGTGTTGTTTTTCCACAGAAATGAAAAAATCCCCCTCCATCCTAGTGTTATGCCCTCAGAGCAGTGGCCATTGTTCTCCTTGACCTCTTTGCTGCGTATATGGAGAATGAGGGAGGAGGGGCTGCTGGTATTAATATAAATTACATAAGTCTAAGAACATGTTGAGCACAAGATACTGTAATATTGTTCACAAATTTGAGGATAATGTCAATCAATTATTATTATTATATATCCAAGCAGATTTGCTCAAGCATTTATTTAATAAAATGAGTTTAGTACATTTACTTAATTCTTTGCACTGGTTGTCCTTTTTGCTTGTCCCCTTCTGACCTCTAGCTGTGTCTTGTGTCCCGGCTGCACATGGATGGATGGCACGAAATGTGTTCTGACCTCACCCTATGGGATCGCTGCTGCACACACGCATGCAAAAAAAGATTTAGCCTGACAGGCAAACTTTACTGTGCACATTCTTCTGTCTGTTGTGGCGGCTCTGCCAAGCTCTGTTATGCCACTAAATGTAGCGCTAAGCTGGTTGTGCATTATATAACTCAGGCTAATAGCTAACATGTAACTGTGATACAGCTCATTGGACAGGCAGCATTATTTATTTAATAGCCTAAAACAGGTACTATGATCATTTTAAGTAAAAAGCCGGCTGGTTTAATGCAAATCTTCTATCAGGCTTTTGTTCCTGTAGCTGTGTGTTTTACATTTAGGGGGCCTAGTTGTTGGAAGACCGTTGAGGGGTGCAAATGGTGAGAGAGCAGCTGTTTAAAGCTGGCAGGGTGCGTGTGTGTGGGTGTGTGCACCTGCAGTTGGGGGTGGGTGAGGTTTGGGGCTTAGGGGGTTGGTTTGCAGGAGCAAGTGTTTTGTGTTGGTTTTCCTGCAAGCATGCAGTGGTATGTTCTCGTCTGCCTGTGTGGAGAGACTGCAGCGGAGGCTGACCCATCAACGCCGAGACTGGTGTCATGCACTTGTGTCACAGTGTGTGGGAGGCTCCTCTGCTGCAGAGCAGGTCCCGTCTGACCTGCATTTACAACAAACGGTAAGATTGAAAGCGGGGCTGTGCTGTGTATTCCCACCATCTGCTACGTGTTCTGCCACAGTAATCGTATTCACACCAATACTAATCAAAGTATTCCAGATTAATGGTTAAGATCACATAAGCTCCGCTATTAATATTCGTTTAGCCTGTTATCCTTTAAGATACCAGTGAAAACTATTTTCTCACTATTGCCAAGGGCATGGAGTTCATGACAGGACACGCATACAAAGCAGTTGTAAATATTATTAAGAATATCACTTTATCTCTGATATGTTGTTATGATTTCTTGGAGGCGAGGCATGAGCTGATGTTTGAGAATGAAACCATCATTCTTACTTGTTTATCTTCCTCCTGAGGTGTAGCCGGGGTTGGAACTGGACAGAAGAGTGTGTTCTGATGAATCGGCCAAATTCCTGGCTCTGGCCAAAGATGATGTTTATCACTATGAACCAGATTGCTGTGCCAGGTCTGAATGAGGGAGGCTGAAAAGCTGCAGGTGCAAGCTTTTGGCATAACACCTAAGCCCTGTACTCGCTACTCAAATGAATGCACACACAAACTCACATGCACTCAGTGCCTAAGTATAATGTGGTTGCACCCCCCCCAGCCCAGATGCCCCTTTCATGGCCCCTCATCAGCTGAAAGATTATCTGCCAGCCTCTCAAATGCTGGAACATTATGTATGCACACAGACAGACAAAGTGGTGACAGCACTCCACCAGTGTGTGTATTTTGGCAAGAGGCAGTGTACGGATCCCATCAGACTGGCTGAAGTTGATAATGAAGCAGGTTTAGGCATCATAACTGCATATGTTTCTGTCAACCAATGGAGGTAAATGCCCAGTATGACTTTCCAAAATGACTCTAACTGATAAAGCTGTGACGCCTCAGTGTGGTCAATTTTCACCTAGAAATGAATTTTTAGAAACCTTCACAAATCTGATGACCACGGTAATCCAATTTGTTGATCAGCTTGTTGAGAAACTGGAGCGGCTCAACAGTGGATCACAGTACATCATGTTCTGTACATTTGGAAGATACTGACCTGAACTTGTCTAAAGAGGAGATTTCATTGTGAACATTTCCTCCTCCATTAGAAGCAATTAGTCGAGACCTGAATAGAAATTGTGTATTTGCTCAAATTCTGTAAAAGGAGGGAGTCGAAATCACAAAGAAAGATGGATTGGGAGGAAAAGCCACAACGGATGATGGATTTGACAATGAAGTAGAGCGCTATATGATTTACTCAATGTGGCAGTGTGTGAAAGACCTCTGATAAATATTAAAAAGTAAAGTCATATAAAAGGGAGGAGTCTTTGAATGACATTCCTTCAGTAAGCCAGTTAAAGAGAACGGTGTTGGTTTGATTGGCTTGTCACAAGGGGGGTTGTGAGGAAGAGAGAGTGAAATAGATCTCCAGCTGTCTAATAAATAATGCTGACATAGTTGATGAGACCTTTTCTCTTCTTGACTGACAACAAAGTAGGATTTATTTGTGCCCAGCATTCACAAAAATACCTTTACAGCAGCTGGGAAAACCGAATTTAAGATGACCGTTAAAATTTAAATCAACGATCTTCACCATTTCATGTTTAACGAGAGTATATAATGTGAATAATGAATAGTCAGAGACGGTTGCTTTTAGTCTGTCCAGCAAACCTTTATTCTAGTACAAGTGAGGAGACGAACATTCAACAGACGTAGTGGGGTTTTCACTCTTTCCCACTCTCCCAAAAAACACTCCTGTCCTGCCCTCATGTACAAAATAAATAATTAAATCATGTCTGGTTCCAATCCTCTGAAGACTGAATCCTGTCCCATTCCGCTCCTGAGTTAATTCACATTTTCATACAATTTGTATAAAAACTAAACTAAATCTTCTTGCCTGATTACGTTTTTTTTCCATCTAAGAACTATCATATACAGTCCACACAAACACTTCTCAATATATTGTGTAGTACGTTCATAAATGATATACATGATATGTAAATAGTATTAGTTAGTATCAGTCTCTTAAGTCAGTGATTTTCAACCAGTGTGCCGTGACAGATCATCAGGTGTGCCGTGGGAAATGTCAAATTTCACTTAATTGGTCTCAAAAAATATGATTTAGTTGCCGCAAATCATTTTCCATTGTTGAGCATCTGAGCCTGCAATATAGTGGCTGGCCTAGTAATTAAATGCCAGTAGGTGACTCAATACTTGCCTACCATATATGCTGTATTATGCTACAATGTGCTTTTACTTTTTTAGTTGTCAGTGTGCTGCAGGGTTTTTTTAAATGTAGAAAATGTGCCGCGGCTCATAAAAGGCTGAAAAACAGTCCCTTAAGTGTCTGCTGACAGATGTTAGCAGCAGCAGCAGATTTGTGGTCTTTTGCCGTCCAGAAGACTGACGCCAGCATCACAATCAGCAGAAAATGTCCATTTTGCGTCCGAGTTAAGATCCGTGACCCTCGTGACGCACACAGAAGTTACTGGGGTCCCAAAAATGCCTCATGCTAGAAACGTAAGTGGCAACTGATGAGGCTCACTGCTGCAGCCTCTTGGCTGGCTGAGTCATATTTGGTTAAAACGATTAATCGTCTCCTTCATGCACATCTTTCTGCTGAATTGCCCTCAGAGGGGCGGCTGGAAATAGAGAAACCCCCTCTGTTCTCTTCTTTCTCAATTTCTAAATATTTGATTTTGGGAAGTGAGCTTGGGGAACCCTGCAAGGAAAGTATAGCAGCTTGCATGCAAATGTTATTAGTGTACTGTTTGGTCTTTCTTTGTACTATGACTGAGCTTTAGGCATTACTATGCTGCAGTCAAGAGCTTTGGTAAAATCCATCACAAAGGAGAGGACACAATTTCTGACTTTTCTTTCAAAAGACGTGACAAAATGCATATCTCTCCAGCGGAGCACGTACAGTAGATTTATGAATTGTATTGTGCTTCTCTTCCCTACAATTTCAGTCATGCACATCACCACATCCGGATGAGAGACAAGGTCACTGGGTCATGGTTTTCGGTATCGACAAAGACCGTAAGAGGGGGATGGGATGGGAAGAGCAGAGTTAAGATGCTGATCAAGTCCTCTGCCGCTTGTGATAAGTCATGTCTTCTGCTTAAGGGGCTTACAACAGTAATGCCCCGAGGTAAAGCGGTTCAAAAGCCTGATGGGTGGCCCGGATGCAGATTTCCAAGTCAGAGGCTTTGATGTTGCTGATCGTATGGCTCCATCTGTACCAGTCTGCATTCCAGGATCAAAGGATCCAGGATCTTTACTTTACTTGATCCATTAAGATATCCACGACCTCCTGCCCACACTTCATACTTATCTCGTCCTTATACCACCCACTGTTGTGCCTGTGGGACGCCAGCACTGTTTAAGACTTTCATTGGCTGCTAGGACTATCCTATAAAATATTACATGAATATCAACAGATTTTAAACATGAGTAGATCATATTCTAATTTCTTTTGGCCATTATGGTCATTTGTATGAATAGTACAGCATACAATTAAATCATGTTCGAGCCGTCAGGTAATCCAACAGTGAAATAATGTTATATTAAAACATTTTAAATGACCATGCAATATAATATTTAACCCTTCAATTTAATAATTTTGGACCATTGAACAATGATTTACAGTAAATGGAAAGCAGAGTTTTCTAGAATAGATATTATCTTTTATAGTAAGTTCAAACTGGCACACATGCAATCTCATATTGGTATGCTGACGCTGTCGTGCCACTTCAAAGCTACATCAGCATGCTAATATAATAGAGACAATATCTGCCGGCTGAACACTTCATGGCAGAAAATTGCTTCTTGACCTGTCAATCCCACATTGGGGCCGTGTGTGGCTACACAGCTCGTCTGGCTTCCACCAGTCTGTGCCTAGTTTTGTGCTGCTGTGTATTTATTTGCATTTTTTATGTGAGCCTGTGTGTTCACACTTCAATGTGGCCACTATCGTGTGTGTTTGTATGCATGCTTCTGTCATGTGTTTGGATATCAGTCTTTGAATTAGTGAGTGTAGTTGGGTTTATGTTGATTTACAACATGAACCGTTTCTTTTGTTTCAATCACACTTTGTTCTCTTAAGTATTAAGGCTTTTTTTTTCTGTTGCGCTCTCTCGATCTCATTCCCTCCCTGACCGTTCTTATTCTATGAAGCAAAGCACTTGTACACATACCCATACAGAAATGTTCTTCCATTATCGATCTGATGCTTAATGCAGGATCATTCATCAGCGGTTCATGTTTTATTCTTGAATTCGTTACACTGCAAATGCTGCTGATACTGTATGATGTAACAATTAACAACCTATAATACTAACTGCTTCAAGAAAAACTTTTAAAGAAAAGAAATGTTTGTCTAATTTTGCAATTTAAAAACCCCCACCATCATCCTCTGGCTGCAGATTTATAGTGCTATGAGTTGACGTCATGGTCCGCACCATCCAGACAACACAATGATTTCCAAACTGTTTTTTTATTTGTATTTGTTGAGCTGTTTCATAACAAAGGCCTATTAATGCTTTTTTTTTTGTCCCACTGTGTGCACGTGTGAGCCCACAATTCCCGTGCATGCCCTCTGGGTAAAATTGTAAGGTTAGGATTTGTAAGAAGACACTGCTATGTCAGCAGGTTGCCATGACAATGCTGTCATTCGCCCATTTCATTGTCTTTTTCCTCCTCTTGTCTTTCAGAGGGTAAGGTCACATGACTGAATTGATCCCTGTAACACAGGGACACATAGACTCATAGAGCACTCTCCCTCTCTTCTCTAACGGCCAGAGCCGCGTGGATCATCCAGCTGTCAGCTGCAGCTTCACTTTTCAAAGCGCTTCAAGCATCGAGCTGGACCGTCGCTGCAGTTTATGAGGATGCTGGAGCGCGTGCCGACGTATCGCATAAAGAGGATGTTATTAAACTAAGCGGAATAGCTCTTTGAGATTTATTCCTGTCGCACATCAGATGTAGAAATCGATTATCCCACGTCAGAGGGAATAGGTAATGTGTGAGGCATAATGTTGCATAAATCAACATGACGCGCCTCTTGAATAATGCAGAGAAGACTGTTTGATGGAATACTTTAGCTGGCACAACCCAGTGAATACAAATCCACGGTGGCTGTGTTGCTGCCTGCCTCCCTTCCCCAGGCTTGCTTGGAGCTGACTGAGCTTTGTAGGCTAATAGCCAGGTGGGCCGCTACATGATTAATTGAAACCAAGTCTCCAGAAAGCCGGGCTCATGCTGTACCTCTGCAGCCTTTTTTTGCAAGATGGGAATAAAATCTCAAAACAAAACAAATTAGTCTTTCTGCACATGGCCTGCATGTAAACACAAACACATAGACGCACACATTGTGCTCCAGATGTGGTGAAACTGCAGTCTGACACTGATTAGTAGCCTCGACCTTTTAACCCTGCCGTGTTCTGACAAGGCAGTGAACGTCCCGCCATTTATTTTGTCTACAGAATGAAATGAATTCATGAATCTGTGCTAATGAGTTTGGCCACCAGGGAGCCGCTTCATTAGGTGCAATGTGCTTCCTCATCAGGTCTGGTTGCTCTGCGTTCTCTCGCTTCATCCTCTGGCTGCGTCTCGAGGAGGAGGAGGAGGAGGAGGGCGAGGAGGAGGGCATTTTATTGTTATGCCTGAAATTCCATTCCCAGCCGAGGCAACTATTGAAGCAGCTGGGCACCGTGGATCCTGGAGTCTTTTGCAATTCTTGCACTAGCTGTTTCCGGAAAGGGAAGTTGCCCATTGCAATTGTATTCAAAAAGTCATTAGTTGAGGCCTCGGTAGCTACAGAAACACATTAATATTCGATAGATCCGCAGTGAAGATATTTACACCATTTCAAAAGCATCATCAACCACCTGGGCATTTATCTCCCTGTAATCACGCCTCTGATTCATGCTCCGCTGCCATTCTTCTCTTTCTGCTTCCACTCATTCATCCCATTGAGTCAGTGCAGCTCATGAATACAGACAGTCAGGAGGAGCTCTTACAGACAACAGAGCAGCACTGGTCCCCGAAGGTTAGATATGAGAAGGATGTTGCTGAGCAAGCTTTACACTCTGTTACACAGCCGGATCCGTCACCACTGACTGCAGCCCGGCTCCTCTCCTTCTGTTTCTTTACGTTCCATCACTCTCACTGTGTCTTCCTGCCGCCTCCGTTTCCTTTGTCTCCGCTCTCTGTGTCCTGTCCAATTTTCTCTCTGTTTATCAGTTTTTACTATATTGGCTTTTTTTTCATTATTCTTTCTGGAATATTGTTGAGTAAATCTCTTCCTGACACCGCTGTGTCCATCCCTCACAAATAATGGACCGGAAACTCTAAATTGAGGTCAACGATGCACTATAAAGCGCTCTAACCTTATCCCTCCGCCATTCTTACCCGTGATGCCCTTGCCCCTCCCCCGTCACATGTCCATGTGCATGCACGGTTTAAGCTTTCGTATATAATATGCGGGGAGGCAGTGACCTTGGTTCACATCAAAGTCACTGAGTTGTAATTGTTTTCCCCCCACAGGCCTGTGCAATAAACAATACTATCATGCTGCTTATATTGGATTCTGCTTATAACATTTACATGCTCTGTGACTTCATCCTCAATTGTTATCTTTTCGTGCGTGTCTCGTGCATATAGCGAAGTCAGCACAAAATTTCCAGAACATATTGAAAGTCAGGCTGAATGTTCACGTAGATGGTTTAGATGCTGACATTGTATAACACAAGAGCGGACTGCCAATAACCGCAATGGAGAGCTCCTCATCCATTACCTCCACACGCGTATATGAAGCCGATAATGTATCGTCCCGCATGTGCGTTGCGTAATTGAGTTAGGTGAGCCTGTGACGTGTCATGCGCTTATCATTGGCATTCACCCCCTGTGCTCGACGTCTGCGACCACAGCACGTGTGTGTGTGTGTGTGTGTGTGTGTGTGTGTGTGTGTGTGATGGAGCGCTGCTGCTGTGCCAGCATATTCCTCAATCTGAATGCTCGGCCCTGGCTGCCCTTCAGCCCGGCGGCAGCCCTCCAGTCCCTTCATCCCTGAACATCATGGCTCGGTGCCAGGCGGGCAGGGTAGGGTGACGATGTCAGGCACGGTTTATGACCCCTCCGTCCTCCAATCGGGCAGAACGCTGTTAACGTGATGGATGGAGGGGCGAGACCGGCGCTTACACAACCGCCCAAGGGGGATAAAATATGGCCGGCTCCCTTCGGGTGCCCGAAAACAGGGATGATGGAGATTGGAGGGCAACCAAAGGACCGTACTTGGCACTCAACCTTTGCCTAACGAGTGAACGGCTGGGTGCGCCAGGTATATCTGGTTGAAGCCAGGGTGTGTTTAAGTGATGGTGTGTTATATTTGGGGCACATGAAGGGTCGGAGGTAAAGAGAATGATTCATTATTTAGTCATTCCTTTATGTGCCAGTTGTGCAAGAGCACAGCTGATTCACACGCTACGGTTGTAGCATCATTTTGTAGAGTCAAACTGGTCTAAAGCAAAATCAAGAGGCCGGAGATTTGAATCTGAGACCCTCTACAGTCGATAAAATGATGCGTACCCTACCGTTCAGTCTCACCCTCGTCTTTGTACTCTGTTGGCTTTATAATCAGCCATCTTTCTATTACAGACTATGTTCTGTACTTTATAGATTTTAGAAATTATTTAGCTGTTTACCACAAGAGGGTCATTCATTAGCACAGGTTTTGTGAGACTTCTTTTTTATTTCAAGATGGAAATGATAAGATATGACCTCTTGCCGTCCTTGACAGCTATGATTGTTTGTCTCTGCTGGGTCATTTCTTCAGTTCCATTGTGTAACTGTTTGACCGCCACAGCGAATCAACTCTCTCGGCCAGCAGGATATGAGAAATGGTGCAGTGAAAGGAGTTATGATATGCGAGGGACAGCGAAGTGAAAGAGGGAGGGACACCTGCTTAGAGAAGGGTTCATGTCTGCTAGATTTTTAGAAATGACACTACCACAGACTATTTTTATTATACAGTCACATCCTGTACTATTTAGGCTGATGAGATATGTTGGAGGGCCTTATGTCTTTGGGCCTTTCCCTTTTCCCCAATAGTTTTGTTTCTAGAAACATGATTTAATGAACTGTGGATGAGGATTTGGGACATGGTTGGAACAGCACTATAGCAGTTAGCATGTGCTCTGTTGTCCAAAAGCACTCAGTGTTGTGTTGAAAATATGAGGCCAGCGAAAGATGCCTCCTGTGACGTAGATATGCTGAATGCAAATGATGGCAGGGCATCTGAAACGCCTTTTTGAGGTTTAATTCAGAGAGAATCTAGCTTTGTTGATGGAAAAGGTGTGTGTGTGTGTGCGTGTGCGTGTGCGCGCGCATTTGCTATGTACTCTGGCAGATACGAGGTGTTCTTCTGGTCTCGAAGGGGTGGTTACAAACTTCATGCTTCTGTTGCTCCCCTCACATGTGTGAGAGCGAGCGAGTGGTTTGGAGACATCTTGCCAGTGAAAACTTAAAAAGAACTGCTTAGTCTACTTGTGAATGAGTTTTTCACAGAAACATTTAATGCATATGCACACACACACACACAGCGGTTTCCTCCCCTCAGTCTCACACACACACACACACACACACACACACACTCCAGCACGCTGACGGCTAGCAGCAATGTTCCAGGTGTAATTATAGAAGGTTTGCCCCCTGATTACAGCTATGAAATGGCTTCGACTCGTCTCTGCTGGATGTCCACAGGAGGTTTTTCCACTTGTCCAACTTAGGTTATCTAGCGTTAATGAGTTTTTCCCTTCCTGCGGCAAAGTGACGGAGTGGGATTTGTTCACCTCTGTGAGGGCCTGAGAGCCCCCGAGGGCGAATGTTTCACCCCGCTCGCTCTCTGAGGTTTACTGGTGCGGGAGAGCCGCAGGCGAGCCCTCGGGTCAATGCGAGACCTCTGGAGCGTTTAGGTCAGTGGTTACAGACGCTTCAAAAGCTGTGAGAAAGGACCCCGGGGCTGCCGGAGAGTTCCCACTGATCTCAGTGCAGGTGTTCTGAATGCGGTGGACGGAGCATCGGGGGCAAAGAACAGCACCCACATTAAGAATATTAATGAAGAAAGTTGAAAAAAACTTCCTCTGAAACAAAGTGATGTCTTACTGTTTTAATAATGGGAGAAAACGTAGACATCATACACTTTATGTATAGTAGTTAGGAGAGCCGTTAAAAGGGTATTTGATGTGACAGAAGTTTCTGACTGGTTCTCTGTGTCTCTTCCAGCCATCATGTACGTAATGGGAGCCCTGGGACCTGCAGCTGGCTACCTGCTGGGAGGCGTCCTCATCGGCTTCTACGTCGACCCCAAAACTGAAGTCACCATTAATCAGAGTGACCCCCGCTTTGTTGGCAACTGGTAATTATACATGTACACCTGTATGGTGCCCGACCCCTTAGATGTGTTTATCGTGCAGTGATGTTCTTCACAACCCAACTGTCATTTCTTCCTGTCAGGTGGAGCGGCTTTCTGCTGTGTGCCGTCGCCATGCTCCTGGTCATCTTTCCCATGTTCGCCTTCCCCAAAAAGCTGCCCCCACGCCCCAAAAAGAGGAAGAAGAAAAAGATTGGCTCACCCGGCGACCTGTCCAGCGACGACGACGTGATGAAGGAGAAGTCCAGTGGCAAAGACAAGAATGTCACCTCCTCCATGGGCTTTGGAAGGGACATCAAAGGTGAGCAACGGATCATACCAGCCTTCCCTTTCCACCTCTGGAGAGGTTGCAAGTAGATGGACATGTGTGATTTCTAGGGGTCGATAGACAGACTTTTTTTAAAAACAGAAATATGACACCTATTTCAGATTTTGCACAAATATTTTCGACAAGCGTGCCACATTTGTTGAGTTTTCGAGTATGACAAGTACCCCCAAAATGCGCCCAATGTACAAAAATAAGAATCCTTAAAAATAATAACAATCCTCGCAATAACAATAGGGTCCTCTCGGACAACGTCAGTCACTCGGACCCTAATTAGGAGAATGTGAAATAGTTCATTTTTTCTTCTCCGAGTCAGATATACCAGGGATCTCCTAGCTTTCCCTGGAAGAGCCCCCTGGTTACGCTGTATTCTGCTCCAGTGTTTCCCAGCTTCCGCTTGTCTGATTATTTTTCAGACAGCTCTCTCTCTCTCTTTATCTCTCTCTTGCTCGCTCTTTTAAATGAGCTCTCAGGTGAACTCAGTCACGTTTCCACACACAGGAGTAGACAGCTTCGGCAGTAGAGCAAAACTGTAGCGTGCGTGTTTGCTCTCGCACTCTTTATTATATGCAAAACCACTAAAATTAATTTTAATATTTATTGAAATGGGTGTATACTCATGGAATCATGCTTATGTGCTTTCCCCTGAGCAGGATTATGTCTGGGAGCGCAGATAACACCAAGTCAAGCATGAATGCATTCTCACTTCTTCAGCCCAGTGGCCGCCCTGCTGCTGTGTTACTTGTCCCAGCAGGATGTTTTGGCCTGTTGTGCAAACTATGGCCAATTTTGCAGATGCAGGCACTTCAATGTTTGGATCTGTAATGTATTATAGTGCTGTGCGTGTCCGTCTGTTGAGGTTTGTGTGTATTTGTCCAAAGCACAAATTCAGCACTTTCAGTGAAATGTATGCCGCACTGAAGAAGCACAACAAGGATTTTCCCCCACTTCAGATCATCAGCAAACACTGAAAAATGCCAACACTGAATATTTTCAGTAATGCACGTCAGGGAGAATTAAATGAAATGTTCCAGACCTTGGGCAACTGCTGTTTGCGAGCAATTCTTAACATTTTTCTTTCTGCAAAGTGATATTTTACAAAAGACGTTTTAACACTAATACTTTGAAATAAAGTGAGACTATTTAATTCTCAATGTTTTCCTGGTAGATGGTAAGAAACTGGCATCAGGATTTAATCGATTGATCAACTAATTGCTTGTCAAGTAGGTCCAAGCCAAGGTGAAGTCCTCAAATGTCGATAAACGGTCCAAAAGCCAAAGCTATTCAGCTTACAAAGATATAAATCAGGAAACCAGCAAATCCTCAATTTGAGAAGATAGAACCACATAAATTATTAAGATAACTGCCGATACATTTTCTGTCAATTGACTAATCATGCAACGCTTGCAGACTTTTATATGAATGTATAGTTTGTTGCTTTCACATTAAATACTCAGATTACAGATTGGATTAGTTGTCATATTCTGTACCGTGACTTATTCCCCAGTGAAATGAGTATTTGAGCGGTGCACATTTACCAGAGCGATGTGAGTCAAACACTCAAATGCATTTGATTGGACTTCTCCAAAGTGGGTGGGCTTAAAATGTAGCCCGATACATCATATTTTGTTTTGCAGAAAGAAAGGATGAATAGATTTTTTTAACATTGTGTACATTTTGTTAAACGGGCACAATGTGCTTGGGGATGTGATCTAAATTGGGTAAAGGCATTTTTTTTATTTCATCTTGATCCACTGCTTAGACTATCTTCATAGGTTGAAACACCACTTGTTTAAGCTACAGTGCATTTACAGATTTCAAAAATCTAATTATATGATCACCTGTCTCCTCGCAAATAGAAATGTGCAGCAAAAAGCTGGTGGGTTTGACCAAGTCAATGAATTCCCACAAGAAAGTAGCGAGAGTTGCAACTATTGCGAGCCGGGTCGGTCTGATTGAGAGAGCAGCTGCTGTAAATGTCAACAGGACCTTGCCATCTGTCCCCCTCCAGACAAGATTACAGCCCAGCGCCATAGGAATGAAATAATCAGCGTCACCGTTCTATTCATACCTTTTTGATCTGAGATCGCACCGACAGATGCTAACAATGACCCCCCACAACAAGATTAGTTGAATTAAGAGTCGAGACAGCTTTCTCAAATCAATGCAACATGACACACCTATATAGGCTGGCCAGCTTCATCACAACCTCTTTGCTAAAATAGTAATAATCCACTTTACCTACTCCTGCCGTGTGTTTGTGTGTGTGTGTGTGTGGCACATGGAAAAGCAGAAGCCCTCATGATAGCTGTATGACTGTACAGTCATAATATTTGCCCTCAACCGTGGCTTAAAACACACAGACACACACACACACCTGTTAATGATGTGCTGAGTTAGACATGCTGTCCCCGGCCAAATGTTTTGACGTGTGACTTTTGTTCCCAAATGTGGTCTTCACAGACCACACACACTCACAGAAATAGAGTGAGAGAGGAAAAAAATACTTTACAGAGAGAACAGAAACTGAGCTAGATGATAAGATCCCAAAGCCGGATTTCTCATAGTCTGCTGGTTCTGATGAATTCTCTCTTGGGCTGACGTCCTCTGCCATTTATCATTCCATAGATAATCAGTCCCCGAAATTAAGATTGATTTGAATAGAGAAAGTATGCCTGCACATAAGAGACCTCGCTTCTTTAAGTTACTGATAATCATTTTTGATGAACGGACCTCTTCTGACTGTTTTGGATACCAGCTGCAGGAAAGAAGCGAAGAGAAAACCTCTTTCCTGTTTTTTGCTGTGCAAAAAATATTGTGCAAGCTGAAAATATGAATCTTCGTATGCGTTAATTTGAGAAACAAAATAACTAGATAGTTCTAATCTAGTACCTTTTTGTCACTGGATGTAAGACAAACAAGATACCAGATAACATCCACTTTCAACAGCAGTGTGTTCCAGATGGAGAGCAGTCTGGAGATCCCAGCCTGTGCTGGGTGTTCCTCAGAACGTCCTCACCAGGTGCCCAAACTACATTCGCTTTCTCTTTTTTAATGTAGCGAAGCAGCAGCTTGAGTCTCGGGTCCCTGTGGACTGCGGAGATCCCCATTCTGTCAAAACCGCTCCTGAAATCTTTTGCCCTCAGCTTTTGCTGAGATGAAGCAGCTTGTATGTTCTGGTGAGCCTGAGAGCTCTGCTCTCTGTCAAGGGCACGCAGCAAACTTTTTAAAAGCAAGAGAAAACCGTCTTAGTGGACTTAAAATGATCAAAGTTGTGTCATGTCTCCATATTGAACAGGACGTTAGCAATGGGACTTAAAGTTGAGAGGAACTTGATTTGATGATTCAAAACTTTGCAGCAGAATGGCAAAATGGACATTGATGGTATGCCATTTTCAATCTAATCGGTCATTTAGGGCTGTTAACACACACCTCATTGAGTTGATGTATGGGCAGCGCGGCGGTGTCATGATTTGGAAAATGAGTTATTCAACTGGGAGACCCACGTTTGAGTTGCCATGACAGCAAGCATCTGCCTAAGAAACTGAATCTCCTTTTCTGCGGAGCAGAAAGGGACATCAGATGTTTATCTCTTGTGATCAATGGATCCATAGAGAAAGCTCAACCCTGTTCTGCCCGGTAACAGAAACGTACTTGCAGTTTGACCACATGACTTGTGCGTTTCAGGACGAGAGGGATTCTGCATCATGTCAACCAAATCGTATGGACACGGCCCTCAGGCAGTCGTAAAGGGCATGTTCGCCCTTGTTATGACAAACCAAGGATGACTGCCTTCAGGCTGGACTTGCAAAGCATGGATTGTTTTGGAAATGCACACGATCCACATACTTTCACTATACATCAAAGGGTTTCTGGCTACACGTTGGTGTGTTTATGTCTTGTTTGTTTCCTGCAGTCTTGCAGGAAACAAAGAGACTTGATACCAGATGTATATGAGACATGGTTGGTTTATGTATGTGTGTTTCAGACACATTTAAAGATGGTGTTGAATGTACTCATTATTAACATGGTAATTATGACGCACGGTTGATGCAGGCAGTTTTTTCTCATTTGCAGCTTGCCGGTAATGATCCTTCTTCTGATGATGCCGTCGAGCGAAGCTATTGTGGCCGTGAGAGGCAAACTAAGGGACTGATTGAGTGTTGATTGCAGAACCTGTAATGGCGTGCTCTGTCTTGTATCCCTCCCCAGACCTCCCCAAGGCAGCCCTGAGGATCCTCAGCAACATGACCTTCCTGTTCGTCAGCCTGTCCTACACGGCAGAGTGTGCCATCGTCACCGCCTTCATCACCTTCATCCCCAAGTTTATAGAGTCACAGTTTGGAATCCCCGCCTCCAACGCCAGCATATACACCGGTTAGTCTTTTTATTTAAAGGTGTTTTAAATTCATTCAGTTTATTTTCTTTCCAATCGACTCCATCACAGCAGACATTTGAGTTGTCTTGTGAGTCACTGCAGCCACTGTTCTCCTACCTTTAAGGATGTGGGGGAGCCTATAATGAGGGATTCTGTACAATTTTGTTCTGAACAATAAAGTAAATAAAATATATTCCATTGAAAATTATGCAATAGAACACGAAAAATATATTACGCAAGGCTGCAACACTTTAAAAAGTAATAGACAATTTATTTATTGAGTTTTATCCAAAGGTTACAGAGAAACAAATATTTGATTACATTATTATTGTAGGACTGCATGTAAAATATTGATATAAATATATTCGCAAATTAATTTAAAAAACGTATATCTAGGAAACACGGTTTTCACTACAATGCATCGATCAATGCATCCAGATCCTGAACAAGACATGCACCATCACGTTGTGTATACGATGATTCACGAGTTAGAGGGCCAGAGCTATGAGTCACTGCTGACTTTCATTCAGTGATGAGCTTCCGTTACATCCCCTGACTGCAGCACACGTCACTGTTGACTGCAGGAGAGGCATACTGTGGCCAGACACACACACACACACACACACACACACACACACTACCCTCTGCACTGCCTGTAAATTGTGCACCACATATATAGGGTCTACACATCCGTCAGTCGTGTCGAAGCCACTGGTACTAAAGCACAACCAATTTGGTTTCAGGATATTAGGAGTGATTGAAAATCCAATTAATTGTGTGTGTGTGTGTGTGTGTGTGTGTGTGTGTGTGTGTGTGTGGTCATCTCATAGATGCTCATACAAACACACGCACGTTGCCTCATCTCATGTGCCTGTTGCCAGGATACAAGGGGTAAGGGCAAGCGGGAGGTGCGTGCGGTTGCCATGGCTACCTAAACGATGCCAAGCTGCTGGGATGTGATGATGGAGGAGGAACTCCTGGTGATGGAGCTCAGTGCTTCCCCAGACGGACAGATGGACTTGCCGACTGTGACATTTCCATGATGATTGTTCAGGAGGGTTTTTAAGACAGACCAGAATACCAGACAGCAGGCTTTAAAACTCGTGAGACGAGATCCAGACCTTAAAAAGTGCTCTCAAGACTGATCTCATCCCGAAAATGACAACTACGGGGATATCTTTAAATTGCCCGTTCATTGTGTGATATATATTGTGATTGGATGTAAAACTTCCTGCTTCAAATGCAACAAATAACCAAATAACTGGACAAAACGTCTTAGTGTTTGAATTTGTTTGTTCATAGAACACTATGGGGAGATGATAGATAATAATATGCACATATAAATCAGACAGAGATCAGACGGGGAATGATCCCGCATCTGTAGTTCCTCTCCCCGCTGAAGAGTTTCATAGACTTTCAGCTCACCGGTTTGGTTAAAGGCTGCTTTGGTTCAGACTCTCCATTGTAACTCTATGGCCACTGTTGATGGTGCAAGGACAGAAAACAAACCCATAAAGGGAATATTGGACTTGCTTTTGTTAGTTGCCAGAAACACAGTATAACATATATGTATATATATATATCTATATTTTTAAGTCATAAAAAAAGTCATAGCAAGTTGGAAAAAGTAAAAGAAATAGGTATAAGAAAGTTGTTGTATAGCACACCAACAAATGTCCCAAATGAAAGCCAATGTGGCTTCATATATGCTGGTTGCATAAATAAGCAACAGCATGGTAACAAGTCCACCGTTTCAACATAAAAGGTACTCAATGCTATGTTTACATCTTCTTTACACTGATCCCAAGAGGCCAACCAATCGTTAACTCTACTCCGCATCTTACATGAAACGGCTAACAGCCCTAATTGCCAATAGATTGAATATTGTTTGGTTCAGTTCATTGAAATGTTTTTTTTGGGGGAAATGTTTACCGCAGTACTAACGGTGCTTTACAAGAAATACATAGAGGAATAGTTTGGTATCTAGAATGATCGGCATTAGCCACAGTGGCTGACGAGTCCAAAGACAACACAATAGCTTTGTCTTGAATGCCAAGCGATCTATTGGAAGTGAACCATAAAGGCGGCAATGTAGAAACCAAAGATGTCAAAATAAGATAAATGGAAATCACACAAATTATCACCTCGGTGAGTCCGTATCATGCTCGATTACAGAGCCGCAACTGCTCCGAGCTCATTAGATGTCGCTACAGAAATAGCACAATAACACGTCGCACGCGCCTCACTCGAATGCAGCTTCCCTCATTATGCTCTTCCTGCTCTGACTTCCTTTCTCTTCTGTCTGTATGAGCTGAAGTTGACAATTGTAAGCAGCACAAAAGGATTGTCAAGAGATTCACAGCTTCTGCGATGGAGGATCTCTATCATAGATCAGCATGCACACTTTTATCAAATGACTGTCAACCCAGATGAAATATGTGTAACGCATTTGTATAGCATTTAATCCTACAAAATGTTGCGTGTGTGTGTGCCTTATGTCACTGTGATATGATATCTGGTTTGGCTGTGTACATGTTTAATCCTGCAGAAAGCACAAGGTTTTAGCACAGAAACATGCACTTAACAGGATAATGTTAGCACAGCTGTCTCTCAAAGAGACGCACTTTCTTTCTCTGCTACACACAAACGACATCCCCGTGAATTTGGATCACTTCTCTGCTGAATCCGTCTTTGACGACCCTCCGCCTCGCCGGCTGACCCCATCCTGCTCGTTACCCGTCCGTGAGTGCCTGTGGCCGGGCTCGAGGGCTGCCGTGTGCAACCTCCCGAGGCCTTAACGCCTGCACAATGTGACACTTTACGCCCGGTCCAGCCTGCCAGCAGCCAGCGTTGCCTTTTCTTCACGCTGTCAATTAGACCAGCTCTAGTAGACGGGCAGCTCCGTGCTGGACTCCCTGGTAGCCCACAGCGGAGCACGGACACATTAATGGGGCGAATCCTCTTGTGATCCGTTTTTGATGTTTTGATTTGAAGTTATTTGTTCTTTGGTTAACGTGAGAAGTTTATTTGTCCAGCAAGACACCAAACAAACACACAAGTTCACATTATTCATGTCCGTGCTCCCGTTTTGACTGTTGATCCGATGCTTTTTGCACTCAGCCATGCATCACAGCAATTAAGTCGGTGTTAACATTTACTTGACACAAATTAGCTGCTCTATTCTTGTGTCGTTCTGTGCCGCAGCACCTCTGAAGTTTTTTTTCACCCCCTCCATCTCACCCTCTGTTCTCGCAGGTTTGATCATCGTACCCAGTGCCGGGGTGGGCATCGTGCTGGGGGGCTACATCATCAAGAAGCTGAAGCTCGGCGCCAGAGAGTCGGCCAAGCTGGCCATGATCTGCAGCGGGGTGTCTCTGCTCTGCTTTTCCACACTCTTCATAGTGGGCTGCGAGAGCATCAACTTAGGAGGCATCAACATACCTTACACCACCGGGTAAGGACCAATGTACTATACCCAGAATAGGACTCGTTTTATGTACGTGGCACATGGAGCCAGGTATACATTTGTTTCTACACGGCTTATTAAAAACCCCAAAATTCTGCTCGTGAATTTATATCTATCTATAGAAACACACGCATACACACACGAAAGGTGTGGGCTCGGGATGCCGTCACCGCTCCCATCATCATGTGCTGGAGAAGAAATGATTAATTAGACACGCTGGCATCTGCTCTCGTGGCTCTGTTGAATCACCTCTATTTCTGAGGCTCAACACATCAGCAGCCAGGCTGCACGCTGAACCCAACAGTCATCCGACGTGTCGGCCGCTGCAGACAGAAACACAGAGCGGACGACTGTTGGCACACACCGTTAGGATAACTTGTTACCATTGAATAATGCAAAAGACATACTAATATATAACGCTTGTCTACTGTATAAACATCCTAATTGATCATACTGTATTCTGCCAACTGTCATACATGTACCATACATTATTTTTTTTAATTATTATTATAGCATTTTAGTCAAACATATTGGATATATAAAAATACTTTGATAACGGACTACCTTTGTAGGCTTTACAGACAGCCAGAGGCATCATCTCAAAAGTTCACTAAACACAAAGAGGAGAAACTGCTCAACCTCTGTGAATTTACTTTTCACATAAATAAGTTATTCATAGTGCTTATTTGCCAAATAGTTGGTGGGCCCTTTAAAGCCCCGTTAACAACTGTAGTCTTTGTTCAAGCCAGTGTTTATAGAGGGGTCAACAAGACGAGTCGGTAGCGGCTCCTCATTATGAACAGCACTGGTCACTCGTCAACGGTAGCGCCCACATGAGGAATGTTTAGGCCCAGCCCACCCTTTGTGTCACTTGTCTGACTCTGTACTCGCACATTAGTCTGGAAATAGCTCTCCCCCGCTGAGTGGCCGGAGACTATTTTGCACAAAAAAGAACCAGACAAACTTCAAAAGTCCTCAAACATTATCAGAGCCAAGAGATCAAGTTATGTAATCATCTTGAATATCTGCAAAAAGCGCTGCATGATTATAAGCCGGGCCTGTAGGCTGAATGAAAGGCTGCTGTGTAGTCGGTCAGCTGTCCAGCGATCAGAATGGGCTGAACACACCGTTGTCTCCTGTTCGAGTATCTTGATAAACCTCCTTCTCCTTGTTCACTGTGTGCCGCACTAAACCACATCAAGCCTCTCGCTCTCTCTGTTCGGGTGCCACAACATCTGCAGAGTTCAGTGAGGGCCGGGGTTTAGTCTGGGGAAAAAAGGACATGTGCAATCAGTGCAGTGAGCCTGCGACTCAGGCAGGACTAATGCCTTTTTGTTTTGCACACACACACACACACACACACACACACACACACACACACACACACACACACACACACACACTCACACACACACACACTCCCCCTCCCTCCGTCCCTCACACACACACAGTGGAATGTAGCACTGTTATGTCAGGAACGGCTCAAATAAACTTCCCCTGTGACATCCAATATAAAAATGAGGCTGAGTATCACTTTTTAGTTTCGCTGGTGTCATGAAAAAATAGTTTATGTATTGTCAGTGTTGGTTTTGTGGCTGCGTGCCTGCTGCAGCGTCACTCCCAGGCTGCTGTGTTGTTAGGCCCGTCCCCGGCGGTTCCGCAGGGCTCAAAGCGAAGCTTCCCAGAGAAAACCCAGGACTCGCTTCACTGCTCCCGGTTTAGACAAAGTCCGAGTCCACCTTCTGTTCCCACACTGCCTCTGGAGGCACTGGAGGTGTCCCTCCCCAGCCAATGGCTGTGCGGGTCTTTGTTCCTGCTGAAACAAGCGTTTATAGAGGGATGCCATGCAGGGAAGGAGAGGGGGGAAAGAAGTATCGTCCCCTTTGCGCCAGGAAGCATTGTTCTATTGGAAGTGTGAGCATGTAAAAGAGGTTTCTCTAAAACAAACTTAAATACATTAATGTGGAGAAAATTAACAAATGCTAACATCTTAACTGTATCTCCAAAGTGTGAATTAAAAAAAAGAAAAGAAACCTTGTCAGTGCATTTAACATTGTCCAATAGTTTTTTTTTTTAATGCAAGGAAAACATTACAACGATAAAGAGGTATAAAAAGTGTTTCATGATGTTCTTAACAAATGTTTCCTGTGTCTCTTCGTGCAGTCCGACCCTCACGATGACCCACAGGAACCTGACGGGCAGTTGCAACGTGAACTGTGGCTGCAGGATCCACGAGTACGCTCCGGTCTGCGGCTCTGACGGCATTACCTATTTCAACCCCTGTCTGGCTGGATGCAGCACCGTGGGCAATGATAGCACCGGGGTAAGTTCATATATACGTAACATATACCCACTACACTCATTGCTTTATCGCTTTCTTGTTTCAGAAATAATTTCTATGTAGCCATGTGTACACCAGGTAGCATAAAAAAGGAGTAATACAAATGATGCCAGAGAACAGACACACTAATCATAATAAACACACACAGACCTGCTCTCTGTACATTCTGCTCCCACAGAAAGTACAGGAAGTGTCAGACTCCACAACAATGTCAGATAGTAAATATAACAGCATGAGGAAAAGGTGTGTGTGTGTGTGTGTGTGTGTGTGTGTGTGTGTGTGTGTGTGTGTGTGTGTGTGTGTGTGTGTGTGTGTGTGTGTGTGTGTGTGTGTGTGTGTGTGTGTGTGTGTGTGTGTGTGTGTGTGTGTGTGTGTGTGTGTGTGTGTGTGTGTGTGTGTGTGTGTGTGTGTGTGTGTGTGTGTGTGTGTGTGTGTGTGTGTGTGTGTCTCTCAAAATGTAATTTTTTTTATGTAGCAATGATATTGGTAATCTTTTAATGGCTGTAGCATCAGATTTGAGTCATTTTACAAAGAGAGTGGGTATTTGAAAATACTTGTATTGTTTCTCCCTACAGGTTAGGAACTACACCGACTGCGGCTGTGTGCAGAGCAGACAGGTCATCACTCCGTCCTCCGGCGGCCAGGTCAACCAGCTCCAACTGGTCATCGTTAAAACCTACCTGAACGAAAACGGCTATGCCATTTCGGGGAAGTGTGACCGCACCTGCAACACCCTCATCCCTTTCCTCATCTTCCTCTTCATTGTCACTCTTATCACCGCTTGTGCCCAGCCCTCCGCCATCATCGTCACACTCAGGTAAGGGACCGGTTCGGCCGATCATCATCACAGAATTCTCTTTCTGCAGGATTGACTGTTACAGCTGGTGATCAGCTGGTTGTTAGTCTCATTTTCTGTCTGTTTTACAACAATAATACATGAATCTGTATAATTGACATGCCATTTCTTCTTTCTCAGGTCTGTTGATGAACAGGAGAGGCCTTTTGCTCTTGGGATGCAGTTTGTCTTGCTCCGAACTCTTGGTAAGTTCCTGAATATTTGCGCTATGGTGAATAATAAATGAGTAGATGTTCAAGGTTAAAAGGATTTTAGAAAGGACAAATATTTTAATTTAGTAAAGCAACATCTTTGTAATAAATCTGTCAATTATTGGACAGTAAATCGCCACCTAAGCAGTTCAAAATGTGCAGCCAGTCAAGTCTAATTGGCTTTCTTTTCCTTGCGAACACCCTTCAATTTCCCAGAGAGCAGGAATGCAGCAGCGTAGACGACCTCTGTGAACTTTTGTGTTGATAGGTGGATAAAAGCCCCCAGGGTTAGTAAGCGCTGCCCTTACATGCCTCAAATCTGCTTGGTATGGCTGTGTGAGCACAAAGCTGCCGCATCACGCCTCTGGACCCACTGAAAGATGCTCACACTGGAGAGTACTAGGACCTTTTCAAAAAGAAAATTTGACATGCAATACTATAACTTTGTTTGACCTTACATACTATAACGTGACTTTTTTCAATACGTTGTAGTTTGACTTTTACATATTATACTATAACGTTTTTGGCATATGCTATGAGTTTTTTGACATGCTATTTGTCTTTTTTATTTTTTCACATGCAGCACTATGATTCTTTTTGACATGCTATACTGTGACTTTTGTTCATGACTTATTTCGGCATACTTTGTATTAAGCCTTTTTTATGACATACTATGCTATACATTTTTTATTTTTTTATTTCTAAACCATTACTTTTAATGGCACAATAAATCATGACTTTATTCCATGCATTTTTATGATTTAGTTTTTTACATACTATGTTATACATTTTTCACGACATACTATAAATATCCTATGACATTTTTATGGCAATGACTTGAGGGGATGAAACCTGCTTCGGATCTGCATGAAATGGTGGCACCAAGTGGTAGAATGATGGTTTTTCAATACATTCAATCTTCTTTCAGGTGCAGCATCTCAAGTCCATTCCATTAATTGTGCACATTATTTACTACATACGGTCATGTTTTTTTTATATCTACTTTCACTGTGTGTACTTACAGGAAATTATACAATACATGTATTGGCAAATGTCAATCACACTGCCTCAAAACTGTAAATTTCAAAGAACTAAATAAGTAATACACTAATTTAAAGTTCAGGAAAAATACAATCTTCACATTCAGCTAATATTCTTCATCAGGTCTGTGTGGGTGTGGTTTGATCAGATGTGATTTACAGCGCTGGCAACATAATCATCAGCTGATAAACTCACTCTAAACTCTGATTGGTTCGAGGAAGTACATGACATCACCTGAGCCTTGCCCACTTTAAATTGTGAGGAACGCAACAACTGTCAAATGGGAGGCAAATAGTGACTTAAGCCTAAAGTTGTATTGTCAAAACTGGCTAAGAATCAACTGTTTTGTTTACCATATTTTAAGTGTCTCATCCCGCCTCTCTCCTCCCTCAGCCTACATCCCCACGCCCATCTACTTTGGTGCTGTGATCGACACCACCTGCATGCTGTGGCAGCAGGACTGCGGCGTGCACGGCTCCTGCTGGGAGTACGACGTCACCTCGTTCCGCTTCGTCTACTTTGGCCTGGCGGCCAGCCTTAAGTTTGTGGGCTTCATCTTCATCTTCCTCACCTGGTACTCGATTAAGCATAAGGAGGATCGGGCAGACCGCTGGCGCCAGCACATCCCTCCTCTGGGCACAGTCAGCGAGCTCATCTGCCACGCCGGGGGTCACAAAAGCCACGCCCGCACCCGCTCCTGCCCCGTGTTCATCCCGCCTCGGCTCGACCCGCCTGCCGTCCTGCTGCTCAACCGTGGCCACAGCAGCCTCAGCTGCCCCGGCAATGCCCTCAAAGCAATAACCCCGCCCACCCTGTTGCCACATCACCACAGAGGCTCCGCCCACGTCTGAGAGCACTCCGAGCGTCCCTCCGGGGGTCCATTGTGAGACGTGCCTTCCTGTTTGTGTTTCGTCACCACACAGTGTCTGCTTTACACCAATCAGACGCCAGGCGGGGCTCCACGGCTGCTGTAGGACGTGCAGGCAGAGACACGGGTGCAGCCGCCATATTTAAAGGGCTGCTCATTGTTGCTTGTACAGGAGATGCATCATCAGCCGCAGACACACACATCATCCACACAGAAGGTCAGACCTCCGCTTGAAGGTTGCCGATGATGTAAAGACATCACATGGTGCTACTGTTAACGGGCAGGGCATTAAAATCTCTGTACAGATGAGTCATCATCAGCCTCTAAAGCACAACTGACAAACCTGTACTATGCAAGATCCAACGTACGGCTCCCCCTCTTCCTGTACAGCTCCCTCTGTATTACATCTGTACCTCTTTCTTATTCCCCGCTCAATTGCTACATGTTATTGTCGGCTCATTCATAATTCCATTTTCCCTTCCAGTCTGAGCTGTCAACATATCGGCAACCTCTCTTTTCCGCCTTGTTTCTCTTTTCCGGTGTTGTTTGGATCATACGAATTGAAGAAGTGTTTCTCTTTCTTTTTTGTAACAGTGCCTCTCGGGCTGTCTCGGCCAGTCCAGTACACAAAGCTAGCTCCCAGGGTAAACGCTAGCGACCGAAAAGCCAGTCCCGGTCCTCTCCGTTGAGCGACAGTATTCTGTTTGCTTCCTCAGCTTCGGTGTTTGGTAACAGATGTCACTGAACGTGAGTCTTTGCGCCCGTTGGACAGTAACCATGTAGCTTAAAGCTGACGAGCACCAATGGTACAGTGTTTAATGACTTCTCTGAAATCTATATTTCATTACACACCACACTACTTAACTATTATGTGTAATAATTCGCCAAATGGCAAAAAGGATTAATGAATAAGGTAACTCATCTCTGACCATGTGCTGAAGCTACTGTATGTCCAAAAGATGTGATTGTACTGAAAACTAGAAATGCGATGGAGATTTTAAAGAATGGCAAAACTTCAACTAATTTGACCCTCTTTAATACACAACTTCTTCAAAGTTAAATTATTTGTGTCGTATCTATTGCAACAACCAACAACAAATGGAAGGATGCATCACTTTGGCTTTAAATTGTAATGGCTTCTCCATTCTTATGGTCATCAGATGTACATAGTAGTTATCTAGTAGTCTAGGCTTTTAAGAAAGTAGTGCAGCAAGCATGCGAAACAATGATCCCCTTTTATTAGCAGGAGTAATTGGATGTGGAGTATTCAGTTCTGGGGTGTTTGGCGCCCTCTAGTGGACAAAGAGGTGATTGTGTGAAGGCCAGTGAATGTTTGTCTTACTGTACTAAGAAATTCTTGGTTAAAAGGTTAACTATTAAACTTAGTCACTGCACTGAAATTCTGTGGAACCAATGTTTTACTCAAATTGTCTACTTTTCTTTTCATTTGGGCTCATGTTATTTTCTCAAGTGGCTTATGGATCTACCTCCCTTTTGAATAGGACAGGAAGTGTTTTAGATCAGATAATATGGCCTATTTCGTTCGCTTTGTTCAATATTAGACACATTAGTAAGTAAAAATGAATCTGTTAAAGTCTAAAGTCATTTTATAAATTATTCTGTTTAATTTTTAGTTATTAAAAGTTTGCAAAGGAATTGAGACTCTGATGCAGTGAATACATTTTAAAAGTTAACATTTTTGGCCAAGATTCGCAGGCTTCTGCCGGGTAAAGATTATTACGTGATGGCAGTAACTTAATTTTAGTATTATTGTGACTTAGTACCTCAAATTACATATTCGTAAGTGATCATTGTGTAAATATTGACAAATCAAATGAAGCGTATTATACAGCTCACACATAGAAGCATATTTATGAATTTACCTATGACATTGTAGTTAATTTAAAAAAATAACTAAAAGTTACAAAACGGAGGATTTGTCTCGTTGTGCCTGAACAGTATTATTCACATGGAAAGGGTTGAGTTCATCATGTGGGGCGGGAGTCGGGTTATCTGTCATGATTCTCTATCATTCCTCTCGTGCTCTGAGTTCATATCCGCTTCAAAAGAGGAATACCAATGTGGAATTATTGATCCGGTCCTCGTGTGTGTGTGCGACTATAAAGCCAAATGTGATCCTTGCGGAGTCATCTTACGATGACGTATTTATTGCATTCACTTAGCGTTGTAGCCGGTTATGCAACGCTGTTCTGATAAAATACCAAATGAACATGTTTGAGTCAAAATGTTTAAAATTTAGATTGAAATTCTACTCTTACGCTTTCTGAACTCTTCAAACTTTTATCTCGTGACTCCACTGCTAGAACGGTTACATCCAGGGAAGGTAGAGAATCATCCAGCAAAGGCACAGATCATTATGAGACACTACTGCACTGTACACCTGCTACTAGTATCCAGTGTCCTGCTGTTCAAACTACTGGCAGATGACTACGGGTCGACCGTAGGTGTGTTTTCACACATTTTCCTATCATCAGTATTTGAACCGAAAGTGAAGCTGTATTCTGAAAGTCAAGCGCTTATCGCTTCTGTTCCTCAGGAGCGGAGGTCTAATTGATGTTTGTGAACTCTTGGTTTGCAAATGCCTTGAATACTCGATATTTGTCATTAAAAAACGGATTAAAAATTGACTTGGATGACTGAATCATTGCAGCGCATTGTGTATAATGTGGTGCGACGAAACTCAACGGAGACATCACAAGGTTGAAAGGATTTATTTCTTAACCGCTTCTTGGCTTTCCTGAAACCAGAGCTGTTCTAAAACTTGTACACACACCGTCAAGAAAGAAAAGGACAGCGTCCGGGTTGTGCAGAACCATCTTGGTGAACTACAGGTATAAAGGTGACTATTGGAATACTTCATGCAGCATCTGCAGAGTATTGTACTGATTATGCTGTCATAGATGAAGCTGGACCACAGTGTGCATAGCAACAGTCTTTAGGGATGACAGTTACATTCATAATGAATTGGCCATGTGCAGCTTTATGCTGAGGATTATCAGAAGCTCCACATCAGCCGCCACATGAGGAATTGGTGACATTTCTATCAAAGTTTCACAACAAACATGTTCAAACCCTTGGTGATGCTGTCGGTATTTGCTGAAACTAATCCGTTCAAGCTGTCAGTATATTTACTGTTAACTGTCCCATGATTGTCTATACTTTCTGATACTATTAATGCTGCATGGCAAGGAGGTCAAACTAATGCAAAAAGCCTTTTTATTGATATGGAGTGGGTGATGTACTGGGGAAGACTGGGCAGGTTTATGATTTATAGATTCTTAAAAGACTGAAGCACCTAAAGCTGACTAGCGCTAACTATTCATTCAGATGTTGAAATGGTTTCACCACTCACACTTGTTTTTCATAAAAACATATTAAAAACATCAATGGTGTTATCCGTGAGGAATTAAATATTTTGAATCCCAACACTTAAGTTTAGCTGCATTTTTTTTCTAAATATATATTTGAAAAAAAAAAACATAACACTGTTTACTAATAACTGTAGGCACTTGTAAAAAAATAAACAATAACTTTAATACTCATTATACAACTCTGACCGACTGAGGTGGCGTCACTTGCCATCTCCCAGTAACTGTCTCGATGGCGACCAGCGGCTCTCTGGCGGGCTGGGCCAGCGCATGCGGCGGCCTCAGAGGGTCTGATTGGAGGGCTGAGGCAGAGAACCGCTGCCCTCGTAGTCCAAGGTGAGGGGCAGCGTCGACCGAGGCAGCGCCTGTACTACCAGCCCGACACTAGTCTGTGTGGGGGCGGGGCTCCGGGTGGTGCTGGCCGCCACCTTGGGCCTCAACGTCTGTGGGGAGAAAGGGAGGTAGCCTTGGGCCTGGAAAATGTCCTCCTCTTCTTCGAGGTCCAGGCCGAGACCCTCTCCGCGGGCCGGGCCGGGCTCCAGCTGGGCCCGCAGGCTGTTGTGGACACTCAGCAGGTTGCCGTGTCGAGTCTCCAGCTCGGTCATGCCGTTCCCGCTAAACATCTCTCCTTCCAGCTCCTCCAGCTGCTGCGGCCACGTGTCGCTCTGGAAGATAACCCTGTCTCTGATTGGACCTGATGGTAACATCACAGGGGATTCTGACATCACAGACACCTCAGGTCTGTTTAAAAGCCTCTCGGGAAGGTCGTTGACAACAGATTCTGGTTTCCTCTCCAGTGTGGGTGTGGGTGGTGCTGACGGCGTTTTGCTGGGGGCGGGGGTGGTGTGGCGAGCCTCTGCAGCCAGGCCCGGCCAGACGTCGCTGGCCGAGGCCGAGTCTTCCCCGCTGCCCTCTTCAAAGCCTCCACCCCCGGCCCCGGAGCCCAGCTCTGGCAGGGTGGAGTCGTCATGGGTTCGGTTGAATTTGTTAAAAACGTGTCGCAGTGCAAACATATTATCTATATCCTTCTGGAAGTTGACCCAGTTGTCTGGGCTGGGGCTGTAGTCAGGCCTACATTCATAAAGGCTTTCGTTTATGCTATACAGATCCTCCAGGCCCTGCCAGTTCACCTCCTCGTCTGTCAAGTTGGGAAGCTTAACCCTGTCGTCCGTCCCATATTGGCTGTGTGCTGCCGAACAGAGAGAAACACAAGACGGTGAGGAGGAGCTCTTTCCAAGTTTACTCAGACACCATGCAGTAATGCCCAGCCTCCGGCTAAAGCAGCCAGTTCCATAGGGGTCATAAGCAACACACAACACACAACACACACCCACACAACCACACACACACACAACCAACCAACCAACCACACACACACCCAACCAACCAACCAACCACACAACCAACCACCCACACAACCAACCACCCCCACACACACACACACACACACACACACACACACACACACACACACACACACACACACACACACACACACACACACACACACACACACACACACACACACACACACACACACACACACACACACACACACACACACTAAAATTCACATACAAACTGCAAAGCAGCATTAGATAAACACAGCACACACACTGAGCTCAAGCCATGAGAAGTGCAAACACATGCAGCCTTAGAAATTCACATTAGAGAGACAGACTGAAAGGAAAAATATTAAATGATCCATCATAATAAGACTAACATACTGAGCTGCACATGGAAAAAATATGGAATGGCATAGTTAATGATAGGTCTGCACTGGATTGAAATGCAAAGTCAGGCAACCTGGAATGAAAGAAATAAACAGCAGAGGACACAACAAAAGAAGATGCTCAGGGACAAAACAAGACAATGAGCTTGCTGCTGAATGGTATATGCCCGCACAAAATCATAAAGGAATTCAAGAAAATTGCAGGAAAAAAGGCTCAAGTGTCTGCAAGTAAAAGCTGAGGAAAAGAAGCATCAGTGCCACTTTAGGTTGGCTTCCCTTGTGAGCTCAGCTTCATTGGAGCTACTGCAGCTAGAGAACGGAGATGGTTCGACAGAGGGACTCACAGGAAGGAGAGGCTTGGTCTCCTCTTTGACCACTTTCGATGATGCTGTTGCCTGGTAAGCAGGTATCAGAAACAGAGGTCAAAGGGGCAGAGGTCAGTGGGAGGACGGAGAGGTCACAGCAACTCAAGTGTCCACTCTACCACTAGCTAATGGCCACGAGTGGCATCTGAATGTCATGCTACACCTGAACACTAATGGGATGACGGTTTATTTGTGGATATGGCTGAAATGACATGGAGGGGGATTTTAGATGATTTTCCAGAGAATTAGATGGTTATTGGAAATGTAATTAAACACCTTTTCAGTCTTTCCACCACTTAAAGCGATGTACCCTCATAACAACTTGTACCCGATCCATGCACACATTCATAGGATGGATGGCAGAGGCTGCACAACAACGTGCCAAACTGCTCATCGGGATTTAATCTAGTGCTCCTTCACACACACTCAAACACTGATGGCACAGCCTTCGGGAGCCATTTGCCCAAGGGCACTTCCACATGTGGACTGAAAGACCCAGGGATCGGACAGCCGAAGATTGATGCCGCTCTCATTTCTTGTCGCTTAGCTTAGCATATAGACTGGAAGCAAGGGGACATAGCTAGCCCACTCCCCTGTATAACCGCAAATTATATATTTTTTTGTAGTATTATGTTAGTTAATTAGCTCTAGTCAAAGCTATCAGACTGTGAACTAAGGTTTCATATTTAGCGTACAGATTTGAGAGTGGTGTTGATCTTCTGACGCTCTGCAAGAACGCAAATAAGCTGATTGGCCAAAAAGTCCAACTTTAAGCATTCATGTAGAATGTGATGCATGAGGTGGGATAAAACAGTAGCATGCATTGTCATTCACGTGCACTTGATGCTCGGGTCTCAAGTAGAAGCACATATTCAGCACCTCACTGTGTGACCTCTCAGTTTTTATTTAGCCATGCTATCGTAAGAGGAGCTAAAGAGGCTTATTTTGGGTCTACGTTTCTTTTTTTTTTGTGGGGGGGAGGGGGGAGGACTGCTTTAAATGTTGCACTCTCAAGCAAAGCTGTGAAAATATGCAGCAGAGAATATCTGTCATGTGTTCAGAGACAAGATTGTTTGCACAGAGGTGACAACAAATGAATGTGCTTTAATGAGAGAGAAAAAAAATCCTCTTGTTATGAGTTGTTAGCGTGTCCCCAGCATGCAGCCACAGATTAAACGCCAGCAACTCCATGGATGGATGGATTAGTGGGAATGAGGCAATTCGGCCCATGCAGGTGTTAAAGAAAAAGCCACTGAAGAGAAACAAAAATTGGTGGATACCTGTGTGGCTCATAGCTTCCTCCATCTTTACCTCCTGATCGGAAAAATAAAAGCAATCGATTGTTAATGCTCTGAATCCGGGAGATACGAGAGGGAAATAAATAGATCATTCACACTGAAGAGTTCTTCATGCACAGCTGCGACTCCCTATGGAGAAATGCAATTATCCAATGATCAGAATGAGGAGGGAGGAACGAGAAGTAAAGAGATTTGGATTTGAATGGAGGAAAACTGGGAGGAAAAGTTTGAAAGGTCATACGATTGGGCTGGATGGAGATGATGATTGATCAGAACTGAGTGTTTTGTGAGGTGTAGAGTTCAACGGGGGTTTCCCTTTCAAAGAAAAACACACAAGGTTATCCAGTCAGGTGATCGCCTTGAGTCACACTCCGCAAATAGATACAAGCAAATGTTAGGTCCATTTCACCAGATAGTTATACTTTATTAATCTATTCCTCCAACAAAAACATCACTTGGTGTAACCACAACAGCAATTTTCATGGGTTCAAGGAGCTGGCATCACACCCGAGCAAGGGCAGCCAGTACAAGTAAGAGATTTTAGGCTGCTATGTGACATGTGCTGGCACGGTTTTGACAAGTCCACCGTGCCAGCACTGAAACACAATCAGTTTTCTCAGAGCAGCTTGGCCGCTCCAGTGCTCCACTCTCCAGCTGGTAATTACAGACATTAACTTTTTATCCTCAGGACATAAACAACGCCGCCAGTTGGTGCCACACACGAACGCCACAGCTCTGCCATACAGGCTTCGGTCATCACTGCGTTACTTGTTAAGCGCCTCCATTGCTGGGATGTTTGCTCAGTAAAGGATGCTTGGATCATGTGGTGGTAGTAAAAAAAAAAATTACATTGTGGCTGATTATGGCAGTGATGCATGACGGGCCCAAATAAAATGACAGCTTTAACTGCCTTGATGACAGCGCCCTCCAAATAATATCTTTAACACCCGGTGAGTCACGACGAGGAGGATGGCCAGGACGTTCAACTGTGACCCAAAAATGGCCCCATTTTATTGAAAAATACCCTCATTCAAAACTCTGTATGTGTACTGAACTCTTGCAACAGAGTGGAAGCTCCTGGGCTGAGAAAGAGAGGTCTTAGTGTGTGTGTGTGTGTGTGTGTGTGTCCTTATGGGGAGAACAGTGAACACAAAAGACACACAACATTGTGAAGGTTCCTTGACCTCCACCTAAAGTCTCAGCATACATCACTGAGTGGGTCATCTCCAAACACATGCAGCATGCAGATATGTGCAAGTACACACCACTGAGACTGAAACAAACTCAAACACACATGTCACTATTTCCATATTAAATCAGCATTAAGTGTTCGCTTCACTCATATGAATTTAATAATCTGCTCAACGCATTAACTGGTGCAATTCTTCCATGTGTGAAATCTGTTTCAGTCGTTGTTGGCATAACAACTACCACTAAACCCAGTGTAACAGTCCACATGCCCAACGGTTTCTGGCCAGCTAATAAACAGGCAGAAAGTGAGAGTCTTTACCTGTGTCCTGGCCTTTTGGGCGAGGGTTACACTGCTTGTAACCTTGACAACTCCTCATCTCCATCAGCTGGGCATGGAGGGAGTTCAGTACATCCCGATCCACTGAGTACACCGCGTTGGTCAGCTGCACGGGGACAACACACACAGAAATTTAACAATCACACAAAAACAAAGTTGTTTTAGCGTCAGAGTGCTACATTTGCATGTTTAAACATCTCCAACAAAAGGGCAGCATGTTCCTTCTCCCACAAATAATGCAAGCGGCCCTGAAAAGGCATCGAGAAAGAGAGTAAAAGAAGACAGACACCAACAGAAAGCACAGCTGAATGTAAGCAGCCGTTCACCCACCTGGTAGGGGTCACTGTTGAGGTCAAAGTACTCCAGGAAGCCGGTGGAGAACTCGCAGAACAGCGTGTTGTGGGTCTCGTTGATGGTTCTCAAGCACCAGTAGGTGTTGTTGTTGGAGCTGGTGCATGCGCAGAATCCACCCACTAGACAGCAATCAAGATGCATTGTAACTGTAGTCAACAGGCCCGACAAATACTTCATTTTGAAATGAACTCGACGCTGGAAGTCAACATACACGTCCAGAGAGGAGCGGTCTGCCAGTGGTCATTGTTGTGTGTGAAGCAGGTGAGGCCGGGCAGGCTGCAGTCATCTCCCTTCCTCTGACGTTTCTTTTCTTTCCGTTCCTTCTTTCTTCTTCGGATCTCGTTGTACAACTGGGACTTCCCATCCAATTCGTGCGCTGGCTCCCTGTGGGGAGAAACGTGAGAGAATTACCAAACAGCGTTGATGCAAAGATGACATCAGCCCCTGCACTCTCTAATGCCAGTAACCACAGTGGTGGAGGATCCGGAGGGGACTTCCAGAAGGCCTCGCCGATGCCAGAATATGACAGCCTGTTTACTTTCATGTTTAAGCTCTTACTAGGTCCAATTTTCTCTGGGATGACATTCTAGCCACTGTCCCCTTTTCCTCCCGGCCTGAACGCAGAACAGGCACAGCAACAAAAAAAAGCAGCTGCTTTGTATCGGCATAATCTGTTTCCAATGTTTCCTGGTGCAAGCTGATCACTGTGTTTGAGGGATCGGCTGATTTATCCTCTGTTGAGTCATTCTGAGTCATTCTGTCTTTCCATGCACTCAATCACTTCCAGATACCCACACACACACACACACAAACAAAGATCCCTGGTCATGCATCTCCATTGCCATTTAAATTCAATTCAAGAAGCAAACACAAAATGAACATTTCTAGACAAACATTATCAACACATCACAGTAACACATCTAAAACGCACACATGCTGGGCTGCTCATCTGGGATCTACAAAGTCATCTAAATGAATGTGAGCGTCATGTTTGAACTGACATGCAGTGACCATGCAAGATATTCATCAAAAATGCAGTGAAACAGCATCATAAGATACAATCTTTTCACACGTCATCGGTTGCAAATGGTCAGTATGAATTAGGGGTGAAACTAAATGCAGCAAACCCAGAATCAGAGAGGAAGAGAAACTCACTTAAACGGATGGAGTTGATCTTTCCTGCTCTTCAACCTCTCTGCCTTGTTTCTGTCTCCTTTGCTAAAATAGCTGGGGTTTTTTTATAAGCAAAATAGGGTTTTGCATCAGGCCTCAAACAAGTTAATGATAACTTGCATTCTGTGTGGAAATAACAGAAAAGAGAGAAATGTATTTTTGAGATGAAATTGAAATGACCAACCTCTTCTTTCCGCAGTCGCACTCATCTGGGCGTGTCCTCTTGAGGTGGCCTCTCACTTCCCGGAGGTTTTTGATTTTGTCTTGAAGTGCTTCAATCTGGAATAAAATACGCAATAAATACTATCAATTATTTTTACTAATAAGACGAATCCTTGACCACTGACAAAATGAGTAACCTGGAGAAAGTGTGCGTGTGTGTGTGTGTGTGTGTGTGTGTGTGTGTGTGTCAGACTTGTGGTCTGAGATGCTGAGCTTCGTACGCTCACCTCCTGGTCCACATAGCTCTTGTGGTCTTTCCAGGCTCTTGAGGACTGGTAGATTTCTCTTTCACAATGAACACTGTCATTCATCAGGATAAAACACCTGGAACAGATGCAGAGAAACCCGTCACACTCTCCTCTTTTGACAGACAGTATATCATACAGTATATCATACAGTATATCTGAATGTGAGGTCCTTCCTGAGATTCTTAAGGGAGGCTGCCTTCTTACTTGTGGGTAACTTTCACAGAGTTTGGGTATCCCACAGCATTGGTGTCATCCGCCAGCATCTCCTCTGAACCGTCGTCTGACCCCAAATGAAACTCGGGGTCTTCTGGGTTGTAGTGGCGCTTTGAGATGACGCGGCGGCGGACAGCAGACTGATCATCGGCTTGGAGGTCAATGTCATATATCTGACCTTCAAACTCCACAGACAGGGACCTGGTCTGCCGGGTGTGGACAAAACGTGGACGATAACCTATGAAAGGACAAAAACAGATGGTCAAGCAATGCTTTTATGTACCAATTTTACTAATTTAGTTTACTTAATTCAGCTTGTGGGCCCTTTCTGGAGTGTGTTTTACAAGCTTATCAGCTGCACCTTTCCTAAGCAACACTAGAGGGCAACCCACCATTCAAAACCACAATCCCAACAGCGCACACACTCAAGGCAATCCACAGAACAATTGCAGGACTTGTTGCAGGATGTTTGCATATGTCTCCCCTTAAGAGCATAAATAATCAGTAGCAGGAAGTCAAGGCTTGAGCCTTTGCAGATTTATTTTTCTACAAATTGTTTTGATAGACAGACATCATACAATGTTATTAGTACAAAAACAAAAAGAAGATCCATGTATACTCACGATGACCCGATGAGGAAGATAACTGGCGGTGGGAACGGCGGTCCGATCTGGAGGGGTTGAGCAGCGTGTCCCCACAGTCACAGCCCCGTTCCCTGTGGTCGTAACTGCTGCGGGGCTTCAGGCTGCGGGCCCTCTTCCTGGAGCCTTCTTTGGAGCCACCTTTGCACTTCTGTATCCTCCATTTCCCTGTGATCTCCTCCACACAATGCCATTTCTGCACGACGACAACCACAGCAGGAATAAACAGCGGGAAACAATAGTCTCTGCTAACTTAATTTCTATGTGTAGATTTGAAGCGATCAAGTGTCCTTGAGCCGTATCCCTTTAGGACACGCCCATGTTGCTTTAACAATGAACAGATTTCCACGCATCGCCAATAATAAGTGAAAAACTTAATCTCAGAAAAAAGCCTCCGTTTTCAATTTTAGAAACACTTTGAGAAACACATACTTCTGAAAGATACATCAGGGAAATCGCAGCCTGTGGGAAAGAATTACATCCAAAAGCAGCAGGAAAGATAAACCAAAACGACCACATGAGAGGAATTGAGCCTGACTGGTGTCTCGAAAATAAATAGGAAACCCCCATCACTCTCACACGGGTTCGTCTGCTCCAAGTGCGTCACCAGCCTAATTGTATAAATACATGTCCACGCATTTGTCCTAAATCTTCTGTCTTCCGCAACATTTATTCCCACTCGGAAAAAAGAAAGCCGAACTAATTGCTGTGAGTATAGTGTTGCTGCTTAGGTTTTGTATAAATGGATGAGACACATCTGCAGAGCGTAGTGCCGATGATCAGTGGTGAGTGTGGGAACAAAAGTCCAAACAAAGGGCCGTGAAGCAGCTCAGGTTTCTTCCCGAAGGCTCACATAGTGACGAAGAGCTCGCGGGATAAACAAAGATGCACGAGAGAGATGTCACTCAGGGATGAAAATAATCTCTGTCGTTTTATTTATCCTTCGCTCTCGCTCTCCCTCATGTGAAGGCTTTTCAGGCACAAGAGCACCACTGCAGCTGCAGGACCGCAAAGATGGATGAGAAACTGAGGATGAGGATGGTCAGCAGACATGGATGACCAGGCAAGCTGAAACATGAGCAGAGGGTGGAAGACCCAAAGTATGTACCCTCAAAACTGTACAGAACCAGAGACTCCTCTCGGCCCCTGGTGAGTGAATCTGTTGCACCATAACAAACGCATACCGTTATCACTCGATCGATTCCAAAGGAAGCCTGGCGACAAAAACACAACAGAAAAAATCTGGTTTCTCTGAACCGAGTTCATGCGGTCCTCTTCAAAAGGCTTCAAAAAAAAAAAAAAAATCTCTCATGCGAACCAAAATGGGGTTCAACAAGTTTAATGTCCTTGTTAAAGACCCCGATGCTTTGCTTTGAGCAAAACATGTTTGAGATGAGTTGTCATTTAAAAAGGCAAACCACAAACTGTAAAACAACTGTAAGAAACTGACGAGGTGGGAAAAAAAGAGATAAGAACAGAATGAAGATGAGCGATAAAGCCCCTGCCTGCTGTTTGTAAGTACCGTCTCCCCTGTAATTTGGTAAGACAAACACCGCAGGCTTTCAGGCTGCTCACTGGGAGGTCACGTTAAATCAAGCCAGACGGGCCACTTATGTCCAGAGCTTATCCTGCATGCGATGCAGCAACGTATTATGATGTCCACTGTAAATGGTTCCAGCTGCAAGAAGACAAATGTTTTGTGCACTAGCGCAGGTGCACACACATGCATGTACTGACTCACACACATTCACACAACTCACCGCTGAGCTCAACTAGAACCGCTCCATTGCTGTTTTTAATAACTGATTATTTCATACACACATTTATGTGACCATAAACTGGATCTGGACTGCATTAGTCAGTCCCTCAGAAACCCTGGCTGTCATTTAACGCTACCTTAAACTTGTAACAATTTGTATTGTTCTGGTCTGTGTGCTCCAAGGCCACATACTGTACCACTTGGCTGTTGCTGCCAGAGAATTCATGGGCGCAGATGAAAGGGAAGTACCAACAAATTAACCAAACAGTGCAAAAGGATCCAATTATGAACCAAGTGATGCACTTTAAATGGCTATTTCACTTTTGGCTCTGTGGAATAGCTCTGAAGGCAACATGGAGGCCACATCAGGAGTGGTACTCATTACAGTTAGAAAAGAACTGAAGAAACTTGCCTCGGTGGATATCAGGGGCTCATTTCATTTGCACATGGGTGTGTTTGTTTTACCTGTCCAGGCTGTTCGCAGGGTGTCTGGAATTCGGCCTGCTGGCACGTCTCTTTGACCTTCTTGTACTTGGGAAGGCTGTTGGTGTGCTGAGTGGCCACTGAGTCTTCCTTCTTCCTCAGGATCTTTCTGCGCAACACAACAAGTAAACACAATTAAGAGGAAATCAGCATCAACAAACAGACTGATTCAGGGAGTCAAATATTAAAGTACTGAAGCTGAAAGTCTAAGTCACTGTTTCCTGTTTTTTTTCTTTTTCTTTCTGTCACTGTCAGTCCTGTGTGCCTCTCATGGTCATGGCCAGTGAATGGATAAGTTATGAAGCATCTCTGTGTGCCAGCGGGTCTGGGCATGTAGCGCAGCTCAGCCTCACACCAGTGCTCAGCTCCAGGCCGAGCTGTGTGACCTTGGCTCGGCATCACGTCCAACCGCACTGCCCCTTTCTCCTCTGCTACCACCACAAGGCCTGGCTGGGCCTCTGCTAAAGGCCGTGCCAACCTCCCTCCTATCCCCGACTATCCGCCAACACGGCCTGGCGGCACAGACAGAATGACGGCGACTTCGACGCACAGAACAACCTGTGCCCTGCAAGACTAGGGCCGTTGTCTCGTGCGATCCTGTCTAGCGCTGTGTTCCAGGGGAAAACAGCCAATGTTCACACACTGGCTTGGCAGTAGTCTCAGCACTTTAGCCAAGGGTGATTAAAGAGGTAACAGTTGTTGTCGATGTCACTCCCTGATGGCTGCATTATGCAGATTAGATTCTCAAACAACAAAGTCAGCCCCAGCTGTCTGTGCACAGGTTCGGAGGAAGGCTACTGTGAGGTCATGTGAGGATATAGAATCATAGAGTATATCATATGAGCAGTGGATAACTGTACAAGGACCATTAGCTCCTCTGTGTGTGCTCTGCTACATCCGTGCTCGAGTAACAGAGCGAAAGGTCCGTGGAGGCTAATCTCAGTGTTTGGAGACAGGCGCACAAGCTGGCAGCCTTTATAAACAGTGTGGATTAATGGAGGAATGGATTAAAAGAGCTAAAGCCCCCCCATGTCAAAGGTTACACTCTTTTCATTTCGTACACAGCAGTCCATAGACCAACTAGTTCTGCTGTCACAAAAACATGCGCCAGCAGGAGGCCGATCTGTATGCACAGCAGCACAGCTAACGAGTGCTTCTTTTGTACTCTTGGATGCGTGTCTGCAGATGTTGGCAAATGAGCAAATTAGTGGAAAGGAGATGACAGGGCCAAGCCAGTGATTTGGGGGGGAAAAAAGGGATTGTGAGGAAATGATAGTGGGGGAAAAACAGCATCTGTATGGGTGAACATCACATGCTGTGATATGCAGTATCATTACACATGCCGCCAGTAAAATCTGGCCTCAACCAGTGTTACCGTTCTCTGCCCCTTTTCCTACCAATGCCGCCATGTCTTTCCTCTCTCTTTTATCTTTTTAATTTGAACTTTTTTTTTTCTTGGGCACCTGTATCCTGCAAAGACTTGAAGGAAAGTCTTGATGGGACTCTCTCAGGTGTCTATCATTACGCATTACCACAGCGTAACATGTTAAGTGAACAAACGTGGGCTGTCAGTTTGGAGCTATCCTTTTCTGCTACATATATCAGGCAGCAGAGTAGAGGTTAAATAAAGGACTGACAGTGTCTGTGAGAGAGCATGTGCTGTATGCGATTGCGTGCACTACAAAGAAAACAGTCTTGGGGAAACAGTGGAGAGCTGGCGGGTAGCGTGGCTGCTGCATTCCTCACTGGGGGAGCTGGTGACATGTCCTGTGAGTGGATTGAGTGTGAGCCTTCCAGCCATTCCTCAGGTAACATCATCCTGAGCCTGGCGAGTCTGTGTTTATTTTGCGTGTGTCTCGCTATCTTCCGTCTCTCTCTGCCAGTGCATGAACAGCAGGCTAAGGCAGATTTGGGGCCCCGATCTTAAAACATGCAAGGCCCCTTTAAAAGAGTTTTTTTGGTAAATGGTCAAATGACCTGGTTACACTTGTGTCAGCGCCTCTTGCGTGAACCGTCATAATTTGCCAGCTGCTTAAAGCTTTGCCGAACCAACTTTGAATATTTCAACCTCATCCACCACCCCCGCCTTCCGAGCCAACTGTGGTCAGGAAATATCTGTCAGATGACAAGTATCTGGGAAAAATGAATGTGTTGCTGGAACAGGGAACGTCGTTGCGCCTTGCACATTTCGGGTTCATTGAAATGTTTTGTCAGGTTTTGTGTGACACACAATGCTCTGCAATGACATGGATGTGCCTGTGGTGTGGAAAGGGAATAAAGAACCCCAGTTTACCCTCGCTCCACCAGGAATGTGTCCCTCCAGACTTTGGGTTTCCGGTTGGGTTTGAATCTGGGAAAAACAAAACGCACAACGTTTATAAATTTCATATGGCCTATGCACTCCCCATCAGTTGCAGGATGTCAGGCATGCAGTTCGCCAATATTATGGTTGATCATAGCGAGCTCAAGACCTTGTGGGTTCAAGGGAATAGTGTAAATGCTATTTGAGCATTACATTGATTATCCCTGTTCTTTGTGGTTTCTCCATGGTACTTTTTGGCTTTAATAATGCAGATGGATTAACAATAGATTTTTTATGCTGAGTAAAGTAGTTTGAGCATTGTGTTTGCTGGGGAAACAAATGATTCAACTTGCAAACAAATTCTACTTCAGAAGAATAACCCCAGCGAATCCGAGCCAAAGTCCTGCAGCCAAGGAAAATCCACCAAATTGCCCCGAACCCACTTTGTGCTCAGTTGGAGCAAAAGCAATTATTTTGGCTATGGAAATTTGCCTTTTCTTAATAATAGCAAGTGAATACGACTGTTGCAAATGTCATGCACACCGTGCAATTACTGTACATAATACATATTACAGCATGGCATGATGGATCCATACAGACCTATTGCCAGTCTTTTCCTGTTCCAACAGCTTCAGGATGGACTTTCCATCCATGTCTGGAGGGGTGTCCAGCCCAGCAATGTGGAGAATTGTGGGAGCGAGGTCAATGTTCAGCACCATATGAGGGTTTCTGGAGAAATACATGCACATAACATTTAGTTAATCTTCTGAAATACATACAATGATGATAGATACATAAAAAAAACTCCACACTGGGAAAAATATAGATGAAGATACACCCATCACAGGTCATTCTTTAGCTTAACAATGTAATTTGCAAGATAGGACTTACACTGCTCCCGGCTCAATGTTGGGTCCTCTCAGAAAGAACGGCACACGGATGTCAAAGTCATAAGGCATCGACTTGCCCTTGATTAATCCAAACTGACCAATGTGGTAGCCATGGTCTGCTGTATAGATGATGTAAGTGTTATCCAGCTCTCCAGTTTCCTCTAGCATGTCAAACACCTAAGAAGTCAAATGAGTGATGATAAGAAGATAGAATACATTTAGAGAAAAGGCCTGAAAATCCTAAAAAAAAAAGGTCCATCAGTAATGACACTTACTTTCTGCACTGAGTCATCGACAGACATGAGTGTCTGCAGCCTCTTTCGATGAAGGAAGTTGGTGAATTCCATGTGGATGGGTCTCATGGGGCCTGTGTACTGCATGATCCAGTGTTTGTCCATATTCGGGGCATAGTTGTAGCTGGGGGTGCTAGTAGAGGACACAGAGGAGGAAAACATGAGATTTAGGATCGAGAACATGCATGTATACTGCAGACCTGGTGAAGTCGCATGTAAGTAAGAAAATAATCACGGTGAGTTATCAGAGCACGTAACATCTATGAAGACCCCATTTAAGATGCCAAGAAACACCTGTCTGGTACTTTTCACAAACTACTGCTCAGTAACAGGTGCTGCAATTGTCCACTGTGTTTGGCACGCATCAATAGCTCCTCTGTTTGTTGAAGGAAATGTCTAAATACTCAGCAGCCAGCACCTTAGCTGTTTTTCCACACCTCTCTCCCCTCACACATAGACGAGAGTCTCCCGGCTCCACTGCGCTCTTGGCACAGACAAGTCATTTGAGGGTTGGCACTTGCTTGAGAAAATAATAGGCCCCAAAGTCAAGTTTGCAACAACCTCTGGACCAAAAACTCAATAAGTCATGGTCATTTGAAATGGGGAATAACACGAGTTGATAAAGAGCAAGAGGGAGGGTGAGGCAGTCTTGTTTGTGGAGAGTTATAATTGAGAGAAGTGGTTCACCTGTCTGCAGTACTAGCTGTAAAGTAAAGGAGAGACCGAATTGTAGAATAATGTATAAAGTTGACTCTGCAAGGTTTCTGCAGTTCAAAGCAAAATAGTATATGAATAATATACTGTAAGCATAATATAGTTATCCCCAGAATTCCTAGTCATATTTGTAGTCTGTAGTGTTGGCATATAACATGACAATAACACATAATTCCCTGTCTACTGTAGAAATCCACACCAAAATGAAACTACAAAAACGAACAGGTTCTACCGCTGAATCAGCAGCTGGACAAAGTATCAAGACTTAGACACTTAATGAAGACCTGCTGGGAGCTGCTTTGCTCTGATTGAGTGAGCTGCCTTCTGCCCTCGTCTCCTCAGGCCTGCTTTGTGGGAAGGGTGAACTCTTCACCCAGCTAGCCAGGCGGTCTAATAAGCCCCACAAAGGGACCTGTCTCTGGGCAATGGGCCACCAAGGTATGGGGCCCTGGGCACAAGGGAACCAGGAATGCAGAGGTCAGTGGAACGAAGCCAGTCCATAGGGGAGGTCACACCTGCCACCTGTCACATATACGTAGGTCGGTGTGTTGTTGTATAAGGCCTGGAGCCCAAGGCCCGCTGTTCACCCCAGAATGCCTCCTGACCTTACATAACCTAACATAGACACATCCCGCATAAGGATTAGTGACATCCCCCCAAAACAACTAGCGACAACCAGAATAACTTTGATACACTCACTGCTATAAAGAGACATGCCACTGAGAGACCGCATTACATCTGTAGTGCTTAAAATAAGTCTTGACTTACATCTAAGAGACGGGGTAAAAACACCTTCAGCGAGGAATGTTAATGACATTAACGTCAACCTCCCCTGCTATTGCTGCTGTCAGAAGTACAGACGCTCATTTGATTTATGAGGCAGCTCCTCCTCTACTGCCACGCAATCTCTTCCCAACTCTATGCATTACGGGTTAGAAGTACATGACGTTTGCGGGGAAAAGACGGAGAGTGGCAGACCAGACCCATGTCACATCTTTCCATTAGCGGTTGACCTTACCAGGGACTTAATGGCTTTTGTATGAGAATTACCAAAGCTCATTGAACCAATTCAAACTCAAACTGGAACAGGTTCAAAACAAAATCATATGTATAAAAGGAATTTTCTCCGCAACATCTGCCAGTAAAAATATGTTCCATATCTGTTATGCAAGTATGTAGTCAACAAACATCAAAACGAACACCCGCCCATACCGACTGTGTGTGCTGCCACAGTAACCTCACCACATATTCCGCACACAATCACTGGGGTAACCCCTTTAGTCACCCCCGGGCCCCAGTTCCACCCCTTTCACCCAGAGGCTTGAGCTAAAAATAAATTAATAATGTCACAAAGGGTGTTCCAAAGCACACAATGCATTCCTCTCATCCCAAGAGCCACAGGGAGAAACTACTGATTGATATGGACAGGATCAGGAAGTGCTTTGCGAATTTCACAGGAGGAGAGGGAGGCGTGGGGAGAGCGGCAAGGGATGAGAAAACGAGAGAAGACAGAGGGAGAGACAGACACACAGAGATATAACAGATAGAGCGACTGAGAGGAAGAGCAACGGACAGAGGAGAATGTTAAACGGGTTTGAAAGTGAGAGGGAGGAAGTGGGAAAACACTGAAAGTGCTGGTAAACAGTAAGAAAAGGAAAATTGAGCAGAAACGGAAGTTTTCAAACTTAGATCTACTGCTCTACAACGACACCCTGCCCCCACCCAGGGGAGTAGTACATCCTGGGAGCCTTTAGGAGGGCCCACCAAGAGATGGCAGGGCATGTTGCCATGGAAAGACCCACAGTATTGCGACGCTGCCTCAACTCAGTAATGAGAGTTGTCGAAGACCAATGTGGGCTTGGCGTGCGTGCAGCGCTCCATGATAAAAGCCATCCGTGATCTTCTTCATGCTATGTGTCCCAGCTATTCTCGGATGATAAACCATTTCGATGTCATGCTTGCCAAGTCGTCGTTCCTAGCAGCTTCTATGAAACCTGTCATCACTGGGGATTGAGGCGCATGAATACTGTAATAACATTATATAGACAAAATCATGAAAATTCAAATTGGAGGTTACCGAGCAAAAAACTCCATAAAGCAGCATGTGTATGTAGGAACCATGATGAGTGCATGTGTGATACAGGGAGTCTGAATGTAACTTACATGTGCTGCGAAGCATTCGGGAAGTGCTCAGCATACTGTGGAGCGGAGTCTTCTGGGCCATGAGGAGCGGCGTGACTGATGACCATCATCACAGGGCGGTGAGGGTACATGCGCTTAGACGTGCGGAAAAAGTTAGTGCTGTCGTTGGTGATCAGATCTGTGAAATAGTCCTGGAAGAGAGTGAATAAATCGGATTCATTAGGTGCTGCCGGGCTAAAAGCCCGTCTCGAGAAGAAGGCTAAAAGAGACGGTGGAAGAGGGAGAGAAATGCAAAACAACATGAGCTTTGATAAAACTCGCTCGTCGTCCAATCACCACGACATGTTGCTTTCCCTCATCCAGTCATTTTTAAATAAATAGACAAGGGCCTGTGGGGATATGAACCGGGGCCATTGACTACACTACCAATGTGTCTAGTCAACAGCTGGCAGCGTGCCTGTGTGCGTGTAAATGTGAGTGTGTGCTTGAGTCTGTGCATGTGTATACAGTATATGGGCTGTTGCCTCATCAGTGAATCTCTGCAGTATTGAATGTGACACCACTTGATGGTGAGAGGAGCCTGGCGCTCTCAAATGGTATGTTGTTATGACAGCTCCTATCCTCTAATCCTCTCTGGGCAATCCATTCCCTTTCTCCTTCAGCTTCCTTCCCCTCTTATTTGGCTTACTGTTACTCCCTTTTATACTAAACATGTGTTTTCTTGCTTCTTGTCATTGATTCACTCTGGGAGATAACGATACACATAACTAAGACACAATACCTTCAACAGGTATAAGCCTCAAACTGAGGTTGACTTGTAAACAGGAGATGGGAAAGACACACAGTCCCAGAATGCTCTGTTTTTCAGATCTAGTGGCAGAGAGGACGACTGAGTAATTTAGACTTACTATGAAGAGCTTAGACAGTGATATTGTCACATCAAACAACCCACTGGCCTGACATATCGAACCCTTAATTCCAGGCTGAATAAAAGGCCCCGGAGTCTGTCTTTATAAATGTACAGTAGGTCACACCCTGAAATAAAATCACATTATCATATGCCAAGTTTCCAACAGATTACCTGGAGGTTTGGCTTGCCACAGTTGTTGTCTGGCATAGCACATGCGGAAGGGAGTGCCGGGTTCAGAATGAAAGGGTAAAGGGTGATTTTCATGAAATTTCTGAAGTGGGTTTGGCCGATTCATCCTGTCTCTATTAATAGGACATATAGCCGAGCCAGATTTAATGGCCTGGCCTCTGCACATGCCCATGGAGGCTGGTGATTGCGTGCATATGACGAAGCATTGCCATACTTGTTTTCTATGTGTTGCCAGCTCCCCTTAATCTGAGCCACTGCTGCTAAAGAGTCTGGCAGGTCAGAAGGAAGCAAAAGTGTCATGGGGAATGACTGGCCAACAGCTCTAAAATGGTCAGGGAGGTGAAGAGTATCACTTTTCCCAAAACCTTTGGTAGATGATTAGTACTAAGTGTCACATAATACAAACCCAGTCACACATGGTTTAATTTCCCCAATGACATTCACCGGTTAAAATTGATACTCTGACATTTTAGGTTGTATAACAACCTGCATAGCTTGACTGTCAATGCAGCAGGGAGTTGAGGCTTTGAATCAATTAGAATTGTTCATGAGGAGTTATCATTTACAAGCTTTCACGCATTTTTGACACCAATATATCAATGCAACTGCATTGCTTTGTGTCTTTAGGACTGTTGTCATCATGCAATTTGGAGAAATAAATTGTATGGATCATGTGATTCAACTAAATCTCAGGCAGGTCTTTGACAAAGGCCTTAATGGACTCATCCTCCTACAGATGGAACCTCATTGAATGAAACCAATGGGCAAGTGCCTCATCTAATCACAATGACTTGGTGTGCCAGCTGCACTCTGTGTGGAATACCACGGCCTACTGACCCTGTGTGAATCTAAAACCAGGAGCTGGGGTTGTCCCAGTAGTAGCAGGTTCATGGTTTTTGACAGTAAATAGCAAATAGTGTGTCCATTTGGTTTGCAACCACTAACTGCTGACCAAGCCCATGTCATGTAAACACCTTGGCCTCAGCTTGTGGGTAACTTTACACCTCAGTCCAAGTTGGCAGAGGAACAGCAGTCCATGTTTGCCCATCTTTTGGGAAGGCAATCTTGAAACTTGACATATGTCCAAACTGTAAACCCTTCTCATGGATTCTTCATGTACCCAGGACTACGCTACCCGGGAAGATATTGGCATGGAGCTGCGAAAACAAACTGACAGCTCCTACAAAAACATTTGGGGATGATTGATGGCCGATGCCATCCGGAGGTACAAAAAAGACATTGTAACCACAGTGTTCATTTCCAGAGTCTGGCAGTTGTAAAATTAAGTTTACCCTCTTCTTTCATTGTGGTTACAGCACAAAATAATTCTGTAAAACTTCATGTGAGACAAAATAAGAGGAAAAGGCAGACTGAAAGTGAGACAAAAACAAATGCAGGGTGGCATTTATCACAGGCTTCTCATAAATGTGCTGTCTAAATGTTGAGGTAAGGTGCGTCATAATAAAGGGATGCTGCAGAAAAAGGAGATTCCAGCTCAAGTCATTCCCTTTAATTCTTGAATGAAAATTCCTGCCAGCCTAGATCACAACATCGTGATAAGTGAAGTGCTTCACTGTCTGTATTTATAAGTGGAGTGGAACCTGCAATTTGTCAGGCGAAGTCTTTACATCAGGCCATAAAGGGAAAATAAATGAGTGATTTAGTTTACGGCCCCTTTTTTAGAAATTATAGGAACACATACCTTGGCATATTCGGCACCATGTTTCTCCTTGTAACCATTCCGACAGACAGTGTAATTATAGAACCGGGAATTTTTGATCAATCCAACCCATTCGCGCCACCCAGGTGGGATGTAGGTGCCATTGTACTCATTGAGGTATTTGCCGAAGAAGCCTGCAGAATAGAAGGAGAGTTAAAGGAAGGTTTCTTTGAATACCAAGTCTTAGGCCATATATAAGGTTTGCATTGTTCGCTTATGCCTGTACCTGTGAAAATGCCGTGTCTCTGTGTGACTTTATCTGTGTATGTGACGCATAACTTTTTCGCTTGTCTCCATTTTCCTGGCTTCACTGAACAGCATTCTCGGACAGGCTGGGCAGGGAGCCAGCCTGTCCGAGAGAAGACTAATTGCAGACTAACGCATCAGCTCTAAAACCGCAGGCCGTGCTGCAGTCCACAGGACCCCACTGAGCTGCCCAGTCCAACGCCTGCCCATCACTCACACAGACACTGTCCGATGAGAGATGACAGCGACCTGGCACGCTCACCTTGTTTGCAGAGCAAACAGCCAGGCAGAGCAGTGGAGTCAAGCTTACTGTGAAAATGTTCATTGACTAACACGTTGAATAAAGAGGGCCTAAGAAGACATATGAGCTGGTGCTGATTGACAGTGTGTTGGCAAAAAGTGAAATGGTCATGGTTCCCAATCAGAATCTGAGAAAGGGGAAAACATCACCAGCACTCCATTAAGAGGTCTTTGGTGGGCATACAGAAGACCCCTAATGCTGATTATTGCATATAGATATGTGTCAATATGTGCAAGTGCATGTCCTGGTTCACCAACCTGTCCTGTAGCCGGTGTTGTTGAGGTAGACGGCGAATGAGCGTGGCTCGTGCTGAACTTGCCAGGAAGGGGAGGAGCAGTTCTCATTGTTGGTGTAAGTGTTGTGGTTGTGGACGTACTTGCCCGTCAACATGGAGGACCGTGACGGGCAGCACATGGGCGTGGAGACAAAGGCATTGGTGAAAGCTGTGCCTCCATCTTCCATGAGCTTACGGGTTTTATTCATTACCTGGAGAGAACCTGGAGGACAGAGTATAGAGGTTAGTGCTGATTTACTGAACTCTTAATTGTGTACCATGCATTGTTAATAAAAATAAAATAAAAACTGATTGTGCCAATACACACAATGGCAAATGTTATTATTTTAGTAAAATTACAATCACTTTTGTATATAACGAAGGTCTATTTAGATACCTGATCTTTTCTAACTGAATTCTCTGCGAGGCAAATCATTATTATTCAGCTGTTAATAGGCCAGATGGCCATTGTGCTCTGGTGAATGGCCTCTATTTAATATTTAATGTGTGAAGAAAGACCACATACGTGCTGATACAAATGCCCACAAAGACAAAGAAATTTATTAAAGCAGCGTAGCGACCGGAACAACAACAGGAAAAATCACGGAAACAAAAAAGTTTTTTGTTTTAAAAGTAGGGTAATAATAGGCCCAAAATCCATGCAAAGTGAATTGGGCCCATATAATTCCAGGAAGAGCAGAAAGTGTGCCAGCCTTACCCAACTCAACATCCTGGTCGTCAGTGATGATGAGGATAATGTTGGGCCGGATGTTTCTGCGGTCTCTCTGGATGCGACCCCTGAGGCCCTGAGCCCTGGTGGTGGTGAAGGCCCAGCTGCCTGGAGCCCAGTCCAGAGACAGCAGGGCCAAACAAGCCAGCCACTGAATCAGCATGGTTCCCGAAACAACAAGAGACAGGGTGGGTAGAGGCTGAGGATTAATGAAGGCAGGGAGAAGAGGTCCAGCCAGGCCACTCACTTACACCCGTGCAGCTCTCGCAGCCGTGGTCGACTATGAAGAGAGAGAAAGAGAAAAACACATGGACACATTACAACAAGGAACACATAGAAATAAAGTGGGTGGGATAGCAAACATCATTATATTCTAAGAGAGACAGTCAGTGAAAAGCCTCGAATCATTCTAGGGACATTTAATCATATTTACTTCTGAGACATTGTGTGCATCTGCTTACAAATCATACGGAAACACAACAGTTTATCCGAACACCGAGAAGCCAAAAACGCCCTTGATGGTCCACCAAGGAAAACTTATCCAACAGTTCCAACAAAAGTTGCGTGCTGAAACCCCATCAATACCGTCTCCTGTAAACAAAGTGCGTCAACGTCAACTCTACTGACCTGAACTGAAAAACTTGATCACAGAAACCGCACGCGAAGCTCAAGAAACAAAGCTCTCACCTCAGAGGATCCCATAAGTCTCATTGTGATTGGCCTTTTCTCATTTTATTTCACTCTTTCCTTCTGGGTCAGATAACACACACTCACACACGGAAACTCTCTATCTCTTCTGGAGAGCTGCTGTTCAGCCGACTGTGCCGAGACCGCGCCATTGGCCGCCTGCACTCAAACACCCACAGCCACTCTCCTGTGTCGGCCAATCACGGCCCACCTTCCACCTGTCACTCAAAAGTCACCCCCTGGTGAGTCAAGCGTGACAGAGGGCCGATGGGGAGGATGGGACCACACTAGGGGGGAGGGGGTTACGGGGCACGGGAGGCGGAGAGAGGGTTCCGCTACATTAACCCCAATGCCACTGTCGCCAATCACAGATTACCACCGAGTCATCATAGCTCTTTGCAGCCTCTTACTCACTTGCAATGGCACGGTTGGTCATAAAAAGTCTACATGTCCTTTTCTTAAACGCTGCGACATCACACTTATTTAAATCAATTTCAAACGTTGATCAATAAATCCATTGTATCATTATGAGATTGACTGCACAGCTGACTGCAACGGTGATTTAAATTAGCAAGGGGATTTTCAGCAGCAATAATGTATGTGAAAGATTGGATTGTGGGATGAACCATGGCGCCCATAAAAAAGTGCCTCATGGACAGCAATCCCACTGAGTGGCACCATACTGCTCGCTTCCCTGAGTTAATGGCCTGAAAACAAATGGCAGGTCTATGACACCTGAGCCTGGTTGAACCCTACTGAGTACCTCCAGCCTCACTTCCACAAAGGGCCAGTCCCTAATGGCAAAGAGTAGAAACTATAACCTAAAATAAGGGATCATTTACGGTGTCTGACTCATAATGAAAGGCACCTTGGATAACTGTATCCACATTTTATAGGGTGAATTGCAAGGCATTTTTGTCATTAATGCACCGTGTTGACATGCGGCTTTAGTCCTTTCACAGGCCGACATCTGCAAACCCTTGCTCTCGTGGATGTGCCAAACAGATGGCCCTGCATAAGATAACACACCTACAAATTGTCTTCTCTTACCAACACATCAAATGAGTCAAGAGGTGAGTCATGTGTATCCCTTTTTCCACTAGTCTGATGTTGCCTGTGATAAACAGGGCTTCAGACGGAGCTTTAAGAGCACTTTGGTCCGTCCTGCGTTTCAGACGAGCAGTGTCCGGGCCAGCCAGCCCAGTCATCGTGACAGCCCTGTGCAAACATTGGCGCCGTTTGGACAAACACCCCTCCAGCGCAGGGTGACAGAGTGCACAGAACCTCACAGTGAATTACACACACAACACAAACTACTGTACAAACACATGGTGACATGCAGAAACTCAGAAGACACTCGCACACAAGGCTCTCTCCCACAAAAACACATGTGCCTGCTGTGAGGGTCCAAGTCCTCCTACATGAATGGGAAAGGTTCCCAGAAACAAAAGATGCAGCCCAAATCTAGACAAAACTCAAGCCTCTACTTCTGTCAAGCTGTGGAAGACCTGAAATCATCTGTAAACCAGTCAGCCAACTATTGTAATGTTAGCACCCAGCGCAAATTCAATTTTACATGCCAATGGTTTCCAGCAATAGCCTCTTCATGCGACTCAGAGAAGTAAGACTACAGACAAGAAGGCTCATTGTGGAATCTGATACGAGCCTTGTGGTTAGCTATAGTGGTATCAATAGCTACCACTGTCTGAAACGACTGAGACGGCAGGGAAAAAAAAAAAGTGCCACACATAACGACCAATGGGATGCGGGCCGAAGTAACGCATGCAAAACGGCACCGCTGCAGAACAAGCGCACGCCTCCCCCTGTCCTTTGGGCTACCTCCCATCCTAACTCTATTTCACATGATCCACTTTCTTCACGAGGCCATCTGAAGTTCACTTATGAGCGGGAGGATTTCTTGCGGCTCAATGTCTGCCATGTACCCCTGGATCATTTGACAACTGTCCATCTCAAAGTCACCCCTAATCAAAGGAACCACCACTATTATATATTGATGTGGCATCCGCAGTAACCTGACTTCTTCGTGTTAATATGACATATGGAACTTTAAACTGCCGCAGGAAAATGACCGGCTACGTGAGAAGACCAGTGTGCAGAGATTAGCGGCTGCAGTTTGTGGACCAGAGGTAGATTGATGGCAGTTGGCTGGTTGTGTGAAGACCAATGACGCATGTGGGAAGTTTCCCGTTTACGTGGAGGGAAATAAAGGAAGTGACATTACTCCCAATTATAAATCAAGATATTTAACGGACATGTCTTCCTGATACCTTCTCTCAAATTTTTTACTGCCCCCCAACTTTTACAGTTTTTTTCTGCCCCCCAACTTTTACAGCTTAAATACTCATTACTGGTTATCAGGATTAAATGCATATAACTGTATTAGATCAGTTTGTGCGAAACACAATCCCTTGTGAGTGTTTTGTGCACACGCTGATATAAGTGTTATCCTGAGTTTTTGCCTTTAGGCACACTTGGGGATGAGAGGCAGCCGGGAAGGTACCCAGTGCACCCAGCTCAAAACATTGCTGGATGTATTCAAGCCGAAGAGGCAGCTCAAACGCTGCAAATACAAGGAACAACATGAGTAAATATGCTAAAATCTGAAAGTTATTATGTAGTTGGCTTCCAGTGCCACTGCTTCTTACTTGCCTCCGACATCTGATCTAAAATGCATGTTGCCAATTTCATGAACCCCTTGAGAACCTTCTGTGAGAATTACGTTTCATGTAATTTTTATAAACTCTTCATTTTGAATGAGTCATATCAGTATGTCATCTAATGTGATATAAGTAGAACAGGCTTATTCTATACATCTGTATAACAGACAATAGGTCTTTATTCCTGGACAGTCAGAGGACGAGGGAGCGCAATGTTTCTCCTTCCTCATTGTTTTGGAGTGAGCCTTTAAATCCTTTAAATGAGCCTTTACTGTACTCATCATGGTTAAGCTGGAGGAGGAATATTGGGGAGGGATGGGAGGAACGCAAGATGCCCAGGGGTTCAAAAGACTGGAACAAAAAGGCCACTATGGAGTTTTCAGACACACAGCTGCCAGATACATAAAAGATGTGCAATTTTCAGATTAATGGCCATCAACACTAGGGACTTTGAGCACACCTCAACACCCTACCAATCTTTACTTTCATGACAGAAAAGTTTTTCCCCCAACTTTGCTTGCAGAAAACAGCTCTTTCACTTACTGTCCTTTGGCACAGGCAGCTTTGCTCAGTGATTTGGTATGGCTGCACAGACAGCTGTGCTTTGTGCGCTGAGTAAAGCTGAACATAATAGAGTTGCTGCTTGTGTAACCATCCAGGGCAATACTATTTGGCTGGTTGGCAGCTGTGCCCTTCAGTTAGGGCCTCAAACCACACACCCTGCTGCACCCTGACCCTCCTCTGACCCAAGTGGTAATATGGCTTTGATGGTGGCTTGTTTAATCTAACCTCAGCAACCTGAGGCAACCCACACACGGGGGTTAAGAGGGGAAAAGTCTGAGGGAAGAAAAATTGACTGGAGGGGGCTCAGTACAGAGGTATGAAGGTAACAAAAGTCTTGTAAAAGCCTGGTTGTGATTGGCCTGCATATTCTTTTCAGCCATGGCAAACAGGCTGCATCTGGCTTAGGTTCTCTTCAGTGCGCACTGGCATTCTATGTATTTATCAGCTGTCAATGAAAAACAGCAGATGCACTGAGAAGACACATAAAGGAATCATTCTGGAAGAAACCATTGATTGACTGTAATGATCCATGCATCTCTTAAAGCAGAGGTGAAACAAGATGCAAGTCAAACCCAAACCAGATGCCCTGCCCCAGTAAAGTACATCAGTCATTCATAAAAGGCCTATTTATTAAGGACAATGGCCATTTCAAAGCACCTCAAATCCCCTCTTATTCCTGTCCATTCACTCTCTCTCTCTCTCGCTCTCTCTCTTGCTCGCTCCCTCTAAATTTGCCCAGTCCATCTCTAAGGCAGCCAAGTCACAGTGGTACAATGGCAAAGAGAGGGGAATTAAAGTCTGATGACATAGTTTGAATTCTGTATAGGCTGTACTCAAACTATAGGCTCCATGACTAGCAATGACAACAAAGTCCTTTCTTCATACAGTTACAACTTTGTGCAGGAACTCCACTCAGTCGTCTGCCATGACAGAACTGTGGAGAGTGGAAAATTGTAATTTCTGAAACTAGAGAGAAATCATACATATTTAGTTGCAAACTGATTTTAGCGACAAAGCAGTAGAGATACAAAAGAAAACAACAATGTTAGATCTCTTGATTTTTGCTTCAGACCAGTGACATTTTTCAGTGCTGGCTGATTGCTTCCTCTCCATTTCAGAGGGGAAAAAATAATTATTGCGAGGCCTTAGATTAAGGTCTGTCCAAATATTTCTGTAATCCAAGGGAATTCGGCTGGTCTGCGTCCATGAGGACTGACGAGGGCCTTGTGCACTGAGGAAGGCCTGTGTCAGGGCTCGCTGTGCCCGGCAGGCCAAGGGCAGCACATTGTACCAACCAGGACCCGCCCGTCTGCCACACTGAGCTGACTGAAGGAGACCTCTGTGCTGGTTCACTCACTTGGCTGTGGGTATGCACTGGGAAAACGCTCAGACCTTGGTGTTTTCAGACTCTTAACTCCACTGATTTGTTTGACCAAAATGCCCAAATTAGTGTAGGATCTATGACAAAATTCCAGCGAGAAAACCAAGTGCAAGGCAGTGAGGAGAGATCACTGGCTCTTTGTTCCAACATGTTTACGGCTTCACAACTCTTAACCTTGACAGGCACATTCAGACTCTTTGTTACGTCCGTGTCACAACTACAAAACTTCAGATGTTAGAGCTAGAAATGATTCCCATCCTCTGGTATGCGCTGTGTTTGTGGTACAAGGCAGGCCACTTTAATGAGGAAGAATGGCCTCAATTCAGTGAAATGTGAACCTGGAGGGAGTGCGTTCACGGCTATTAGTTAAACCCCTCGTGTTTCTCTCGGACCTGGTAGGAGACCCTTTGTAGTGCCAAGGCTGCCATGCCACCCCATCAATATTATGGATGCATCTTAATGTATAATTAAATGAATCCTGGTCCAAAAGACTTCAAAGTGGGAATGGCTTGCGGGCCACCAGGTGGTCTGTTGGAAATCATGGGGGGGTTAGAGAACGCTAAGAGGGAAATGATTAAAAAACACACAAGGTCATTTCAGAAATGGGGAAGGCTGCCTGTATTTATTTATATATGTGTGTGTGTGCATGCGTGTGTTCCTTTCCTGAAGGTGGTGTGTATATGTAAGTGTTCATGTCCTTAACTATGGACACCCAGTTTGAGGTCTGTATATTCAAGCAAAGGCCTCATGCTGGTAACACTGACAAATGGGCCTTAGGGTGCTTTTTTCACACCTGTGGTTCAGTTAATTTGGTCCGGACCGAGGGAAAAAAAAAGATACATTGTTGCTTTTTTAATCTGGTACGTTCTAATTGATATTTAAAAAACAAACCATGAAGAGTAATATGAGGTTATGCAGTAACTGCAACATCAGGACCCTTACAGAAGTTTATGCAGCACTTTAGTGTTTCTGGTATAAATGTATGCTCTCTCGTGTCACAAAGCCTGAACGTAGAAATAACAGAATAATGATAGATTATAAGTACTATTAGTATTACTGCACTGCAAAATGAGACATGACTGCAAAAGGCCCTTTGCGCTGCCAGATGACTGGTGCGAATGTCGGGGAATGTACAGTATCATGTATTACTATGGGACTGCATACACACACTATTCAATGGATTCAATTTACCTTTGTATGAGGCAAAATACCATGCTGGCATACATACATGTTGATTTGCATAAAAAATATATTAGCCTTAAACAGATCAAATATTCGATCGCTTCCTGAACTGACCTCTCAAACAGAGAGAACCGGGTTGGGGACGGGAGAAAAGAGGGTGAAAGATGGGGGAGAGATTGAACAGAGGGAAATCACTTCTCTGATTTATAGTGCGATATGAAAACATGGAATCACAATCAAAGGATCAGCAGCCACTGTTATAGGATACGAGTCTCAAGCGAGCATTTTCTAGTTAAATGTATTCAAAGCCATGAATGGAAACCATTAGTGATAGACGGCCTCAGATGAATAAATTACAGCGCATTTATATTCCTCCAGCCACTTTCTTGTCAAAACCCACACTCCCATCACAAACACTCTCTCGAGAAGCGAGAGCTGCAGAGAAAGTCAGAGCGGGAGGGAGTAGAATGTATTGCTCACTCACGGGTGGCTTTCTTGTCTCTCTGACTCGTCAAATATACTCCAGATAAATTATTCCTTTGACCACAAAAGAGAGCTATTGCAAATTGCTTCAATGGGTTTCCACTGAGGTAATTGTCAGGAATAAAGAGATTGACTTCTTTTCCATGCAATCAGCTGGTGGCACAGAGAAACAACGAGAAAGAGAGAGAGCGAGCAAATTCAAGTCTGAAGGATTATTTCTGTGAAAGCTCAGCAGTTTACCAAGTTCAATAGCATGTAAGGTTCACTGAATACTGACTTGAGTGTGACTTGAATATATATGGAGGAAAGTGACAAGGCAAATAAGACCTGCGTTGTTGAGTTTGAACACAACTAGTAACTGAAATGTATGTCATGAGGAAGACGTGGGATTTGTTTTCTATATGCACTGATTACTAATTGACATAATAATACAGGACCAGCTTAAAGAAACTGATCCACTGTTTTCCTAAATAAGATGTTGACTTGATTTCGGAAGCAAAGGGAGTACAAGGTAGAGAAATGTTTTGCTTACCTTTTCCACATCTATGATTTGTATCAAATTCAACCAATAAACACATACCCAATTATCAGCTCAATCACCATCTAACTGCTGAGAAAAAGCTAAGTGAGCTATACGTTAGAAATAGTAAAAATAATAATTTTACACTGAATGATATACTTGCTACAGAGAACAGACAGACAAAGTAGCCAAGGATTTATCTCTCTATTAATTGAAATGAAATGCTTAATATCACAGCACCGGTGCTATCTTCGTACAGTTAGAACCAGCTAATGCAAGTGAGTGAAATATGAACAGGGACAGGCATTCAGCATTTAACAAGCTCCTTTCAAAATGAGAAGAAAAAAACAAATCAATTCCAAGTAGCAAGCAATCAATAAAAAGAAAGCGAAGAGGGAGATTCCTCAGGGTGAGGTGGCAGCAGCTCAGTCAGCAAACCCCAGTTAAGTGTAGGGCTGCTGCCGGCGCATGAAACTAAACACCCCTAAAATGTGGAACATGTGTAGGCATATTCTCTGGGAACGGTAGACAAACATAGACCATGAGAACCAGCCTGCGTGACCCTGGATGCCATAAACAAACGTCTCCACAGCTGTGACACACCAACATGATACCGCTCATAAAAAACGCATTGGTCTGATTGCACCTGTGCCTGTTCGCCACTCCCCTCTGCCCAGGCCCGTGGGCATATATGCATGCGTATATTTGGATGTCATACACTCTTTGTGTGTGCATTAGTCATTCACTACAACAGCCAGAGTAAGAATCGGTCAGACTCGAACACAGACAGACACGTAACCTGTAATTTGTACACAGGAGAGCTCTCCTTTCCATTGCCTCTGGCTCAGTGTGCGGCTTTCCACAGCATGTAGTAACGTCATTTGTAATTGAATGAACTTTATCCTGCACGGCGAAAAATTCCAGATCTTTGTGCATTGCAAAATATCTACTGAACGACCAGTTTGCTAACCAAGCATAAAACAGGAAGCTTACCCCTGCAAATGCTTCCCTTCCTTTACGTTTGAGCCAAAGTTGAAGGAATGCAGTCAATGCATCATCCCGACATGTTCAAGAGACACCAGCCAAACCCGGCTGAATTTGCCACAGGCAATACAAGGAAAGCAAAGCAAGGACGATGTGTGGCATGCAAGGCTGGACCCTGTCGGTACAAACAAAGTAGCTCAACCTTTAAAACAACAACTGTTCTAATGGGCCACTCTGCATCCACAAGGCAAAGTCGGGCCCGTAAGTAAAGGGCAAACAGGACCAGAGGCTACCGGTAGCACATGGCCAAGTCCACACATATGAGTGTTTGTGCGCGCGCGCACACACACACACACACACACACACACACACGCACGAGGGCAGAGGAGGGGAGCGCTGGCAGAGGCTGAATGTGTTTGCCCGCTCCAGGGGAGAAGGGAAAGAAAGGGAGCAGAAGAGCTGAAACAAACGCATGCTGGCTTCTATTAGTCGAGCTGTGGAGCGGGATGGAGGGGTGAGGAAATGTATTCATTCCTTCTGCCCCCCCATCCATTCCTATCCCTCCAACCCTCCCACCCCATTATCTCCATTCTGGAAAAGCAGCGGATGAAGGGGACAACCCCCCAGTGGCAGCACTTCTCCCTCCAAACTTACGCCGACGCATTCTGACGGCTGCTTAATTGTACGTGATACAGGCAGGGCCCTTTCTCTGTCAAATCTAAAACAGATTGCTTCTCCCTGGGGAAGGGATTATTGGACAAGAGAGATGACAAAGCAGGGACAGTGCAGCGCTCTGGGGGGTGGAGGACGGAGGGGCTAGTGGATAGTGTGTGTGTGTGTGTGTGTGTGTGTACACGTTTTTCTATGTTTCTCTTTTGTACATGCCTGTGTCATAAGAAGATTATGTTTGTGTCCATGTGTTTCAAATACGGGCACGTGTGAGTGACAGCCGAGAACGTGTGCGCGAGATCCAGCCTCTGATCGCCATTGGATCGCTCTGTCCACCTCGAAAGCGCCACTCTTTTATCACATGTTCACACCTCCCTTTCTCTTATCTTGGCCTCTTCTACTTTATCCCTCTTCCCCCTCTGTGTCTCTCTTGACCCAGCTTTCTCTTTCTCCATCTTAAGCCCATGCTGCATCTGTGTGCACTGACAGTTTGAACAAAAGCAGCTCCGGACATCACAGAAAAAGCATTGAAATCCTCTTTCTCCCACTCGCTGGCTCAAAGCGCACATTAATGAATAAGGTCTAACACCAATCTCAACATTACAAGGACCTGGTCAGGGGTCATTCCTGGCGGTTGCATAGCTGAACCATCTATTGAGAATGTACTTTCCCATACAAACCACATCTCTTTCAAATCAGCCGCAGAGGGTTAAGACAATGACAAGGGGAACAATGCCAGACGACAAAAAAAAACTAAAAAAGTGAAGCATCAAATGTACGTCTGGTTTACCGGTCTCTTTAACGTGTGCAAGGACTAGATTGAAGGTCGGAGGGTCAGGCATTCCTACCAATGATGCGCTGAATGTGATGTTTGCATGCCCTGACCTTTACCGCCCAAATGAGAGGCTGAACAAACACTTGGGGGTGCTATTGTGAGCTCCCAAATACCCCAAAATAGATGCATGCAGTGCATCTGTGTGGGCATCTCAATATGCGCACGGCATATATATAGTCAAGGACACGTCTGGTGTAAAGGCTGCACGTTAGTGCATGGAAACTCCATGGAAATGTTTGATCAGCGAGGACAACAAAGGAGCTGAGAAAGTGGCTGACTCATCTAAAGATAGCCTGTCGAGATCACGCGTAAATAAAAGAATGCCAAATGCTCACTGTTCAAATACTGGTCATTTGCAGTGATAGGACTGTGCAATCTACTGCAGCGCTACTATGCAATCAGGCTCGTATGAGGAACACTATCATTAAGCTGAAGAGATAAACAAGTGCCGGAGGAGAGGGTGGTTTAGGAAATCTTTTCTTAACATACTTGCACACAAGAGAACACACACAAACTACAGTTATAGAGCATCTTTTTATGAGAGATGGAAAATGTGAGGAACAGGACATTTTAGTCTTCCAAAGCAAAGATGTTGAATATTTCAGGGAGTAACTTATTAAATCGTCGGCCAGTTTAAAAGATTAGGTGCAGTTTGGTGAAAAAGAAAATCCAGTTTTCTAAATTCTAAAGTCCTTTTTTATTGGCCCCATGCATCCGTTTCCTACTGGAGGACATAAATTCATCTGCAAGGCTTTCAATTTTACTACAAACCAGAACACCCTGTAATGATAGAATTCATAAATGTGACTTCTGTCAGTGTAGGGTCAGGTTAAGAAAGTAAAATGCGGCATAAGGACAGTCTGGCTCGGCTGAGATAAAATTATGGTGCTGATCTGGAGGTAATGAGAAAGAAAGAATGGGAACGGTTCACTACTACACACATTAGTTATATTCAGCAAATGTATTTGAAAACAAATGCCCTATTTATTTTTTTACAATAATTAGTCTGCCTTTGACCTTGTTCATCAGTTGGCATGTATGAAGTCACGCAAGATGTCTGGGAAGTCTCTGATTCACTGTGGCTGGCATTTAAAGGACACACACACACACACACACACACACACACACACACACACACACACACACACACACACACACACACACACACACACACACACACACACACACACACACACACACACACACACACACACACACACACACACACACACACACACACACACACACACACACACACACACACACACACACACACACACACACACACTCACTCTTTTGGTCCCGTTTGTACAAATAATGGTAATCACAGATAGTACCTCTGACTCTTCCCTTACACTCAGCCACTCACCATACTTATCAGAAGAATGAATTACTTAACTTATTGCTTTCACTCACAGTTTCTCTCTCTCACACACACACACACACACACACACACACACACACACACGCCACAGTAAATTCGAGTGACGGCAGAGCCGCTACTAGAACAACGTTTGTCTTGGCAAGCGGCTACCCCCCAGAACCTAATTATTTTCAGCAGCTGCTGCTCTTGTTTGTAGCTCAGTGAAGCTAAACTGTTTAAAGGATCTCCCTTCTCTTCTGAGCTGGCAGTCAGCGCAGCCTTTTAAAACGCCCCAAAGCTGCTTTGCTGTGCTCTGGGTAGGGTAATCAGAAATTGAATCTAAACGCTTCCAGGTGAAACTGAAGTGAAGGGAAGATTTATGGATCAGCCTCGTCAACACTGAAAGTTTGACGTTAGGCTTCTTCATATTTCTCTGGCTTTTTCATTCACTTACGCATATTGGCAGTGGCATTATATTGAAATATAAGCCGGTCGGTTACATTTTCCCCAATTGTGTCTGGCACAGGAGGTCGGCTTTGAACGGCACCGCAGCATCATTTTGCCAACACTAGTAAAACTTCTCAAGTTTTGGTGGACTGGTTGAGAAGTTGAACATATTGATCCAACAACACGCAATAAAAAATAAAGAGTCCCAAGTCACTCACTTGATCCCTAAAATAGAGGAAATGTAATAACATATCACACTTGGCTAAATCCGAGCTCACCAGAAGCATAAAAATATATTTAGAGACGAGTAAAAAATGATGTGTTACTACAGCATTTCAAATGTTCTAGCATCAGATGCAATTTTATGTGTAAGTTTAATTTCTCTCCTGTTAATACAGAAAAAAAATATCTATGATTTAAAGTTATATCTCTGTCTAAAATTCAAAAAGACGATCAACTTACTATTGGACAAAAAAAAAACGTGTTAATCATTCATACACCCCAATTTTGTACGCACGTCTCCACTGGCCTTAAAGCAGCAGTCATGCCAACCTATTGGTGGTTGTGTTACATACTTCAAGTAACAAGCAGGAAGTGTAGCTGAGGCTGGTTCACCAAGGTAAACACTAATTCACACAACAGCAGCTTTCACCTATACAACCTCCTCTCCTCTCAGCCGTTCACAGCTGCACAATCTCCATTTGCAAACACCGCACACACACACACACACACACACACACACACACACACACACACACACACACACACACACACACACACACACACACACACACACACACACACACACACACACACACACACACACACACACACACACACACACACACACACACACACACACACACACACACACACACACACACACACACACACACACACACACACACACACACACACACACACACACACACACACACGCGCACACACGCACACGCAGTGCCTGAAGCTAGGTATAAATACTATACATCATATTGGCAAGTTTCTCTTCTCACTTGACTTGAGTTAAATAGCTGAAGTGAGGGGTACATTCTGAGTCTGGCGCTCTGCTCAGCTCTGACAGTTTGTCCGGAAAGCGCTCTTCAGCAGCTCATCCATTTAGCGTATACTGACACGTTCTGCCAGAAGTGCACTCCGAATAAGATTTATGAAAAAAATGATCTGGGATGAAGTGAGGGTATGATAAATGCCACACTGAGTTTTGGGAATGTGGAGAGAAAAAAAAAAGTGTTTTCATTTTCTATTATCAGATCTGACAGAGTGACCAAGGAAACAATTTATCTTCACTCAAGATTTTAGGATAAAAGAAAAGAAAGAAAATGAAATACAGATATTCAACCTTGTCCATATTATAATGCATAGGGTTCCCTCACAAACACAAGCTTTTGCAAATCTAAAGTAGTTTCCTTCACTTTCAAACACCCTGCATTCAGAAAACCAGACATTAACAGATGGGTGCTTATGATTGGGGAAAAAATGACATTAATGGAATGTGCTGCCTTCTAATCCCTTGAGACGGAGGAATTTGCGACGAAAGGGAATTCCTGTCATTCAGGGGGGAAACTATGAAGACCAGCACACACAGAGCTGCTGTGCAGGAAACACAGATTCCCTGCACTTGTAGAGTCCCGCTCCTGACTGCATGCTGCATCAGAAATGCACTGCCAACTGAACAAACTAACAGGCACAGACTCTGTAAAAGCAGTGGAAAATACAAAATAGACAAAAATAAATATGTGAAAAAGTTGCAAAGTACCTGAAAGGCAGGAGGAGAGCAGAGTGCTGGCCAAGTGAGAGGCAAGCCAAGGTTTCCTCTCTTGAGTTCTCTTCTTGCGTTTCTTCCCCGGGTCTCCCCTCGCTCATAGATGGGTTTGTGTCTTGGGCTGAAGAGTAGAGGGGACCACACAGCTCCTGGAAGACAACCTCTCTCCTCTAATCCTCTCTCCGATGTGATGACACTCTCTAACCTCGACCATCTGTTGAAACACGTCCCGGAGCAGTCAGCACCGCGCTGTGTCAAGAACCCCACTCCCCTGCCCAATCACAGAGAGGCTGCTGGGTGGCTCCTTGCTGCCAGGAGGCAGGGACAAGGACACAGCTCAGCGCTGAGGGAGACACACACACACACACACACACACAAGCAGTCACGAACACACACTCGCCGACACTCTACGAGATGGAAGCAAGAAAACCCCCAGTCATCGTAACCCGAGAGGCAGAGTAGGAGGACGGGACAGGGAGAGTGAGAGGAGTGGAGAGAGAAGGAATGGGAGGGGAGAGAGGGAGAGAGAGAGAGAGAGAGAGAGAGAGAGAGAGAGAGAGAGAGAGAGAGAGAGAGAGAGAGAGAGAGAGAGAGAGAGAGAGAGAGAGAGAGAGAGAGAGAGAGAGAGAGAGAGAGAGAGAGAGAGAGAGAGAGAGAGAGAGACAGAGCATGTTTAAGTGGTAAAAGCAGGGTTAGATAAGAGGAATATGGAGATAAACTATGCTCATGCTTTATATTACCTTGCTGGAAATGTTACAATTCTCACACAAATCTTAAGACTGAAACCCCATGCATGCACACACACACACACACACACACACACACACACACTACGTGACCCTCTGTCCCTGACACCTTTCCTCCAATTCATCTCCCTGCAGCCACAAAGTATATGGTCTAAATTATCAAACTAAAAAAGCAATAAAATGCTGTATTGGCCATGTGGTGGGAATGCTGTGGGCCCTAAACTGTTACATCTCCAGGCACAGGAGCACCGGCAGCAGCCCTCACACCTTTGTGTGATAAATCCTTACAGTCCCTCGGCTGCATTCCTGCCCTTCACCACCTATTGCCTTAAGTTAAAAAGGAGGGCAGAGGGGAAACACTAAAATTACAAAGCTAAGGAAAGAGTAAGATAGTCAGAGAAAGAAAAGGAAAAGAAGTCAAGATAAGAGGGGGGAGGGAGGGGGTTACGGCTAGATGACAGCAAACTGATAAAGCAATTTACCATGTACTATCAACCTTTCCACATTAACACCATTACCGGTGCATTTCCTAAATTAATCAACCAATTTTCAACCCATTCATGCCAAACACCGGGGACATTAGGTGAGAAAGGCTGTCACATTAATCATTTTGTGGAACCACTGTCCTACTCACTGATCCATTAAAAAAGGATTACAAGACCCTGATGATATTCAGGAGCAACTTCAAAGGCAAACCCTAATGAGTTAATACCCATCTGATATCTGACAGCATCACAATGAGTTAATCAGAGGTGTGAAACACTAAAGAAAGGCTTCTAAGTGGTTCATTTACATTCTTTAGGCGGCAGCAACATCCTGGTCTCTGTTTCAAGTTGCCCTTTGATAAATACTATGAAGTTCAAACAGGTCTATTAATGAGGACTTTGATCGTCTCTCCAACTGACCCTTTACCAATGGTTCAGATTGTCCATATGAACATATTTATGGCTACTTAAAAGCGTTTTCAAAAATGGGTTTACTTATTTTCATAAAAAAATAGCCATGTACTATGGTACATGGTCTTGTACAGAGTTTGTTGCATCCTAAAATGATTTGTATATTGCATGACCCGACTGTTTAAGTTGCATACATGCTCTGCTGTAATACTGCTCAGAAGTCACATGTGGATCAGCTTTCCATTTTAATTTGATTGACACAAACAGCAGAAAGAATCTCACACTTCTTTTCAGTGGGTGCTCCCAGTTATATTCCCCTCAGGTTCACATATGAGGATATTGGATTAGACTAAACAAAGCCTATTTTCACCAGGGAGACGTGAAACTTTCCCCAGCTTGGACTGATGTTTGAAACGGGGACAGCGGTGAGGGAGAGAAAGGGCCTTGGGGGGGAAAGAGCTCAAATTAGATTAACTAAATTCACAAAGACTGTCCCCAGCCCCTCCTGCATGGCTACACACATCCCAACCCACACCTCCAGCCCCAGCCCCCATTCTCACGGCCGAGAGGTTTCCAAAGGGCCTTCAGGCAGACCAGGGGCGACCAAATCCCTGTGCTCTTTACTGGATTAAAGATGGCTGCCCCACTGGGGGAGAGGGGCTGTTTTTTCACAAACTGAGCACATCTGTAAACATCATAAATCCATGCAGGCAGAAAAAGGTTATCAGGCTGAGTTTCTGTCAGGGAAACATCTACAGCCAGGGCCCATCAAGAAACCAAACTTGTGAGAGTCAGAAACTGGTCATCCACCTTGTGTCAACACACATCATCTATATTGCATGACCACTCTTAATCTCCATTTTCACTTCCGCTTATGGACACAACAGCAACAAAAGCAAGGGTAGGGGGAGGTCTATAAAATGGCCTCATCTTATGAATGACTGAATGACCTGCAGGGGGGCCAGAGGTTCTCTAGTAGCCTCCATTCACTCTCCTTCTCCCCATCCTCACTTTGCAAAGAATTCACCAAGACCATCACGGTGGTTATCTAACACAAAGATAGCTTTCAGGTGACCAGTTCTCTTACTTTAGACATCTCTGATTGGGTCCCCCATACCGTATGACACCATTGTCTCTTGTCCAGGCATTACTCTTAAACTGGAGCCAAGCTTCATCACATCTCCAACTCACTTCCCCCCTTTTCCTTCCAACCTTCCAACCATCAGTTGGGCCTGCAGGTGCAGGCAGAGGCCAGTGTTGGGGGGCTACTTGGCTCACTAGCCCCATTCTCTATGCCTGAATGAGATACATAGCGGTGTCATAGCCGTGATCCGGCCTCTGTGCCAGTTTAGAGTGCTCGGACTGAAGCTGGGGGATACAGCCATGATGTGGAGGAAGGCAAACCTATGGGTGTCATTGTTTTGTGCTTCACAGCATTTTAAGTGCCAAGCACATGGCTACAGCCATGCTGACCTCCCTGTGTAATGCAGTGCTGTAGGCTCGTGTCAGATGACTGAGGGTATCAAAGCATTGAACGTGTCAGCTGATCCGTTTGAGTCCAGATGTAAGACACTGGAGAAACTATATACATCAACTAATTAAGTGCAAACTCAGGGAGCCGTGCTTATGGCCACATAAGACAAAACTGTTAAACCCAGTTTGTAAAGCAAGGTACTCCACTGTGTTGTTGTTCCTCAGTACTACATTTGCTCTGGTCCTGCTGGCTCCCAGGACCCCTTACACTTCAGGGGGTTGAATCAGTGTCATCTCAAGTTCATGCCAGAGGGCCACAGCTGAGAGCTGGAGATGACTGGGTTACAGCAGGAAAGCAGGAGAGGACACGCACAGTTGGTCATGAATGTACAGAGCCGGGAGGAGAAATGAAAGGCAGGAGACGGGAGGACAGAGGGGAGATAGGAATACTTTAGGGAAAGAGGGGCGGCAAGGTTAAAGGAAAAATAGAGAGGGAGAAAGTGGGGAATGGACAAGGAGGAGGAGGAGGGGTCTCTGTGGTTCAGTGACAGCTGAACACGCAGCACATGCATGTGGAGGGAGCTCTACTCATGCCACCCTTCTGCTGTGCCATCCATGTGCCCTTGTACTACATGTGATTTAACACACATGAAAACCACACAACCACGCACACATGCAAGGCAGCATCTGTCACAATGTAACCAATTGGCAAATTCTTAAAAATGATTGTATAACCAGAGTAAACTAAAACTTAGTAGCATTAAGGCACATGTGCTATCTTGGATTCAAGTGGAGGACTTGAAGGTTCTTCAACTTTATTGAGCTACCAAAAAGTTACGTGTGTTTTACTAACTCAGCTGCAAAAAAACATGTAAATTATGGTTACTACTGGTATGGAGCTTGGTTACTAATTTGTAAATAGCTTAATTGAGCTATTATCCTTATCTATTCACAAAGAGTTGTTGGTTGAACGTAAACATGCTTTGTGTGTGGAGCATTTATATTCAAGGTAATACATAAACACTGAATAACACAGTACATCATGAGGCTTTTTTTTTACCTTATAAAGGTTGCCAGTCATTGGTACAATAAACATCATGGTTGACACCTTTTCTTCAACAGCCACTATCAAGCAGCTAATGAGTAGTGCTGCAGACAAAGGGAAAACACTAACACATAATGAAGTAATTAACAGTAACCTGAGATCAAGGGTTAGGTAATGATGATAGGATTTAGAGGTCTCTTAATAATGACATCCACCAACATATTTAAGTCAGATGACAGATGTGCTGTCGTCTCTCTGTCAGATGTTTACATAATTGTCAACCATGGCCACCAACCAGTGTAAAGAGTGTAAAAGCCAGTTTTAGCTTACAATGGAAGATTGTATTGCATTTCAATAACATAATCTAATTTTAGGGGTCTTTAGTAATACTTACAATTCTTCATTGAAAGCAATTGTTTCCATAAGCTTTTACGTTACAATCACACATGTTGCTTTTTCCAGCTTCGCCAAACTGCAGTTGACTTAATTCTTCTGCAGATCATTTTGGATCTGAAGATTATAACTTTGATTTCCACTTTTGATTTCCAAAATATCAAACGACAGGTTGTAGCATTGGTAATGACAAACAGGTGCAAATACTTGCTAACCTCCAAATATCTAGTTCAAAAGGAATGCAGCCTATATTGGATAACTCTTGGCATGGAAAAAGGTAAGTGCATCCAGATTTCCAAATAACAACAACTTTCAGCACAGACTGATTCATAGACTCTTACTAGCTGCCAGAGGCACTTAAGAACACACAGACGCCCTTATTGATCAAGCCTTTAAACACTGTGTGGCAAATAGGGGGCCCCATATCCTTTGAATCCATGGAAAGATTAATCAAAAGCCCATCTTATACATATTTTAATACCATGTTCCGTTAAAAACAGTATCTATAATCCAAAATTCAATGATAGTCTAGTACAAATCCTGTAGGAATCGGATGGACCACCCAGGGAGCTATCTTAAAGCAGGATTAGGATGTTCCAAGAACCTCTACAAAAGTTAGGAAAAGATAGCGAGAGAAACCAGTCCTATCATCCCCCTGAATCACAGGATGACGGAAATGATTTGGGATAGCCTTAAGGTTCAGAAAATGGGTAAATGGCTGGGAACCAGTGCTGTAAGCCATGAAGATATGAGACAGATACAGCGGAGAGATACTGATCACTCTCCCTGGGTCCAAGCAAGTAGATGAAAGACATTCTGACAGCTAAGACAATGGTGGTCATGTAGCAACCAGGTTGAAAAAGCAAAGCCCCAGGGACCTTTAAGACTGCAATACAACTGAATCCCACTTTTACATTTGTCAGTCAGACAAAAGCGTTTCAAAAAGTGAACACAATTGAGAACATTAGTAAGACAACCGGCAGCACTTATCATACTGGAAAAGCAGCAGTGGTACAAAAATGGGTTGTTCTTGAAGTATTAAGACATCTTGATGTACACACAAGATTGAAAAAATATATAACAGTGGTTTTCACTTGGAACAAACTATGAACCGCAGTGTGGGTCGGGTAACCTTCACTCAAGAAGAAATCGTGGTGCAAAATTCAACAATTGAAAATCTTTTCAGCCATTGCATTACAGGCAATTTCCCCCCAATTCTGGTGCTCTTTTTCTGGGCTTAAGACAGTTACCACACATGCCAGGCAGTCGGGCCCTACTTCTGTTTCAGACATCATCATTTGGTACACGATGTTGCTGGATTTTGTACAAAAACTGTGTGTGTATAAGAAGTTAAATTTCCGTATGAAATACGGTTAAGCCCCACCTGAATATGAACCCTTTTGCTGGACCTATCAATAAGCCAACGATATAATTAAATCTCAACAAAGAATGTGTTTTTACCTCAAATATATTTATAAGAGATGAAGGAAAACATGAAGACTTTCCCTTCATGACTTCACAGAGGCAACTTAGTTTCTTGGAAAGCAGGAAAATCTGCTCCAACTGTGTTTGTTTACAATGATATTCTCGGCGAAAAAAAACAGGCCAACTCTTTGTTGACTTCTACAAAATCCCCCCAAAAGACATTGAGAGAAGGCAGTAATTGTTGTACCGGTAATAAAGCCAGTGTCCACCTCCTTCCCGTCTCTGAGCTTTTGGGAGTCTCACTCTCACCGAATAGTGCTTCGTTTCCGGAGGCCTGACTTGCTAATCCTCTCAGGCGAGAAGGTGAAAGGCAGGAACAAGGAGAAAGAGGGAAAGCTGTACGTGGGAAGGAAGGCCTATGCATGCTACAACATTCAAAATGCCTGGTTGAAAATAATCCCATAAAGCATGCCGCCAGTAGCCTGTTGAGAGAGAGAATTAAGATTTGCGTCGGGCAGATAGGCCGTTCAATTATCCCCTCAGAGGCCTTCACTGGCCCCGGGCCACGGTAAGGACAGCATTTTCATTTGTCAACAGAATGTGGCAAGAACAAGGGAGGTAGGGTTAGAGCATACAGAGCATGTTGAATATACTGTAGTAGCTTAATGATACATTAGCTCCCGTAAATGAAAAATAGCACCATAAAAAAAGAAGAAATAAACTGACAAGCCAATAGACATCCACTGCAGCACTGGTATCCATATGGAAAACTTGAGTACACACACACACACGTCTAATTAGAATACAAACTATGTTTTCTGTTCAGTAAGATGAAAACACAGGGATGTGGCTGCGGCTTTTAACAGGGTGTTTGTTGGGTTCCCGAGCGAGGGGAAGCGCTGCGGCTCGGTGTGATTTGTGATTCGCACGCGGGTGGCAAGAGAGGCCTTTTAATCTGTGTCCCGGAGTCCGTTTCCTCTCTCTGGGAGAAAATCAGCAACATGAACGGCTCACCACTACACCACTGCACCACCACTGGGATGTTTATGACCCCGCTGAAGGGCCACACAGCGCAAGAGATCATTTGTATGAGAAAAGGTACAAGAGCAGTACCCTCCCCTTCTCTAAGCTCCCTCATTCAGCCTCCTTTTCACACTCGGGCCCTCTCACCGTCCACTCTGCCCTTTACCCATTTCAACTCGCTCGGCCTTCTTTACTTCATTTAAGATTTTACCATTTCCTTACGACCCATCTCGGGTCTCACGTCATGCCATTGGTTATTAAAGAATGGCAAAAAAAATAAAGACGGGACAGTTTTTGAGAGAAGACTACAGGAGCCAGGTTTCCAACAGGTGCAAATTCCAGTGATGCCTGTGTGCGTTTGGACACTATTGTGTCTCTATACACCTGAGCCAACTGTGATGGGCAGCAGAGATGTCTGACAGGTAGGTGTGTGTGTGTGTGTGTGTGTGTGTGTGAGAGAGAGAGAGGACAGACAGAAAGTTAAAAGCGAGCAAATATCAGATTTATATTATGTGTTATATTAAAGCTAATACAAACAAACCCTTTTATCGTCATGTATATTTAATTACACTTATTATACATGTATAAATTGCTGTGGCTTAATCGCATTAAACTGTAACACACACCCAGATTCCCATTTCACGGTCATCCTGCAGACTGTGGAGTGTGGAAACATGCACCAGACAGCCCATCCCAGAGGAGAATTCAGAGTCTGGGGCGGTGTGGGTGGGTGAGCACTCATTTGAAGAAAACTCCCAATAATCCAATTAAGCACATAATTTCCTTTAGTACACAGGAGTTGAATCAACTGTCAGAAAGCAGCCGAGTCAGAAAAAGTGAATAGCGTAAAGAGTGGACAGTGAAAAGAGTAAGAAAAGGCTTTTCTGTGTACTGTTCAGCTGCTGCAGTGAGCAAAATGCAAACAAAGCTTTAGAGAAAGAGGCTTTAGATCTCAGCAAACATGGCGGGGCCTCCCGTGCTCCACTTTGTCTGCTGTCCTGCTTGGCTGGCGCTCAGCTCTCTTGTCCAGGACGAGCCTTTAGTAGAGATCCCTTGACCAGGAGCCAAGCTGCCTTTCACAGTGTGTGAGTGTGTGCGCACGCGTGCTTGAATATGCATGAGAAAAGATGGGGCTCCTCTACTGTGTTGTGCGCCGTTTTATAACTGGCCTCATATTCACAAAGAAAGACAATGAAAAGAGGGAGAGAAATAACAGGGAACGTAGCAATATAAATTACACTATGTGAAAGAGTGAGGACATACATAACATAAATCATAAAGTTTAGTTTCTAAGTAGATTTCCTCCTTTCTTAAATTACACTCATACAAAGTTGTTTCAGTGAACGTACCCCTGCAAAGAGAGGGACATTAGAGGGGAGAAAAACAACACAGGAATTTAGAATATCCACCTAGTAAGCGCTTATCTTCCCTCTTCAGGGATGGAATCTCAGCCACAATGACGAGTCCAAGAAGGAGGAAATGTGCATCATCTTGTGAATATTTTTCTGCGCATGTTTATAGATCTTTGAGCCAATTTGCTGAGATGCACATCTCTATGAGCAACATATTTCAATTTCTCTTTTCAATTTGATATTAAATGGGTATCATAACATTCTGGAGACACAAAGGCTTACTAAAACATAACTTCAGATGAGGAGGTAAAGATAGAAACAACGTTAATAAAGCCCTGTGTTTTCTCTTCTCCCCGTCCCTCCCTTCATCCCTCCTGTGTTGGTGAGAACGTTGATCTCTTGAATTTCACCAAGACCATGATAACGCTGCCGAGTGCTCACTGAATTATTGCGGGCAACATTGGCACAATTTAAAGCTACAGGGGCGGATCAAATATTTGATCAAATTGAATAAGTCAAATTGAATCATGGCAATCATCACAGTAAGTAAAGATATGGAAATCTAAGAAAGTGAAAGCAAATAAGAAACAAGAGAAGAAAGGAGTGGAGATCACCTGGAAAAACACAAACATTATCACAGTATTAATGTATCATATAAGAACTTTAATTAGATAATATTGAATATTATAATGAATGAGATATTTCCCAGACCGGAAGATAAAAAAGAGGAACAAACAAAAGAAATTTAGAAGAGAGGCAGCAAAGAAGGTATTAAAAAACACAAATGCCTCAATTTGTGTAGCCCAGGCCTAATCTGTGAAAAGGGGTGCTCGGTGTTTCTTTTTCAAGCTTTCATATCCGAAAAAGAACCCCTCTTAACTCCTCATTCTTCATTTCCTGTTCGTGTCCGGGGTCCAGATGGCCAAAGGATCCAGAGAACATCCGTAATGGAATAACTGAAGACTTTCATGACTGAGCCGGTGCCGAGCAGGATGAAGTAAGTGGGAGGTAGAAGGATTTGTATCATAACAGTACATGTCCAGCTTCTTTTACCCATAAATCATCAGCTGTATTTTTGCAAGCAACCCGATAGCGGATAGGTTAGAGCGCATTACACAACAGTAAGTCTCCGGTTCGATTCCCGGCTGGCCAGACCGCTTGCTGATAGTGATTCCTTTACTCCTTTTCCCAAAAGTCCTATCTCTCTCCACTGTCACTGTCCAAAAAAAGGCAAAATAAAAAAATCTCACTTATCTAACACAGCTAATTAACTCAACCGTCCTGCAGCTGAACTCTGAGGGTTCAATCCCCCCACGCCCCCCAAAAAAAGGAAAAATAATGTCTAATTTAGTACAGTGATGAATGTGTTTAGCTTGGTGTCAGACTTGCTGAAACCATACACGTAAGAAAGAAAGGGATAAAACATGTTGAAGGCTTTATGGACCCCATGCCACATATTGTACACCACTTGAGCTGACGGTGAAATCTAAACTGTACGCTGACTGAATCAAAAACAGTCAGAAATATAATAGCCTATAGCTTAGATAAACATGCTTTGGGAATGCCAAAACATTACCGCCATTGAAGACTTTTCTGCACTTGACTAATCCCATCCAGGTATGTTAAGAGCATGACAGATAGCAACTGTCAACTTTACAGTAGACAGTCACGTATTCTACTAAACTGACACTTTATGATCGAAATGAGTGTACCAGCAACAAAAGGCAAACAGTAACAAAGAAAGGAATCTTTCTCATATTCTACTTTTATTACAAAAGTAGAATATGAGTTTATTTTTCTAGATCTGTATTGCATCGTGTCAAAACATTTCACGGTTGTTACACTCTGTTTCCCAAAGTGTCAATGTAATATGTTCTGTTGGGGAATAACTGTCACGGAAAATGGGATCATAGATGGCCAAAGAGATCAAAGCAGTTTATGCCTTTTTGCGAGCGGATGTATAATCCAGACACGCGCTGCAAACCCAGTGATATAGCAGGTAAAATCATTCCATTTTGGAAAGCTGTCTGATTCCTGTCTTGGGGAAGCAGTCACTCAGCGCAGCCACAAGTATGTAGAGTCAAAAGGTTTGACAGAAATTGCCTATAAAATACGCTCTGTGCACTTTCCACATCACATCACGTTTGCCATATGAACCCCGTGCTCTTGGCATCTCCTTTAATGACATTAAACAATGGTGTTCCATGTCAAACAGCAAGTTGGTCCTCTCGCATCAGCGGCCAAATAGAAATCACAAGCTCAAGTTTATATCCAAGTCAAAGAAAACAAGGCTGCTGGCACCACAAGAAATGTAGAAATCTGGATCAGCTGGAAGTCAAGGGGCTTTCACTTCAACGTCTTCACTACCACAATTAAGACTTCATAAATATATTCCAGAATATAAAACACTTAAAATTGAACCATTTTGCGCTGCTTTTGACTGACAAGGCCACTACACTAAGACTTACTCACAGACACACACAGCAGGCAAACAGAGTGTGTGTTTGATGCCAGTGTGCTGTACACAAGCCAAACCTTTGGAGTGAATTGTCAAGGGCATGCAAATCCAAGCCATGGAGTCCATCTGGAATGGAGCAGAAATGCCACTATTTACAGCTATACATAGAACAAATAAGGACCACAATCAGAGTGATAATCCCTCAACAATGTTGCAGCTTTGCGGCATTACTTAATGTTCCACAAGAAGACTTGCAGGAAACATCCTGATCCATCTAAGTATCACGTTGTTCCTCTCAGATAAACTGACCCTGAGCACATTGTAATGTGGTCAGAGCGGTGGGGAGGGCACGTGACCCTTGACCTGGGTTGGAGGAGTCAGAGAGAACTGGGATTAGTAGTTTATGACACTTTAGTCATGGACTTTCTCCAAATCCCCCTCGTCTCAGCGAGTCCTCTTCAGTACAAATGGAGTGGAAGAAAACGCTGCAGTCAGGGACTCCACACTCTATTGTAGTGAAGATTGATGAGAGGGCAACCGGTCAAGTCATTTCTCTTAATCTGGCTGGATGATTAAAGACTTACATTTAACAAGTGGTTTTCAATAATCTGTAACTGGTACAATGCATTGTGAAAATGCTCCCTTGAATGTGTTTTAAAAGACACTCCACATAGATCTTCTAGTCTTCATCTCTCCAGATGTCCCTTTGCTCTGTTAGTTCACAATAAAAGAAAAAAGTGGGGCCGAATGCCTAACTTGGCATCGCTATCGTCTCCCACATCTAGTCTGTATACACAAATACATGGCAGCAGTCCCCTGTTTTAAACTGGTGCATCTAAAGATGATTCTCATTACCCAATATTCCCCCTGTGGCATTGTGTTTGCTCCTTCTTGCTTGACATGGGGGAAATATATTAAAATGTATCAGCCTTTACCCCGTTCAAACAGAGCCAAGTTGCATTTGCCTCGACCACAATACAAAACACAGGAACACGTACACATGCATACGCATGCACACACACATGCATACAAAGGAGAGTCTCCCCTGCCATTGTTTATTAGTAGGAGGGCCAAATATCCATGCTGGCAGTGTGTCTGGGATGAAATAGTGCACAGGAAGCCAAAAATGGCCATTACAATATTACATTTTTAGCAGCAGGAAAGAAACCAAGCCTCCAATCCACAGAGACTACGCAGAATCCAAAGATCATTTAGAAAAGGCGACAGTCACAATCTTCTTTGCTACTGCTTTACGCTCCCCCCATCTTTTTCTTCAGATTATTTTATTCCAAACCCATCTCTCATTTCACCTTGTGTGATCCTCTACGTTTGGCCATAATAGCGCTGCTTGAGTTGTTTATAAAAAGATATCTTAATAAAAACAACCCATCACCCTGATTTGATTTGTTACCCTCCCCCCAGCCCACAGTGAGGCCAAACTGGTCCGCAAAAACCTGGTCTTGAGGAAAAATGTGCTATCTGCGAACACGTTTCAATCCCTGAGGGAGGCAAACATGCTCAGACTTAATGCAAAACATATTGAAGTATTAAAGCCCCACATCCTTGTAATGTTAGCAACAGAACAACACAGCAGCAATCCTCACAATGTTCCCCTTATCCCCTCAAAAATGGGCCTCATCAATGGAAAAAAAAAGATCCAGCATTGAAATAAGGAGAGTTTGAGAGAGTTCTAGGTTTGCAAATGTGGTGCAGAGACTATCTGGAGCATTTTTTTTTTTGTCCGACATCAGCATCAGCTCTGGGCTCAGTCTTAAACACATACCAATCATTATTGGCAAGTTGGTTCTGGCCATCCATTGGATAGGAGAAGGTTATCAGATATCCGCCCTGAGTGTTGTGTTAACCAACCCCTACAGCAGTCCTTCGCTTCAAAAATGATAGGTCTTGCTATAGACTTACATATTGCATATCACAGATCCATACACGTCAAAAACGGTTTGCTGGTAAGACTGATAGTTGTTATTGTAATGATACAACTGTGAACTTACAAAAAATGATGAAGTAGAAACACAGAACGGTTTGGAAACGAAACATGGTTACATTGGGAATTTAAGAGCAAGGGATGAGAATCCTCATGTAATTATCTTCAGTGGCATAAAATATATGCAAATAAAAACCAGTACTTCTATCACAGGCTGGTGTTTATTCACTGCACTAAATTCCAGCATAAAGCTACGGAGGAGAATGTAGCGATCATCATGAATAGGTCTACACACCAGAGCACTGTCATTTTCACTAAAAGAGTTTGAGATTAACTGTTCCAGATATACTAGTTCATGAGAAACTAACTCTCTAAAGTTACTTTTCCACATCAATCTGCCGAGCTAGCTTCTGTGTTGTGTGCCTGTCTCCCTGGGACTTGAGAGGTCTGGAGGTAAAGGGGAAGCTCAGGCTAAGCTCAGACTGCAAATAAATCAACCTCTACCCATATCCTCTTCTAACTCCTTTCCTTTCCTCCAAGACCTCCCAGTTTCACTGGGCCCAGCAGGACCACAAGCAGCTGTATCAAAACAAGACTAAATCATCTCCGCCACTGGTCTAGATAAACAACCTTGCCCAAAAACAACATTACAATAAGCCAATCTATGGAACACACCAAAAATGCTTTCTACAGAGCACTGAAAATGATACTGTAATTAAACACACATTAAATCATGGAAGGTTCATTGCTGCTTGTCAAAAGGTCTATAGCTGTAGTTTAGAAGGGGAATAACAATACTAACTCTCTGGGGCTTGATACTTTACTCGGAGTTCACCGAGTTCACACAGTGCTTCATTTATTAACCTTAAGATTTGCTCAAAGTTGCAAATTCAATGAAAATGGTTTATACGGGCTGAGAAAGATCTCTTTGTCTCATTTCCCTCTCCAAAATATTTTTTTTCAGTTTAGTATGTATCCAACTGTGCAAAGGAAAGTCCAAATAGACACATTTTCGAAATAATATCTTATAATGTCATTGGTATGAGAGTCTGGTCTCAGTCTTGGACTTCTATGACTCAGACTTTTAAACACGTACAGCTTCACAGTACTTTTCAAGGGAAAAACGTTTCACAAAACTCGTGTCCTTATCTTATACCCCATGAAAGAAAGACTTCTAAGGAACGGTGAAAAAGAAAACAAACAGATTTGTTTCCCCCCTGATGTTTATGCAAAGCATATGCAACAGTACTACTAGTATGTGACTTATGACATGGCAGTATATTCATGGGTTTGGGCCTTTTTCATGTGGGACCACACATGGTATAATTTATTATATAGTTGAATTAATTAAATTTCTTATTTGGAACTTGGACAGACAAACATAGACAGTACAAAGACACCAGAGTATATGAAAGTAAATTTATATCCTACCCCATTTAAACATCCAAAACCCACAGCAAACTGTGTGTGTGTGTGTGTGTGTGTGTGTGTGTGTGTGTGTGTGTGTGTGTGTGTGTGATTGCGTGCACTGATAATATATTATATTGTGTGCTCTATAAGTAAAGATGGTATCATCAGATTATTCAGAACAGTTACTAATATGCCTGCAAACACACACACGGCTTTCTCTTGTGTGACATAGTGGATGTGTTTGTTGTGCAAATAGTGAGACAACAACAACCTGCCATTACTCTTTAACATAATACAAAGTACAGATAATCCACATAAATTGAATATTTCCACAATTACGTTTTCTTGTTCTGAGGTTGCATGCAAAAAGCTGTTGTCGACTACTCCAAAAATAAATTAAAAGGTTGTTGGTTTGTGGTCAACTGGTTACCAGAACCTCCTGAACAAGTATTCACATGTGGGCCACACAAGGGGCCGGATTGCACAATAAGTAAAAAGGCTCGGCTCATAAATAAGTTTTAGCGCTGTAAAAAACATTATACTTTTGTTCTATAGTTCTCCTTTTATTTCCGTCTTTGTTTAGTTAACGTGCGTATATGGCATCTATGATCTTAGTAGGGTTGAGCGCCAATGTGGCATTGATTGTTTGCAACTGAGTCTTTGCTGCTAAGTCCTCTCCCTCGCCCAAGATCCCTTCCAATGAAAAGCAGACCTGACTCGGCATCAGTTGTGGTGTAAAGGCTTTCAGTGATTTTGCTCTTAACCCCAGAGCTTGTTTTTGAAACCCTCCAGGGGGGCATTGAATAATGAAATGCAAGTGCTGTGAAAAACCTGGCGCTCCTCCCCTTCGTTGCCCCGGTTTAGCGGCGACTGCACTGGGAGACAGGGAGGTGGATTCCTCGGTGGAGAAGCACATCTCACTTAGCTAAATTAGCCGTGTCTCATCCCTCAATACCCACTGTTCTCGTGGGGGAAATGAGCTGGACCAGGTGCTACGTAGGATCTTTAGAGTCTCAAGAATTCTTGGAACTTTTCCCACACCCTTCATTTCTGCTATAGGAGAAGAGATTGGTCAGACAAGCCTGGACAGCCTTGGTCAACACCTCACCGGCATTACTCAGACTCTGGTCTGTCTTTCACACTCCCCGAGGTGTGCGGCAGTAAATTTCTGATGAGTCATATGATACACCCCTGGCTCACAAGTGCAGCACACAATCTAAATCTCACTCTATTAAACATCACATTTTCAAGAATTTGGACAGAGGGCAAATTGTCCAGATGGCACTAACTCAGCAGTAGCCATATTAGCTTTCAAAATGTCCCGGCTCAGTCCTGAGTTACCATTTACCTGGGGCGGCGGGGCACTTCCCTTTTGATTTCTGCACAGTCGCTCTGATCTGTCAAGCAGAAAAATAACCAGAGGCTACTTCAAAGGCCAGGTCTCCTCACAGCGGCTGAGTCCAAACTGCTGCTGCCTTCATGAGGGGAGCCGAAGCTAAAAGGCGTCTTTATATGAAAATTGGTTTCATTAGGATCACTGGAATCCTTTGAGGGTCAGCGGAAAAAAGAAAACACATGTTGACAAGCACAAACGTCTGCACCTTCTTATAAACATCAACCTCAATGCTTTTCACAATGCGTTTATGACAGGATTTTTTTTTCTCCCATTTTTCCACCCAAAGGATAGAGTGCAGGTATTTACAAAGAGACGGTATAAGTCTTTAAAATGTTGGGGTGTTGAAGTAGCTTTCTGAACAACAGGACCCTGTTCTCACATCAGTGGCCTGAATATGTAGTTTGTTGAATATGTGTGTCGGTGAAAGCATACCCTATGCACTAACATTTTATCTCAGGAGGTGTTTTACAGTGTCCAGGGGGAGACATACAAAGGTACATACACTGCAGTAAAGAGGCAAACACACTAATTACCCTGCTACTGGAATCATCAATAATGCTCTATCTAACTTGCAGAGGAACTTGGAGGCTAAAATCGAAAAATGCGGGACGACCAAACCTAATGAAGTTTAAATTGATGAAAACAAACAAACAAACAAGATACATTTTCAAAGAAACATAAGGAAAGGAAGGTTTAGCAAGAAGCTTGATATAAGATATCAAAGGAGCAAAGACATAATCCAAAACCCCTTCATGTCTAATTTATAAACATTTAAAGCTGGAATGCAACATGATGGGTCAGCTGCTCATTCACAGCCTTCTGGTTGGCCTGGAAAAGCTTTCCGGCGGTAACTTGGCTGCAATGTCACCCAAACCCGTCAAGTCAACTGATACCAAAGCATGGAAATGATTAGACGTTAAACATACTACGAGATTGGAGAACTCCAACAGGGAGGCATTTTATCACAGTGGAGGCTCAGGGCCTGCTGTGGTTGTTCACTTCCAAGACTCGGAGGGGGGTATAACCCAATCTCATCAAGCAGTTTCTCATCTGGCCGGAGATCGAACCCTCAGGAGTGAGCTGTAATGTCTTACTGGGGCTTCGACAAGCAGCAGTCCGGTGCAGTCCGGTGCAGTTTGGTCCAGCTCTGCAAAGTGGTCAGCTCCTCCTATACTATGTGAAATGCCTATACACCATATAGCAGTGGTTCTCAACCTGTTTTCAGTGACGTCCCCCCTGTGAATTAATAACCCCTAACCAGAGCAAAGCATTTTTGGTTGAAAAAAAAAGAAGTAATACACACCGCTGTGCCATCAGTGTCTGATTTAATACAGAATATATAAAATTATGAATTTGAGAACTTACATTTATATTGTATTGAATATTTATTAAATAACTATTTTTAAAGGATTTTTTTAATGGGTGCTAATTTTAAATATATTTAAAAAAATATATTTGAGAACGACTGCTATTTAGGACAGAGCTATAAGGTGGCGAGGAGCGAGTGTTTTAACACCACATGGAGGTGACGTCTTAGGTAACTTGATCACTATCATGTTCGGGCTCTTTTCCACGAGGTCGGGTTAGATGCTTTGTCATCAAAAGGACACAATGAGAGGGTTTAAGCTCACAGCAGGAGGTCTTGTAGATAATAGGTTACAGTCAGGCTAGCCCTCTGTCATAGCTCACTGAGCTCCATGTGACTGGGTTTTCAGAGGAAGTGAAGACATTACAGTCATCTGTCTGGGTCTACAAGGATGCATTTTGGAGGATGGTGGGGTTATGAGTTTGGCTCGTGTTACCTGGCTCTGCTGGAACTGACCTGAGCGGGACCTACAGATTAAGGAACCATCTGGGAGCTGCAACCTGAGCCCAGGAGAGGAGGACCAGCAGGGCCTGTCCAGGACACCACTTTCACTTATCTACAATGACCCACACACACACACACACACACACACACACACACACACACACACACACACACAGTATTGTTTAAAAGTACCTTAACTTAAAAGGAGAATGCCACTCAAAAGGAGAATTTGAATCTGCCATTTATTTGGCACACAACAACTCAACCACACAAACCACTGAGCTGTGACTATAATGTCATCAGGGATTAGAACTGATTGTGTCTATTGTCTATAGTTACAATAACTTCAACCGAGTGATACCTCTCCTCTCTACCTGATCATTTTACTTTTAAACCAGTGCCTCTAGTAGTTGGATAAAGAAGTTCCTGAAGAAAGTACACAACAGCTGTTAATTCAATGTGTCAGATACATATTCAATCAACATTTATCTGATCGGATTCTGTATCGGCAGATACCCAATATTCTGATTGGGGCTGAAAGAAAACCTCCAAATATCATCAATGTGTCCAGCTCCAGTTGCAGAGACAGATAATGAATTAGCTCACAGACAATTTAACTTTGTAAAACCAAAGGGAGTTCATAAAATTTTATTTTTGTTTATCATTACCCGATTATTCTCCTTTTCTACCCTTAACTTATTTAAATTGCATCTCACTAGACCTCTATATTGGCATAAGCTCGTAGACATGGTTAGTGTTATATTGTCAGTTTGAGAGGACATCAGTCAATATTTACTGAACAAACCAAGCTATCTCAGGGAAAATACATTTCCCTTAAGCAGAGACTCTAGCTGATGAAGTTTTTTTTCACTATTTCTTTTTGGTTTTAAAAGGCCCAATTCATAAATCATCCAAAAAGGGTGCTGACCTATGCCACTGTAAATGTTTCAGTGAAGCATTCAAATGATTGAGATGTCCCAACAGTACAATGAATACAGTATATCATCCATCCATGTTGCCATTCAAAGGTCAGCACAAGTACAAGACAAAAATCCTTAGATTTGTAAAACAATCCCAATTTATGGAAAATAATTTGCCTTTAACCACATTAACTGCAACTCACAATAGTATGCCACTAATAAAAAAGACTAAATCATCCATATTATGACAAGTGGCCACCCATCCATCCATCCATTTTCCACCGCTTATCCGGGGTCGGGTCGCGGAGGCAGCAGGTCAAGCAGGCTGACCCAGACTTCTCTCTCACCCGCAACATCTACCAGCTCATTCTGGGGGATCCCGAGGCGTTCCCAGGCCAGCTGGGAGATATAATCCCTCCAGCGTGTCCTGGGTCTTCCCCGGGGCCTCCTACCAGTTGGACGTATCACGGATACAAGCGGCCAAAATGAGTTTCCTCCGTAGAGTGGCCGGGCTCAGCCTTAGAGATAGGGTAAGGAGCTCGGACATCAGGAGGGAGCTTGAAGTTGAGCCGCTACTCCTTCGTGTCGAAAGGAGTCAGCTGAGGTGGTTCGGGCATCTAATTAGGATGCCTCCAGGACGCCTCCCTTTAGAGCACATGTGTCAAACTCAAGGCCCGCGGGCCAGATGTGGCCCGCCACGTCATTTTATGTGGCCCGCGACGGCTTGGAAGGCATGATCACCACCGTGGACCCGTTTTCAGTCTGTCGCGGATCCGTTTCCGGTTCGTCGCGGACCCGTTTTCAGTCGGTCGCGGACCCGTTTTCAGTCGGTCGGGGACCTTTGCATGGGCAACATAAAAATCTTGTGCTTTTATTTTGAAGGTAATTTTGAATGGAGTAGAGTGCGTCTATTCACACTCAGTGCGGCGTTCACAACACACTTTACTTGCATGAGTTTACACACGCACTATTTGTGATAGTTCACTTCATTCCCGACCTTTTTATTATGTTTGTGCATGAAAGCACTGCTGAGTCTGTTAAAAAAGGCTGAAGTTATAAAATTATTATGTGTGTTGTATTACTTTGTGTCCTTAAGATGCACTTTGGGGTTTTTAATTGAGTGTAAAAGGGAATATTTCAAACTAGTTTTTTTGTGTTGGCATGTGAGATTCTGTACCATTTCAGGCTCAAACTGCACCATCTTTTCATTAAATCCATTTGAGAAGTTGAACATGTTCCTTGCTTTGGATCTCGGTTCATTCAGGGGTGATGGTGCAGCCAGACCAGTTGAACCACTGCCCCAGACCACATGCATGTTCTTAGTGGCTAGTTATGTCCTTCTCAACTGTGACAAAAGAAGCTTTGAATAAAAGTTAATATAACAACGATTGTTTGATCTTTGTCTTTGTTATTTTCTTCTGTTTTAAGTTTGATCTTTGATAGAGTAATGTGGGTTTATATATATATATATATATATATATATATATATATATACATATATATATATATATATGTATATATGTATATATATATATATATATACATATATATATATATATATATGTATATATGTATATATATATATATATATATATATATATATATATATATGTATATATATATATATATATGTATATAAATGCATGTACAATATTTGTACACTTGAATAAACAATACAAAGACAGTTATTTAACAATATGTTCGGTAGTAGTTAAATTTATACAGTGTTACAGTTACAACCGGCCCTTTGAGGGCGACCATGATGCTGAAGTGGCCCACGGTGAAAATGAGTTTGACACCCCTGCTTTAGAGGTTTTCCAGACAAGTGGCCACATATGACTGATATCCCCAGCTCCAGATGTGGAATACAGTAGGCATGACGTTGCTATGCTTGTTTTCTGACCCTTTGATCCATAAAAATGGAGTGCATCTGCTGGCCATTTTGCCAAGATATTATCTCATACACCCACGGGGAATGAGAACCAAACATTGTTTGAGTGTATAATGTAGGAGATTTAGGCAGTGGTTTCATCTCTTTTAATGAACCATGTCAGGACGTTTCTACTGCCTGCTGTTCTTTCACCTCCAATTTGACAGCCTTTACACAATCTCAGTTTGACTTTGCCGAGCTCATGTTCTTCAGAAGTTGTAGAGTTCACTTCCGCTGCAGTGACGGCTCCCATTTAAAAGTTCCATGTGATTCTCAAAATGCTCCTTTAGGTCCCGGTGATGGCGGTCCTAATCAGCCAGGCGGAGGACCAGAGCAAGGCCTGGTTTCCATCTGAGAAAGACATGATGACTCGTAATGCCATCCTCAGGACCCCCTGTCCTGTGAGACAACATACACTGATAAATCAATTTATAGAAATGACTCATTTTTAAAACAGGGCTTTTCATGTCTCTGTTTTAAAGGCCCCTATAACTGACAGCAAATGTCAAAGCCAATAAGCAGTTGTTTAAAGATTATATACAGAAATTATACTTCTTATATTATTACATTACATTATTGCGTTTCATTTAGCTGACGCTTTTATGCAAAGCGACGTACACGCTATACAGTACGAACACAGCAACGGTGAGCAATTAGGGTTAAGTGTCTTGCTCAAGGACACATCGACATGGACTAGCGTGGCCTGGGATCGAACCACCAATCCTCTGAAAGACGTACCTGCTAACCACTGAGCCACAGCCGCCTATTATATGAAAGCGTAAGAGAAATGACCAAGAATGGCCACAATGGACCATAACCACACTAAAAGCATTAAAAAAAGAGTTCCTTTTCAACATCATACTTTCCCCTCACACGACTGCTGTTTGTCAAGCTACACGTGCCTAAGCTCTCGTCAAGTATCTGCCCACCCATCTGCAGGCTGCGTAAGGCAGGAAAAGCCATGGACTTGTCTCGAGGCACTCAGGAGTGATTGTTCTCCATCTCCCCAATAAAGTGCTAGTTCTAATGACACCCCCATGCTCCACACGTTGCTAAAAGCACAGGCCTCACAGCTGTTGCGCTCAAACAAGCTCACCAAAAACATGAGATCAGCATACCATCTGCTAGTTGTGTCTCCTCCAGATCATTAATCAAACTCCCTATCGCCGCATTGATGCTGTAGAAGATATTCCCACCACATCATTCGGAGCGCCGGCGCCCACATTGTTTCCTATATGACGTCAGTGTGTAAAAGCAGTTGAATGCCGTCTGATGCAGTGAGAAATATGTTGGGTTATCATCAATGATAGCATAAATCATTTAGGGCAAGGATTTGAAAGTAATAACATTTACAGTAGTTTTACTATTACGTTTTTACTTGAGGATTAAAATGCCATTGGATGGTTGTAAAAATGGCAGGACGAGATTATTGTATGAACAAACAGAGCAAGGAGATCAAAATTCCTTTATTTCTGACAAACCAAGAAAAGCCCTCAAACTACCCCTATTATTTTAGGGTTTGGTGGTATCCGCTAAAAGCGATGTGGCCGGCCCCAGACAGACCATCTTCACCGTGCCATGACAGAACACCCAACATATCAATACCCCAAGCAATAGCTGTCACATCCTGCACCCAGGCAGTGCCACCCCAAAACAGCACTAACCTCAGACCTCAAAAATGAGGTTGTGGAAGGAATTTAATTAAATGTTTTCTGCAATAAAATGTTTACCGTTCTAATGTAATGCAACACAACAGCTGGTTTGGTACAACAAGATCCGCTGTTAAGATATTAAAGTATCTGCATACCAATGTGAAATCTATCTCTCAAAAGATGGCATGTGAACAGAATGCAATGCGAGGATTGAGTGATTTTTATCACATGCCCCAAAGATGCCAAGAAAAGTGCCTTCATGGTATTTAAATTAAAAGTAAATGCATGGCTGTAGCTTTGAGTGGGTATTAGATATGGACCACCAGAACATACAACAACAAAATATAAAAACAGGGCATCATTTTCCTCACAAAGGACCACTGGTCGTCAAAAGCAATAAATCAAAACCAAACTTGGCATCCATCTGCTTTCTTTGAACATATCATTTAGAGCAAATGGTGCATGACCACCCGCTACGGTTGGTCTGAAAGTTAATGCAGAAACAAATAGTTTTGTAATTCCTACTATTTTGAGGTGTTTTCTGGGTTCAATAAAGGCAAATATTTGATGTGGCGGACCTTGCAATGCTTGTTTACCCTAGGCATTTTGAACCTAGATATCTATTAAAACTGTTGCTGGTTTATAGCCTGATTCCAAGTCAAAGTTGCGTATTAATTTACGGCACTGAGATTCTAGGACAAGAAGCAACCTTGTTCTGCCAGCAGCTGAAAAGAAGGGGCCTGTGGGCCTCAGCTGAGGGGCTAAATGTAAAAAAAACAGCTCTACCTCCCTCCCACCCATGTGAAAACCATCCCATGGGTTTGGAAGTGTCTCTGTGAAAATGATGGTTGGGAGATGAAGAAAGACCGTATTGTTAAGAAAAACAAAACTTGCTTCTTTTCGTCCTTGTCAGGGATTCCTGTGTGTGAATTACTATCTGGTCATTAATTGCCCATAACTGGAAATTTGTGAAAAATGTCGACCATTTCCTCTGCTGAATATCCGTGTTGTCCAGGTGTTAAATGGTCCTCTTCACTAATGGCTCACATTTAGACAGCGGCTCTAGCTGGCATAGAAGCATACCATCTGTGATCCATACTATTGATTTCTTTATCATTTATTATCAAAGATGCACTGGTATTAATAATATGAGGATATGTCTGTGTTGGCTCATATAATTCTATGTCTGTACTAATAAATTGGTTGTTTCCTGTCACAAGGCTCCTTGCTTTTTCAATTCCTACTTATTAACTCCACTTCATACTGAAATCCACACCTATAAGTGTGATTACATTGAGGAAATTGGATCATCAAATCATCCATAACAAGTTTGCACACAGATAATCTGTCACCCCTGAGAGATTTGTCACAAATATAGTCTCCCACTTGTTGTTTTTGGAAGCCTTTCTGGGAACCTTTTCAACTGTATTGAACAGCTTAGTACTCTGTTCATTCCAAAAGTAGCCCATGTTTCATTGTGACAAGGCCATTAAGACTTTTTTATTTTTATGAGTACCACATATTTACAGTATGCGACAAATGCCAGCTGCTTGACAAGAGCCTATTATGTGCTGAGTGCTGCACATTTGGTCTTTTTTTATGGTTGCCAAGAATTGAAAAATGTTCAACACACAAAAAAAATATAATAATAAATTACTCACTGTTACTTTGTTCCTCAGCCGTCCAATCACAATGGAGGAGGGGCACATCAAATAACAGAAAGACCAACCGTCACATCCTCCATGTAGGCCACGAGTGCTGCACAACAACAACCATTGAGGAGAAATTAATACGCATAGAATGGTGGGTCCGTCCTCTCTTCCTAAGTGCCTGTGCCTTTTACTTCTGCGGATGTTTCATATCATAGCAATAAGACGCAACCTATGCATGAACAAGCAGAAAAAACACTGACTCACCAATAAACAACTATTCAAGAAGTTTTAAAACTGAAATCTTTGTCATTCAAAAAGGATACCTAATACAATGCATTAATATAGCACTAAAATCAGGATAAATTAAATATCCTGATATTGCATAATTTACTGTTGAGCCAAATATTATAACCGCAGGGGAAAGTCTGTATGTGTGTGGCGTGTGTATAGGTGCTGTTTGGGTTCAGAAGCTGTCATGTACCATTCAATGAAACATCTGTGATGGGAGGTTCCCATTTGATAAACTCAATGACCCACTTGCCTTCATGTTCTCCAGCCCCAGAGATAGGCTGCTGCAGAGCAAAAGCCTAATGGTGCCTAAAAACTGAACTGAAATTCTCTGCTCCAATGAAAATTCAGCAAAAAAAAGTACATTTCGACTTGTTTTTATGGACATTTTCAGAAAACAATTACTTCTACATTACCATAAAATTGTATTTAGAAATAGTCTACCATGTCAAGCAAGGCCAGATCACCGTGTACAAGTTTGAGTGAACTTTTGAGAACACTGTAGCAATGTCCTTGAGGGCTTTTGTGGCTGCTCTGCTTCATGCTGCTTTATGAGAGTACATGCTGTTGTTTTTATGCGGCCTTCCAAACGTTTAACACCACTTTTGCTGTGATTCTCCAACTAAGCCTTTGAAAGTGGGAGCCGTCCTTGACATTAATCCTGGGAGTGAAAGTACATGGTGGACACAGACAACACTGAAAAAGTGCAGGAAGGTGGGCCGGTGGGAAATCTTCTCTACCAGCTGCTGCCAGCTGTGATGAATGAATTGTCAATGTTTCCTTGGGCTGGTTAGTTAATCTCCACAAACAAATGTAACATGCATTTTGCATGCAACATTTCTTTACGATTTAGAGTGAGATTTGGTTCAGCAAAAGGAGGACAAAAGGAAAACATATATAATACAGATTTTACATTAACACAATAATTAAAACACATCCCACTTATTTCCATCTCTCCTCTATTCTTAATGAATGTGTTCTTCCACATAGAAAAAGTAGCTAAGTATAAGAGGTGAGATTAGGAGGCCCCAAATCCCAGGCAGTAAATCCGAGCAGGAGGATAGTAGAAGACAGGCGGTAAACTAAAAGACCGTGTTAAGAACAACATAAATGAAAAAAACCTGTTATTCCAGGTTTAAAACAAGACTGCAACAGAAGAACAAAGTATAGTGTAAACTCAAAACTACCTCACTCTTGTCATTTTTCCCTTTCTTCCTACTCTCAAATTTACTGCTTCTGTGACAATATGCCCACTGTTTAAATAAGCGCAGCAGAAACATCTGGATTCACTGACAGATGCATAGCTTGTCCATAAACGGCTGTGGACGCAGCCCTGTTTGCCTTTGGATGGTGCAGTATAGACCATTATCAGCAAACTTATGTACAAAAGAAGATGTATTTCTCTCTTATAAATACTTCCCGGACAGGCTTTCAAAAACCAGCTGACTGCCAAGACTCATTTACGAGATTAGTCCCTTAAGTGGATAACTTGCAGTGGTCACTTGATATACACAAATTGTAAACACAGGAAAATGGAAAGAAGCATTGTGAGAACACAAAGCTTGGAGAAACCTGAGCAAGGCAAATAAATGGCCACATTAAACTGAACATCCAATATTTATGTCACGGTACAAGCCCTGCTACTGTGATCTCTCTGCATTATTTACATTGTCGTATGTCAATAAGTTCACAGGGAAATGAGAACCACGGCTCAATCACATAACCAGTCACGAGAAGAACAAACTCATCTTCATGTAATGATCACAAAATGATTTAGTGGCTCATATTCTCTATCATCTCATACAAAGACAGTGCAGATGCAATTAAATTTCCCTGATTTAAATCCTAATATCTACAGTATGTAACTGACCTGTGAAGATAACAAGAGGCGACTCTGTGGAAATGAGCATAATTTATCACACCTGGAGCTCATCCAAACCTGATGGCTTTGACCTTGAGACCCGCCCGCCAACAATCAAACGACCATCGCTAACATTTGGAGTCCACCAATAAATTGCGTAAATTCACAACAACCTAGAGGAGCAGTACAAGCAGTTGCTGTATTCATTTGGACCGCACTGCACCAAGATAACCATGACAATCTGAAATACAAATAAAAGAGATGGATATTGAACCCACCTGTTAATAACGGCAGTTAATATGACTCAGCCTCAAATACCCCGTGCATAATTCCTGTGTAAAAGAGAACAGACGCTAGCATTTGCTTTTTGAAATGTGTATTTTAGTAGCCTGATACAAAAAGGCTGCAACTTAAGGGCTGCTTGGCTAAAGACAGATTTACAAGAGCAAGATGGATTTGGACAGACAAGGAGAAAGCAGTGCAGGCCTGAGGAGCAGGAGTCACCCTGCCACAAGAAAGAAGGAACGAAAGAAAGCTTTCATTGCTCTCTTTGAGTTAAAGTCAATAGCCTTCTCACACACATCAAAGTTGAAGGTCTCCTGCTTGACCTGGCTTCCCCCTTTGTCAATCTATTACACTGCAACAAGCTAGTTTTCCAAAACGGAGCTCCAGTAATGGGAGTTATTATTTCCTTGATGCTAGAAAAAACAAAGCTCTAGCTTTGAATCGTCTGCAGCTATATAATCACAGTAAAAGAAAGAACATTGACCCCTAAAATGTAGTAATGTAATGAAAGGATTAACTTATTCTAGAGCAATGGAAGTATATTGTTGAAGAGAAAGCCCCAAAGACCATTTTATACAATTCTAAAAACACAAGTGCTATATTAACAGTTCATAGCTTCCTCTCATAGAAACATATTTTATATATACACACACATATACAACGTCATACTGTGAAAACCACAATGGCAGCCTATGCAACCAAGGGGCTGGAAAGCACACAAAATGTCTTCAGCTATAGCAAAAGAAAGTTGATTTCAGCTAATCAAGGGTTGTGTTAGCACTCTACCAGGTGCAGTTGATAACTAAAACGATAAATACACTCCACTAACAAACAAAAATGTTTTAGCAAGCTCCTGTAGTGAGCTGAAGCACTTACAAACATAATAATGCAGAGCTTTCTGATGTTCCACATTCCACTATAACACACGTTGCATACTGTCAAAATGCTTGACCTTGACTTACACAAATATGGTGAGTCTAAAACATCATCTGGCCAAACTGGTTGCTGCACTTTTTACTGTTGATATATTCCGTGTCCTCAGTTCTTTGGTTCATTAGCTTAGAAACCCTTGTAGGCATTTCTCTGTTGTTCGTAAGAAGGCGGAATGGACGAGGAAGCACCTTCAAGCAATATAACGTCAATGAAGAGCAATGAGTTGTTATCCCCTCTGGTGTGGGCGGGACTTAATTGTGCTCTGTCTCTATAATGTCTTTTTTAGTCGTTAAGGGCATGGCTCTAGGGGTGGAAATGTCAATGTGCCCACTTTGGTCCAGACTGAAATATCTCACTTTGGTTAAGATTAAAAAGATACAAATTTGAGAAAGATTAAAGCAACTAAAAGTTGAGAAAGTTTTGTAACTCTAGGCTATGAAGCATTTAATTTTGGCTTCTCTGGTTACATGTTGGAGTGAGTCCCATACATCCTACTATCTATATGGATTTCCACCTTTGCTGCTCTGTATCTCTACCCACCTTCTCTCCATTTCTCACTCTCTCTCTCCATCTCCGCCTTCAGTCTGCCTTCCCTTCATCCTTTACTCTTCCTTCTGCCATCATTCCAGATATTGACTGGTGACATAGGTGCTTCATGAATGTGTTTTCTCTCCTGTCAGACATCACTCCATCTCCTTTTCTTCCATCTCCTTGAGCTATCCCTCCACACTCTCAGTAATCAAACCTCACTCAAACTGGCCCGTACCCTTAGATCAGGACTTGCTGAGGCGGCATGTTTTCTTTGGGAAATGACTCATAAATTAGGGAGCTCCTAGGCTGGCTGTGAAAGAGCCAGACACGCATATACAAGGGTCCCTGATTAGTGTGGCTGGGAGAAAGGCCAGACAGGCCAAGGCTGCAGGACCCATTTAGAACCATCACGGACTTGAAAGAGGAAAGGAAAACATATTGATCACAGGACACTGGCTCGGTCATTCTTAATAGCTTGGCAACGGGAATGCCTGAGCTACTACCAGGTCAACAGTCACTTTCAGGTTTTCTTTGTTGAAAAGGAATGTTTCAAAAAGTGTAACTTTTGGATAAATACTTAATAATACGACAAGATCAAGTATTTATATCTAGATTATTTCCCATAAAATCCCATGTATCCCTTGGTTGCACAGAGGCAATGTGGCACACAGAGATGAAACTCTTAGGAAAAAGAAAAGAGAACTGCCTCAGCTTCAATTGGAGCAGTAAGGTATATTTAATTAAGCACATTTACAATTAAAAATGTAATTTGCTCAGGGTACATTTTACATATTTTTATATTCTTTATGACATTTCACACAGCAAATGATTAAATGGAAGAATATGAAAACGTTTTGACCAGGTGGAGATGCAGTGTGAATACAAACTGCTCCAAACAGAGACAAAGGGAACATATATCTGCAAGACCATTCCTCTAACTGGCATATTATCGCCATGAGCTTCTTTGTGCTCGGAGGCACGGCGTGGCTTTAAAAAGACAGGAAACGGAGAAAGTGAGTGACTCCTTCCTTAACTGCAGCCCTCAGTGACCCCTCAGATATGTGTATACTGACAATGACAATTTAAGGTACAGTCCAACTACTTTCAATCGTCAAACACAGGAAAACATCGCTAATGGGAAGAATCTGTGTCCAGGAGACGAATGCCAGAAACCTTTACATTTGCTAAAGTTGTAAAAACAAAGTCTGCGGGTGAGTTATGCTAGCACTCAGGTTCTGGACTTATTTCAGTGTTTAAAAAAATGCTGTCCATTGAGTAAAACCAGGATGATATGCTGGTGCTTATCTAAGTGTTCACCCTCAACATATTGTATTGTAGTGATGATAGCATTAAATTCTGAAGACAGACATTTTGTATCAAAGACTGGCTACATTTTAAGGACATTGAAGTTTGAAGATTCTCTAAACCTAAGGGCACATTTTTAAAAAGGAAGACTGCAATGCTTTGGTTAAAACTCCAAACTCATTATACTTTGAGCACACCACAAACATTTGTGGCAATTCCAACCAGGGACCTTTGTTACATGCCATACCCCATACCCCAATGTTTCCTGTCTGTATCTACACAGACAAAAATATAAATACATAAAAAGTGGTACAAATAAAATAGTCTGGCCTTAAGACAGAACATAAAGAAATCTGTGTCAAAACATCCGAGGTGCTTCAGACATCACTCGCCAAACCTTCTAGAAAAATGCTAGAAGAAAAAATGAACTGTTAATATAGCACATGTGTTTTTAGAATTGTATGAAATGTCCATGACTTTTCCAAAACGTTGGGGATTTTATGTTTTTCAAGGACTTTTTTCCAAGCCTGGAAATAACCATTTAAAATTCCATGACTTTTCCAGGTTTTCCATGACCGTATGAACCCTGTGGGTCTTGAGGAAATGAATGATCAACAATTTCCCTAAACTGTACACAGACTGCACTGACAGCAGGAGGGGATGGATGTTTGTAATTGTACATGGTATGACATCAGATCATCAGTCCCTCCATAAAATATAATTACAACAAAAAAAAGACAAAATGGCAAGCAGACACACAACTGACCACCCCACAGCTAAACTAATTGATGTGGTGGGGACTTACTGGGAAAACGCCTTCATGTGTCCACAACAATGCACACAACATCATGGCTGCAGACAGGTGCACTGGAGACTCTGCTGCCCGTTCTGAGCCTACACAGCTACAACATGATGGATTTAACCTGTTTGAGCATCGGGTTATTGTTACAGCTGGGTGGCTTCCTCTGCACTTCAACCGCAGCAGCCCTGCAAGCAAGGCATTTAGCTTTGAGGATTATGAAAATTACGCCAATTCACAAAAATATGACGTTCCGGCAAATTTTCTTACAGTCTTTTTTTACTTAACAACAGCACAAACAGCTGTTGTATGAACTTGTGGCTGCTTGGCGGGTTATTAAGAACAATGTGGTATTTCCAGTCACCGTTACAGCATTTTACCAGCTTTAATTCATTAATAAATTCCATTGGGCTAAAGACACGGCAAATGCATTGGGTCTCGTAGCTGTGAATGGACGAATGTGATAAAAGTAACACACAGAAGGAACCTTTACAAAGATCTCAAACCAATCACTATATGGACAGCTTGTAGTCTAGGTAAGTCACCATGTATAAAGTCTCAACACCTCACAAAAATAACCCTTAAATGCTCAATCAATGTCCTGTTTCTTTCAATTCACATTTTCACTACAAGGGGATTTCAGTTGTAGGAGGAATTTGGGTTTAAACTTTATGGTCACTCCTTAAGGAGCCATAGGGGTATAACAGTTTATTTTTAGCACACTCCCGAGGGAATAACTTCTAACCTACTGCTCTGACAGACATAAATCCAATTTGAGTACATACTGAAGTATCAAAACACAAACAACACATTTAGCACAAGGTACATAGGTGCCACACATCAGTGGGTCAATCCACCCAACAGGATGCCATCCATCTTTATGCCCAAACCTTACAGAGAATAAAAGCACACTCACTTAAACATTCCTGGCTCTTCAACAAGGTATTCAAAACTTCAAGTCAACCATGTTTCTCACATTATTAAATTAAGTCTGTTTTTCTAAGAATGCCCTTCAGCGCAGACAGCAATAAAGAAGAATTCAGAAAAGTCTGACCCCCAAGACACAGAGCTATATTCAGAATGGCCAGGTGACGTGGAGCTTTGGGGACAAACTCCCTCGAAGCAGACAACAGCAGAAGCTCTGTTGGTGCTGTGGCAGGGATACGGGTCTGAATGGTCCTGTGCCTCATTCCCAACAGGACAAAGCACAAGGGGAAGAGAACAGTAAAGCCCCGAGGAGTGTCCTGTGATGACCGTTTTATCACACGAGGGTTGAGCTGCAGAGCAGCTGTTCCTCTCCTACCTAGACTGTCCCAGCCAGGGCAGGTCTGCCCTAAAAGATGGAACTCTGGTGCAACTGACTGGCAAATTAGCATTTTATGGTCTGGGGTAAGGAAGGTAGAGCAGAGAACAAGGAGGAAGGTGGAGAAGAGGGTGGGCGAGAGGAAGTGAGGGATTTGACTTGAGATAAAGCAATAGTAGTGATTGTCATTCATACCTTTGTAAAATCGTAGCGGAGTGCAATGAATGTAAATGGATACTAAATGAGTCATTATTCACAAAGGGAAATGTTGCTGATCATCCAAGGGCCAAATAAATGTTAGTTAAGGAAACTGAACAAATATGTAAAATTGGCTAAAAACTATACAGCTGGAACGACTCATGCTGATTTGCAGAGCGCCAAGGAAACAATTCCTAACACATTAGAAACTCCATGTTGGACCAAGCACCTGCCGAGTGAAGTCACCAGTATTAAAAAGACACATTTCAGCAGTAGTCCATCAAAAGACAAAATGTATACATTACATAAAAAAAATGTAATGTATAAATGCTGGAGCAGAAAAATAAAAAATGACATATTCTGAATCTAAAAGACACCAACCTGGTAGCTGTTACGCCGCAAATGCATTCCTTTGTTAATGAGCATGTGCATGCAGTTAAGAAAACAAAAACAATCAATGAGGATTACACTCAAGTGAGGAAATAACATCCCGAGTGTGAAGTCATCAGGTCAGATGTCATCATTTAACATCTTAATGTTAAATTGTTTTACAGGAGCATTGTCACCCTGATAAAACCAGAGCAGTCTTTGTATTATTACTTTTTTAAAGAATTAACAGAACACAATAGCTGGACTCAAATTAGCTGCATCCAGCTGTCTTTTTTATTTGTGTGATGTAAAATGAAAACAAATATGTAGACAATGTGCCAATGATTATATTAACTGAAAAAAAAAAAACACACATTAAAACACACATAGCTCAGATCGAGCAATCTGATTGGTACATAGCTGTGATATAATACAAAACCTGTTGAACATGGAATCTCTCTATAACTCCCATATTGTCAAAATTGATTAGATGTATATATATATATATATATATATATCTAATCAATTAGATGTATATATATATATATATATATATATACATACACACATATATATTTAAATAAATAAATATATATATATACACACATATATATTTAAATAAATAAAAATATATAAATATATGTATATATATATATATGTGTGTGTGTGTGTGTGTGTGTGTATATATATATATATATATATATATATATATATATATATATATACACACACATATATATATATATCATTATTCCTGTTAAAACTAAAATAAAAACGACAGCGATTCAGTGTACAGTTTTGTAAGAAAATATTTCTTCAGGTGCATCAAACTTGTCATTTATAGGTTTTATTTTAAAGTGTGGTAATACAACCATGAATGTATTACATTGAAAATATTTTCGCTCTCAAAAGCCAAACACAAAGTCACTCATTTTATTTGAAGGCTTGTTCGCAGGAAATACAAAAACAGTTGTTAAAAGCTACTTTATCAATACACACGCTATACTTTAGACAGAACTTATCAAACCAAAACCAACAAAGAAGGCAGTTAAACTGGCACCTGACTTCCTTTTCCATTGCACCACCTGTGCATACAGCTTAGAAATGTTGTACTCAATAAGACACACAAACACACAGACAGAGCAAACTCTCAGCCAGTCTGAGGAGGTGGTGTTTGTATAAATCTAGGAGGACAAGTCCCTGTTGATCCCACCACACCCACTGGTTTCCTCTGTGAAGGGCCTGGAAGGTAAATAACAGCAGGACAGAGATCTTTCTTACTGCGGCGCTCCTCGGACACAAGTATAAACCCCGCAACTTGCACGGCCTGCACCCGCTCTTCCTCCCATCCTCTGACATTCTCATCACCTTCCCCCGCACAATCTGACTTCCTCCATTTCACAAGCTTTGTAAACAAAACACACCAAACGCTAACATTGCATAACCCAAACGGCGACCTCAGCCAAATGTCACCTCTATACACACAATCACACACACAATCACACACACAGAGAGAGAGAATATATATATATAAATATGCAAGTGCTCCCAAAGCTCTGATTCAAGTATCCGCAAATTTGCTTATCATTCAATATATCTGTCACTGAATAATTTTTCCCCTCTTCGCCCACATTCCCGTCTTCTTCTTCACTTTCTTGGCCAACAGGTCCTTCCATCTGTTGGCCAGCTGGTGGAAGAGGAGGAGGAGGGGAGGGAGAGAGTGGGAATGGAGGGAGGGGGGATGAGGGAGGGGGGGGGGGGGCTGCTCCACCCGGCGGTTTGTTACTCTCAACAGTCTAACTTTCTCCCACTGACTGTAATGACTCTTCTGCGGGTCTCATTAAGGCCTGACCCAGAGCGGGTTCAGCTCCCCGCATGATGTCACATCCAGGCTTCAGACATCCCAATGTTGAATTTAGAAGAACAAATCTGCCATAATGTTTATCCATATTGCAACATTACTTTTGTGTCACCGGACAAAAATGGCCAACTACTGTATGTAAATCTATGAGCTGGACCATTTTCTGACTTTACTGCAGAAATCTTGATATTTTTCACATCACCTCACAGTTTTGTTTCTAAAATCTCACTGGAATGAAGCTGTCCAGAGACGAAGAGAGCACACGCACATCTTGGCTAATGATGGTGTGACTTGAAATGGCTCTAATGCAAGCATCAGATCTGATTAAGATCTCCAACGCCAGAGTAAGCAACAGCGTCCGGCTGAATGGATGCCATTGAGCAACGCTTGTGTGTCCAAATGTGTCAGTCATCAGTCTTTTCTTCCTCCTCCTTTTCACTCTCTCCTCTCTGCCTCTACCTCTGCTGTGACGGACAGGTTCAGGGCAGAACCGGGGTCGACAACATGTAACCCGACCCTGTCCAGCGCTCGCTCTCACCCTCTAATGATCTTGGCGTCACTGCCATTCCCACTGTTGGTTTAACCCAGTGGTTCTCAAACTTTTTTTCGTCACGCCCCACTTTGGAGGAAGGAAAATGTTCATGCCCCACTGCCCCAACCAGATTGTAACAAAATGGTCAATGCTGAAATAACTTTTTGTGACTCCTCCATCTGTGTTTTTTCAAATAATAGAATAAAGAAAAGTGCAATCCCTGTCCTTGAGCAAGACACTGAACCCTGAGTTGGTCCCCGGGCGCTTCACAGCAGCACACTGCTCCTTAATTACTAAGGATGGGTAAAATGCAGAGCATAATTTTTGCATTTAATTAGAAAAAAAAGAATCTGCATCTCCCCGCGCACCCCACCTGTAATATCGCCTTTCTTGAGGGGCACGCCCCACAATTTGAGAACTACTGGGTTAAATGCAGAGACCAAATTTCATGTATGTAAAAATGTGTAATGTGACGAACGTAATACTTTTTTTAATTTGACAGTCAGTTGTTGACTACTCTTTATTCTGGGAGGTAACATTATATTTGTAATGGATTATTGCCTGTTGTTCACGGTTTATGAATAAACATACATTTTTCTCCGGGATCAAGAGGTTTATTAACTGCTGTTAAAATGAGATGGGAATATATTTTACAGACTTGATGAATCTGTGGCCTTGAGTACTTTTTAGTGTGAGCATCAATGAGATAATGTTCAATCATGGAATAGAGTTCAAGTGCAATCACTTTTATAGAACAATGCAAATAAAGTTATCTCATGGGCAAACAATAACTAATATTTGGCAAAAAAAAGTGCCTATTGTGGCTGCAATTATTATTATTGTTAATATCTTTTTAAGATAATAACAATAACGTGCAACCTGTGCAAAACAAAATGATGTATTCTGTTTTGAGAGACGCAACAGCAGAAAAGCCGATCTCACAGAGATCTCACAGAGATCTCACAGATATTTCACAGAGCTCGGCTTTTGGCAAAACGCCAAGAATCGCAGAGTCGCCCATGAGTAACTTGCTACTGGCGTAACTTAAACATTTCCATGTAAGTACAGGCATTTGGCCATGTATTTATTAATAATGACATTGTAGGTCCGTGTACTTTGTACCTTTGGACTATGTAAAGTTCTCATGTAGTCCACAAATCAACTACCATCATGTAATGAAAGGGATGTTTTTCCCCGCAGTAATAGTAGGTGCATTAAGATGCACCCATGAAATATATATTGTGTATAAAATTGCAAAAGTAAACAAACAAACGCATAAATGTGATAAGAAAAAAAAAGAAAAACAAGAGGTGAGAATTCTCAAAAGACTAAGACGCCAACAACTGAACACTCTTCAGCAACATGGATGGTGAATAGTGCAAACACTGTATTCTGCAGACAATACAGCACAGTGATAATGAGAATGGGAGCGCTGTTGGTCAACTTGCATGTTACCAAAAGCAGTTCCAGTCCTGTATTGCCATGGAAACTTGCTTGACCTTTCACCGCTGGCCGCGCTTCACCTGTCAGCAGCTGATCCCCTCACCCCACCATCCACCCCCCTTCCACCCTCACTCTTGAACAAGGTCGTGACGTACGCAGACTTTACCTTGTGCAACAACTCACCCCCAACGGGGAACGGGACTTTCTGTATTAACTCATTAAAGTCCTCCTTGTCAACATCAACAGAGTTTAGTGATTTAAACTACAGTTGGTGGCTTTGGTAAACTACAGATGAGGTTTAAATCAAATCCCATCCGTACATGACGCTGTGTCAATTGGCTTGGCGTAACTTGCACCAGACCACTGTGTCCTTTGAAAGCCAATCTCGAGAAATGGCTCACAACAAATCCACATGTTCTCCCTCCTGGACGACCCACCTTATCATGGAAAAGGGAACTGTGTGACCCTGGGAGCAATGCTGTCTGGGTCATTTAGCTTCTGGCAGGGTTTCAAATAGCAAATTGGTCCCAGGCATGAGGCCAGACGACGTGCGAATGACTAGCACCTACTGTATGGAGCTTGCTACTTTGAGAGATCAGGACACTTCATTTTTGGAAACTTTTTTTTTAGATATATCATCATGTGGTGGGAAATATCAGCAGACCAGTCATGGAAAATCGGTTTCATCTCTCCCATTGCAGTATTGGTATTAACTTCAGATATACTGAGGTCGACGTCCTGCATTAAGCCAAGAACTGTTTCTTGGATGCAGCTCTTGGAGATGCACTTCGTTTCCCTTTCAAAATGTGCTGCTGTTCGTGAATCCCTCCATGGTTTTCAAGAGAAAGGCAGACAGACTCGGCATGGAGAGAAACAAACCCAGATGATTTCTTCTGGTCCAGGCTTTGAAGTTTTATGGTACTGCGGCTCTCCGGAGCCTCAGAGGGCAAAGCGAGCCTGAGTCGCATCAGACAACTACAGACCACCATTTCATATAAACCCACTTCACGCTCTGGACACACATGCTCGGGGTTCGTAAGCTAATTAGTATCTGAAAAACATGTTTTTATTCTCAATGTCAAAGGGAGATCAGAATTCGTGACAGCATGGGCCGTTCACATTATATTGACCTCATCTCAACAAACCCCCTCCCATCCCCACACACACAACTTTCGCTGCTGGTCTCCCACATCCCATTCAGATCCTGTTGGGTGATAGCCCTAAGTCTTCCCTCATTCAATAAGATGCCTGTCCATTCTAGCTGAGGTTTCCATGTCTCTCCAAACACAGAGAGGCTAGCTCAGAAGAAAAGTCCACCAGAGAGAAATCCCATCTGTGTCCTCATCCATTCTGCTGGTCTGGACATGAGCAAACAGCTTGCTTTCACCACCCTGGCAACCCTTTTTACTTCACACCGGCAAACCATTTGAATCTACACGCACACACTGAATCAGGGTTCTTGACGGCAGACCCAACACCCTCTCATGAATTGAGAGAGAAAAACACTTTAGTCGCACACAGAACAAGACTTCCTGGCTCTTTGTGACGACGGTGGCAAAGCCGTCTGAGAAGCCAGGGGATACAGACAGCAGGAAACCCCATTTTCTGAGCAGTGGAGAGATCTATGGACTGGGAGACGTTGCCTAAATGGAAAGCCTTTAACTGCGGTACAATGGGGATATATGCAATGTTTGCATATGGTAATCATTATCCATACATAAAGACTTGGCTTATTTAAAAAAAAAAAGAAACTCTATAGTTTGGTGTATTAAAATAGCGTATTTAAGATCTACAGATAAACATTAATGCAAATAAATGTGGTCTAAAACAAAAAAATTTCATCTCCAGTATTCCTCTTGTAACTTTAAATGTTTTGTTAAGAAGCAAAAGGAGCTTTGAAAACGCTGCCAATCCATTGTTCAGTCTAAACTCTTCTTCATTATCGTAAAACCTAAATATATGTTTATTTGCTGAATTCTAACAGAAGATAAAACTTTAATGGAACAGGTGCATAATGTGTCAGTGGTCATTACACTTCACGGCTGTTTTTAAATGCAAAGGTTGCCTCCTCAGTTCAAAGCATCATTCCTCTTACAATTACATGTCACACAGGCACAGAGCAATGCGATGGGAAAGTTCAGTCCCCTATTGGGAAGTTTGCTTGGACAGATTGGACAAATATTTCTTTTGTGTGGTCGTCTCCTTGCCTCTGTTCGGCCCCGACAGCCACAGAAGAGGGAGTGAACAATCCAAACTGCACTACATTACGGGCTGGGCGGCTGTTCCGTCCAAGACACATGGCTTTCTCACCAGCTGCCTGTCTGTTTACACTTCACCACTTGCCTTAAGTATCAATTAGGTTTATGGGAAAAAAGAGGCTGATAGTATAGCGTGGGCAGAATTCAGATTTCTAACTATACTACAGTTTAGAAGTTAAGAGAGGTTGCCACCTCTCAAGAGAATCGTCTAGATAACTGAGGAAAGGCAATCAAGCTGCGATGAAAGAAAGCCAGGGATGAGAATGTTGTTTGATGTTATTTAAAAGGACAAATAAATTCAAAGCACCAATTTCAGTTTTAACAATTATTGTTTTTGACGTCATACCCGGGTTTTAACAGCTTGTCAGTTAAAGGTTCCCATCCCTAAAACAAACCACTCCATTTGCTTTTTGTTCCAAGAAAAACTCCAGACACAGTAAGACAAATTCAGATGTCTTTTGCACCATATGGTGCCATCTATAGAGTCGAAGGATCTGTAATAGCACACCAACTGCAAGGACAAACAGCAGCCCGCACCACATGTTCCTGTAAATCAAACCCTGACTGCTCTTCTGTGTCAGCGTCTGACATCCAGCACTAAAGGGCAGGTAATACCATTATGATCACTTCATAGCTTCGCAACCTGCTCAGCAAAGCAGAGAAAACTATTCTGATTGTAAATATTCTAACAAGTGATAGGGGTGTGTTTAACAACCTCATAAAAACAACAACAAACTCAATATCAAAACTCTATACCACTGCTTATTAATAATACAAGAGAGAATATTTGAGTCTACGTTGTAGGAAACTGCCTCTCCAGCCTTACATCTAACCTTGGTATCCTGTTAAATCACTTATAGCCTTTACATTGTAGTTCCCTGAAATGATGGTACACCCTAAAAAAACAGACCTGTGTATATTTGATCCTGTAAACTTCCACGATTATGTGTTTAAGTGGACATTGAGCTATCATTTCAGAACATTCTGCAACCAGGGATTTTCCGTCTTTCAGCAGAAACTTGACATGGGATTTATAACAAGAGTAGATTAATGACCCGAGCCAGGCCAGGGCTCAACATAAAGGGTCTCACCAACTAGGCATGTCATCAGAAACACTCCAGGGGGATACATAGTTAGCCTCCTTGAGCAACATCATCTGTGCCCTCTTGTGGAGGGCTGGCACAGTTCATCCTCACTTCCAGTATCTCCCCGTTTGATCTGAGGCAAAAACACCACAGCTGTTGGCAAGATCATTTATTCTAACCTCCTCTTTTCTCTCGTCACTCTTCTTTCTTTTTCCCCTCGCAAAAATTGGCAAGTCACAAGCACCTCTCAGCTTCATGGAAATGTATCACAGAAGCTAGTATCAGCCCCAAAACCCTCATTGGTTGAACTAGACTTGAAAAGACTCTTAAACTTCAGCATGCTAAGTCCAACTGGCATCATGGACTTAAATTGCTTGGTTATCACTGATTTATCCTCATTCATTCACTCGGTCCCTCTTTGAGATGAGCCATGTGTCACATACATATCAAAAGCAATTTAAAGTTGGACTTTGCAGCCAGATTCTACCCCACAGATGATGTAAGAGACAACATGTGATTCAAAGTGCTGATCTTGTAATAATAATCTATAGAATGAAGAAAGAAAACAGTCACATAAGTCATCGGATGTAGTGTTGAAATCATTTTCTTGTAATAAAAACAGTTTATGGCTTATATTTAGTTTCAGGACTGAACAACTTGATAACTGCCCCTTTGGGCTGTTAATGTGAACGTATGAGGTCTCAACTCAACCGATCCTCAGTGGTTGAGAGAGATTTTTAAAGGCTGCAAGTGATAAAGTGAACCGACCTCTCAATAATTCTTACAGACAAGCACTGCAAGTGACATGGCCTGTAAGACTGGTGGAGCTATTGCTCTCTATAAAAGCTCATAACCCATATACATTCCATAAAGTAGTGATGGTGTTTCTACATATTCAGCACTAAGTTGTTTTGGATACCAAAAACTGTTTCCCCCCATTAATCTGTTTTGTTTTCATGTTCACTCTTGCGCTGACACCAATGAGATCATGTACTATAAAGTTTGACTGCATGCCTATGCTACAGTACACATTGTATAAACTCACACTTACAGGTTAGAGAATTTTACAAGATTTAACCATTATTTTCCCCCACTTTTCTGGATCTCTTTGTGGTTCCTACTTAAAAGCAGAGAAAACGTAGTGTGGCTGCAGAAATGTGCCGATTGAGGTAGCCAACCTGCTGTGTAACCTTCTGACACAACATTTTCTTTTCTCCCATTGTTCAAACAACCTGCTGAGGTTTCAGAGGTACTCAATTTGGATAATTAAATTGGAAATTACATTTACAATTTTGAGATTGGAAATTACCCTCAATAAAAAAGGTTTAAGCTGTCCTTTGGGTGAATATGGTGGAAAGAAAATACAATCTGAGACAGCTGGTATAGACATCCAATCACTCTTTGTGTAAAATCATAAAATTGAAAGTGGAAAGCATTTTTGTGCAGCCAGAGCAAAAACACTTCTGACTCACACACATAACTTCATCCTGGCTCTGCCATTAAAAAGTGCAGGGAATTCATCTTTTTTGTAATGTTGATACTGTCAACACCTCAAAACATGACAAACTCCGTCACAACAACAAATCTGAATTGTTAATGTTCCCGTTCGTCCATTCAGCTTTCAATCAACCAAGCTGAAACTAATATATTGTGAAACTTGAATAATTCCACTTCACATTGCTGGGAGACTGAGATCAGACTTTTGGCAGCATTAGTCTTTATGAGGGGAAACAGCGTAATCTTAGTGATTGGAGAGGAAGAGAACCAAACACTTCCAATGCAACTCACACTGCAACAATTAATCTGTCCTTTGGCATTCCCAAGCCATGACGTACAAGGCCGTGGCCGTTAACCAACATCAACTGGCTGAAGCGAATGCTGATGACAAGTAGTGCAAAAAGAGAAGACCACTCATACACTACCTGCTAACTAAGGGATACGATGCACTAGAGTAGAGAGAAGTGAAAAGAAGCAGCAGGTGTGAAGCAGCTTAAGGCCGTCAGACGTCCTCTGGCCTTCGTGCAGACATTCTCTGGTCTCCTGTGGTCAGAGATCCATTTGAGGTTATTGAACAAAGCCGAGCTTGCGGCTCCTCCCCTCCCGACTGGCCAGTAACACAATCATCATTCAGTCCTACTCCACCCTTTGTCTGCATGCTGTCCCTTGGAGCCCTGATGAAGTAACACGAACACTAACAAAAGAGCCTTTATTGCCAAATCAAATGATTTTATAGGGTTATTATTTCTACCGCTTACCCAGTTTTAGGAGGTTAAGAGCAATGGGTTATCTGGAACATGTAATTGCTGAAGATTTCATAACCAGAAGAAGGGAAGGAAAGGAGCCATATTTTGTGAGAAACTCTTTGAAGCAATAAAAGCTTTTTAAGATCAATTTGAAAATGTATGTTTTTGTATCTGCAATGGGCTATGGGCAGAAATAATCATGCAACATGTGTTCGAAATGATCAGCAAAGGTTTAGCAACGAGATTCAAACCTCATTAAACACAAGGCCATCATATAACTCTACATCACTTTTTGTAATCTGGCAAGATAGACCTGACAATGTATTATCCTTTCATCTCTGAAATCTCTCCATCTAACATCACATAAATGTTTTTCTCCAGACAGAGATGTGACAATGCTTTTACTGGAATATGAATCTAATTAGCATCTGGTGTGGGAACTGTTGTTGGTGTACTCTGATCATATTTGATTGGTTATGGTAAATCACACAGATGAGTAACATGTCCTAGTTAGCATCTGGATTGAGATAACTACCACTAAATAAACCAGCTATGAATGTGTTCTACTTCATATTTGGCATGAAGAAAAATTTGCTACAGATTAAATGAAGATGTATCTATAAAAAGGTGATTCAAAGGATTAAGTCTCCATAAATAAATATTAGCGCACCATTCATTAGCAGCCTCTGGCAGAAGGCCTTCATAAATTGGTGGAAGCACACAAAAGTATGCTGGCAGTCAATTAGAATAAAGCTGCATGAGTTAATAAATCAAAGCTTGAGTACAAAGCCATGTGCAGACTCAATAAATTCACTGCAACTTTATATGTAAATAAAAAAATAAAAGCGAGGGGATCCAGAGGGATTGTTGGAGCACAGAACAGTGAAATCATCAGATCCGACTGTATAACTGCAGCATGTGGAGGTGTTCCACAATACACTGAGGGAGCGCTAGCTGAATGTTAGAGACAAAGCAGTTTGACAATAGAAAGAAATATGATCAGGTTAACAGTGCCTGCCACAATATTTTGTTTAAATCCCCTCCAGACAGAAATTAAACACATCCACACACAAACGATTCGTTTCCATGATACTGCGCACCAGCAAACCAAGATTGAATCCTCACAACTGAAACAATAATACGGCTAATATGAGCACAAAGAGTCCCTGGAACCAGAGGCAAGCACTGAGTTTGGATGAGTCATCTGACCCAGGTCTAAGCCTCACCCACCACAGGGCCTGCCAATGTGTAACACACATACAGCGCAGTCTTTGAAAAGATCCCCAAGCGTCTGGAACACTGACCACATCATGGTCAGGGAGAGAAACCATAAATTAGTCTGAGAGAAAGAAAAGGGAGATACAGACAAGACAGCTCAGACTACCGTTCTCACACACTGAGGTCTCACAATTGAACCTTAAAAGCGCAGAGTACTGTCAGGGCTCCCGAGCATGCTGTGACTTTTACAGAGATTTGACAGGAAAGCCTCACAATCAGCCAGAGATCACAAAAGGATTTCTGTCCATTCATCCACTATGTAATCCTTCTGGATTTGCTGAACAACTCTTTGGAACAACATTACATACATGATGTTTCAGAGGATCAAAGAATCACTTGCTAATCCCAGTAGTGATCTTTTCCTCTCAAACACAACACACCAAAAGAGGATAGGCCATTACCAAGTCATTTATCATAAGAATTCAGACCGACACCTTGATCATTATGGAAAAAATATTAAATAAACGGATGTCTGTGCAACTATACCATGTGTGGTTGTAAAAGAGAAGGCCAATAAACTGCCACAGCAAACAGCTGAACATGTTAGGAGATCTATTCAGCTAGAAACAACATAACACTTGTTTGATACAGGCAGGTCCTTCAACACATCACAAGTCCTGCCAAACCCAAGAGCCGGAGCTTTCCACCCAACAGTGATGGATATCTTCTGGTTTGTAATGTTGGTAAGGATGGTCAAAGATCATTTTCATTCAGCTGCCTGAGGTTTAAACAGGTCCAACTCAGTACAAAATGGATTTAAGATGTCTTCCTCAAACTTGAATCCAAATATTATGTATGCTATACAAATAAATAACGTTAAAATTATAGTAAACAATTTAAATAAAAGTTCCACTAATCCACATTTACAATTTAAAGTGACTGTGCTGCTCAGTAGTATAAAGTGAAAGCTAAAACCATCATGCAGCTACAAAAGCTATGCTGGTTAACGTTAATTAGCCAATTAGTTACAGAATAACAAAGTCCCTGCATCATAATAGCAACACAGGCCAAGCTCTCCAAAACGTATACACCATGAGTGAAGGTTAAAAGTATCTTCTTATCAGGATAAATTAACATTTACATGGCACCTAGCCAGCTTACCTCCACACTGTCCTCTATCTAGAACCTGAACGCATCTCTCCTGCAATAATATTAACATTAAAGTGACAGCGCTAGTCACGTGGTTCTGTCTCAAATAGGATTACACGACAAACTCTCACCTATGTTTCGTGGACATTGTTGGGTGAAGAGTTTCACGTCCGCCGCCGATGAAAAAAATGACAAATGAAGACGTGAACAGGAAGTGAAACTATTTCATATCGGCTGAAATTGACCCTTAAATAATACGTCATCACTGCCCCCTCGAGCCTGTCGTCAAGAATAAGAAGAAAAAGAGGAGGATGAGGAGGAGGCTTTATTTGTGTATAGTTTTGAGGGTATATTTTACAAGTAAGGATATTATTGAGCATCTTTTTTATCGCTGTTGTTTGTATGTCTGCAAGCTGCTACTGTGACCAACACATCTCAGAGTAAAGTAAATAAGTAACGTATATATTCATCCGTCCATCCATCCATCCATCACTCCATCCATTTCCTGCTGCCACGTTTGGTTTAAGAGACATAATTGCAACTTGTGATAATTGCTAATGTCTTTACTGTGCAGCAGATGGAATAATTTAAACTTAAACTTAAAAGGTATGGCTTCAAAGAAATAAAAATTGAAATATTTCTGATCATACATTGAACCAAAAGGATTGCAGCAAACACACATTAGACACTCAAAATAAAATCAATAAATAAATTGAAAATACAGGTTTATTATTTAAAAGTGGAAGATCGTACATAAATCCTCAATTCTGCCCACTTTGCTATAGAGGACTTCTGTGCTGTTAATTTGTTGTTCTGTACTGGATGCAATCTAAACTGCAGGTAAGACCCAGAAAGACTTTGTGCAATACATTGTAAAATAAACATCTGTAAAACAAACACACTCAGGTATTCAGAAATAGTATTTTAATATATCACAATTGTAATAGTTTGTTTTAATACACACATTGTACACTTTAACCACATAGTGAGAGATTGTGAAGGAGTATTTGTTTGTAATCAACAACAACAAATCCCACTATGCTTTGATAGGGTGGCACATAAATAAAATGATACCTATATCCTCCTAATGCTCACTGTCACCCAATGTTAGTTTTCAATTAGGCATTATATATACATGAATTCAACAGCCTCATTAATCATCAACTATCCAATTCTGTGGTTATGAAAATACAGACGTAGGATTGGAGTATACACCGTTCTAGTGGTGCAGAACAGCTCAAGTGTCAGATTCCGCTCTGTAAACAGTGACATGTCCGAGTTGTGCTGTTTGTCTTGGCTTTCACTGATAATTCAGGACACATTTAGTTAAACAAACTGGGCTACTTTAGATCAGCAAAACTTCAACCATGGCTTTAAATAACAGCACGGAAAACACTTTAACTTTTCTGTTGAAGACAGACTTGTAAAAAGTTAACAGCTGAAGAACAGTGGAGGCTGATTTCATTAGCTTTGTGGGAACAGGCAGTTCACTTCCATGAACGCAGAAAGCAAAATCCGGATTGTTGATTTTCTCTTAAGATCAGTCAGAGAAACGTATGGAAAAAATAATTGCCCGGACAAGTTGGGTTTTTCATTTCAAGCAGGGAACGATACCAACTTCATATGCCTTCAAAGCATACCTCTCTTCCACCATAGATATATTTGTGCTGTACGTCAGGATAAAATTAAGACCTGGGTCATCCTGCTGACCAGTGATGGTGGTCCGGATCTCCCTGTAAGTACAGTGATGTCTGCCGCTGTTCCTGGGTGGCCCTTGCAGTTGCTTTGAATGGTCGTGGTGTATAAAGCCTGTGCAGTATACCTTCAGAAGATATCGGAGGTTTCATACTTCAGACTCCAGAGAAACATTATGCAACTTGATCGCTCTTGATTCTCAACATGACATGTGTGTCTGATATAGATTTTAAATGAACAGCATGAAATTAATCTTCATCTTTGGACTAATCATTAAGAAGTCATCTGGCTCTGATCTGATGAGACCTTTCAAGTTGTGGTGAGAGGACGTATCAGTAGTGGTCCCACCATTTCATCTTTATAAGTTGTGACATATTGAGTATTCAAAGCTACACGGGGGGGAGGGGACAACACATATGTGCCAGTCATTCTGAGTCGTCATCTTCAACTGTCTCGCCTTATTGCAGAACTCCTCATGCCATGAAAATTAGCTGACATAAGTGACTGGAGGAGAAATATGAACTGATGGCAATCGCACTCCCAACGCCAACAGTGAAAATGGAATATGAAATGGGAACATTGTAATATGCAATGCAATATATGTGCCTTTCCTGGCAGGACAATATTGTGATATAAAGATTATATCAAGGCACCACTGCAAGTCTGTTATGCCATGTCCTCAAATTCTTCCACAGATCTTTCAAACCCACATCCCGGTCCAGAGAGCACATCATGTGCTGAAATACAACATGCCATGTTTGCAGGATGGGGTTTTAAGTGATTCGTTTTTTTCACACATCTTTTGACAGAAATCCCCCTCATTGAAATGGGACGGAGAGAGTCAAGTAGTTTGTTGACTACATCCCGAGAGACAGACTGAACCGCTGGGTTTACGATACAGAAATACTCGTTGGGGTTCAAATGGATCAGACTGGGTCGGGACGGAGGGTGTGTCCATGATGTGTGTGTCTCTGGAAGCCGATGTCGCCTGTGTAACAGTCAGACAACCACAGTTTAACTAACACAAGCCCAGGCAAACACACAGAAGCAATGTAGTCACAAGCCTGAACCGACCTCTGTGTCACTGTCAGCGCCACAGTACGTGTCAGAGACACACAGTTAGATTGGTCATGTATCTGGTAAAGCCTGTATTTAACAGAGTCTGTGTTATGACATCTTTAGTCATTAAAACACGGCAATCAAAATTTTGCATTTCACTTATCTTTTAGTATTTGCATGTCAAAATGAATAAGGATGCCTGTAAAAAGAAGCACATAACATGAGAGTCAAAAGAATGGGGACATGTGAACCAAATTATTTTAATTAATATAACAGCATTCCTTGTGTTCCTTGCACGACTTGCGTATTTGCTATTGGAAAAACACTACATCTTTGAACAGTGCATATCAATAAACGCCTTCTTAACATGGGTATGCTGCCTTCACAATGTGAAAATGCACGAGGCATACAAAAAGAATCTGTCAACAAAAAAATACATCTGCTTCTGGATTCCACACGGAAGTGCAATAGCATGCTATAAAGCAAACTAAAATAAATGGTCCATACTCTGAAGTAATATTTATCATACAGTTACATTACAATGTATATGAAATATTTGTGAAAAAAGTATATCATCTTTTTCCCCCCCCATTCATTTGAGTTATAAAAATAATTTTCTCTGCACACAAATTCAAAATGTCCAGTGGTTTGCATAATAGTTTGATTGGATCAATGTCTCTGGTCTTCATCACTATAGGCCTGTAAAAAAAAAAAAAAAAAAAAGACAAAAACATCAGTCTCCTAGAAACTAAAATCAGACACATTTAACCGCTAATAAGAAAAATAACTCGGGCAATTACCATGAAATTTATTTGAACATGTCATAGACAAACAAGGGGTGGAAAATGAAGCCTGGTGCTGCCCAGTGGAGGCTCCGACGACCGTATTGCACGATAAGTTGCGGCAGAGCAGCGATCGGAGTGACTTAAACAGCAAGCTTTGAGTTTGGGTTGCCGTGGCAATCCTCTCTGATAGCCAAGCAGCAGCAGCCTGCTCTCTGATCTGCCTCCAGACTGGCACGCTGACACTGGGAGCTGTGGGCACCTCCAGAGCCACAAGAAGGAGAACCGCAGACAACCTCAAACTAGACAGACTTTCTCCTTCTCCCAAATGTTGAGGCTGAGAGTTGACGCTGTCTGCTGCGTGTAAACTCAGAGCCCGAGTGACTTAATGGAACTGGGCAACGGCATTCCTGTCTCCACACATGAGCGGCCTCCACCAATCGCATCGCAGAGCCACTGTGCCCTCCATTTAGCCTGTGACTGTAATTGAATGGGCCATAAATGAAGGTGGAGGCTTCCACAGTCGGTCACCCATTGGTAGTTATGCTGTGGCTCTACAAATGAGGTCATTGACAGACATTGAGGCTCTCTAAACTTAAGGCAACTGCTTACAATAGCAAAATTGGTTCCTGGTGACTCAAATGATACAGCACATTCTGAGGCGAGTCTGCTTCTCTAGCTGTCAAGCTGTGAAGTCTCTAGCTGGTCCAACGCTCACCTGAGAACACAGATCTCTTGTTGGCGTCGCGTGTACCACCTGGGAACAAATAAAGACAGAAAATGTGTCATGTAAGGGAAAAGGTGGCTTGAGGACAATGGAATAACTCCATATTTGGGCAATGGGATTACAACACATACAGAGGGATTTCATCCTCTGTTCAGGTTGACATGACTGAACTATGTCTTTACATAGCAAGTAGCTGTTTGCTGCTATTTTAATGCTCTGAAAACCGTATAGAGAACCTTTAAATATCAACTAAATCAGTTGCACAGATGTTTATTTATTGTTCTCCATAAATGAGGCTAATTCGTAGCATAACATTTCTCATAGTTTTTCTTCAGCACCGAGACTGGTGTATATGCTTAAACTTGTACACTAGCTGTAACCGATGCTTCTGCACTAAGTGATTGTGGTTATCGGTAGATTAATAAGTCAAACTCTCTTTGAACAACGTAAATATTGAGTCCTATAAGCCATCTTGACAGGTGTATAACGTTCATACTGACAGAGCTGCTTCCCCTGGCCAGTGAATGTCTATGTTGAACTGACTAATGTGCTTATCCACAGCTATAAAGGACAATGGGGTCAGGAGCGGGAAAAGGGACAGACTTCTTTCATCTCTATTGTGGTATGTGTGGTCGTACCATTGTGGAAGTTAATAGAATAACAGGAAATAGCTATGGATTTCTCCCCCATTATTCAGCTCTTACCATACACTTGGCGCCAGCTCAGACACATCTGCTGTGACACTGGGAAGTCACTGCGCTAATGAAGTGAGCTCTCACACAGTGGGTCCACGGACAGACTAAAACACCAGAGCAAAGACTCTTTTTCACCTTCCTGTTAGAAGAAATTAAGTCATTTTGATTTGATTTTGAGTCATTTCGAAAGCTCAGCCTTAAAGTAGGTAGAAAGTATTGTAGATTCTAATGTGAGTGTTCGGTCACCATGATGCAATTCAACTTTGTTATTTCTTAGGTCAAAATTACCCCTGAGAAGATGGAAACATCTGATTAAGGCGGGAAAACCAGTTGACTAATGAAATTACATGTGCAATACACACACTTTCACATGCACACACACACACACACACACATACACGCACACACACACACACACAAAGACGTGTGTGTTTTTAGACAACAGTCCTCTGAGATCTCTCTCTTACGCCAGAAAGTGCTTTGTCACGTCTTGTGGTTGTTGTTCCCGTCAGTCTCTCTCTCCCTGTGTCTGAGCCGCCTCTAATTCAATGTGTGGCTCATATCCTTTCTCAACATGCCATTACCAATGCCCCGGCTTAGAGCAGGTCCCCTGGGGCTATTAGGAACATTTATCCATCTATTTTGCAAGATACACATTTGGCAATGACCCTCTGGAGGAACTTGTCAGAGGGGTTGTATTTCCATGTGACAACCATTTGCCTGCTTGATCTTTTGTTTGACGGGAATTCTTGTGTAATAACGTCAATGACAACAAGTTGTCTTTTTTAATCCGACACGCACTATTTTTCAGTTTGAGTAGCTGGTGCTGATGTTTTGTTTACTGAGAAAACAGGATAGAGTTAATTTAGGAACATTTCTGATTTCATGGCATATACAGTATCATTTTTGGACTTCGGAGCTGCCATTTTTGACTCAGTAGTGGTGGGATCTAAATAAAGCAATGCCAGTACCAAGAATCAATTAATTGTCAATATAATTAATGTGGACTTTCATTGTCCCAAGAGGTTTAGTCAATATGTTTTGGTTACTTTGTGACCTTCTAATTGGCCAAAGGTTATATTTGTATTACCATCTGTAATGTACAGTATGGGTAGATAGCCATTACGTTCACATACGTACATTCATGTTCCCCAGAAGATGAACCTTTAGCATTGTGGACTGTCTTTCCACCTCCAAGCATTCCTGGTTTAACAACCCTCGGAAAAAAATATCAACTTTTGCAGACCATATCTCATATTAAAAAATTAGAATTACTGCCTCGTAGATGTTGACTCCGCCAATCAGTCAAGTTGGAGTTTACATTCATGTCTGTCCAAAATGCCACCACTTCATCATTGTATTCTATTAGACATCTATGTTAAATTTCCATAATTAGCATATGAATTCCTGTTATGGGCAAAAACTTGATTTGTGAGGCCACAGGGATCTTTGACCACAAAATTCTGTGGGGAGGCCGAAAAAATATATTAAGAATGAGCATATGGGTTTCCTTGTAGTGCCACCATAAGGATAAATGTTACACTTCAATTCCCTCTATTAGTATGACTAAGAATAGCAAAACTATTGGCAGAAATATGTCATGTTTACATAAGTTAGTTGTATTTATTCCAGCTACAGTATACATTCAGAGAAGAGGATCAGAGGAGTTTTACCATATGTTAACCTATGTTAAGAAAGCATACCTTTGATATTTTGTTAGTGGGCCTCAGTGAATTGAGACCTGCAAGCCTCTGACAATCAGACCATACTGTCACATATACATTCATGTGATTTATGCACCAGAACATGCGAGGAGGTCTGATCTAATTCTCTCCTGTTCAAAGCCAGAGTAAGATCCCAGCCAGACCCCTACTATGACTGGATTTATGACTTTAAAGAACTGTTCATGTCCATCAACTGGATCTTGATATAGATATATCTCTTACATGATGCCAGGAAAAGGAATTTTATATGACGACGTTTCCCCCTACGAAACCAGGATTTCACCCAACTGTGAAATATGGAAAATATAATTTGTCAGCCCTTGTGCTCCATCTCAAAATTTTACAAGGAATACTAGCACATTAGTCTTCACTTTTTAATAGATCTAGAGCCAGTTTAATGGATTAGCTAATCATTGTGGTGAAGTGACATTACAGTAACGAAATGTGCCTCACGTCTTACAAAGAAACAAATAAAACTGTGAGAAGGTAAAAACATTAGCGCGGCAATTTGTCAAATTTCTGAACTGTGAATTTAACTGAGAGCTTTGAAAAACTCCCAGCAAACTCTCCGGTAAAGGGAACCTGAATGAGGAGATGATAAACACATAAATGTAGGGTTTAAAATAGACAAAAGACCGGCAGATAAAAGAAAAAGGCAGGTCACTCACTCTTATCCTGTTCAGGAGGCTCCAAGATGTCACTGTCTGTGTCACTGGGAATATGCCAAGGCTGTCGGATGGCCTGTAACTGCTGGTAGAACTCATCCTGATTTGGAAAAATAGAGCAGAACCGAAATGATGGAAGACTCTGATAACTCATACTGAGTCTTAGGCCAAAACTTTAATATATAAATCGCTCCATGCTACCAATGCAGAAACTCCAATCCTTTAAATGACTACATAAGTGGTCAAGAAAGACAAGATCACAAGCATAAACATCTTTTCTGCACGTCAGTATTTAAAAGGCTGCAGGATTCCTTAACTCTCTATAAGAGGCCTCCTAGTCCATCTACATAGGACCAGGTGGCTTCAATAAAAGCAGACTGGGTGCACGAGGGTTTTGGATAATCTCACGAGGTGTCAACTAGCATAACTGTCAAAGAGTATACTGAGGGACTGAAGAATTCATGCCCACCATTAATAAAGCCTTCAAAAAGGTCTTGTATTTAACAGCGCCACTGTTAAGTTAATCATGAAAGGGATATAAGAAAGAAATCCCGTTGAAAGTTCTCCTTTTATGCCAGACTCATTTTCCCCACAATGAAATGGCATCCTACTGTATGGACCTCCATGATTCTTCATTAAACCCCACATGAAGCCCGTGTGTGCGTGTGTTTGTGAGAGTATGCACATGTGTGATAGTGTGTGTTCTGGTGCGCTCAGTCATGCTCTTTCGGTGTAAAGGCTCTCATGTTCTACAGCAGCTTTACATTGAGCTATTTGAAACTCAGCAAACACGAGTTCACTCATCATACGTAAAAATGACTATAAAGTTGGAGGGATTTTTTTAAGTCCATGACCCAAAGTTTATGACAATTTTACTCCATGTTTTAAACAACGTGTGTGCACTTGATCTATTTAATTGCTCGATAAATCTTACATGTGGGAAATATGTGTTGGAAATAATGAACTTTTCAACTCCTCATTGATTCTTTTTCTGTATTAGGACACCTTGTTATAATATATGACAACTAAAAAGAGGGTGTTTTTGATGATAACGGGATGTATCTCAGGTCTTACCTCATTCAGATAGGCCCGTAGGCTGGCACCGAGGCTGTCTGTAGTGCTTAGTCCAGGAGGGGTGAGCAGCGGTCGGAGATGTGTGGGCTGACATGTCGGTGTCACAGGGCGGCTCCGCGACCTCCTGAAGGTCACCTCTTTATGAGCTCCTGGGTTAAAGGTGGATCGTGTCAGTAAACTATTTGGGGTCAGAGGCCTGCTGGGCGTTCTGGGGGTTTGAGTCCTGCTCCCAGAGTTGCTGGGAGATTGAGTCCGACCCATGACCAGGGAGGTGGGCTTGGGGCTGAGCAGAGGGAGGCCCACACCGAAGGGCTTGCCTGAGAAGCTGCCAGCTGGAGACTGGGGTCTAGAGAGCAGGCTGGTGAGAGGGAGGGTGTCGGGTAGGGTTCTGTGGCGCAGAGGGGTGTGGAGGAGACTACTGTGCGGATTATTGGCGCTCCGAGAGGTCATCTTCCCCACTTCTGCCAGCTTGGCCAGGTCCTTCTCAACCTCTGGAGGGAAAAGGGGGGAGAAAAAGATGCATATATTATATTTCATTTAGAGTCAACAGACATAGTTATGATGGACTGGGTTGAATCTTATTTTTTTTCCCACACACATTTAAATGACAATGACAACATGCAGTTTTATACTGTATGTATACAAATCCCAGAAAGGTCTGCTAAATCAAGAGATAAAGTCAGACTTATTATTTTTACACATTGTGCTATGAGGTTAGTGTCCTACAAGACTGATGATTCACAAACTTTACTGAGCATTAAAGTGGGCGAGACTGCTTGGTTTAATCCTTCTTCTGGGCAATGATGACAATATTTATAGGCCCTGTGAATTGTGGTGAATCCAGCTTCCTCTGTTAGAAAAGGCTCCAAGTTGATATACAGTAAGCATCGCCTGGTAAAAAAAAAAAAAACTTTCTTCCTGACGAAAACTCATTTGTTTGGCTCATTGGTAGTCTCAAAAACATGTCTGTTTATGAAAGAAGTGACGCTGCCAACTTCTGCGATTACCATCTGGCTCACTTTTTCCGTGTTTTATGCTTTTGTTAAAATTCTTGGCAATCAGGATTCAACAAACCAGTCTGGGAGTTATCATTTGAGGAGGATAATTTCAGGAATGACTCATAAGGAGCATGTTTTTCTGGAAAACTGAATATGTGTGACGTTAAATACATATCAAAAGGAAGCATGACAAGTATTTTTACAAACTTTGACTTTTTGAGCAAATGGTGCTTTTCCCCTATACAAACAACATTTTCCATGCAGAAATGTGAAGCATATGCTCCTATTCACTGACAAATATCCATGCAAAGTTGAAAACGTCTGCAATACTACTCCAAATTCAATTGAGACATTACTTAGTTGGTTGGAAACCTATTCCAGACGTGTATGTGCACAATCCTTATGGGATAAAAAACATGTAATTCTTTGACCTGCATAATATTGTATGAAGGTCAACCCTCAAAGTGAGATACAATGCAGAGCACATAGATCCTAGTGCCTTGCCACATGTTACTTCTCTAAATGTTTCAAGGAAAACTAAAGATACAGGTTACAACTTGGTCTGTCTTGACCTCCCTCTGATTGAAAGTTGGAAGGTAATTCACTTTGTGGGGTGTTCAGGGCATGACATGAGCTGCAGTATGTAACATTACAAAGCATAGAGAAGCTTTGTTATTTGGTTGATGGTCTGCATGAACATATGTGTGACCATAAGACCTGCTGTGGGGGCAAGTGCCTCTGGATGATGATCAGTTAAATAAATACTTTTTACGGAAGAAAAATTGGTGGAAATGGAAGTTCCACATATGACCAATTCCCAGTTCGAGCCCATAACCACCCACACACACCAAGTCTTCCACGACTGTTATCGTTATATCGTAAACAGGATATGTTCATTAGTAATCTTTTCCCATAAAATATTTTTATCTCAAGTTATTCACCAGTATAATGATAAACAACACATGTTTTCCTTGTGGAAATCTTCCCCCATACGTAAATGGTTGCTCCACTCGTGATTTTCTTGTAAACCACTTATTTCCCCCGACTTCCTGGCATTAATGAGTAGCCTATTACAAGCAGCTTTATTTTGAAATTCTGTCCGGTGTTTAACACAGAGATACTACAAGCCATCTCCCAGACACTGATATAATATGACGGCTGCTAGAGATCAAAGAAGGAGCATCAAACTCCACATGGTAAAAACCATTGATACGTTTTGATTCAGGAAATAATAAATAAAAAATGTGGAGAAAATGAGACGAGAAGGAGACAAGAATAAATAGAAACAGATTTAATCTATTAAAGTCTTTGATCAAGCGGCAGAGAATACAGGGCCATAGCACACTATTCATCCATTCATAGAGAAGGCATGCAGACTTTATCATGTCCCTCCTCTGAAGATCAACTAAAGTGCTAATGACTTTTCATTTGTCTGGACTGTATCTACAGGCGTAAAACAATATACTGCCTGCCAGGATGAATTAAATACTAACCATTGTCCTTGGACGGATAAATGAAGTAAAACTATCTGATATAGTGTCACTAAGACTGGGTACTGAACTTAAATACATGATTGATAGCCTTATTTACTTGTACTTTAATCACTTATTTCTGGCTCTAAATCAGGAAACCTTTCTAACTTCTGAGCAAAAGTATTTCTTTAACACATTTAGTAGTTTGACATTTTTGGTAAAATGGAAAAAGTGGTTAAAAAAATGTAATATTCCCAAAACTAATGCATCAAATTAATAATTATATAATATAGAACATGTATAAACAATACCCAACCCTAGATGAAGCTGCTATCATGCTAATGCCAATTAAACTCAATTCAATAACAAATTTAACAGTAATTCATTTGGATATTAGGAAAAAAATGAATCACAAAAAAGTGCATGTGAGCTTCACCATATCCCAAACGGCAGACAAGGAGTGACCAAACCGCCACATAATTGGGGTGACAATATAAGATGAAAAGTGAGGGTCTGGCTCCAAACGTGGAAAGCATTAGCAGCTAATAAAGGCTTGAAAGAGCTGAATTAGCTTGTTGAACAGCTCCACTGAACTGCCTGGTGGGAGCCCGCGACCTGAATATTCCCAAACTCAGTGTAAAACAAACTAGAAATGAATGCCATCTGAGGACCTCTGGGGCAGGACTGAGTGTGCTTCAAACACAAATAGTCCTTTTAGTGCCCCCGAAGCACCAGCGAGTTGTTTTGTTTGGTCGGCACGGAGGCAACCAGTGAATTCAGCGCCAATGTGCGGATGAGCCGAGGAGATGAGAGCGGCTGCACAGTAAGTTCACTAAGTGGGAACAATATGCTTCAAATAAGTCTGGTATGTGGAGGCTCGTACGAGGCCTTGACACACTGACGCTGTCAAACAGAGTGGGGACATGCATAAACAAACAAGTGGGCGACACATGATGGTAAATGGCGACTTTCCCTTTGGCCTCCACTCCAGGCTTTCATCTGATTCACAAGTGAATGCACACTTAATCATCATGACAACAAAAGCGGTCTCTGAGTCACCCCAGACGTCACGTATGTCAAAGATGAGCCTTGATCTACATTAGGAATAATTATTTCCAAAACGCCACACAAATTCCATTTGGTCTGAACAAATCAGTCTCCAGCACAGTTGAGCTTCGATCCCTTCCAAATGACTCAGCAGAGCTGGAGTTGAGGTAAATTCCTGTCATGTGTAAAAAGTCTCTACATCTTCCAAAAATCTTCCTAAAAACACATCTTTTTCGACTATACCTTGACTAAGGAAAGTAGCACCGTAGTAGCACTTTAGTAGCACTTAAATGGCTCTTACTGATAGCACTTTGTAGTTTAACTTTCTTGAAGAAATTGTACTTTCTGGATTCTTGTTGTTCTGAGTTTGTACTCATGGTTGAATGCACTTATTGTAAGTCGCTTTGGATAAAAGTGTCAGCTAAATGAAATGTAATGTACAATCATTTTCATTAGTTTTTCTCTATTTGGTCTTGAAACCTTGTTGCAGGAAGATCAGTTTTTAATTAGCCCAAAATAGTGCATTCTTTAGCTGGACTCGCCTCCCACTTCTCATAAGTGCTCTCTAAACCCCTTTCTATTTCATCTCAGTCTCTGCAGTTCAAAGTGTGCATGTGTGTGTGTGTGTGTGTGTGTGTGTAAATATTTGCACCGTGTAAACTATATATTCCAAAAGAAAGTATTTGATGTGACTTTTCCATACGATTCATCATTAAAGCCACTAATAAATACACAGACAGACTTACATAGGCATAGAGGCCCAGCACACAAACATGCGCACCACACAGAAGTGCCTACCAGCGAGCTGCTTGCCCATGTTCTCCAGCTCTTTAGAAAAGAGGGAGTCACCCAGTAGCGGCCCCGTCTGCCCGACAGAGCTCCCACCTCTCACAGCCTTCAGATCAGCCTCCCAGACAGCCTGACGCTAGTTAGTGAGGAGAACAGAAAAGAGAGAAAGTCACATTAGAAGAAAGACCCTTCAATTAACTCTTTATATAATTTTCAGCTATTGCTGGAAGTATCTGAGCCATATCTGCTGGGAAAAAAAAGGGCAATTATTATTTTATAGGCTTTAGAAAAACACAAGAAACCACAGCAAGTGTAGATGAAAGTGTAGAGAGCATGCAGTGCTCTCTGTTTATTGAATGCGGGTCGCTAGACTGTCAGTAGTGGCTCGGGACATTTTTATCTAACTATCAGTAAATCTATAGGAGCTTGTATGCACACTAGTCTGTTGGCAAAGAGTCTGACAGCAGCACATCTTACACCAGCGGTTAAGGATCAATAAATCAGACATTTTGGATGGTTCCCCGAGAGCACACGATATTCCTATTATATTATAAAAAAAGAGATCCTATTCCAAAGCATATGAAAGAAAATAAATGGTATGAAAGCCAGATTGGATCACCTATAGGGGCTGCTTTGGCCTTCCTGGCCAAGTGCATGATTTGACAGACTCAGGTTGCCAAGTCCTTGATGGGACACAAGTGGCCAGCTGAGCCGGTAAGCCAATGGACCAAGTGCACATGAGCTTCAAGCACAGGTGAGAAATACAATCTGTCAGCCATAGTTCCACCTCCTGTTGAGTTTGGTTTACACTAGATATAACCAAGTTATTTTACAGCCGGTGCCAGCACTTACGTCATTCGATGTGCTAAGCACTTAATGAGAGACAGAGTTGACTTGACAAAGTGCTGACACAGAGCAAGGCTCTTGGAGATCTGGTGATATACAGAACACACAGTCTTCCAACAGCATTTAAAGACAAACCTGGGATACAGCAGGCTACTCATTTTCTGATTTTCACGAGTCAAAGTGGACCTAAAAGTCTGTTTCCAGAGAGGAGGTGGCGTGGAAACAAGAGAAGTTGCGATCCTCTGATAAATGACAGAACATGATTCTCAGGGTCTATGGCATTGATCTTCGTGCCTGTCAGATATATGAGGCGTTCTGTGGCAGCAGAACCACAACACCACAAGCCAATCCTTAATTACAGCCCTCATAAAGAAGCAAGGCAAGTTGAACATTACAACTGAATCCCCTACCCAACTTTATTCCTTTCTCTTTGGTGGTATCCCCCCAAATCCAACAGCATGACATCATCTTGTCCTCTCTCTGGGTCTTCTCAGCTCTGGCAAACAAGGCCACCAACAGTTCTCTACTTTAAGTTTATAATCGTTATTATACTGTAGGTTGTTATATTATAATGTGTAACAGCTCAGATTCCTTTGGTTCTCTTCACTTTGGTTTTATCAAACGGTCTCTTAGACCAGTCTTCAGGAGACCAGTTGACATATGGAGATGTACTCTTATCAGCAATGTCCACGGTTTAACATTTTGCATTTCTCCTGCCCTAGAGGTCGTCGGTCCACCACAGGAAAGGCTGTTCTTTAATCAGGACCATGTATCCTGGAGCCTGCAGACCGAAGGCTTGGTGGTACTGTACAGTCCCGTGGCAGAGCAAACAAACAGGATGTACCGAGTCTGCAAGCAATTCACCTCTCGAGATAACATCAGTAAATAAACAGACGTTACAATCAAAACATGAGCGTTTTTACCTCAAGTTTGGTGAAGGCATACATATTTACAAAGTCACCTGGAGGACGTCAACATGTTCCGCTTACCAGGATAGTGAATATTTAAAAATCATGTGGAAATCAGCAAGGCTCTACGAGACAAACAAAACTAAGATGGACTTGATTACACGCTAAGGAGACACAATGGCGTGATGAAAAGTGATTTCCCTTCATCGTGCTTTAAAGCAGCCATTGTCCTTATCAACAGCAATGTATGACATGAGCGCAAATGAGTCACATTTCTTTCCCCCTTTGTTTGGATGCCTCGGGTGGATGCTTTAATCTACACAGACAAAGGGCTGAGAAGGAATGCCTTTTCATCTCCAAAAAAAAAAGAGCGGCAATGACTTATGAGTATATTAATGTCAGTGGTGCAAAACCCAAAGCGTTGTATAATGTCCCTCCCAGTATGAAAAAATTGAAAAGACCCAAAAGAGAAAGAGAAAAAACCCTCTGGTGATGCTGCAGCCCGCTAACAAACAAGGATCTTGTTTCTAGCAAAATTGATTCCATGTTGAGCGCAAACAAGACAGAAAGAAAGAGGATGGAAGTCTGGAGTTAAATATTTTATAGCCTGCATGTGTGCAGCTATACGTTTGTGGTCAGCAGTAATAATCACCACAATCTGGGGTTTGGTTCAACATTGCCCTCCGCACAACGAGAGCCGCTTGGGATGTGTGCATGCAGTCTCAGACCTCAAACATGATTTGAGCCTACTGCTGGCTTTGTGAAGCACAATTGACGGTCTCTCGTGTTGTGGTCAGGCCGAGTATTTTAGGGACCAACACACATGCACGCACACACGTACGCATGGGCGTATATACATTACAATATAGACACACAGGTAAGCAGCTTTCAAGTCTGTCTCCATATGGTTCAATGTTTTTGGTCCTTATTCTGTTGCAGCAGCCATCTTCCCAATAGCCTTTGACTTTTAGAAGGGTGAGCTTTAACTTTTGGTAGTATGACTCTCCCAAAGCTAAAGAACCTTCTCAGAAGATCGAAACAGAAAGAGACGTACGCATGAAACTGCATTTTTAGCAATTCTGGAAGAATGCCACTTTAGGTTTGCAAAGCCAGACTGTATACTGTATCTCAAGAGCAGAGGTCACGCTCCACGATGTAGCCCAGCAAGCACAGCTTTTATCAAATAAGGTGTGCAATGAGTTGGTGTCGGAGTGAAAAAGACAACATCCTGGCAGATGAGAGCTTGTCAGGGTTGAATTTGCACGTGTGAGATAGAGAACATTGAGTATTGCAGCACTGCTTTGCTTTAACCTGCAGGGAGAGTTCATACTGCTTAATAGCAAATGAGCATAAGCCCCTGGTGTTAAGTCATTTGTTTCCGTTTAATACACGCTTATGGATATGGGATATGAGGAGTAACAATCGACTCCTAAGAAGTTAATGATGTTTTGGCAGCACAATCCCAGAATAGTTTATGGACGGGGCTCCCAGGCTCATCGGCCAATCACGGATCTAGCACAGCCAAAAGCAAACAGGATATTGACAATAACACAGTTAGACTTTCATTCAAGCTTTTCAAAGACAGGTTATATGACATACTGTCTATCTCTCAGTCCAAGAAGAACAGCCAGAGGAAAATAAGTGTCAGGCCAATTAGAGTGCAGATGGGTGAAAAGTCGTGACGGGCAAATTACTCTTTCTTTGCAGGATTCTTTGCAGGAACTCATAATGAAAATTTGAGATTTGAACGACATAAGCATAATCTATAAGCTATATAGCTTACAGTCTGAGACTGCATCAACAATCATGTTAACGAACAATCTGCTGCCAGCCAAAAGCCTTCAAGCTAGTTGCTATATTTGGCAAAACCTACAAAATAAAGTATTGGAAAATATAAATATGAGTGAACTTTTCATTAAGATGTAAATGGCATTTTGACAAACATCTGTAAATAAACTATTGCTCCATGCTTTTCCGGTATTGCTCGGCCTCTAGAACACAAGCTTTAGGTTTAGGTTTAATTTATTTTAGGTTGAAATGAAATGATAAAATTGTAGAGGATAAGAAATCCAACACAACTCGAAAAATCTGAAGGTAATAAATGCATAAATAAATAAAAGAAGGAAATGTTATACTGAAAATAAACTAGAACTCACGCAGCTCACTTTCTAACAATAACTTAGGACAAAGAATTTGACAAATGGAGAAAAAACACCAATTTGGAAAATCTGGAAATCTTAAACAAACCTTTTTAGGAATAAAACTGCACTAGAGCTATGCGCTAAAATCACAGAGATTTGCACAGATGATAACCATGCATGCATAACTGTGGAGGTGTGGAGCCGAGACGGGTGCCAAGTATAAAAAGCCATACAGTGCATCGGCTGAAACTCTGCCAATATTCTGGTGGAAACAAAAATAAAGCATCACAATGGTTCTGCCTTGTATCACACACATGGCATTGCATTACACTAATTATCTTATTCCTACCATACAAATGAACAGTTTCCCCTGGCAGATTTTATGATGGTAACACCCATACAACTCTACACGAGCTAAATTTGATTAAAACCTATCACTTAACACTTACAAAGGAAACTATAGAGGGATTGCTTGGAGAATTTGCTCTGGCGATTGCTTTAGGAAAGTATTTGTCTTTATGAGGCAATTATCACCTAAAGGAGCTGGCAGAGGCAGGGGGCCGGCGGACTAATAATGATAACCATTAACAGTGTTTACTTTCCAACATCCCCAACCTTTAACTGCCCAAACCAGGGCAGTGTCCAATTCAAGGCGTACTCCATTTAACGACATGAAATGTGCTAAATAATAAATTTGACTTCCAAATGTCAATGCTAGAGAAAGTTATATGCATCTTTTCTTTACAATGTATAACCGGGGCAACATGTGAAGATACAATTGGACACGTTTCCACCAATGCAACGGACACATGCAGGGTTGTAATAAATAAGTTGATAATAAAAAGGAAAACAGCTACAGGTCGAGTTATTCCTCAAAGTGTATGACTTCAGCCATTGTGTTTTTTCCAAATAAGCTCATAAAAGCATGACTTTTTTTCCCATACTGTTTAGTGATTGTGGGCCACGAGCCCCCGAAGGGCCAGTTAAACTAACAAGCTATTACAAATTGCATTTGCCTTTCAAAGACAGCCAAACATAAGCAATTAAACACAAAACAGCCACATTAGCTACAGTAGATGACAGGAGATGTTTGCACTTGCGGTTTCCATATGGGATACATTAGTACCCCATTCTTAAGCGTGCCAGACAGGGCTTAACCTGTGGAGATGTGGTGTTCGGGCCCTTGGTGTAAGTAGCTGCGAAATAGTGGCTCAATGAGGATCTGAAGGTCAGTGGTAGAGAGGACGTCACATTTAGCGTGAAGCTAAATTAATCAGCTGAAATCACCGAGCTCGACGTGGCGCGGTGATCAAATGGGCACCGTCTATCATCTGGTCATGCCTTCCCTTTTAACTGGAGACATTTGAGAAAATTAGTAGACGAACGGCAATTATATGTCATAACGTGCACCGTTTCTCTATTTTCTGGATAGTGGCTCGTGTATTTGGCTTAATCCATCAGACTCTCGACTGCAGACTTTGATTCCGCGGGTCCTTCAGTCTCTAAGTCTGCTCCCAGTTAGTCTGGAGCCTCTCTGCATCTGCTCCACACACGGAGCAATGCCTCGGCTCCAAACCTCTTTCTTTAAAACATGCCGTAAAAAACCTTGTCTAACACTTAGATTGGGCAATTATAAATTTTAAAAAAAGGTATCGGCTTTTTTGGGCCGGTAATTATACAAAAAGGTACCGGCGTCTTAGCTGACCGCTTTATTAACAGCATGTGAGAGTCTGCCTGTGTCTGAGTCTGGCATGTACCACATTAGGCCTCTATAGATTTCTTCCCTGAAGCATGTGAGGTTATCACGCAAGCCTGCTATTGAACAAAACTGTGTGCTCCTGTAACCCATGAATATTTAGGCCTATTGTATTAAACCTCTAAATCAGCCTCAATTGTTGCTGCATCACTAGATATTCTTTTCATTTATTCCTTTCAGATTGCACACAATTATCTCGAGAGGGAAGCAAAGTGATATAGTGAGATTTATATCACTTATTCAGCACCATCAGCTGTTGTGTAAGCTGAAATGCCAGCCCATAGGATCCATTTGGTCCTAATAGCGAGAGGCTTGAGGTGTTTTTTTCGCTCGCTCTCATACAATAGAAGCTGAGGAGGAGAGAGTGACGTGGTAATTGATGGCTGTAAAGTGATCTTAATTGTTTGGTGATGGATGTAGGGAGGACACTTACAGAGCCTGACACTTGAGACAAGGCCTCGCATTCCTGCAACCGTCCCGTCACTGTGTCCACCCCGGGCAATGGAGCTGCTCCAGACATCGCACACAAAACGGCAAAAGAAAAAAAAGAAAAGGACAGAGCGTGAGACCACAAAAATTAAAAAATACTTTGGATTTGAACTGTGTTGTGCGACTCACATGAGATGTCGGGTACGGCTTGTTCAGATACACGAGACCTGTGCTCCTCTTCAGATCTGCCGTCTGATAGACTGTCGCCCTGCAACCTGGAGACAAAACGTTGCACATTTACACTGCTGTGCTGCACACATTGGCAGCCACATGGGTTCAAATCATCTGTGAAATCATCTGTGAAATCAGCATTCTTCAGCCACAACACTGCAATTCATGACAACTGAATGTTGGATCACACAAAGTCGATCTGACGTAATGAGACGGAGAGGAACGTGTTTGGTGGATGAACTCTTCTTCTGCAGAATGTGGGCTTCACCATGAAAAGAAGAACATGTGGGTCAGTTCGCAGACATGTGGTGCATGGATTAAACTATAGACAGTCCACTTGTTTCACAACTCACTTACTGACGAAGCAAAACTGAAGAACCGGCGCACGGATTCTGGTTCCCCTTAAATCATTCAGTTACTGGTCATTATCATGATGTGTTCCAAGCCCCTATACTACAGCTTTGTTTCCCAAAGATATCCGTTTGAACTGAAATAGAAGCGGGTCTGAGAGATTTGGCTGTCTCCTTAAGGTACTAAAAGATGTAAGTTTCCCTGAGATAGGAAAGTTCAGTGTGGGTGAAAGACAAACAATGATTGGAATACCGTCTCAGCAGAAAGATAAACATGCTACACGCGGCTTTTCACTGCTTTCATTATCCTAACACACTCGAACATCCGCAATGAATTCAACGCAATATTCCATTCAAAGCACATTTTAACGATTGAAAAATATAAATCATGCTGTAATTACACACTATTCTAGCTCAAATACTTTCTCTGCATGCCTTTTCCATGTCACCAGGGCCACCGTTAGCTAAAGACAAAGGAACGCGGTCCTTGTGCTTTAATGGCTGCATACCGTCACAGTCGCAGGGCCTCTTGGTTCCTACGTCTTAGATGAGGGTAAAAGCAGAGCTTTTTAAACTGTATTATATTTCTTTATACATCCTTCGCCTTGTCTCTCCCTCTCTTTAATGGCCTTTATAAGACCATTAAAAAACTACCCGAGATGACTATCGCAAGGCATTCCTATTCTCTGAACAAAAGCTGCAAGTCCTTACTACCATTCCCTTAGTGCATTCCTGGTACGAAAGCAATTCATTTAATGAGAACTACAAGCCCAAAGGAGGTTTGTGGAGATCTATCCATTTCCTTGGGCCTCACCACCAGCTCCGCCGGACTGTGCCCAAGATCTGGGATGGGTTTGCACTCAGGGGGTTTTGTGGCAGGAGCACATAGCCATTAAAAGAACTGATCAGGCGCAGGGTGGGGGTGGATGAAATGCTGGTGTGACCACAGCTATAGCCAGAGGAACAGGGACATGCCCACAACACACAGGCCACACGGCACTTCACACTTTAGCAGAGGGGCCAGAGGAAGCAGCGGTTTCCTGACCTGCCACAGGCAGGACTGTTTGGAGGTGCGGACAGTGGCTGGACAGGAGCAAAGGAAAAAGACAATAGCCGAGGAAAGTGTCTAAAAGGTGGGACGCATTTTAGCTTGGGGTAAGCAAGCTCAAAAAGAAAAGTGCTTATGTCAATAAAGTTAATATAACCGTAACCTTACAGGTGGATCTTGAACACAGTAGCATACAGGAGTGCTGCTGAAACAGAGTTTTCGCCTTCACGCTGTGGGTGTGAATGTAACCATCACCTGTAACCAGCTGGCTTTGGGCGGTACTCGGGGAAGCCAAGTGGCTCAGTCTCGTTTGACCGCTTAGACAACTAAAGGGAGCAAATACCCTGAACATGCTTTTGAACAAAAGTGTAATGCACAGAATGTTGGACCTCACTGACCCATAAGAGTGGAATTATAATTTGTTTGCCTGAGTGGTGACGGGTATGTGAGGAATGCTTGTCCAACTTGGACGAGCGCTGGTTCACAGATCCATACAGGGCCGAGCAACTCTCCACTGTGAGTTTTATAGTAACAGAAAGCATCCATTTAAATCTCCTCAAGCCTTAATTTTAGACTAAAATAACTGTAAAAAAACTACTTTAAATTTAAAACTTCAGCAAGGTCACATCTGTACAGTAGGCCTGTCTGCAGGTGTGAAACACAAGGGCACTAACTGTGTCACATCTGGTAGTGCTCTGAGGAGTCAGTTCAAAGGTTGGCCCCATATCGAGCCACGTTCAGAAGGTGTTTCTGCTAATCCCATCAAGACAGAGTGCTAATGCATTAAGTCTGCTCGGACTGTCCTTCTCCTTACTTTCCCTGACCTCTGCTTCCACTTTCTGCTCACAGAGGCATTCTGTGTCTTTGCGTGCAAGGGCATGCATGCACATGCTTCATGTGTGGATTCATGAATACGTGCGATACTCCTGCAACACTTTCAGATTTCAGAATTCCGTGCGTCTCCAGAATAGCACAAAAGTCAAACCATGCGTGCAACACTTTTCCAGCTTAGTGATCTGTTTATGGCCCTTACACTCACCAAATATGACTATGAAAGACCACGACTCCAACGCCAATACAACGTGGGGAGTATTTTGCGGTCAGGTTATAGAGGACAAAGCAAGAATTTGGACTGAACCAAAGGAGGGAGAAAGACAGAGAAGGAGAACAGATGTCTGAAATTTCAGTCATGAAAAAATGAGCGCGAGGGCCAAGAAGGACTCCAGATACAGATGCTGCTTCGCTCCGCCGCTGATCCGACCCAGGGCCTCAATGATAAGCCGAAGATATAAACTGTTTGCTTAAAAATACCAAGTTAATAAACTTCTAGCAAAAAAAAAAATCCACTGATAGCATTCATCCTTCTGCGGAGCCTCTGAGAACATCCTGACAACAGCCGGTGCGTGGAGCGAAACTGATAAGCAGCGTGAATGAAAGAAGAGCAGGAAACACACAAACCCCAAACAGAGGAGGCCGTGCAGGCAGATGTGTGCCTGGCGTCTCATCGAACAGATACCCGTTTATCTTTGACTGGAATCAAGGAAGACTCCTGCCCACACCTGCCTGTTGTATCGCACCCAACACTCAGAAATGTGAGCGCTGCACTGAGGCTGTGGTTCAGGGGGAGCAGGAAATGTGTCAGAGGAGAGAAAACGGTGATAGAGACAGAAAGGGTGATAATGGAGACGATTATCAGTAATCGGGCGGATTTGTGAAAACAAGAAACACCGGAATGCACTTCAGATATTATATTATTCTCTCTTCTGAATGTTGAGGTATGCTGATACAGATGCAGAACGAGTGGGTGTGGGAGTGGAGGGAACGGCACAAGGAGGAGCCGGAATAAGAGCAAGCATAGATGAGGGAGATAATCACAACCTTACTACGTGAGATTTATTTTTTAAATATATTTAAAATGAGCATCCATTAAAAAATCCTTTAAAATAGTAAATAAATATTCAATCAAATATAAGTGTAAGTTCATAAACTGAATTGCGTATATTCTATTTTAAATCAGACACTGATGACACAGCGCTGAGTATTACATCATTTTCTTTTATGCTTTGCACTGGTTAGGGGGTACTTGGCTGAGACGACTATTTCACAGGGGGATACATCACTGATAAAAGGTTGAGAACCACTGATTTAGAGCCTTAGAGAGCTAGTTTGACATTGTTAGGTGTTAGATGATATAACTGTCATGTTTGTCTGGTATGATTAGATAAGCCTGCTGCTGTATATACCAGGAGACATTAGAGTGGTATACATCTATTCATCTAACTCCTGGCAAGAAAGAAAAATGGTGAACTATTCCTTTAAACCCCTTTAAGAACAGACTTGACAGAATTGTGCTGTCTCCAAAAACCCAATCTCCCTGCAGAGCATCAGATAAGAGGAGGTGGAAACATTTACCTGGCACACCTAGAGCAGATGTTGAGAGTAACTTTGGCCTGTGGTTCAGCCTGATAGGAGCTGCGTCCCTGGCTGAACTTACTGCCAGATGGAGCCAAGCCCGTCACACCCTCCATCCGCAGGTCATCCAGGTCCTCTGAGGGGGGAGGGAGCCAAAGAGACACCAGCAGGGACAGAGGAAGGGAGAGGAAGAGAAAACAAGGGAGAGAAAGCACGGTCATTAATCATACTTTGTGTCTCGCTCGTGTCGATCTGATGCCCAGCGATGAGAGTCTGCTTCGAGTCAAAGGAGCACACAACAGTAAATAAACATCCTGCTGCTGCACTCGCTCACACGCTTTGCACACGCATACAAAAAAACACGATGTCACAAGAAGTGATGCGGAAGAGTCAATGACACACCACATCACGGCGTCAAAGGAACAGGAAGGGCACGTTCATAAGCTGAAGACAAAAAGGGGACAAAGAACAATGAAGTCAGAGGGGGAAAACGAGCGGTGAGATGGAGATGAGAGCAGGAAAGCTGGGTTTCGTCTGATCTACCCCTGTGTTCTCCGGAGCAACACACACACACACACACACACACACACACACACACACACACACACACACACACACACACACACACACACACACACACACACATAGATCCCTCTGAGTCTCTAAGGAAGTCCATATGCATCAGATGCCTGTATTGTTCATCCTAACCTCTCAATGTCTGTCTGCAGCCATTATACTTACATGTGAGATTATATGCTTACACAAACACACACAGGTAACAGGTGCAGAGGCCCTTTTTCACTTTTCTTCTCATCTACTTGTTGAATAAACTTTATTTGTGTCTGCCTTCCCTGTCTATTCTAAGATATCTGCTTTATCTCAAAATACAGCTGTTCCCTATGTGATGAAATGATCTCCACATGGAACAATTAAAAGTTGGACGTTTGGATGCGACACAAGACTAAACAGGACCACCAGCCATTATATATCAGAGTACGAAATGTCCAGCATCAAGACACAGACAGGTTTCTTCAATAGACACTGCTCTAGCGCGATAGGGAGAGAAAGCAGAAATCGCGCCAATAACAAGACGTGTGAAAAAACGGCACTAAAGTAGAATAATACAACGTTAACGATTCATTAAATATAGCAGAGGTTCAAAGGGGAGAGTCCGAGTCAGCCAGACCCTTTTGGTTTTGAATGCATCCTCAAGAGATAAAACATATTGCAGTACTTTCCGTGTTATGAGAACGAAAAGCGAGTGGGTGTCTGGACTCTTACTCGGTTAAGTTTCCTGGTCAAGCTTTCTAAACACGTGTTGAATCAGACAGAACCCTTTGACCGATCTCCATAACAATATCTGTCCCGTTCTTCTCGTCAGACCAGAAGAATTTCAGAGCTTTGCCAATGAGGGGGGAGGGGTCGCCTTCAGGACAGTATATTCTCACCTTTTGCTGCCATTGTTTCTGCTCTTGTGCATACAGTGCAGTACAATGTGGCTGTCCCAGTGAAACGTATTAATGTTGGTTTCAAATCACCAGACACACACACAGGGGTCGCATTACCTGGCCCCTGGTTTTATTTGGGGGGGGGGGGGGGGGGGGGATGGGCCTCACACCTTGAAAGAGGAGGACGCATAACTAATCACCTGGATTAGATTGGATGACACTTGCTCATGAGGACTCCATCCATCAGCGTGGCGCAGAGCCACAGAATCTCACTTGTGTCCTTTGGCCGTCAGGAAATGTTTCTGACGAGACATGAAATGCACTGTTTGGTCTACTCCACCAGCTCTGCACAGAGACATGTGTTATTCATTCTTATTTGTCTGGATGGTCCACAATGAAGTATCTGAACAACTATTAGGAGAATTGCCAATACGTTTTGAGCAGACATTCATGGTTCCCAGAGAATGAATCCTACTGACTTCGGAGATCCCCGTCTTTACCTCCAACGTCACCATGAGGTTAACATTTGAGGCTTTGAGGGAAATTTGAGTGAAAAAAAGTAAATGTCAATGTGCAGAAGGATTCACATGGAGAGAGTTCACAAAGCATCTGAACAATAAGTAAGGACAGCTCAATCACTAAAAGCCAACACACTGACACAGGGTATCATGTTGTGCTCTTGACTGCAGAGGTTTGGACAACATTACAGCATAACACCCAAAACTGTTGGCAAGAGATCTAAATCAATAAGTCTATTCAAGACCTTTAACAAAGACTCTGGCTTTTCTTGTTTTTCTTACATTTTGATCACATCATCGCCATCACATCAGTCATGTCACTCACATGGTGTCCCGGCAGTCTGAGAACGAGTGTTGTCTTAGTGTTTTGAGGAGGACAGATTCATTCCAGTAAACCCCTTAAGCAGGGGCGATATTAAATGTCCCATTCATCACGGTATGCATTGGAGGGGGTGGGGACAGAGAGCCACCAGCGATTTGCTCTGTTTGCTGGTCGTGGGAACTGCTCAACTTTGGGCCTTCACCGTTTCCTCTTTTTTTTTCATCCTCCAATCCAACTTCTAAACATTCCCCCTCTTTTGGCGACTGACTAATGTGGCATGCCAGATTTCCTGTGGGTCATCGCCTGAGATACAAATCATTACTTGACGCTTGGATGCATTCACTAGTTTGCATGAAATAGCAAATGAAATAGCAAAAAGAACAACGGCAAGCGTGTCCGACCTTGAAGGAGAACATGACCTCAGTGTACGCAGCTGCTTGTCACCTCAACTCCCACTTTGTCTTTTGGACTCGTTTCCCTCCGGTCAATATAAAATGACACAGTACTGGAGAGACAGACCTCCGTGTCTGAGGGAAGTGAAATTAATCTCAGACCCTCACCGGTCACAGAGGTAAACAAAGACTTTCTTCTGTAGTGCATCCCGTAGGAACACACATTTCAACTGTGTCTGGATGAAATGTAGCAGAGGTTAAAACACTGTCACAGCGTTTTGTGCTGAAGCAATTGATTCTACACTTTGGACTAATTCACGAAAGGAGGGGAGTAACTCCTGGCCTGTGCTCGTTCGTGGATACAGATGAGTTTAGGTTCCAACTTCTGAAAAAGTGAACTTAGCCCCAAACTACTCTCACTGTCCAAACATTTAAATCGTCCCGTCTCTCCGAGGAGCGCAGGCTTTCAGAGTAAGCGCAGCCCCTTCACCTGTGCAGCAGCGGGCTGAATCTCAGCCATGTCGGCCCTCGTTGAGGCTGAATCCACTTCTGAACTTGCTATGGGGAGGAAGAGGTGACAGGTTTCTGTGTTGTCGCCGCACTCTGAGGAGGTCCTGTGTATGAAGTGCCAAAGTGCCAAAAGTTTGGTGTTAGCATTGTAAATTACTTCTTTTACACGCACATAATTATTCTAACTCATATGCTCACACTGAATTACACAGATGTTTAGAGGCTTGAATATCACTGCTGAAATAGTTTCTTAAAAAAAAGATTTTTGTGGTCTCGTACAAACGGAAACAGATATTTCAGCGTAGAATGCACCCTTTTATCGACTTTATTCCAACGAGCAACAATCTACTGCTCTTTAAATGTAGTTATTGAACTAGCCCTGAATCAACTACACATTATATAACCAAAAACTAACTTTATTACCTCGACACAGAGCTGATCTTCATGTGCGAATCCCCGAACCCAGAAGATTTAGTGTGTCTTAAGTAATCCTTTCTCTGCCGTGTCAAACACATACATGACTGAGTGCATTTTCTCCAGGTTCACAATAGAACCCACAATACCACCATGCTAAGTTTACAGTGCGTCTCCCATGAGACCGGCTTACCCTGAGACCACGGCAGCCTCTGTCTAGACACAACAAACGTCTGTCCACACTCGCCCGTTCGTCAGCCCGTCACATTTCCACTCCCTGGGCACCGGGGCAGCCATGCATGCTCCCCCTGTCTAACGATGAGACATGGCAGATAAATAAAACGGTTCTGCGCTGGGGGGTAGGTGGAGGGAAGGAGGGAGGGAGGGAGGGAAGGAGGGAGGGAGGGGAGAGAGAGAAAGAGAGAGAAATGGAAACTATTTGAGCGATGCAATCCCAACAAAAGGCCCAAACGATGAGGAATTCCGTGCCGCAATCACTCACTCACTCACAGTCAGAAAGGAGCGGTGTGCACAGATAGTGTGTGCGTGTGCGTGTGCGTGTGCGTGTGCGTGTGCGCCTCTCTCCAAAGTTTCCATGTCATTTAACGTTGTTTAGATAGCGCCGGACTGACTGTCTCTCCACAGGGCTGAAAACGCAGCTGAAGACATAATTAGCGCACCGGCTTCAGAAATAACTTATTATACACCTTTCCTGGGTCGACACGTTGACAGATGTACGGGTTGGAATCATCTCTCACGTAGCAGCAGACACACACACACACACACACTCACTTCATCATCCTCTGCACCAAATCCAAGTGCTGTGAGTTATCATGTCTCTTCTACAGTGGAATAATTACATTTTCCATTCTTTCATGAGCAGTGAAGGCGTCCCACCACACTGGGCGGTAATTAATCGCCTTTAAGTGATAGATGCCTTTTCCAGTCAAAGGCTCCACCAACCCACACATGTGGGAGCAACACACTAGATGTAGATACAAGAAAAAGAAGAAAAAATGCACAGCACATACTCAATCCGACGCGTACAGTGACACTTGCAGACCTCACACTTCAGCTGCCCTCACACGTTCAGGCAGCATTCGTTTTCCATTAGGCCTCCAGCACCAAAGCAATCCACTCGGCGGTTAGTCGTCACACAGACATCTTTGATGTGTGTCTCGGCGGGGACGCATTTGTTTGGCTTTGTAATAAAAACAATATTCCAACGTACGTTTCATAATTATGTCTCGCCTTTCAAATCGCACCCTCCTCCCCTCCCGGCCTAAAAATATGCCTGTTAGGCTCCACGGCGCTGGAGCGCAGCAGTAAAAGCCCTGATCAGAATCAGATGGGGACACACATGAGCAGGGTAACTTCACAGCTCCGAGGCCTGTGGAAAGTCTTATCACAGACTCATGCAAACCTCCTTTCAACTCCCTTTCTAACCGCAAATATTACACAGATTAGGACGCCACTGTAGGCACAGCGGAGCCTGATGTACAGACGCACTTAAATGCCAGGCATTGTAGTTGGGAAAGTGACTTCAGCTGCCTCGTGTTTTGGCAATTGCATTATTTGTTGCTAAATATGTAGTTGAATTATACTTTGAGCTTCAAGAAGATATATTTTTTTAATTCATTACGCAATAGATTTATCAAAACAGCTGTCAGCTGTCAGTTTTTTTACAGTTAAAAAATGATGATTTTAATCATCACTTAAAAGCGTTAAGTTACCCATCAAACTGGAATGTGCCTGTACAAGAGGAGTGTGGAGAGATGTTGATGACAGAAGAGCAACTGAATTTGATGAAATAAAACACAGTTCACATGAGTGAAGGGATATGTTGATGCGATCCTCTTCTTTGAGTTCAAATTCTTTTGGAGATCCTGGTTTCCCTGCTTGTTTGTGATAATCACACAGAGCAGCAGCGGCACACACAGCTCGACACAAAAACACACTGACTACTGATTACACACCAATTACTGTGCAACGACATCAAGTCTATAGCTCACTTGCCTATTTGGCTCTTACATCTCAATTTGGCAGCAGAGCCACAGAACAGTGATGGAGCTATTTCCTTGTTTTACTTTTTACTCTTTTTCGATAAAACTGCACACGTCACTGTTGCGGGCTCTTTGGCCAATTAACCCCTGATGCACAATGCATCTATTCACATCTATTCACAAGTCCTTTATCTGGTATTCTGGATAACAACCCTATAGATATCATCCTTGTGTGTCTATCTTTCATCTTTTGCGTTCCCTCTGGCTACAGTAGCCACAATACGGCATCATTTTGTTCATTCAGCTCCCTTCCTTTCAGACAATCTGCTTAGTTCAGCGACGCCGCTTACGCACAAAGGAGATGCGGACGGCGGCCGTATGAGGCTGTGTGAGGCTGAGTGAGGCCTTATGAGGCCGTGTGAGACCGTATGAGGCTGTGTGAGGCCGTGTGAGGCTGTGTGAGGCTGTGTGAGGCTGTGTAAGCCGTATGAGGCCGTGTGAGGCCGTGTGAGGCCGTGTGAGGCCGTGTGAGGCTGTGTGAGGCTGTGTAAGCCGTATGAGGCCGTATGAGGCCGTGTGAGGCCGTGTGAGGCTGTGTGAGGCTGTGTAAGCCGCATGAGGCCGTATGAGGCTGTGTGAGGCCGTGTGACGCAGTGTGAAGCCGTATGAGGCTGTGTAAGCCGTATGAGGCCGTAAGAGGCCGTATGAGGCCGTGTGAGGCCGTAAGAGGCTGTATGAGGCTGTGTGAGGCTGTGTGAGGCCTTATGAGGCCGTGTGAGGCTGTGTGAGGCTGTGTGAGGCCGTATGAGGCTGTGTGAGGCCGTGTGAGGCTGTGTAAGCCGTATGAGGCCGTATGAGGCTGTGTGAGGCCGTATGAGGCCGCGTGAGGCTGTGTAAGCCGTATGAGGCCGTATGAGGCCGTGTGAGGCCGTGTGAGGCTGTGTGAGGCCGTGTGAGGCAGTGTGAGGCTGTGTAAGCCGTATGAGGCCGTATGAGGCCGTATGAGGCCGTGTGAGGCCGTGTGAGGCCGTGTGAGGCCGTGTAAGCCGTATGAGGCCGTAAGAGGCCGTGTGAGGCCGTGTGAGGCCGTGTGAGGCCGTATGAGGCAGTGTGAGGCCGTATGAGGCCGCGTGAGGCCGCGTGAGGCCGCGTGGGGCCGCGTGGGGCCGCGTGGGGCCGCGTGGGGCCGCGTGAGGCCGCATGAGGCCGCATGAGGCCGTTTAAGGCCGTGTTAGGCTGTGTGAGGCCGTGTGAGGCAGCGTGAGGCCGCGACCATACCATAAATCTAGCAGTAGTCTATTGACTAGACTAGACTATTGGTAATTGCTTCCATTAATACCACCGGCATACTGTACCCCAGTAATTTGCCACTCGATTAACGTGTCCATCGGCATGCAGAGTCTTTTACAGATGTCAATTGGGCGCAGTTAAGACTTTTACTGGCAACATTCCTCATTCCTCTCAGCATCGAGCCCGCGAAGCCTTCAGAGGTGAGCCCAGCCCTTTCAAGCTCCTACTTCAAGTGAAAGATTTAGTGCTGAAGCAACTTACACCACTGAGATATATTTCTCATTCACCTCCTCTCAATGCACTATGATGACACTGCTGTGTTGTGTCGGTGTGCATTGTTTCCAGGGAAACTGTTGTGTCTCTACTGTGTCTGGGTGAGGATGAAGGGGGCAATGGGGGCGATAAGAGTGTGTCTGTGGTGGGAGGGGGGGGGTGCGGCTGCTGGCGTCAGGAAGTGTGTGCCTTGTCTGCTAACTCTGGCAGTCTGAATGTTGGCCTAAGGCAGAGGACAAAGAGACAGCTCTTGTAGCACAGCAATCAGCCCATTCAGTACTTCAGGTTACATTACGACACAAAGTTCAGTGATATTCACAATGTTCTCAACGGGGGTGAAAGTGACTATGAGCCTTTTACTTCGCATTTTTTGCTGCACCACATTTTGTTATTTGACCCTTTACTAGTTACTATGTTGCGATCATTAAGATTTAACATATAAAACATATGAGCGTATAAAACACAATGCGTCGCTTAGTCTACCCAATAGAAAAACAGGTAAATTAGCTCCACTGTAGCCAGATACAACGTAATAGTCTACAGCCATGCAAGTGCCTCTGTGAGGCTGTACTGTACGCTGTTTTAGTCATAAAACCTAAATACTGGACACATTGAGTGGTGCATGCTGAGATATTTCCAAGGTTAAGTGAAACTTTGACCTGCAGGTGGCGCTAGAGGAAAGATTGAGGGTTCATCAATGTCAGTAAGCACATTATCACAAACTATAGGCCTATATTTACTTTACTTTTGCTTCAAGTACATTTCAATGCAGGACTTTACTTGAAGTATACACTCTGCTACATTTATTTCCTTTTCATAACCTGAATATTTCTTCCACCTCCCTTCAGAGCTCTCTCACAGGGAATGCCAAACATATGGCACATTTTTTAAGGGGTCCTTTTCTAATAATCGTCACAACACATATTTGTCATTCCTATCTGCCTCAAAGCTAATAAGAGCTTTGCTCTTTCACCACAGAAAGTCATTTAGTGGGACTAAGTAAATGTTAAGGCCTCTGTGAGTTGAAAGGCTAAGACTTTAATCGCCCTCAGAGGCAAGGGGTCTATGTGCAGTAGATGACCTCTTAACACGGAGCATTTTTCCCTTACATTTCAGGGTGGTAAAGACTGGCTCACTTCACAAAACAAAAAAATGGTATGGTATCGTACCACATACCCTGCTTGATCAAGGCAGATATGACATCCTGAAACAAAAGAGCAACACACAGGCATTGTAACTCATCCAGCAGACGCTGCTTTATTCCGTATGTATCAAAGATCAGACATAGCTTCATCGTGCCCTCATCCTGTACCCATCAAACCCTCACTGTCACTGTGAATCAGTGAGAGTGGGTAACGCTACTCTCACGTCCTCCTCTCCTGTTTCAGGAAAACAAGCCAGAGTGGGTTGACATTCTAAAAGGGTCTGTGGACTCATGCGGGTGTGTGTGTGTGTGTGTGTGTGTGTGTGTGTGTGTGTGCGTGTGCGTGTGGGAATGTTTCACACTGAAAGAATCTTTGTTATTCTCTACTGTGTGCAGGTGAAATGGGTTGTCACAACCCTCCAACCGGATATCTTTAGGTTGAAAGTGTCAACCAAACAAAACTTGATAAACAATATGTGTGAGAAAGATTGAAGCTTAACATTCATATTAAATGTGAATCTATTTGACTCTCTATCACACCTTAAGAAAGTCTGAGTTTATGTCGCTACATGGTAAATAAATGGGGAAAATGGGGTACTTCCACCAAGATGACGAGAGCAAAAGGTTTACAGGGGAGCTGGCTAACTCATCTCATTAACTTACCATGAAATAACACTGCAAGGCCAGAAACAGGGTGTTTCTTCCCCACACACCAAATTTGGCATGTTTCTTATTTCAGATCAGTATAAAACTGGTCTTACCACCCAGCGTAAACTCGAATTCTGACATTTTCCGTGGCTTTACAAGCACATGTGAGTCACATTCATTTCCAATATGGCTTTAACTGTGGCACATATTAAGCACAGATCTAATTAAAACAACTGGGAAAAAACAGCGCCATCCCAGAGAGCAGTAGAGAATCAATAAGACTCAGCCTTTCTATTTCATTTTCTCTTTTTGAAACAGTCTGAACACAACAGATCAACCTTAAGCCGTGTCTTTGTTTTTGTTGTATTCAAATAGGACAATGTGACTAGAAGTACTGTAACCCATTCCAAGAAGATGTTATTGTTCTTTCATACGCTCCTTATCCGGGTTCTGGCAAAAATACATCAAGTCTGGAAAACCTTTCCGCTCCATAAAGAAGATTAGTTGTTAACTTTCTTTCTTTATTATACACCTTATTCTTTGGCATATTCTAGTCGTAACACAGCAGGAAAAACTAGTGCAATATGCTTAGTGTTTACCGTGGCTCCGAACCCTCCTCTCCTGTTCCTCCAGAGGTTTGGACATCCACGACATCCACGTCATGTGACCTGTTCCTCACTAATGTAACTGTTCTCATTTGGGTGGTGTGGATTTCTCTGCACACCAACAAGGAGACTCCAATTAGCAGGTGAGATAGCCAAAGCTCTGCTCAACTGATGGTACGACAACAGAGAAACTGGATCTTGAGTTATCCGTTTGTAGCGCTGGAAAACTGAATCCAAACCCTTATTTCAAGGTCAGTTTCAAATGCACTCATCCCGCACATAAGGAAACTGTGTTAAAATCCTTTTTTTATCTGGCTGTATGCATCCAAACAGGCTGTAATGCTGTAAGCAGCTGTAATACCATATTGTGGCCACTAGAGGTCATCCCAAGCAAACGCTTAAATAGCCAACATGCCTCAAGGGGCAATAACTTCACAGACAGCAATGCACCATTTAGGCTATTGAACGTTATTAATTAACAATGAATTGCTCAAAGTTCAGAGTAATAAGGAACAAAAATAGGAACAAATAATAGAGTGAGGTATTATTATCATGAAATAATAAAAAAACATATATAGACATTTCCCCAAAGATATCTGTACAAATGACAGCTATATGTAGCCTTGGCTTTATCATAACATTGTATTCCACTGATTTACATGTTTATTCTATTCAACTGCAAGGACCCTGCACGATGTAGAGTCCTTGAGCATGTAAGTGAATCCCGACCAGCTCCAGGCATGCTGCTGAGCAGCCGACCTTCATGTGGACAGCAGCAAGGAAAAAGATATCTCCTTCAGGGATCGATATACTATCACAGGATCATCGTGCCTGTCCAGGAGCATCCGTCATCTTTGGCATGCTGTTGGTCAGAGCCACAGACCCTCTTTCTAAATGAGGCCCGCAGATCCTCCTGAGGATCATTCATTTCTCTCAACACGGTGACGGTGGCCCCTGTGGAGAGCACCATGATCAGGCCTCGACACAAAATCAGAAATGACCTCGCCGTATTATTTCCTTTGAATTACTGCCCTGGCCCATAGTGAAAAAAGTCACTGGGGGAATGTGCCTAGAGCTATTATCAAGGTGAGCCATCACAGACCATCAACATCCTGCTTTATGGCTATATTTATCACCATTATATACTGCCGCCCTGGGTCCCAACTGTGTTCGGCTGATATAAAGGAAAATAAAGCTCTGTGATAATAATAACAAATGTTGAGAAAACAGTACGTAAACACAAAGGGGAAAGGGATAAATAACAGTATAAATAAACAAATAAACAAATAGACAAATAGAGTTCACATTAAATGCTAAACGGTGTGAATCTTCACTTGCAATTCTATTCCATTATTATTCACCTGTCAACACATCTTGATGCTTCTCAATGTATCGCATCCTCAACTATCTATTATCTTTTTCAGCAATTAATACAAGCAATCAGACAAATCTGAACTATATAACAAATATGATATAGAAAGCTGCATTTTGGTGTAGGAATAAAATCAATAAAATCGTAATTGTTGAACTGCTTCACAGAAACAACTTCTGGACCTCCTATAAAATGAAATGAAACAGTACATCATTTGTCTTGGTGACACTGGAGCTGCAACTGCAGTCCATCTTAGCTAATTTGCTGTCAGTGCTCAGACTCAAACAATTTGTGAATTAATGGATTAGTCAATTGACAAAGAAATCTTTTTTTGGCTTCGGTAACTCCTCATTGTATAGGATTTTGATGTTTCATTCACTTTACAAGCAATTAATGAAACAAAATCGGTCGCTTTGAGAATGAGAACAATCATCTGTCGCAGATCCAGTGTTTTAGGCCACACATCAATAAAGGAAGGTGACCCTTTGAATGACCCCGATGAAAAGGTCCTGCTAACAAGCACAAGAGTCTCAGAGCTGTGACAGCAGAGCAGAGAGCTATAAGAAGTGCGGGGCCTGTGTGTCACCACAGAGCAGCAGCTCAGAGGAGAAAGGAGAGGCACTGAAACACTATAATTGGGGCTCATGTTGGAGACACAGGGAAAGAAACAAGGAGTAGGTTACGTGTTGTTAGTACTGAATGTTGGACATTTTGTGAGCCAACTTAGAGGAAAGTACGTGAAAAGCTGACTTTTCCCAGTATTTGACACGGCTTTCAAGAATTCAAACTGTGAAGGATTCTACAAAAGCTGCCGGTGCAATACATCTCACACGTGTTGAAAGCTGTGCTGTATTTGTGGCAGCAGGTGTGTGCATGACCTCCACGTATTTGTAGTGTTACAATGTAGGGAGAAACTACAATATTTCCGACGACCAATTCCATTTGGCATGAGGCCTCACGTACTTCCTGCGTCTGCACAGACGGGGTGACCAGTGTGCAGACCCTCTGCTCAACTAAGCCAAAACGAGGCCTTACATCAGATGCTCTTTCCACCCACTCTGTCGCCGACTCATCCATCTTAAGCCGGCACATGATGGCATGACATGCACTCAGGAATGTGAAAACACACACACACACACACACACCACAAGTAAACAAAAAGGAGCTACTTTGTGATTCTTCAGTCAGTGTACCTAGACTCACTGGCTCAGAGCATCTGGCCACACTATGTAAACAGGAAGCATAGTTTCCTCTAACAGCTACTACTAAAGTCCTCTTTAGTACAGCACATAAACGGACTGCTGCTTTGCTCATCCAGCTATCAATCCACTACATACAGTATGCGCTACAGGTCAACTTATATGCAACAACTCCCTCGCTTTTACGCTGTCCCTTACGTTCAATTTCCTGGCCTTAATAATAATAAAATGTAAAATAATTTACATTTCCTTAAATGCATTTTAGTATATGCATGCAGCCAAAGAAAGTAATTGCACTACTAATAGCACAGGTAACGCACCGGTTTTCAATGTTCCAGCTGAGAAAAGGTGGGAGCCCCAAAGTGAACTCAACACACCTCATGCTTTCAAGTTAGTGGGGACATTTCTATCTATAGGGCCCCACTGAGTCCGTTCAGAGGGGCCAATATTTAATGTTAATACAATGTGGTGCATTGTATCAACATTAAACATTTTTGATACAATGCTTTCATCTTCTTCATCTCTTCATTTCAGTGGTTTGCAGTTTCAATTTACAAAGTCAATGAAATGCATTTGGACTTCTGAATATCAGAAAAAAAGTCACTTGATCAAAGAGTTCATGAAAAATAGTGAAAACGAGTGTGGGTAAAGAGACTCACGTAAATTGTTACAGCTATACATTTTTTCTGTTTCACACACACACACACACACACACAGAGTTCACAATGAATGTGGGATGGTAAGAAAACAGGCGTGAGTGTCTGTAAACAGGAAGAAGTGAGGAGAACACTGAGGAGTCAACCCCTGCCTGCCAGTGTGACTCAGAAGTCTTGTTTTATGATTAATTGCATTTAATTAGCAGAATTCGAAGGAATGCAACGACGTAGGAAAGCACGTCAAAGTTGATTCATTGCGCTGCACAACAAAGTCTACACATTGTGCGTTTGTACATAAAAAGAGGTGTACATGCGGAGTATGTGGCATTACCCAGTAGCTCCATGGCATCGTCCTCGTCCTCTATCTCTTCCTCTGCGACCGAGGGGGCCGGGCTATGGACCGAATCAAAGGAGTCCTGGGACAACATGGCTGCCAGGAGCTTCTTGTGATGCTGCTGCTGCTCCTTTAGCCCTTTGCTCTTTGTTTCCATCTTCAGGCTAAAGAGGAAAGCAGAGGAGGAGTCATGGATTAAGAGCTAAAAAGACTCCCGTACAACATTGGATCACTATTTATTGACAAATATTAACATGATGACTTAAAATACATCAGCTATTGCTGATTATTTCCCACACACAGCCCCTAGTCGTCATCAAGTACTTGAAAGTTGAATGTGAATCATCATCAAAATAACATGCTTTATACAGAGAAATGCATTGATAAAATTAGTGTGTTTTATAATAAGTATGTTCCTGTAGAAATTACATCTGCTGTCCTAATCTGTCCATCTTATAATTAAGCTGTACAGTGTTGCATTTGCCTCAGTACAGTGCAAATGTGCGACTACACAGAATAATATTCAATCATATCAAGTGCCACGCAGGTGCAGAGCACCCTGCTATACATGGTTAGCAGGGAAAAGATGAGATGGGAGAAATAGCTGCAGCACTAAGCACAAAGCATTATTTAGAGGATGTGGGATAAATAAATAAAAAAAAGAGGGCCGCTGCTGCTGAGAAGGTTTCACAAGCGCGTAGATATATGAGGTGTTGAAAGTGTCCCCTCAGCTTTTAGTTAAGAGAAGAGCCAATAATCACATCCAAAAATATTAAACAAAGATGGAGCAAGAGGGGGAGAAATGTTCTTTTTATTTAACTGTTTTATCCCTGAAGTAAAGCAAAGGGAAAAGCAGACATGCAAGGTTGTACTTTTTTATAAAAGTCATAAAATGTTTCTACAACTATGATACTTATTGTTGCTAAAATATAGAAATGAACAAGAATACAGCTATTTTCCATTAGGTATGTGCTCTTTTTGCACTTGTTTTCATACTTCACTTTATTTTATCATGAAGGCTCGTCCCAACATTTACCATACATACTGTACTCTAGTCATTTATAAACATAAGCAGCAGGATGCAGCAATGGAGAATACATGTTTCTCTGCAGTATCCATTTGCGTCACACCTTACTGCAGCACCATAACTGATCACGTGTACGGCACCATATAGCTTAACAGCTCTCGGTCCCCCGGGCTGTTTTCAATTGAAAAAACAATACACGAAGAAACTAAATGGTTATCGTCACATTTCTTTTCCCATAAGCTTTATTTAATTTATTAGTTGAAAAAACGGCTGAAAAACCATATCTCCTTCCAACACAGTCAAAGCCACAGACTTCAGCATTACCTCTATATTGGAGAAATTAATTACCACATGCCACAGGCTAAGGGCTTGGATTAGCCGGGCAGAAGAGTATTAATTTGATGCTAATCTCAGTTTAATGACTTCTATTCACAGATAATGGGAAAGGGTCAAAAGATGACAAATGTTTCTTCATACTCTCGGTGTGGTATTTCGGGGATAATTAGATCTGCTAATATGGGCAAAGCAAGGTGGTTGGGTGCAAAACTGTTTTCTCTATAGCCAAACTCCTGCAGAAAAAGTGTGGTTGCAAGTAATCATTTCAGACTGGAAGGGTGAACTTTTATACACTGCTGCAGAGGGAGTAAGGGAAGGACAACACATATTAAAAGCAGGAGTGTACTACGAAGGAAACGCACGGTGCATCATATTATGGGCTCGTATCTCCTATGAAAATCTCTTGTTCACTACACCTGCTGGCAACTTCAACAGTGTCAGCTTTTATTCCCCCCACACATCAACCTGAGATGGTACAACCCAGTCATTAAAGACGAAAAATATGACCACAAAATAAAAGTGGGTGTTGCTGGATCTCCCTCCATTCATATCTATTATGATCTTTGTCTGTTTCATATATACACAAATGCATCAGCATCTGTTGGTGTTAAGAGAAAGTACATAAGAGAAATGTATATTATTACATGTATATTAAAAAAGAAAGATATATGATTAAACAGAACAGGAGGGTAAGGAGATAAGTAGTTTATGGCACTGGCAGACATGGGATAAGAAGTCCCTTTCCACTGGACAGACTCTGTCACAATAAGCCATTTGAATAAGCCTTGAATATACCGCTGCCACAGTTCCATCTGATTTCCCATGTGCCACTTGCACTTATCCATCTAGACTTTGCAGCCAATCATCCGGAGAGCCTCCACCACCTGTCAGCTCTCCGTATGGTCCTCGAGACAGGTGGGCTGGAATGAGGGACAGAAGCAAGTAATGTATCAAAATGACAACAAGTAAACTTAGCAAAGTCGGAGAGGAAGATGGACTTGCTTAAGGTCACGCACATAAAAACATGTGGGACTCTTGTCTGAAAGTGTATAAGCGCCACAGGAGATGGTCCACTGAGGCTCCGTTAGGGGAGAGCTACTCTGCCAGTGTTCAGAGCGATCAGTTTGATCTCATCTGACACATTAAAACATAACCAAACCGTAGCTGGATCTTAGATTTATTGGTTATTTACAGAAAAACCCACGACATCAGCCTTTATCATTCATTATGTATTGTCTCAATGTAAGTAATCTACTAGGGACGTTTAATGATGATATCTATAAGTACATGTTTCCCTTTTCTCCTGTAGGTGATGAGTATGAGTTTTCTTGTTGTTTTTTTTTACAATGAGCCAGAAATCTCCACCTATATTTTGAAGGTTTTTAAAAAAGGGGAGTTGTTCATAAATCCTTCATAGCCTGATTTATAGAACATTTTAGTCCTAAAAACATGGCCAAAATGTTTTCTTAAATGGCTGTTGACAGTATTTATCCTGGCTTCATCCATTGTTCAGATTTCTGATTTGCAAATGTATGTAACTTTACACATATTCAATAAAATAATGCCTCATTTGTATATTCAACATTAGATTTCGGAAAACTTGTGATCCAAAAATGAGTTATCTTAATGTAAGTAATCAACTTAGGAAGTTTAATGGTGATATATTTTAGTTTAAATGTTTTACACTATTCCCTTGGTGTGTCTCCCACAGCATCCTATGGACATTCACTCTTTTAGTTAAACCAACCAGATTGAGCAAAGATCTCCATGAGCCAATCATAGCATTGCTGTCAAACGTATAAACTGTTCTCCTCTCTGCGGCTGCCAGTTGCCATTTCTGTGTGAAATTGACACAACCCTCCTCTGCCACCTTCACCTCCAGTCTCATCACATCCAGCGCCCCGGGGATCCTTCCTTCATCAGAAGCCCCGCTCCTCATCACAACCATCCAGAACTTCAGGCAGTTCCCTTCACACCTTCCCCTGTACCAAATATATATAGTTGTGTAGTATTCATGGCATCTCTAGCCCCTAAAAGATTGATGACATTGTGATGGGGTCTGATTGTCAAAGACTCTTTTAAGAGTTGATATAAATAATCTAACAGATGAACTAAATACTCCTCCAGGTGATAAGAGAAGGGGCTGGGATTATTTTTGGTATGCTGTACCATCCCAAACACACCCGCAGCTTCTCACACTCTTCATTAGGTAAACATAAAACCATCTCATTCACACACACACACACACACACACACACACACACACACACACACACACACACAGAGCCCACACACAGCCCTAACTCCCAGCTCAGGCTTCTAACTAAGTGATTTCTGCCTATAATCCACCCATGCAGTAACCTAATGAGATTAACACTGTGTGTGTATGTCAGCTCAGGACCGCGCGTGATTTATGGTTTTATATCCAATCGTCCTCTAATTAGTCACATGAGCAGTTGCAGTCCATGTGACACACGCACAGCAGTAGCAACATCTGGAAGAGAAGTCCAGGAGGTATAAGGCTATTTAGAACTCGGTAGTTTTGCAAGCACATTTATTTCCCCCCAAAAAGTTGGGAAAACGTTTCCAGAGTACAAACACTCAGACAGTGCAACGCGTGACGTGTGACGCAATTACATTGTCAAAAAACGGGTCATTTTTAAAATAACATGCACAAAATTATTTTGGCCTTGAGCGCACAGAAATGAGGTTAGCTTTAATTTGAAATTGGGTGGAAGCAGTATCATGGCACGCTGTTTAATCACGCCTTTGAAATGGGATTATCAAACCCATTCAGATGGGCATTCCTCAGGCTGCGGCAGCCACAGTTAGTCGTCTACCTCCTCGTGCTTAAAGAGCCAACAAAAGCTGTGTGAACTTTCTGGAAGTTTGAAACTTTTTTTTCGTTCAAATTATTCACACACGCACATATCTATGACTAATCATACTTGTGATGCCAATCACCAACCTCCCAGCAGGGCTGCTGTCTCCACTCCAGCACACTTGGGTTTTAGCCCGAGGGACCGGGGGCTGCAGCATCTCAGAAGCCAGGGGGTCCGCGTCCTCCTCCTCCCGTCCAGCCCACTCCCCCACCACCCGAGGGCGCACCACGCAGTTATAGCCTCCCAAGTTCTACAAGAGCAACAGAGATACAGTAAGAGGCAGAACAGACTGAAGGGCAGACAGAGAGACAGAGATGCAACTTTATCTTTACAGTATAAACTTTAAATCTAGTATGATTACATCATAACCAAGACTATGTTCTGAGTTTTCAAAAGCACCGAGATGTGTGTCCTTCCCGTTCTGCTAACATTTACAACACCGCTCAAAGATTTGTCTGCTTGTCTTTGACTGAATCCGGGAACGCATCAAAAGCTATTGTCTCTGCATGATCAGAGCAGGTGTTTAGTATTCATTACCTGTCCCGTCCCACAGAGAAGGAAGGAAAATCTCTGGGCCGGGAGCCAGGGATGTTGGACATGTACTGCCGCACTGAGCAAAAAGTGAAGTCCCTGTCACAACACATGCTGCGTCTATCATGAAGAAACATCAAATCCAAATCCCTCTGTGCCTCAGCAGCCTGGGCAGCTGCTGCACTATTGTGTTCGGGAGAGAATTGGGGGGCCAGGCGAGGACAAAGACGGAGCTAAGATGCACACCGAAGCAACAAGGGGAGAGTGAAGTTATCACTCTCGCATATCACTCCCGTGAGATAGCAGCTCACCATGAGAAAAAGAGCCGGGCTGCTCTGTCAGACAAGTGAAAGTTATTAAACATGGCTTTCATTTGGTGTTCCACGAGCGATGAGTGACAGAACTCTATTTCCACGCCACTGCAATGCCAGTGTACTGTATATACGAGTTAATAGAGACTCCCGTCTAGTTGTTATCTACCTGGTCGAGCTCATCAGAGATGGCGATGCCTGCAGAGAGAAGAAAACGCTTTAAAGCACAGAGAAGCATCGAATACAGTTCAAAATCCCAGCTTAGGCTTCTTCTAAGCTTAGCGGCGGGCTTGAAAGATTAGCCGCTCGATCCGGTTCCCTCCCCAGGATTTACAGTGACATTCACACGCTTTATTTCTGTGCGTTAAGATATGTTAAACACTGCCCAGCATGGTGCGAGCGTGCGCTCCGCCGAGCTACGGCCACTCACTGCGTGACAGACTCTCCAGGGCCTTGCCCAGCTTCTTGCTCTCCTGCAGAATGTGGCTGAGCTCGTCAAAGTCACGGCTCTCCCTCCAGTCCCAGGACGGGCACTCGATCGACCGCGGCACTGGACGTCACAAACAGAAACAGAGAATTGTGTTGTCACGTCTTCTGAAAGGACACAGGTTGGGTGAGTCTGACCAAATCAAACAACCCCACTGTAATTTCATCTTTAGCCGCCACTGTGGTACTGCAGGATGGAGTTGAAGGGAAACACAAGCAGGAAAGTTAAAGCGTCTCTTCCAGAAGCACCAGCTCACTGGACGGAGGCCAGGGGACAGTGTCTGTCAGTCCCTTTGATTAACATTTAAAACAACTCCAAACAGCAGCAGGAAATGACCCACATCCTGTACTTACATACCGAACATGTCCCCCAGCAGCGTCCCGCCGCTCCTATATGATGTCTAATTCATGAACCGTTGAATTCAGACATTATTTATAAAAGGAAAGAGGGAATTTTCTTTTATAGGGAGAGGGATTACTTGTAGTTCATCCATATCTAACGTTCTTACGCTCTCACGCGGCTGGATTTGAATTGAAAACCAGTGTGTTATGAGGAGCTGCCGAACTAATGCACAGGTCCACGAGCCCCTGTTCACTGCCTGAACATACACGTTATGTGTAAAATGATTTTAGAATAAATGTAATGCATGTTGGAGTGAAACATACAGGATGATTCTGTTTGACAGCACTGCTGCCACAATCTTCTCCTCTACCCTTGTTTCCTCGGACTAAGCTGCTTGGCACTGTAACGAGCATAAACACAAAGCAAGTGTCTCTGCCAATGCAGATCGGAGAGGAGAAAAATGATTTCATTACTTCCGGCAAAGAGTTTCTGTCCTCCCTGCGCTCGGCTCTGTGTGTTGAGCTGCTGCCACGAAGGGCCGTGCTGTATTAACAGCATAGATTAAGGGTTAAGGATTCAATTCCCACTGCGGTCGTCCATTAAAGTAGAGGTGAGGCCAAAGCACATTAACCCTTTGTGCCAAACTGAACAGAAAGGAAGACCAGGCATAAGTGGAACATCTTTCTATTTGTCGTGTTATTGCTACAATTTACAATAATAATATATAATAAAATCTTTTTTATTTCAATTTTGCATGAGCTCTGCACATCAAACACTTATGCATATATATATATTTTGGGTGATTTGACTTTAAATGCAGCTTTAAAGGCTTCTTACTCTCATAACACGCATCATTTCCGTACACCTCAATGTGCTGAGTGTTGCTTACTTTATTCTGACCCCTTCCACACCAGTTTCCTCTTGATTGTAAGAAACGCTCAGACCGCAGACTAAAATAGATCTGGTCTGGCAGTGACAGAGCACACAGCTAAATTATTGAAGTAGTCTATGGCTCTGCTTGCTTCATATTTGACCGAGCCTCATTGTCTCGAGCGTCATACTTCATTCCAACATCACAGCTGCGTGTTCATTTATTACAGAACAAAAAAAAAGTTACCGCCAGACGGATCTTCTCATCGGCATTAATGGAAGAACTTTGTGAACCATTCATCTTCAGGGTGTGTAGCAGTGCAGGAGCAAGTGTGTAAAAAGTGGCACTTTGTGATGAACTCGTCTGCAGGGCTGTGGGATGCTGCACTAGACACTGTGACTGACTTTAATTAGATATAATTATATCAAATTAAAAATGGAGATGAAAGTCAATGGAGTGTGTAATTGGGATACAACTGATACAACAGGTACAGTATCTAAACTGTGCAGCTTCTTAAGTGTGTGTGTGTGGTATGTGTGCAATCAACGTAATCATAAAAGAAAGAAGTCAAACAAAAAAGAAACTTACAAGACTTGGATTCTGGTGAGGGAGGAGAGATACTTGAAACAGCCAGGTCACTCTTGGACTTTTTCGGTTTCTTTGGGTGAATTTGCCATGGCTTCTCAAAGTTGCTGTTCTCCCTTCGAGGGTTTTTGCTTTCTGTTGGAAGAGATAGTCACAATTTCTGCTTAGAATGCCCAGTTATGCAAATCCTAGAAAGCATAAATGCAGGCCGGGTTTACTCCGCAAGCTCTGTTGTGTCTCTTTCATCCGATATGTATCACATAATGTGTGTATTGCGAGGAGGAGTATGAAGGAAGACAAATTCCTCGTCCTGCATGCGTGTGTGTGTGCACATTAATAAGCGTGATGCATTCAGTGTTTACTGACCTGGGGAGCTCTGCGCCCACAGTGCTGCGGAGCCAGAGAGAGCTCTGTGCAGCTTGCCTGGGCTGTCTTGCTTGGTCTGCAGGTGATCAATGAGAAAAGGGATTGGATGGTCGGGAGTCTCAGTTATCAATTTGGTCATCAACTCCTACAGGAGCAGAGTAAAGCAGAGAGCAGTTAGATGAGAGTGGAACGACAATAAGGAGTGAGAGAGTGCGGCCACCATCCTGAAGTGGACAAACAATAGATCCCCACACGCATTACAAGTCTGGTTTTGTAGTTGACTTCACTATCAAGGGACGGATAAGCCTCTTATCTTTGCTGCAATTTCAGGAATTTGCGACACCATACGTCAATATCCTTAAAGGCAACAGTATGCCCCCAAAGTTTGGGGCACTTCTATGTCACTTAGTGTCAAGCATGTCAGCAAGCTGCATCCAAATCAGGTCACTCTGTCAAGACACAAGGACAAACGGGAAAAACAAACACTGCAGCCTTTGGTCAATGGGTGCTTTTTTTAAATGGTCATGAAGCAAAAAGACAGGCCTTCATTATGTTTTAATAAATCTAAACATAACACTCAACATATCGGGCCTGAGGACAGAGACGACTGAATGATGTCATTGTTGGAAATAACTATGATTAACTACTGGTAAACAAGAATTACTCGACAGTCTGGTCACTAAGAAGATGTGAAAGGTTAAGTTGTGATAAAGTTAATTATATTGTGAGGAGATGATTCACGGAAGAACAGGAAGGAAATGAAAACAAACAGAAGACAAACTCACAAATAGGAGCGATGAAGAAAAGTGTGCTGCAGAAGGAAAAGTGCTGCAGAAGGTGAAAAAGAAAGAAAGCCCAGAGGGAGCGCAGTAAACATGAGCTGAGGGTCGCGGCCACAGCTGAGTCTGCATGCTAATTCAAAATCTGTCAAACACACAATGGGAATTCTGCATGAAACGTGCCTTACGTCATAATTATTCAGTTATCTCCTCCTCTGTGCTTTGCCGACACATAGGCACATGTTCACACAGAGGAACAAAAACCACACACACTAGGTCAAATACAAATGGCATTTGTTTGCAGACGGAATACAAAAATCTACTTTTGGCACTAAAGCAAAATTGTTATTTAATTCCAGATGGAGCGAATAACCATCTTAAGTGTGAAGGGAGATGAGCATATGTCCGTGTATGCAAATGCTTTGAGCGCTGGGATGATATACGGACTCTATTTGACCAGTTTAAGCCAGCCAGAGCAGCAGCAGAGGCTGACATCAGGGCGACTACTGCAGAGAAGCACAGGAAGGCATTAGACTGCAGTGAATTGGCACTAATGTATGGATGTGTGTGTGTGTGTGTGTGTGTGTGTGTGTGTGTGTGTGTGTGTGTGTGTGTGTGTGTGTGTGTGTGTGTGTGTGTGTGTGTGTGTGTCTGTCTGTATGTGTGTGTGAGAGAGCATTATACTACGTGTTTCTGTGGGACAAGCGTGTTACTCTACAGAAGTTTACGTGCAACTGAACGGACTCGTGTAGCCGTGTGGTTGGGCGGCTGGTGCGTCTTTGCCCTTGTGGACATGCTCCTGTGTTCAGGGGGCGGGGAGGACTACACTACAGTGAGGCAGCCCATGTGTGTATTAAAGCTGGCAAGCCTTGGCTGTGCTGCGTGTGCTCAGAAAGCTAATCAGCTAATTGGTCAGGGGGACACTCCTGCCCGGCCCCAGTGTCTACAGCAGCGGGCAGCTTGTGAATGGACAAATGGCGAGTGTGCTGGAATGTCACTCTGAAGACTGCAGGTCAAAAGGATGGGAGAACCTCGCACCTTTGCCTGAAAGAGATAAAGTTGAAGTGATCTGCAAGCTCTTCAGAAAGAGCGAAGATGCCGTTTCTGAGAAATAGCCATATGAGAGAGTCCTGGACGAGAATATAAAGCAGATGTAACGGTGTCCGAGGTAACGATGCAGATATAAAAGCCCATCACTGGGGGAAGGAGTTTCCCCCAGATTACGAAGTGCTTGTAAGCAATGAAATCCTCTGTGTGTGTTTCTTCGCTGGAGTGTCGGCTAACCGTTAGTCCACCACGTCATCGAACACAACGCAAAGACGGTTGTCTGCTGTGACGACAATCAGCGCATGAAAGAGTTTTAACAGAGTTATGAACTGATAGTCAAGAGAATGAGAGAAAGGAGCCCCGTTACCGAAGCATCTCCCCTCACAACTGCAATCGATTTCTGTGGACTGTGTCTAACAATTATAAACCACTAAGATGAAAAAGTTGTAATTACTGCTTGGTAGCGCCTGTGGGTAATTTAACTAACCCACCAGCAGGAGGTCTATAAATGAAGGTAGTAATTTGGTCCATTATACAGGAAGCCAAAACAGCAGAACTTCGTTAAGAACCGCAGGGTCTCCGAGTCTCGATAGTTTTTTACAGGGAAGGCGTAGAGGAAAGGATGTGCAGTTCTTTTTATGGATGACTGCAGAGAGGTGATTTTCATGATTGTGTTTCCCAATGGAAACCACACACAGATGTGTAGAGAGATCTTCTAGAGATTGTCAGAGAAATGGCAGCACATTAGGGTTCATCTACATTCTGCTCACTTCTGGACTGCAAACACTTGTATACCAACATATATATATATACACACACACACACACACACATACACATAGAGTGTTTTGCACAAGCTATTGCACCCATTTACCTTTGTGTCCTTTCATATCTCCAATAACATCATAAACACAAACGTCATAAGGCAAAGAGACATGTGTATAAGTAACAGGTGCACCATATCTGCACGGCGGATACGCCTATATTACGCGGTATAATTCACATATTCAGCAAACCAAGGTAACCGTATCTGACACCTTCACTTTCTATGATAATGAGGTGCATTAAATAACACAAGTCCGGTTTTATAAACCAATACTGGTTGACTGGTAATCATATTTTCTTTGACAGGAAGCAAAATAAGATGTAGATTCACCAATTCTATATACAAGCAGACTTTAATGCTATTTGGCTTAAAGTGACTTACATCAGTAAAACAGTCACATACTGTATGTGTGTGCGTGAGAAATATACAGTGAGGCCGAGGGTTTCCAGTTTCTGCATCAGTGCACGATAAGCAGGCCAACAGGTGGCGTCAGCAGCTGAGACGTGCAGTCCATATCTGTGCAGATCTGTTGTCGGGGCGGGACATCTCCGTGCCCCAGTGCAGCCTGGTTTGGTGGCGGTAATTGACAAGCTGTCAACCGGCCAAGAGACACCCGAGTCCTTGGAAGCTCTCAAGGACTCCCTGCGAAGACAATGACAACGATACTCTCTCCGACGCTCCCTGCATCCCTGCAACTTCGACAAAACCCAAATTGAAAGTGGAAAGGAGTTGAAACAGGAGCGGGAAGTGTGTAAGGTCGGTCGCCCATGGGTGGTGTGTTGAAGGACACACTGACGAGGGCACTCCAACGGGGACATCGGTTTCTCCTTTTAACAAATCATCTGGACCTCATGGGGTCACTTTCTACTGCCAACCTTGGACACCTACCAATCTGTGAAGGCTGAATAGGAGACATTTCTCTTCACATATATATTGACAGAGTTGACACAGCTAAGCTCTGCGGTGTAAGAGACTTGGCCTGAGATTTGCTCTTGATCTTTCTTCTTAACCCATGAGTTGCAGAATTTCCAAACCAGCTGTAGCAGACTACTTGAGAGCTGTTTGAGCTCTGGATGTCTGCAGGACCCGGCTTTCTATGATGTCTGGATGATGTCTCCATTACAATCTATTTCTGAGACAACTGTACCTGTGTGCTATGTGTGTGAGGGAAGATACAGGAATAATGCACCAATATAGTGCATGCATTTTCAATATTCATGTTTTCCAGGTTTAAAATGATTATTGGCTGCAAAATCAACTCAGACGCCGTTTCTCTGATCAGCTACAACACCTGACATCTTTTCTTCAGATTTGTCCTTGTGTAAAAAAAAAAAATTGAAATGCAGCAACAGCTCTTCAAAGCCTCCCAAGAGGGCTCCCTGTCCCCGCCGCCCCTACTAGAGGCCACAGACTACCATTGATTTGCCTGCTGTTTGTCGATGACGTGGGAATGCAAAGTCATATCGCGGTATTTAAGGTCGCGCCTGTGTCTGCCCAATGAGCGTCATACGCAGAAGGAGCTCATCATTGAAAAAAAGAGAATGATATGATGAGTCAATTTAGGTGAATTTGAGGAGAGAGAGAGAGAGAAGGAGAGAGAGAGAGAGAGAGAGAGACCACTGGAAGAGATCCAGACCTTGAATAAGCAGACAGACAAAAGCAGAAGAGATCATGCGGAAGAGGAGACTGTGGGAGAGGCAATGTCACCTGACCAGGCTGGCACTAGCAGATAATACTTATCAGAAGATGTGCTTTTATCTGTCCCACTGATACGCACATGAAATAGATGGCACTGCCTCAAGTCTATTTCCATCACTACCTCTATGTTTTGCAGCTGTAGAAATATAGCCTGTTTCATTTCTCAGGGGGTATTTGGAGCAGGAGTAATGGGGCTTTGGCTCAGTATTAGGACATTAATTAACGAATTAGGTGACAGAAAGTGTATTGACCACAAAATAAATGCTTATTATTCTTACATTTTTGGTCGGTCTCAGGCTCCAACCTCCGGTTCTGAAAAGTGAAGCCGACGCAGAAGTGTGTTAAACTTGCTTTATTTCAAATGGCCAGCAGGTTGCAAAAAGAAGATTGTATTGAAATCTCTGTTGTTCACAGCCTTCTTCAAAACAGAATCGTGTTCTTTTAGTAAATTATGGTCCCATTTAGAGTAAAATAGACAATAAAGCAGGTTATGCTTTAGGGAGCTGATTCAGCTGAAGAAGCGTCGTATTGTCTGGGAGTGTTTTCCTTTTCCAAATGTAACTCTTTCACGGCGGGTTCTCAGCTCATAAAAGTGCATTGTAACATTTTGGTTGCCTCCTAATGTCTTATTCAGCATTCAGTTGTACTTAACGTCGCCCTCTTGGGCCACTTTTGGTTGCAAAAACAAAAAGACTCGCAATCCACAAACAAATGGGTGATTACGTCCACTTCTTCAGTACAGCCAATGGTTTACAGCCTATTAGCGTACTTGGATGATAATGTTTAAATATCATCAATTCTGCCACCTCCGTATCAGCACCATGACCTTTAGGATGTCCAGGAGACTCTATGGAGAGTTTCCATCATTTACCTGCCGCTGTACATCGGATCCTTTCATCGGTCTTCATAAGCGCAGATGCTTGATGATGTTGCTTCACATCGAAGCGGCCTGAACACTCATCTTTCCAAACCTCAATGAATATCATTTTAGTCTTCTATTCATTTGTGTCTCGTCTTATTGAACAGTTTTCTCACATTGTAAGGACACAATTGTTATTTAAAGAAATTACGTAATGTAAAAAAACACGAGTCACAGCCCTATGAACTCAATCACAGCTCAGCTGGTCAGTGAATTATGAAGTACGGCATTACTTAATAAAATAATAACGAGGACTGTGGACTCTGCCTCCCATCATTTACATTCAAACTGGGTTAGGGAGGGACCTCTGGTCATACACGTGTGAATCCCTAGATGGACAAACACACTGTACACACACAGACAGTCATTAGTCACCCGCTGAACAAACTGTCAAGGCTCAGCTCTCCCACAGCACCAGCATGACTATCAATTACACACAGCATTCAGACATCAGCATCCCCGGGCTGTAAGTGGACATGATAACTTTATTAGCCAGCACCACGTCCATGATACTCTCTCCCTTTCGGTTTCCCACACACGTTCTGCCCCCATCTTACGTATCCTTTGTCTTCCCTCTTCACCCCTTCCTGTGCCCCCCTGGGACCGACCTGGTTACTCTATCTGTGCTTGAAGAGGAGCTGTATTAACCCATGCACGAGCAGACGTCTGCCATTTCAAGTCATCAACCACGAGGAGGCTCTGAACAAAAACCAAAACATGCCGACACTTTGTGTGTAGATCAATCTCAAACTGTTTCTCTCCTCGGAATTTTGATGGTGTTGATTTCTAAATATAAATTATACTGTCTTCCTCTTCCTCTAGTGATAACAAAAAGGAAAAGGCGTTGTTTCAATTTCCACGCGGTGCCGTAACACAGCGCCATGGGAAATTGAAAATCATTTATCTCTAAATTGATTGTATTGACTTTTAGCATGCCGTCACAGAGTTTTAATAGGGTTTTAAAATTCAAATTTGAGTGAGCATCTGTTCTTAGATGTAAATGCATGCTATAATAACCCACCAGCATATTAATTGATGAATAACTTGGCTAAAAACCTGCCTTCATCATACTGAGCTCTACTAAACATCATAAAAAGCCCCTCACGTCTCATACTGGATTGTAATCACATCCAATCATCAAATGATCACTATATTCCTGTAATAACTGATATAGTGTTGCAGATACTTTGCTTTGAATATTAGAGTTATGTGAAATAATAAACAAAGAAAGTAAATTAAATAAATGACCTAAAACTGAGATATAATAACTTGGTTATTATTACCTGATGTGTGGGAGGTATGCCAATGACAAAGTAACCCTGTCAGATGTGTTTGCAGATGTATAATACGATCTTTTGAACTGAACCTCTCTCCTTGTGTGTTTCTCTTAATATGTCTCAAAAGGTCAAGAATAACACATATTTCAAAGCCAGGCTATGCTTGGTATTTGTGACACATTCTTCTCATTTCCTTATTTTTTTTCTGTACCGGAACTGCAGTGATTGTGGGCCAGTGTATCAATTAAATTATCATATAAGCCATAAAATCAATCACTATGGCAAATCAAATGTTTAAAAAGATATAAAAACAAGTTACATGCACACAGAAATGCGCACACAAAAAGAGTCTACAGCTCAAAACCAATCACACCAGGTCCAATAAATTACCTCTTAAGGGAATAAATCAATAGGTCAGATAGTGTATGTGTGTGTGTGTGTGTGTGTGTGTGTGTGTGTGTGTGTGTGTGTGTGTGTGTGTGTGTGTGTGTGCGTGTGTGTGTGTGTGTGACCTCTTTACAGTAATGCAGGGCTGCACGAGACCCTGAGCACAGCAGATTGGAAACACTACACAGCTGAGCAGGTTGGAGCGGACCCTTTCCACTTGGATGGAAGACAAATCTATAGGGAGCAGCAAAGTCATTTAACTGTACTATTAGTAGCAGCACCAGCAGGAGGAGCAGAGCAGCTTTACTACAAGGCTTTGCTCAAACCGAGTGCAGATTTAACACCAGTGCTTCTTTTGACTTTATCGATGTACAATCTAATTCTCACTGGGCAGAACTCATTCTTTTATGTGAAAGTAAATGTGAGGCTGGAACACATCTTCATTATAAAAGAGAATATCATGTATATACATGATATAAAAAAGCATGGAATTGACATTATCATTTGATCCATTTGAATTAATAAATTAGATCCAGTGCATCCCTCATCAGTACTTCATTAATATCAGCAAGGAATTATAAGAACCAAGCTGAGACCAATGATATCTTAATAATATATATTCATTGCTATGAAGTGATATCTGCATATGATTATAGAATCGGTAGGAACTGGACAAGATTTCGTTAGTGGAATCGTCCGGTTTCTGTATGCAGTCCGAGTAGTATTGACCAATCACGTTTGAGCGGGTTTTGGTTGCATGCAGCCAAACGGTCCGTGTGGAGAGCAAAAGAGGCGCAACACATTGGCCAAAATGTAATCTCAGAACCTATCAGCTATCACCTGACATTGATTTTACTTTTTATTAGCTTTCTTACTTTTATTTATCTGCATACATGTGCTTGACTTAACCCGGATGCGGCGTTTCGAGACGCATTTGAGTACCGTAGGACGAGCTGTGGTGCTTTAAAAAAAAAAAAGAAATCACCCAAAATGGCTCGGGTGCAAAAGTTAAATGGTCATCAGACAGATCGACGATGGGTTCAGAGATCGAATATTATCAGAATTATATTCAAGCTACTGAAGTCACGAAAGAAGAAAGTCAGACTTCGCCATGAACAATGACAGCGATTCTTGAGCAAAACAGTGTAATTATTCAACATTTGACTGTTACACCAATTACGGATCAATGCGGTGACATTTTTCCTGGTCTAGACTTGTATGATTTCTCTGTTCCAACAGAACAATGATATCGCCTAAGGTATGATTGACAGACCACAGCAGGGAGGAACATGAGAGCAGGTTTTACACCGTCTGCTGCTGAAGACCTCCTGGTCCCGTTACGTGTTACAATTGAAGTGATCCTGTTACCATGAAAGATGGCCGGTGAGGGGGACCTTTATCCTTAGCATGTGCAGTAGCTGACACAAATATGCTTTATCGTTTTACTATGTGTATCATATAGAGTGTAACAAAAGGACTCTGAACATGTGGCCTTCAACTCGCTTTAATGTCTTTACTGACTATAACTCTCAAAAATGTGAAAGGTCCCGCTGCCTCTGCAACTGTTAAGTGATTGAAAAAGACGAGCTGTTTGAAAAGAATATCAATTTATCAAAATGGGCAAGTGACTGACAATAATCTGGAGTGCAATTACTTCAATTATTATGAAAGGCCGCTTCACTTTTTGGAGAATATTCGATGTTGACTCAGCTTGCTATCTCTGCAAAAGCAACCATTTCATTAGGGAGGGAGAGAAAAAAATCAATTTGATGGCAAATCATAAGCTGTGTCTCATCAGAGTGAGTAAATGAGCCCCTGCTCGCTGTCACACAGAACGTTAAATGCTGCTGCTGTGTGTTGGGTGTGAGGAAGAAGTGGTGCGGCTTTGCAGATGAGTGTTGAAGTGAGGAAGAAGAAGAGTTTGGGTTAAGACACTGATGAAGACAGTGACAGGAAGTAGGAAACCCAGGGTAGAGATTAGAGCGCGACATTCATCATATATCTCGCGTGATACTTGAAAAATCTAAAATGGACCATTACATTGTCACAATGTTGCTGCGTTTCGTAAGTATTGCACTTTGGAACTACTGGTAATGGAAACATATTATATTTCAACATGGTGCTCTTGAATTTGGAAATGGTTTTGCGTCGTTTAAAGAGACACATTTTCCCTTTAAGTGTCGTGATTGAATGGCAATCAAACTCTCAGCCAGCTCCTCTTTGGTTTAATCGGCATAGCAGAACAGCTGTAGTTCACTATGTCAGATCAAAAAACAACTACCAGGAGTATTCCAGTTTCTCTTTCTGGACTCTTCTTATGAAAACAAGCTTTGTTCTTCACTACTTCATTGAATTTTTTTTGGCCAAGCTTTTCAAGCGCAACACCAATGTAGCAGTTACATTCTTTTCTCAAGAATGGAGTGGCAGAACAAGAAGGTTTTTCAAATATTCTCCTCTTACTATGCCTCTTGCTCCGTTCAAAAACTGTCAGCGTTCCAGAAAAATCGACACTACACAATGCAGTCCCACAATATACTATTCACAGTCTAAATAATGTTAAAAACTCAATTATCTGTGTCCGTGTTAGTCTGAATATAACCCGTGGTTGGTATCTTAAGGAGGCACTTTAGGATACAATACACAGATAAAAGCGTCACCATAAGATAAAGAAATATTTCGAACCACAAGCATCACCATTAACTTACAAAAAGCACTTTACATTAATCAATTTTCAATTGTCACACAAAAGAGACACAATGGAGACAAAAAATAGAGAAAAAAAACAAACTGAGGCAGGTGAAAGAGAAAGACAGAGGGAGGAAAAACAAACAGAGAGAGCACACAGAGGACTATTGTGCAGTTGAGCCTCAATGACTGCTGTGGCCTCACAATTAGATCTGGTGTCTCCATCACTGGTTAAACGCATGAAAGGCTGGAATCTCTGTCCATGGTGCTGAAATATGCCTCAAATACGCCTCTCTTACATCTGTTTTACATGCAGGCTCTCTAACTGTGTGTGTGTGTGTGTGTGTGTGTGTGTGTGTGTGTGTGTGTGTGTGTGTGTGTGTGTGTGTGTGTGTGTGTGTGTGTGTGTGCATGTTTGTGCGTGTGCTGCTAATACGTAGCCGAAGCGCAGAAGTGAAACATCAGCACTTTGAGATATACATCATGTGCATGTGAATATGTCTTTGCCGTGAATACAGTGCAGGTAGAGCAGCTTGCACTTCATGGGGATAATACAGGAGCCTTCAGTCTTGTTCAGCGAGCCTCACAGATCTGCTGCATCTCATGCAAAAGCCAGTTCAGATGGATCTTCTGTCCATCTTTACTCTGATCATGCCTCACACCAGTGCGGTCCTGCTTTAAGCAAGACATCCAATAGCAGACAAAAGGATGAAGTCATGCTCTCCCCTGGGTTGCTGAGATGCCACAGTGAGAAAACCCCGGGATGAGCACACAGATCCCCTGACTGGCAGACGGACAGAGAGGCAGGTAGTTAGTTGTTTGTGTCCACTGTAGCAGAACGCACAGTAAAGCCAACCCTGCGGTGCAACGATGAATGACAACTGGCTTCTCCTTGTGTCCCTAACTTTAACGAACTGAAACAATGTCGAGTCAGGCAGTGACTGGCACAGCAGCATCTTTTAAAATGCAAATCACTGATGGAAAGGCTGAGCATGCAGACATGGAGCGCAGTGGGACGTTTCAGCAAGACAGTCAGACACCAAAGTGAAAAAAAAGGGTTTTACCAGCCGATTGTTTTTAACATCTATAAAATGAAGTGTAGTGAGTAATACTCCACTTCAGTGTATCATCAGTGAGCTCAAGTGTGACAGCTCACATTGCAGATGTGGGCTCACCATTAAGCACCACCAAAAGCGAGAATGAAACGAAATGCTCCTTTACAATGGCAGCCAACAACTTCAGAATACTTGGTTACATCCGTGCACTCACCTCAAACAAGCGTCCGATTTTATTCTTCTCCAGATATGACTGAATTCTTGACTGTTGTGGAGACGCCATGAAGAAACTGTTGTGCCTCGCAGGAGCTTTTTAGCAGGATGAAATCATGAGGTGAGCCGGTCGGGCGCAAGTCGTCCTTCAAAGAGGCGCCTCGGCGACTGAAATGTGCAAAAAAAAAAAGATGTCACCAGGTTGGGGCTGCAGCGGAGCCACGTTAAGTTCAGACGGTCAAGTGCGGAGCAGGCTGCTCGGAGCCCGGCTCATTGTGGAGACTCAGCCCGGGACCATCCGCAGTTTGTCGCCTCACTGACTCTGGCGGCGGCGGCGTCCCCGTAGAAGCCAATGAATGGCACCGCAGCTCCGTGACAGAGATTACAAATCTTCCGCCCACTGGCTGCCAGCAGTGTTACCGATGCCACCGCCACTCCCATTTATTCGCCGGGCTTCTATCTTATATATATATAAATACATAAATAAATAAATATATACTATATATAGTATACGGTTTATGCTCCGACCCCACTGTGTTCATCGCGAGATTGAGGCTTCTAATCCGTCTCCCTGACCGCAAATGAAACGGTGCAACGACACGTGCAGTCTGCTAACTACCGGAAGCAAAGTTGAAAGTTCAACAAGTTTTAAAAGAAGAAGCTGTAATAATGTTTACTGCCAATTTAAGCAGCAAAACGGTGTGAAGGAGAGGTACCGCAAATCCTTCCTTCCTGCTGCTGTCAGGCTGCACAACCAGCAGAGCTCCCAGTAGACCACAAAAACACTTCAACCTGTGCAATATAAATACACTTTATTTTGTCTGTATATGTAATATTGTTATTGTGGATTCTTACTGTTTATTTATATTACTTGTTTTTTGTTTTTTTACTATGTCTCTTGTGTGCACTTTACCCGTCTGCTGCTGTAATCCTGCAAATCTCCCCACTGAAAGAATATTTTATCTTATCTAAAACAGTTAGTGAGCAATTGGTCACAGTAGGATACTAGTACACATGGTTATTACATTGTGATCCATTTTATTATACTTGTACATACGGTATATATGAGAGCATTTTCATAGTGTTTTTAAGAAATCTGCAGCAAAAATCCACCAAAGGAAACACTGCTGGAGCTTATTGATGCAGTTTATTACCACTTGTTTGTTTGCATAGTAGTGAGCTAGACATCCATCTACAATGATTCATCCAATAATAAGTAACAGAGGGACACTTTAATCCTGAGTACTGTCAATATAAAATACCAGAATATATTTCATAGCTCTACTTCCACAAACCTAGTGTATGTTAATACTGATAAATTGATGGAAATCTTCATATGCATGCATGCTGCAATTATAGTCATAGCAATCCAAACACAATGGGAATCAATGGTACAACTCTTTTCGCATTTTCACACACCGCATATGTATATTTACAAGCGAATAAACATGTGGAGGAAGGTAACAAAACACATATTCATATGGTTATCCAATACTGAGATATAATCAATAAAGCATAGAAGTCAGATCTGGAGAGAAACAGGCAATTATTGGCTAATTTTACCACAAAACCAAGCCAAATATCGTTTAATCAATATTATCTTGCTTACTTCATATGCAAATAAAAAATGTCCCTCACGAAAGCAAAATTTCAGGTCATATTCAGAAGACAGTGACTAGATGGGATCATTCCATTGGCCTAATTTAACAGCATGCTCAGGTATAAATCTTTTGTTTTCTCACTCTTAGTCCTTTTCTTGTCAGATGCAGTATATGATAATAAAAAAAAACAGAAAAAAGTACAACAATGAAAATATAAAGTATTAAAAATACTATTTACGTTTTTTAAATTCTATTTACACTTTAGGCAGCTACTCTGGACATATAAAAATGGACCCAATGACTGTCCTTTATTAGGTTGATCCTTCATGGGTGGAGGGAGGACGCAAAGCTCCTCAAGACTTCAGCATTCCCTGGATGCAATGCATTATGGGTCACCATCCGGGGGTGGAGGCTGGCACAGCTTGTACAACCTGATCAGAGAAACATGCACAGAGTGGTATTTAATCACATTCTAGTATATGGTGTGTGAACATAAATTTATTAGGCATTTTCAAAACAAATGACTTTTAAAATGTAGAGTAGCTATATGCTTGATATTTAAAATGCCACATAAATTATGCATTAGTCAGTTGTTTGAAATTGTAAAAGAATAGTACACACTGCATATTGGTTTACTGAATTATGTTTTACTATTACCATTATACATATATATATATATACCAGTGCACTTCATAGTCCGGTATTAAATGGTCTGTTATGCTGCCTTAATGAACAAACAACTTTATTTTAATAGCACTTTGTTTAGCTGTATCCATGATTGATGGATGTATTTTTTCTTTTTAACTCAGTATAATTTTCAGTACAATTAGCTGTATTTTCTGCATCCTAATACAGCACTGCTGTCTTCTGTAGTTTAAATAATTGATCCAACCACTCACATCTTTTAGTCTGGATGATAAATGGCTGCAGGGCAAACTCACACTAAAATGGTACTGTTCCTTTCATCTACAGAACAGCGAACAACCAGCCAACGTCTTATGATACACAAAACACACTTCCATATTCTGCAGCAGTCCCTCACATTGCAACAATTCTGACATAATCCTACTGCCAGTGCAGCAATGTTGCTCTCCAACCACAATGTCTCAACACTAATCATCCCGCTACTTAATTGTATTTGTCAATTTCACTAAAAGGTTCAAAAGGGCTGCCTGTCACACAGAAGCCTATATGTCACAGCCAAATGGCAGAGGCAGTCCTTGTCCTCATCTTGGGGCTACTGAGTGCAGGGAGCTCCCTTCTAATGAAACCATTTGGCCCCAGTCCTGCTCAAAAAGTGCATACACAGACTACAGTACTGTACTAATACAAGCTCTTCTGAAAAGCTGAATTACACTAACTATAGAGAGATGGACATTACAGGAGATATATATATATATACATAACTGCTTTGCAAAAGTAAACCATATGTTTTTAGACTGATTTTAAACCTTTCGGGGAACACTTAGACCGCTTTATTTGCTTACTCATTTTTTTATGTTTATGCGTTCCCACATGGTGGATAATTAAGAGCAGAGGGCGTCGTAGTTAATTACCTATAACATGCTAATTTAGCTAAGATCCTTTAATTATCTTGTCCAGGAGATTATGTATTTGGAAGTTTAGTGTTAGAGTGTGTGAATCTGTGTGTCTGTTTGTCTGTCTTTACACGGCTAATCTTGCATACTGCTGATCCCATCAGTCTAATATCTTTTGTGCTTATTTATGACTGTATGATTTCTTGTGGTTTCATTTTGCACGTATTTTATTGACAACATATTCTATTGACTGTTTTATACCGACCGCTGACTCCTCACTATTAACCGGCCGGTAGATCAACGACATTTATGGCTTTCGTTCTCGCTACAGATTATGAATGGTTCCTCTCTTGATTTGCACCCCTAGGTAAGACAAGTATGTATTGTGTATTGTGGCGTGCATGTATGTATTTCAAACTATCCCTTTGCAAATAACAAACTGCACCGAGCTGGTGTGGCTGGCTGCTTACATTAAAATGAGAGCATATCTGTTGCGTGAGGCGTGAAAGCCCTGCGAGCTACACTGCGGGAAATGGTGGTTTGTATTTATTCAATCAAACATGGCAGCAGTTGTCGTTGCAGACACACCTGGTGAAGACCTGCACTCTACTGAGTGCTCCCCTCCGGTTCACTATGCTGATGCCAGCCTACATAAACAGGATGTGGCTGCAGGTTTTACCGTGGGACTGATGACGGCGTGCGATCCCTCACTCCCAGATTCTTGGCAGAATTTTGAACTCTCGCCCCCTGAAAGACAAACAGGCATCAAAAGTTGATGACATCATGGCTGAGAAAAACACAACAGTTTCAAAAGTCGGCTGATGAGCTATATGAATGGACACCATCACATCACTTATGAGGAATTCCCTCAAGTAAGATTGCTTCCTGTCAGGCCATGACTGACTGGTACCTGTGAGAGAAAAACAAATAATGTCTAGACCAAGTGCTCCTCTAAGTTTTATAAAGTAGATCTGATGCATGTTTAGACCCTAATATTTAATCTGCAGCTGATGTATCTGTAGTACCTGTACTCTTTCACCTCCGTTAGCTAAAGCAGAATAGTCTTTGTAAGGAAATAAAAGTAAGTAGTAAGGGATTTGGAAGATGAATGGTTCCTGTATGCAAGTGTGTGTGACAAAGTTTGATTATACCCAGTCGGCTCTTTGCTAATGTTCCTGTAGTCTGCTGGCTGGGCGCAGAGTCGGCAGGTACTAAAACATCTCGGTTTAAAGACACAAACACCTGCTCTCCCAAATGCACCCTCTCTCCCTCTGTGACGCACGCACACAAGACACAAATACACACTCAAATCGTTATCCGAAGATGTCATCAAAGTCTACGCTTTGAGCAGGGAGGGAGGCAACTGGCCAAAAGTGCATTAGCTGACCTCTCGGTTACAACTCTGCCGTTTTCCATCTTACTGCCTGCACCGAGATACGTCCAGATAGTGGGATAGGATCTGCAATTACTCGATGCCTATCACAGCCATCCATTCAGATGCCTCCAGACAGAGATGCCCCCAAATGTCCCTAAAGGACACGGCGCCCAGAGTACATCAGATGAATTTGAGACAAAACTTTTTCTCAAAGTTTTTGTAACAAGTTCAACTTGATTTAAATACCTAAGATTTCCAAAAACAATATCACATGATGCCTAAAGTATTAAAAAAAAAACAATTCACTCACGCATTCAAAATGCTGCATGTATTTTGTATAATCTTCTTCATTTTTCATTTCTGCATTATATAATAACTGAAACCTTGCATCTGATTGTTGCATGATTGACGTCTCTGCACCTAAAATTTAAACTAAATATTCTGCAGAGGCCTTAATGGTTGAAACATCAATGAGAAAATGAAATAAATATCACCAGGGAAAACATTTTGAATATATTTTTTTCATTTGATCTGTCTCGATCAGCCGTAAGAAGTTCTCTCTAGATCTCCAAGGCGACTAAAATGTGCAAAATATATTCTATATGAAATTTCCTGGCATTTATAAAAACAGGTACTTGTTTCTTTCATATTCTGAAACAGGAAAAAAAGATCCAGAAGAATAACATTATGATTCGTCTTCATAAGTTAGTTTAGAGAGTTAGTTCAGACTAATATAAATAAAAATAGCTGTGCAGATGTTTTCTGCAAATCCAACTGTGATTGGACCCATTTCGCCCAAATCACTCATGCAGCCTCATTCTGAATGACGTTGTCTGGGTTTGATGGGCGGTACCTGCAGGGACTGGATGCTGTGCAGATAACCTTTTTGCCAGTGAGTATAACTATTCAGCGAGGAAGAGGAGGCGTCATCCAAACCTTGTGTGATACATTTATATTCATCAGATTCATCAGATGATGTCTAAAAGCAAGGACACACACACACACACAGTCGGGCACTGCGGTGCAAGCTCTCTCTATGTGGACTGAACCATCTGTTCTTGGTGGTGTTTATGATAATGATGATGCAAGAAAACAGAAAATGTCTACTAACAATCAGACATATAACAATGACACGATTAAAGCAAAAAGTTATTATGTTTTTTTTCATAGTCCATTACGAGCATCTCACACCACATAATATGTTTTTTTCCCCCCAGCCACATACAGTAGTACTCAAGGTCACACAATGCACAGCATTGCATCCTCCTGGCCCGCAGCCCAGTGCAGAAATTAAATGCCTCTCCTCCCGAAGGAATTCGGGCTCTGGACTAACCTCTTCTCTCACTGCGAACAGCAATATACCAATCGCAAACCTTCTAATGACTGTGGGCCAAGATCTGGTCATGGCTGGAGCCTTTTGTAGGGTGAAAATGTTTACGCACAGAAAAAAGTAATGGGAATTTCTTCCCTTGACCCCATATAGACATGCTGACAAACAAACAAACTCCAGACCCCCAACCAATCTGCTCAGTTTTTTTACTCCCTCATTTGGTCATTGGGGAATCACACTGTGACCAAGGAAGCTAAGAAGGCATTGCTGCTCCTCTATACTGTTGGCAGCCTCATTTGACTCAATGAAGCATACGGTTTTATCTAATGGTTTTGGATGCAGAGATTGCTCTGTGGATTGAAACACAAATTCACTCCAAGTGAGAAAATGTCACAGAGGGGACTGTAGCGGCAAAAGTCTTTATTCCTACTCAGCCTTCTGTTATCGCTGCCCCGGAGTGCTGCTGTGTGTGAAACATACCTGTTTCCTCATGACATCAGTGGCCTGCATGATGCAGCGAGGAGGCAGCCCGTGGTTTCGGGCCAGCAGGATGGCCTGCTCCAGTGTCACACTCAGGGTGCAGCTGTTGGACCGAGAGAACAAAACATAAGGTCAAGATCAAACATGCGCGCTCTGTCTGAATATTTATCAGATCTTGCGGATTTACGAGGAATATTGATGTGTTAATTCAGTTCTGTTGTGCCGAAAAACATGATTTATCTTCATATTTCTTACATGCCCAACAATCAAAGCATACATTTTGTGCTTGACACAATAACATCATCTATAGTGACAATAAAACAACTTCTCTCACTCAACAGCAGAACTTGCTTTCATGGCAATTAAAGTAGTATTTGCAACAGATGGAGATTGAAAGCAGGACTGAAGCGATCAACAGAAAACAAAAGCATGCCAAAATCAAACTCTGGGCTTCTTCCAGATATAGTGAATCTCTGGCAGAATTCAGTTTGACTACATCATATCTGGCGGTGCGCATCCTGCTCCTCTTGGCACCTTGACATTGCCTTCACATTCCTCCTGCCTCACCTTCGCTACCCGCTAATTAACCATTTCATTTCCCACTGAAATGTCACTCACAGCGAGCGAGCACGTAGCATCAAGGGAGTAACGAAACCTCCTGATCTTTGCTTTAGAAAGAGAGAGCAAAAACCCCAGGTTTGATACTTCCCATTGCAGCAGAGAGGCTCAAGTACGAGTCAGCTCGCCACCGTGAGGGTGTGATGTGCGTAAAATGAGTGTTGACGTGAGTCTGATTCATTAGTTACAGCAAACTCTGTCTCACCTTCGCTCTCTCACACACACACACACACACACACACAGAAGGAAGCATGTGGATAAATCCTTGGAGAGCCTGTGACAGGTGTCAAGGCTGCTGTTGACCTTTCTGTGATAACAAGCCGCACTAGTCTATCGATCGAGGCCGTTTCACTGCAAATTGAACTCTCTAAAGTTCCAAAGCTGCCAGGCTCGGTTTCATTGAGTAACATTGCCATGAGGCTACAAAGAAATATGATCTGTTTGGTTAATATCTCCCTCTCTTGTGGCAGGATTTCACACCAACTGAAACTTTTTTAAAGAGCAATGATAAGGGAACCTATTGCTGCCAGAAGATTTTACTTTGTGTCAATCAGATCCGGATCAAAAAGTCCCCCATGACGGCGTAACATGATGTGATAAAAAATAATGAACTCAACTATCATCTCCAGTATGTGCTAAAAGATATCCTAGTAAAGAATTGCAAAAGATTGTTCTATGGAGGCCACCCCAGAATATTTTAAGCACCCATTTTGAGCTTCCTACAGCAATAAAGGAATTCACCCACAGAGGATCTTTAAATATCTCTTCAGCTGGAGCTGGATGAAGGAACTGCACAAAATCTGTGTGTGTGTGTGTGTGTGTGTGTGTGTGTGTGTGTGTGTGTGTGTGTGTAAGCTGAGGTGTGGGTTTCAGTGAGGTGTGTGAGACAGACAGGCTGCACGGCTTCCCTTTTCATTAGGGCTGGTGAGATAGTATGAGGTGATTCATACCCATCTGTTTTATGTTGTTCCAGCCCATATCCCATTTACTCTTTACACATCCAGATCTAAGTCCATTCTGATAAGTGAGATGAAACAAGAGAGCGACAAACACAAAGAAAGGCACAGAGGAGGCGAGAAGTATAAAACATTTATAACAGAGAAATAACTGCTTGAATACTGTGAAATTTGACTCTACTGAATAAAAAGCAAGTAAGTATCTAGGAATGTGGCTTTCTGCCTGTGAAACTTTCTCCTCCTCTGATATCGTCTTTTGTTCTGCTGTCAGACAATGAACTCTCCTTTTCCCTCTCCAATGGTTTTGTGGGGGTGATGGACAAACAAAGTCTGGGGGAGAAAGCAGCGCTGCATTTTGCGAATCGCTGATGCCCCCAAAATATCACGCTTTCACTGTTATTAAAACTCATCCATCAACTCAACTAATCCAATCAATAGGGCCTGAGAAGGCTGCCACACTGATAGTGCAATTTCCGCATTACTGGTCTACTGGCTTGGTTTCATAGATTTTTATAATTATAGCAGAATTAGTTTGTGTGCTCATCCATTTACATGAACAATAATGCATGGATTCCTTTTGAATATTTGAATGTTTCAAATTATAGGGAATATACAGTATATATCGAGATGTGGAAAACCCTGATAGCTCACATTCCAGTGAATACGTCCATCAGCCTGCAGCTTTGGAGGGTAAAACGGTGTTTAAGGAGAAAGCCAGTTCACAAATAATCCCAAATATGGCAGGCCCTGTCACCAGCTGGGACACAGTACACTTAGCCTGCTGTCTGGGTGAGTTGTAGCTTGTGTGTATAATTGCACACACACACACACACACACACACACACACACACACACACAATAAAGTAGTAGCAGTCATTGCACAGACAGAAACCTTCTATTAGAGCTCAGGCAACCAGGCGGCTCCATCCACAGCACTTTATCAAGCCATCGCTCACATCTGGCGAACGCATGAAAGCGAACGTGTGTGAGTCTGTGCATGTGACTGAGACAAAAAGATATGGAAAATGTCGAGGGGTAAAGGCAGAGGGTGTCATAGGAAAGAGCGGGCGGGTGGATGGAAAGAGCAGCTAAGAGATGAAAGCTGGGGATCATGGGTGACAAACGATCAGGATATTTCTGTTCCCGTCTCTGATAGATGGTGCCCTCAGCAGCAGGTGAATTACACTGCCATATATAGACTTCAATGAGAATGGAAGTAATTGACCTGTCACCTTCCTGTGCAAAGTGCTATGCCTACTTGAAAGTCTCTCATCTGGCCTGAGAAACAATCGGCCCTATTAACTGGAATATGGTGCTGGTAATTAATTCAGATAAATGTGTATTTATAGAAAATCCCAATGGTGAGGAGTGCAGGATTCTCATGAAATCGGCATTGGATAAAAGAAGGTGCAGAGAAAATAGAAATGTTTTAAAAGGTGAGAAAAGTATTAATGCAAGAGAGATGAAAGAGAATGGAAAGCTGCAAGGGAGCTGTCAGAAGCAGGACAACGATAAGCAGGAATGTATAATTTAAGTGGAGGTGGAAGACATGTATAGCCTTTGTGCCCACACACTCACCGGTGAACGCCGCTGTTGCACATGACGATGTGTGTGGCTCCCAGACGTGAGCAAAGCTCAGAGGCCACCGAGAGCAGCCCCACTCCAGAAGCCCCGCAGGCGGTGTACTGACAGGCAGCAGTGCGGCGACAACTGATAAAACTCTCCATCAGGCGGTACAGCTCCTCCAGAGCATTGAAGGGGCGCATCAGCTGGGCAGACGCAGAGGGAGAGGGGTTAGTGGGGTCCAACGAGGAAGAAAAACACTGCCAAGCTGTATAATGAGCAAAATGCTGACTATGAGGTGCTTAGATTGTGCTATTAATGCAGATTTACAATAAAACAGAGCTGCCCACTGGGAAAGGACGCTCATGTCAGCTTCCTAGTGGCAACTACAGAAGATATCAGGAGATATGAGGTATGATTTTGGAATATGTTATAGGTTTAACGTTATATTTACATAAAAGTACACAAAGATGGACATCACATACAACATCAGTGTAAACATGAAGGACATAAGTGCAGAAACACACAAAAATGACAGTACACCACATATAATTACAACTAGGCCAACTTTCATCTACAACTGCACCGCCTTGGGGAAGAAGCTCCGGTTAAAGCGCTCTGACCTGCCTCCAAGGGAGACGCTGAAAAAGATTGAGGTGAGCCGGGTGGAGAGCGGCGTCCGTGATCCTGAATGCACGTGAGCTGCTGAGTTGTGTGCATATTGAGTATGAGGAGTTTGCAGCCTCACACTCTGATGCTGAGTGATAATTCTGGTCATTTTCTTAGTAAAGTGCTTGGATGTGTTTCCCTACTGTGTTAAATCGGATCCGTTTATGAGTTGTCTCAGGAAATAAAGCCTTATTTTGCCTTTGATGGGCCATTGAGGTCTGTTGAGGTGTGCCAAGGAATTTGCTGCAGCTCTTCTTTGCTGGATTTTACATATCATTTAACTTTCACACTTCAGCATAAAGATCTACTGATGTCCTTCAGTTTTCCCCTGATGTCGTGAATGCAGCATGAGGTTGCGTAGGGTTGTTCTCACCTTGTCTACGAGGGCAGCTTTGGGGGCGGAGCTGGGCGGCATGTTGGACTGATCCAGGTAGAAAGCCCTAGGGGAAGAAATAACAGTTCCCACATTAAGCGAGTCTAAATTGATATTTAAAATGCAGTGGCATAAAGAAAACAATGTGCATTAAGTATTAACATACTGCAGCAGACTAACAGTCACTCTCAAGTTTTCTTATTTAGTAGCTCCATTGCTTGAAAACACCATGACCTTCTTTTTCTCTACACCATGAAGTCATCAGGAGCCCTGGCTGGGAAAAGTAGGCCACCTGCTCATTATGGAGCTCCACCATCTAAATATCAATCATGAGAGTAACTTGGACACAGCTCAGCAGAAACACTAAATAAGCATCTCTTGTCCTGGGCATCGCTCCAAATGCCATTGCCTCGTTCATTCATGGATACAGTGGATCTGGTGCTATTTTCCCCTGTCGTCCACCGGAGGCAGCACCGGACTGGTGTCATTATGCAGACAGAGGAGATGTATGCCGCAATGGGTCCATCTGAGGTGGAGTGCTGCTGCTGCAAACTCAGCAGTCTGTGACTCCATCAAATCTAAGTAATCCAGCAGCGTGCTAAAAATAGCTACACTACACCACATGAAATCCCTTGTAATAAAATCACATACTCCATTACTTCTTTGCAAGAAGCAATAATAATGTACAACACACAGCGGCACATAGAGCACACATTTCTGATATCGCAAATAGAAAACAAACAAAAAAAGTTTTAAGAGATGCAGCAACTGCAGACTTTGAGGGAGGGAGATTATTTACAAGAACCGGGCAAGCAAGGCTCATTCGTCTGCATTCACTATTTCAAAGCCCTCTGCTAAGTCAATCCAGGGAGGCATTCATTAGGACTGTGGTATTTCTGCCTGACATAATATTAATGGAATGAATTAATCAGAGCAGAGTTGACATATCCCTGATTCAATATAGTGATTATAAACCAGCTGCGTTGAAATAAAAAGATCTTGAGAATAATGCACACAAAAACATGAACTATATACAGTCGTAAACATACCTGCACCCACAGCGGCGTTCAATGCACATACAGTATATACGACAAGGCCCTTAAGCCTCCATAGTAGACTGGGAGACGATGAGCTGATGTTTCCTATTCGCATATAAAATCTACTAAGCAGACACAGATGAGTAACCTGGACATATTGTATCCTCGCTTGCTTTAAATCTTCCAGGGGTTTAATCCCTATCTGGCAAATGATCCTTAAACCTTATGGCGTGCTCTTCTAAATGGCCACAGGCAGAGTGTGCTGCGGGTTCAGATGGAGCTAACGGCCCATGTAATTGGTTCAAGATGCCGTATCATGCAAAAGAAAGGTAGGCCAGGAGTTACGCCGCATCCCTGCATGGAGCAAACACCTTTTCAACCCCTGTAAAGAGCGTGTAACTGGCACAATGGCCACAACAAACTGCACGAGGGGGAGCAGGCTGATACTTTGTTGGGTCGACTGTTTAGAGCTCTAAATATTTGATTTCCTCATAAAAGTTTCTACAGTAAACCTGGGACCCATACTTTGTGAAGTCTGTGTGTGAGCATGTGGCGTTTAAGGACTGGATGCTGTGGAAAAACAAAACATCTGCGGTAAATGAAAGTTAGATACGAGTGTTTCCGCACAAAACACCATTCTTTTCAGAGGTCAAACTTAGAGAGAGCCGAGATTGAGTGAAGCGATAAAACGCGAAGGGCAACGAGGAAGAAAGTTTATTGGAAATCTAAACCTTGGCCTGCAATTGTTTCTATTTAGTCTACTCCAATGTGTGTGAGTCCACTTGTACCTGTCGCTTATCGGGCGGCGGCTCAGACCGCTATCTTAAACGTGTAAATAGATTCTGTCTGAGAGAAGTCAACCTCTGTAAAGCCACTCAACTTCATCTGCACACATTTGTTTATCCGTTTCTGAGAAAACAATTGTCAAGTACTTTGCAGAAGCAAGGTCACAATACCCACTGATTAGCTCATCCTCTTGTTGTAAGAGTTGTTCTAAAAATACTGTCAGCCACAGCTTGAGGAGCAGGGCCGACTCTCCTGGAGGTCTCCAACGACAAAATAATAGTCAGACTACATTTTGTGTGGTTTAAAGAGGACCTGCGTTACATCTTCTGAACGGATGACGTTTGGAAACAATTATTATGGATGAAAAATGAAATGTCGAGCCCACACACATTGTGCAAACACAACAGCGTGAGGTTAGGAAAATATTACATGCACGTTATATATGTGGTCTAAATCCACTGGGCGTCTGTTATTTCTTCTCCTGTCCGATCTCCCAGGTTTAGGCCCGTTGAACTCTAGGTGCCCCACTGTGATAGCAGGACATCGAGGCGTGTTATCATTTTACTCCAGCTTCACCTTTTAAAACATAATGACGACGACTATACCGAGGGGAGTTTAACGCCAATCAGAACTGCAACAGATCTGTCAAAAACTAAAGGTTACAGAAACTGTGTAATCAGGCTCGTCATTCGGGGCATTCCCACTGTTCATATCAGCATGAGACTCTGATAGAAGATTTGTCTGCAGGCAGGAGATGACCTGCTCGGCTTGTACCTGGTTTTACTTTATTGGGCCGAGGAGGATACTTAATTCTCTTTGTTTCTGCTTCCGTCATGACAATAGCACACCTCAAGGCCCTTTACAGCAGAGGAGCGTTAGTAGTCAGCTGCAGCGTCAAAGAAGAAGGATCTGAGGCACAGATGTTTTCAGAGGAGCAGCGTGGGAATGGGCACATTAGCGTGACATCCTTCATTCAAAAAGTACAAAAGAAACAGAAATGATCCCTAAAATACCTTGAGAGACATGAGAGAAGTGTTCTGTGGGTTTGGTTTCACATGTGTTCACTCCTCAGGACACAAGTAAGGTGACTAAGATTCATAACATTAAATGTGACAGTGCAGAGGTGCATGCTGGTCCACGCAAATCACTCACATCGCCATGATGAATGACACTCGCCGTTATTAAATCCCCCACAAACCACTGCAGTGTGTGGCGGAGCGGCCTAGGAGCTAATGGGGGCTGCCAGGAGCCACTGCGACGCTTCTGCACCGACAGACGAGATTGTGTGTGTTAGTGTGTGTTAAGTGTGCTAGAAGTCATTCTCTTATCCCACGCCTCCCTCCTGTTGTCAACTATAGCTTCATACAGGAGCACATGCCTTCAGACCCACCTGAGAGAAATGCTTTCACAGAACAGTGTCTCCCCAATCATGTTTTCTGGGTCCCCACTTTATTTAAATGGCAAACCCAATTCACAACAGGTCACATCTTTAGAGCCTGAAAAGAGCAAATCTTCCTGTTAATGAATGTTTCTGGCCCTTTTACTTCATTTCCACATCACCTGTGTTACCTTGAATAGGTGAACCAGCCATTTAGAAAACATACGTTTGATAAAGCACAACTTTGTTTTATGCACGTGTTATTGAAAATATATACACAAAAATCCAAATAAATGTATCAAGGCGGAGTAAATGAATACAAGTAGTCTACAACTATCACAACAACACGAACATTCAGGCTCCCTCCTGTGGCTCAAATATGTACTGCAGATATAAATGTTAAATTCAAGACTATGGAGGAAATTCTGCAAATTTATTCCGCTACCCAAACAAAATCTCCTGCGACCAACCCGTGGGTCTCGAGAATAACCGATGTATTGAGTATATGTAGATATCAATGGCATGTTTTGTTTTTCGATACGGCATTGAAAACCTAAGACAGACAAGTGAAATAATTATTTAAATCAAAGACAAGGCAAGCATTTTGAAACTGGTGTCAATGACCCCCAGAGCAGCTTAGTATTAATGAGGTCTCAGCGTCAGAGCCAGAAGACATATCATCTCTAAATTAGTCACACATGCAGTTTCTGTGCATTTTACAATGCAAGGATAGCGACAGATTTACAACCCTGATGCAGCATATAAGTATTCTTGGCTCCTTCCAAATCCAAAAGTGATTTTTCATTTTAACTTAGAAACTGCTGAGGGGATGAGTCAAGGTCTTCTTTTTTTTAATTTTTTTTTTTTACAATATCAAGCCTCACTGAGTGCAGAACTGTCATCATTACGGCCGTTCAACGATAGAATCACAGAGAAATGATAAATCAAACCATGTCTGATGCCTTACTAGGCTTTATGAACAGGGGTTCAGTGCACACTAGCTGGAGCAGAAAGAAGCCCCTTCCTCTGCGCTCCAGTGAATTGGGACTCCCTTTGCTGGTGCAAAGACTGGAGCATTTTCATCACATCCGAAAAAAGGGGGGACGCGGAGACATGAAAGCTCATAATAGGGTCCATAATCAATCATGACTGCAGAATAAGACATGTTTTTTTTATTATGTGAAACAACGAAAATGACTTCTCAGGTTACAGATGAAGTCATCTGAGAAATTAAATGTTTGCAAACTAGCTGCACTGCCGCATTACTGTTTGAGCAGAGTGCAAAACTAATGCATGTCACATGGAAGAAGTGGGAACTGGCTGCAGCAGCTATTGTTGTACTAATCATTACTGCATAGGGAGGAGGAACCATCAATTACACCGAGAGAAATGCTGTTTGAGCAACAGATCTGTGCTGTTGTTTTTGAGGACAGTGGTGGGATTCCTTTATTTATGCAACACCCTCGTCTTGTTCTGTGAGCACACATTGTGGAGGTGTCCGTGTAGAACAAACAATATGATTTACGTGAAGCTGGCTGCCAGGGAGACTTGTTGTTTACATGGCTGTGTTTACATGTGTGTATCCATGTATATAAGACTAACAAAGCCCAGCGGCCGCAAAGTGATCAGCTCGTCGCATTAATCATGTTGTTACGCATGCTGCACTTTAACGAGCATATCTGCACTCCCAACACAAGCTGGCGTCTGAAAAACGAGCGCGAGGATCGATCTCTGCTCCAGCCGCAGACCAACAGAGACAAAGCAAGGAGTGACTACTGTGTTGAAACTGACACTCTGACCTGCAATGAGCAGCGAGTATTTCTTTCTTAATCAAGACAAACTGCACTGCAGTGGTGTGATTACTAATTCCCAATGGCTGATGGGAGAGCAAACGCTGGCAGCACAGATGACTTGGAAGCTGTGCGGGGATGACTGATGGATGTCCGACTAACAAAGCATGAAATGCAAGTCTGTAGTAATCATAACGTACCATTTGTTAGACCGCGATACACATCCAAGTTTATAGCTTACCTTTCAGCCACCACGCCATCATTACACACCATTTGTCAGCCCGCGCAGAGTTTTAATATCCACATAAATCAAGCATTTGTGTTTTGTTTTAATCGAAGGGACGTGCACCATGAGATGGGGAGGTTTCACAACTGCCCTGTGATGCAATGCCAAGCATGTCCCCACTACTGCCAAATGCATTTCAATCAGGGAGAAACGCCCAAGGCCTGCGGTGTAAGCGCCCTGTGACCCTGGGTGCTGGAAGTTATTGATTTGAACACATCTGCTTACACTCGCACCTGCAACAACATATGAATATGATTCACCAGCAGACAGCATGCAGTACATGCCGGACCTTCTCCTTCATTATTTCACACTGCTGAATGTACCATGCGTCATAAATCGATAGCAAAAGAGCATGCAAGAGAGAAAAACACCCAATTCCCTCCTGAAACGCCCTGTCAATAAGAGCAGAATGTGATGAAACCACGAGCCAGCAATAAGCCCTCCTTTTGAATAATACATTTGCCAATTCTGTTCTGGTTCTCCCCTCACCACTCTGCCCTGTTCGACTCGCCTGCACACTCTCCTCCTCTACTCATCATCCTCTTCCCTCCCCTGAAATCCCTCCCATCTTTCCAACCAGCTCTGGCGATCCATATTCCCCATTCAATTTCCCCTCTTCTATTCTCACTGCGTCCTTACGGGACAGACGTTCTCTGTTCAAAGCTATTTCCTCCCTTTCTCAGATGTTGCTTCCTTCTACTAGAGAGGAGGCAATTGTCTGCGTTTGCAAAGTTATCTCACAATTTGGGACAGAACAATGAGAGACAATTAGTTTATCCCCCTCCATTCAATTGGTGCATGTCAGGGTTTCAAACCTCTTGAATCTAAATGCACATGTCAGCTGAGATGGTTGATTAGAGCTTGAAAACGTGGGTGCGTGTTCTGGCTCCACATACTGCTGACTCCCGTGGCACCAGCCATGTGCTTGTGATTTGGCCCGTGAGTTTATGTTCTGCGGAGTGACTTCATCAGGCACTATGGCTTTGCTCGGATCATGCTGTATCTGGTGTGGCTACAGAAAGCATATGTGAGAGACAGAGAGGCTGCTGGGAAATCTCACACAAACCCTTACAGTGGAATCATTTACAACTCTGAAATTGGATAATGCCCACAATGCACGCGGGCAAAGGCGTCAGTGGAGGAGTAAGACCAAAAAAAGAGAAAGTTTTTGTAGACTCATGCACAAGAAAAAGCATGTTTTGTCTTGACAGGGTTCCACATCATTATGAGTGACACAAATGCTAATTTTCGTCGCCATCACTGTAATTTCTCCACGTTTAAAATTCAACTTTCGCACATAAGAAACAAGTGAATATATGGGCCTATTGTGTAATATAGTGTATTTTTTTACACAAAACGTTGACGCATCTTGCCCTGCAGTTCATTCAGTTCAGTATTGCGTGTGCTGTTTCTGTCAGTCAGTCAGCCTCTGGCTCTGGCCCACAGTGTGGGTTTAACCCAACACTGCCGTGGCCGGGCTCCAAGGATAACGAGGTGCCTGAGGTTGGAACGCTGCAATGGAGAGAGGAGTGACATCACAGGCTGGTCTGTGGTCATCCGAAAGACACATGGCAGCCGGCGCAAGAAAACTGCTGGTAACATTACATAGAGAGAGACTGTATTCACCAACTGCTGAAAGCCAGCTGGGAATGTTTACGTTACTATGAATAATACAATGTAATACTACTGTGTCGGAGCGAAGAACATGCGTCTGGTGCCTGCTTTAGTTTTACTAGTGTTCCCTGTATTATTCCACATGCACGCCAATGACTCGGCAGCAAAGTTTATGAAGTATTACCCGGAGAGTGATGTGGATAGGAAAACATAATTAAAGCAACTATATTGGTAATTGATTCATTCATTTGCTTTACTTGGAAAAAGGTGACTTTTACTTCTACAAAGAATCATTCCTTATGTACTGCTCATTTGTCAACCCACTGTACAGCAGTATATACACTCTGATGAGATTTGGACTGAAAGTATCTGCAGTTTTGGCCTACGACTCGCTCCAGTTGGGTTTAGAAGCACACTGCCTCTCCACTTCCCTACCCAGCACCCCTAATGCTCCCCACAACACCAGCCTCACTCACTTGCCTGTCAGCCCACATCTGCTTCGTGTTACTGCTGCAGCCTCTGCTGTCAATTATATTAGGCTCTTTTCTGCACAGGTCAAACTGAAATGTACAGCATACGTGCATACATACAAAACACAGGCTATTCAGAATCATATGGCTGAACAAGTACGGCCCTGCATGTACGATTTGAATCAGATGACGACATAGGGCTGCACAATTCATAAACATTTTATCGAAATCAGAGCATGTGCAACTACGATTTCCAAATTGTTAAAGGCAAACGCCAAAATACCATTACAAATCAATAAGTGTGCTGCTGCAAAGATGCCTTTGATTACACATCATATTCTACTAACATCTTTGTTTGAAACAAATTATCTTCAATATCATTTCAATATGTTTTTCAATGAAAATGAAAATAATGATGTAAAATACATAATCTCTAATATTGCAAATCAATTCATAATTTCAATATCAGTCAAAACAATTACAATTAGTTTTCACAATTGTCCCTATAAGCCCATATACATTAATTAAGATAATTCCATGTATGCTGCAGGTTCCCAAACATATTAGTGGACATAATAAATGCCTCTATCTAATATTTCTATTAGAATAGTGACATTTTAGAGACTGATCATGAAGTCCAATGACTCAATAAAATGAAAGACAAACCACAGAATACCAATACTCCTCCACTGTTGTAGAATCCCAAAGGATCTGGCTGACAATATCATTACAAGAGAGAAGGCCTGATGCACGGAAAAGATGAAATGACCCCACACAATTTGGTATCCACAACCGTGCTTTGGGAAATCTGACACTCACAGAAATGAATGCTTGAAATTCTTTTCACTCATCACTCAAAACACTACCAACAAATCGAAAACTCTCAGCGGAAAACAATCCGGTTAAATTAATGTTTCGCGGTGGAGGATGGGTGCTGATGCGACACATGACTGCTCAAGCTGTAACTCATTCAGCCCCTCAAAGTAGATTGTCCCTAAATAACAAGATGGAGTTTTGCTGCGAGCTCCGCTCTGTTTAATTATCCACACAATCAGCAACAGATGTTTAGTGGAAGCCGACGTGCCGACCAGTCGCCCTCCTAGGTATCCAGAGAGGGATCACGCTCTCGGCACAGACTTCAAACAGCTTTCCACGAAAATGATCATTAACCAAGATGGCATCAGTCTCTATTGTTTAATCCTGATACTACAGTATCTCTCTCAGTGAATCCCCCCACTCACCCCACACACACACACTCTCTTACACCAATATAAGCCATTTTTCAAAAGCTACAAACACACCTGAGATAAATGTATACTTTTAGATTTTCTCATTATCAATTCTTAATGTGTTTTGTGCATTCAAAGGCCCTCGCAAACATTTTAAACACAGCTGGTGTTCAGTCACTGAAATAAACAAAGTGCCATCTAATATGAAATTACATTGTTATTCAGACAGCGTACTGTATAGCTCCTGACATTCACTCTTATATTCAGGAGATTAAATAAAGCCAGACTCCTTTTTTTTTTTTTCATCTCCCAGAATTTGCTGTTTCTCCATATCTGTTTTCACCTCATTAAATTACCCACGCCTGGCCAATCACAGAGGTTCTCGGGTGGGCAGCAAACCAATGGGGTGTGAGGTAACCGAGTGCAGCAGCTGTACAGAAGCACTTTATCAGAACTGGTGACACGCTGGGTACTCTCATCCGATCACTGCTGCTCCTGCTGTGTGTGTTTGCAACCAATCATAAAACACTCCCGCCGCGTTTCTCACATCCAATCACCTTGAGGCCCTGATTTATATATCATATCAAAAAGAAACAAGATATGTGGTGACAAAGTAATATCTGTGTGTTTGGTCTTGCATAACGTACCTCAGTCTCTTGTAGTACTGTTTGACCTTTTCCAATGAGGCAGCATTGATTTGGGCCTGGTATTCCTCCACCGACACATTGTCTCTGTAGTAGTAACCCTCCATACTCTCCAGCGCTAGAAGGGTGAAACAAAAGAGTGAAAGATAAAGTGATAAAACTGCACATACTGTGCATCTACCTGCCAGGGTTTTTGAATAATCAATGAAGTGGCTTTCATCTCTGCACTACTTGCTGACTTAAAGTTCCCAAAACACACTCACGGTACCTTGTGTGAAGAGCACAGGGTAGATTTTGATGCCTCCTCCGTTTCTCAGCCTGTGAGGAAGCTGGGAGAAGTAGAACCTCTCGAGGTGGAAGGAAACTTTCAAGGCCTGACGGGTGCCCTCCACCTGGTAGGACATGGGCATGTCTGCCATGAGAGGAGAGGAGAGGAGAGGAGAGGAGAGGAGAGGAGAAGAGAAGAGAAGAGAAGAGAAGAGAAGAGAAGAGAAGACACTTTTTAAAGCTGAGTCTCCTTTTACATTACATGTAGTGGTAGCAATGATGAGACTATAACGATACAATGAAGAAAGTAAAATGTCAGCGAAAGCTTTTAGTGTACGTACTGGCCACCAGTGGCTCCCCTTCAAATTGCTGGAAGTAGAACGTGACCTTCTCCAGGTCAATTAAAGCCACCTGAGTGTCCTCCAGCATGGCCTGCTCATCAGTCTGAAGGGAGAAAGAAAGCATAAGAGTGCCGTGGTGGAGAAAGTTTACAGATTCTTAGTGAAAGTTGCAACATTGATGAAAAGATAAAAGGGAACTCCAACGGCAATTTTACACAGCAGAGTCTGTTAGCAGGTTCTGTGGAGTACAACTGCATTAAAAGTCAAATAAAGCCTTTTTTGTCTACAGAGATGTGGGAAGTCTAATTAATCTGTGTGTGTGTGTGTGTGTCTTCTTTTCTATGGTAAGAAAAAAGGCAGTATTGAACAAGAAACTACAGCGATCTGCAAACATGACAGTGTGTGTCTGCCTACGTCTTTATCTGTTTTCTTGTTTGCTTAGTTCTCTGAATGAGTGTGCATGTTTTTCTTTTCAAACATGCACTCAGCATCCTCACACACAAACAAGCCCATCTGCTCGTGGCCACAACGATAGCGGCTCGAACATTTCGGATCGTGGAGCTGAACTCCTCTGTCTTCTTCCTTCTTTCTGAGAAGGAAGCAGAGGGATAAACAGAGCAGCGGTGAAAGAGGATTAGGTCCTTTTTCTAAAGACTCATTTGAGATGGCCCGACATGTGACATGTCCCCCCCCCCCCCCCCACACACACACACAGTTTGTCTCATGCTGCCTTTCAAGTGGTGCCCTGAAAAAGAGCATGTTGAGGATTCACTGGAATCACCTGCAGGTACTGGGACCCGGTTTTGTTCCACGGGGACACTTGAAAGGGAAATCTCTTGGGAAATAAAAGGAAAAGAGGCAGACAGAGAGCGGCATCAGCGCAGGAGGACTCGATATAAGCCGCACACCCGTCTAACCTCAATAAATGGGCATCCAAAATACACTTTTAAAGCACTTCCTGTTTTTCTAATTCCCAGAGAAGGTGATAAAAATAGAAACCAAATCTAGATACCTCATGCCAATAAAAAAAAAGTTTTTCCATGTGGTTGATGATGCTAAGTGCAGAAAAGAAACACTGTGGAAATAACAGCTATGAAAGAATATATTACAGCTCTTTAGCTACTCAAATTGGAGTTTCAGATTCTCTAACATGGTTGAAGACAACTTTGAAATTATTGAAAAGTTAATATGGATCTCGGTGAAGTCACAGTGCATGTTTAGCCCAATGTTAGCAATCAATAGTGGCTGCTCATAATGAACGCCTCTCTAGATGGTCTTAAATTCATGCCGGAGAAAAGAGTAGCCACCGAAGCCAAAGACTATTTGAGCATGTTTCAAGTTTGAAGATGAATTATCATAAATATAAAGTATTCAAAATTAAGGCTGTTTTACAATACAGATGAGCATTTGGGTGGCAAAACCTTTCCAAAATTGAGGGATTGTGTTTTGCATTAACTTATTTAATTTGGGAAATGTTGTGACAGCTTTTATTACTGTTGGTTGAATTTTGAAAATTTCAAATCTAAAGGTCTTATGTTTTTGGTTGTTGGCTGGTATTTGGACAATATTCCCAGAGCCAGATGATGGTGAAACTGTCTGTTTTCGGAGTACCACAAGAGGGAAGTCGGCAGTGGGATCTGGCTCTGCAGAATCAGCGGCACACCTCAACGATTCAGACCACATCCCTGCAGTCACTGCAGGCAGACTGTGTATTAAGCTCAGCACATTTTAGTGATTGTTTTAGTATCCGCCTGGTCGTGGCATCTTTCGATTGATGAGTTTGGTAGATCCCATCTTAAATGCTTAGATATTCCTCACCATCACTTATTCAGAGAGCAGAACAAAAAACTCTGAATATTGCATAATTCATGTTTTTGGAACTCAGTGATTCATATTGTTTGATATATGATTGTAAAATATGTAATAAAAAGCCAAAATGCCTATGTATAATGCAAACATATGCATAGTTGTGGCCATCTATTTAACTTTGCACGGCTACAGCGTAGTAACCCATATGGTTATGAACTCCTGTTTCTAGAGTGTCAGTTAAAGCAGATTAACTGAGAGCTGAGGCCGGCCTGGTGCTCACCAGATTGGGGGAGAGGAGGGACTGGAAATGGAAGAGAAGCCCGGCGCTGGCGATCTGCTCCAGCCAAAGGCGGCTGGCTTCCTGGGCCTCCTGAAGGTCCTGGGGGTCCGAGCTGTCCTGGTCTGACTCCCTGCCTACATTGTTAAACTGAGAGTGGAAACAAAGTCACTAGTTAGCGAGCAAAGACAAGGAATACAAACAAAATGTTTCGCTTTTTTGTAGGATGGTGTTTACTGATGGTTTTTACTGTATTTCTTACCAACTCAATAGTTCATATCTGTAAGTGTGTTCATTTTTTTGGAGAAGACATATGTGTAATGTACCTGATTGAGGACAGCCAATAGGTGCTCTGAGAAGGCGCACACAGCTGCAACTAGAGACTGACAGAACACCATATCCCGACGCAACTGGATCTCAGAGTCTAGAGGGGCAAGAGGACGTGAGGTTGAGAGACGTCACAAGAAGCACAAACGGTAAAAGAAAGTGAGAGGAATAGTCAAAATAAATGAAAGAAGTATAATACTGGGTGAGTGAAGAGTAAAACTGAGTGGTACGGTTGAAGGAGTGATATAAATAAGTGGCATGAGTTTGTTATGATAATCAAAAAGACCTTTTTGGTCAGACTCTATGCTGTGGCAAGTTTTCAGTAAGGTGAGAAAAAGTCATAGCTGCTTTTAAAAAAAAGGATCTGCAGGGTATTTAATATTGTATCCGGAAAAAAATGAGATAAAATGACAGGTGTGCCCAAGGGGAAAATAATTGCTGCCATAATTTCCTGAGAAATAGGTCCCTGGTATAAGTTCAGCAATCCACTGATTTAAAAATGAGTTCATGAACCCCTCAGAAATTAATAATGTGTCATAAGGCATGACTGCTTACTTTTTTACATCATTAATCCATCCCACCATAACCTCAGAAAAAATAATGTCCAGCCTTTTTCTTATTTTTCATATTTCTTAGAGGTTTGTAAAGGAACATTTATTTTAATTAGCATAGTTTCTATTATGGAGTTGACATCTGAGTTAATCAGTGCTGTTAGCCAGTAAAATTATGAATATGGATTTTCAACCACAATATCAATTAATGCTGTCTTTTATTTTGTTGGTGTTGTTTTGTTATTTAAAAGAACACATAAAAAACAGCAGAATGAATACAAAGAATAAAGTAACAGGTTCAGCAGAATAATGGCACTGTATGTCACAGGTTACCCAATGTTAGCAATCAATAGTGGCTGCTCATAATGAACGCCTCTCTAGATGGTCTTAAATTCATGCAGGAGAAAAGAGTAGCCACCGAAGCCAAAGACTATTTGAGCATGTTTCAAGTTTGAAGATGAATTATCATAAATATAAAGTATTCAAAATTAAGGCTGTTTTACAATACAGATGAGCATTTGGGTGGCAAAACCTTTCCAAAATTGAGGGATTGTGTTTTGCATTAACTTATTTAATTTGGGAAATGTTGTGACAGCTTTTATTACTGTTGGTTGAATTTTGAAAATTTCAAATCTAAAGGTCTTATGTTTTTGGTTGTTGGCTGGTATTTGGACAATATTCCCGGAGCCAGATGATGGTGAAACTGTCTGTTTTCGGAGTACCACAAGAGGGAAGTCGGCAGTGGGATCTGGCTCTGCAGAATCAGCGGCACACCTCAACGATTCAGACCACATCCCTGCAGTCACTGCAGGCAGACTGTGTATTACGCTCAGCACATTTTAGTGATTGTTTTAGTATCCGCCTGGTCGTGGCATCTTTCGATTGATGAGTTTGGTAGATCCCATCTTAAATGCTTAGATATTCCTCACCATCACTTATTCAGAGAGCAGAACAAAAAACTCTGAATATTGCATAATTCATGTTTTTGGAACTCAGTGATTCATATTGTTTGATATATGATTGTAAAATATGTAATAAAAAGCCAAAATGCCTATGTATAATGCAAACATATGCATAGTTGTGGCCATCTATTTAACTTTTGCACATTTTTGTTAGAAATACTGCATTTGCAACTAAATCCTTAATTCTTCAATGTCATTCCTTGTTTATAAAATGTTCTATGTCTGACTTCGTGTTTTAATTTTCCATTCTTTGCTCATTCTTTTTATTTATTTCCTTGTTGTTTCTTTGTTCACCGTTATTTGAAATGAGCTCACACTTTGGGTTGCTGTGTCTTTCAAAGAGTATAGTTTTATTCATTTCTTATTTATTTTTTGCAAATAAGAGTTCAGTCTGTACTGTTGTCTGTATTTCTGTAGTGCAAGAGAGTGAGACCAACCTGTATACTGTAGTAAGACCAAAAGCAGCCGTGTCTTCACCTCTGAAAAAAACAAACAAATGAAAGCAATCCAGTGAGGCACTGAGCAATAATATTATATCAGCTCCCAAAGAGCCTTTCTCCTCGACTGCAATAGTATGGCCTACACTATAAACTCAACCCCTTGAAGTCATGAGTAGGCCGTTGCTGTATAACTCTTCTGCTCCACAGCTGTTTATCTTCACATATAAGAAAAAAACAGCCACAAGCAAAGATAATAACATAAATCAGCATTTGTTTATAGTCATATCAGAGCCACGGGAAGCTTGGCAGGACGGATCATGGGGAGAGGTAGAAAAAGTGGTGTACACAAGCCAAGCACATTAATATTAACTTATTTATACTCTCTTGTTTGTGACCGCCAGCTCACCTTTCCCAGGAGTGTCATGTGACCTTGGGTCTGGCATGTTTGTAGTGTGTTTTCTAGGGTATGTCTGTATGAATCTTACAGCTCTGTTTGCTAGTTTTCAGCTCTAGCTATGTGGCCCCAATGGATGCAACCCATGATGGATTTAGGTTTAAAGAGAGCAGTTAGCGGTCTGGGACTAGCTGTACCCGAACAACTGTAACAGGCTATTATAGCAACCAATAAATATGATGAGGCGCACTGGAGAATTGGTCAATTTCACATTACCTCCCAAGCCTGGCATTCTTTTCCATGATAAATACTATATGTGGCTGTGTGTGAACACAAGCCCCAGGCCCCTTTGTAAGAACAGTAATATGTGTTAACACTAAAACCGCCAAGGGGTCATTTTCCCCCTCTGGCGTTTTCTATTACACATGTGACCATGAAACCCCTCTCTCAGTTCATGACTCTTCCTAAATAGGTTTAATTATCATCTGGGGAATTATAAAGGGTGTGGGATAAGAAGAAAAAAAGAGGGGTATTTCTTAACCCTCATAGAAACCGCTGTATAATGCTAGCAAGCCTATTGCTATATAGTCTAAGCAAGATAGATTTTGGAAACTTAAATTGGAGCTGAAGATGGTTGGATGTCCAAGAAGAAAAAGAGAGAGAGAGAGAGAGAGAGAGAGAGAGAGAGAGAGAGAGATGACATCACTGTGAGTGCAGCAGATGGTAAATAAATGACCCTCCCGGTGGTTCAGGTGTTCACCATGTCTGGAGGGGTTCAGGTAAAACACTCACCCTCAACATATCTAGCGATGGTGTGTGTGAGGGTCTGCACGCTGCTGGGGAGGTTCCAGGGATCCTGCTTCACATGAAGACGCAGCTTTTTGGTGCAGTTCACCTTCGGCTCCATCTCCTGCTGAAACTCTGTCAGAAACACACAAACACAGAGGGAGCAAAGGAAAAAGTTTTATTATGTGTGTGTGTGTGTGTGTGTTAACTGATAGGCAAAGTTTGCACAGCGAGGCAGTGAACGACAAACTGCCTTTTGTCCATATTTTAGTGATGACAGAGAGAAACGATCTTATTATTTCATTCCTCCTCTGATGCTTTTTCCTTAATGATCTTCAAGATACATTCTCTCTGTCTTATCTCTTCTCTCCTAGTCTCAAGGCAGCTCGCTTTTCAGATGTTTATTGGAATCATAAAAGTTCCATTACTTTGCAAAAGCAGTTCAAAAAGATAAAACTCTTTAGAAGTACACAGTAAATAATTTATTAGATTGATTTTTTCAGAATATTTCAGAAAAAACGATAATAAAAAAGGAAGACATATTCTAATAAATTAATACACTTCTTTTTTTTAACTCCTGCTCCTGTCGCCGTGTAAGTGATTACGCTACGCAAAACCACAAGTATGGCAGCGAGGCCACGATGATCTATTGGGGTACTGAGGCACACAAAAAAGGCTGCGTTAGTACTTTTACATAAGTATATGATCTGATAACCTCTTTCATCAGCGGTGATGTGTCTATTAATTATTTCTCATTTTGTTTCAATTATTTTGTTGTTGTTTTCTGGAAGATAAAGTGTGTTTTTTTGGGGGGGGGGGAATAATGTGCGTGTGTGTGTGTGTGTGTGTGTGTGCGTGCGTGTGCGTGTGCGTGTGTGTGTGTGTGTGACGGAGCGAGTGAGAGATCAGATGTAGGAATGCTCCACTTGTTAGATAATCCTATTTGCACTGTTATCAACCACACACATTACTGGAGTGGAGATGGATCAGCTCTGATCAAGGCCTTCACGTCCCTCCTGAGGGCATTTATGCACACACACACACACACACACACACACACACACACACACACACACACACACCCCTATTTTCAGTTCAAGCATAAATTCACTGCGCTCACTTGAAGACAGCCTGAGATGAGAAGGGAGTGTGTGTGCCAATTGGGTCGGGGTGTTTGGAAGCTTCACAAAACACAGAATAAATGTGTAATCTTCTCTTCTGCTTTTAGTGCTCATCACACTCTGTTAAAGTCACATTCAAGAATATAGATAGCCAAAGGTTTTTTCATATCAGATTATCAAATCCTTAATTGTAGAATATAGACCACCAAGATACAAAACATCAAGTAATTCTTTTGGAAAATATGGGAACCCTTTTCCTTCCTACTTCCAAAGAAAAGAAAGAAAACAATTGTTGCTTTCGAGCGTAGTGTTCTTGCTATCTAATCTTCACAAAGGGCTGAGTCATGTGAGCGGAGTTCCGCGAATCATGAAAGGGCAACGTAAGTTTAGATTTTTTGTGGGAAATGATAAGGACAAATTTAGCCCCTTCCAGTAACATTTCCTCCGTTTTCCTGTGAGAGATAAAAATGTGACAAAAGAAGGTTAAAACCACAGAGGCCAAAATGAGGTCAGGAGGCAAATAGCACACGGTAAAAACAAAATGATCAGATAACGCTCGAGAACAAGAGCTGTTAAAGGGTCACATCTTCCTTTGACTGTTAAGTAGCACTACAATAACTATGAAGTGGAGCTAAGTGGTGCTGTTTCAACACTAAAGTGCTTCAGAGTGAAGGGCACTGGGATAGCTGGAGGGGAGAAGAAGGGAAAAGAATCAAGGAATGAAGAGAACAAAACATTGATGGGAGAATACTTTCTCCAAGTCTCTACTATCCCATCTGTCTGCGCACACACACACACACACAAAACACAACAGGAAGTTGCAACTACTATGCCAATGATTCTCAAACTGTAGGGCGGGATTAGAGGCGCGTGGGATGCAGTTTTTTTTTTTAAATAATTAAATGCAGAAATTATTCTCTGCATTTTACACAGAGTATAAAGCCTGTTTTAAAAAGATTTGTAGAGGAAAGCGGCTCATTGCAGCCACTAATACTGATGCAATGTGATGGCTCACATATCTGTCATTTTGTTTTGCACAGGTTGCACTTTATTGTTATTATCTTAAAAATATATTCAGTGCAAAACAGGTCAATCGCAGCCACAATAGGCAATTTCTTTGCCAAATATTAGTTATTGTTTGCACATGAGATAACTTTCACTATAAAACTGTGCAATCACTATAAAAGTGATTGCACATGCATTTGCTTTTGTCTGATGGAGCAATCGGGTTTACTTGAAAGGAATTGCAATTTTCTTTATTCTATTATTTTTAAAAAGCACAGATGTAGGAGTCACAAAAAGTTATTTCAATAAAAATTCAGCATTGATCATTTTGTTACAATTGTGTTGGGGCGGTGGGGCATGAACATTTTCCTTCCTCCAAAGTGAGGCGTGACAAAAACAGTTTGAGAACCACTGCACCATGTGCAGGCGGCCGCGACATTTTCCGCATGTGTTCTGTTTCCTCTCAGCATCGGTGCTGGTTGGGTGTTTCTCCAATATTATCTTTCTTCTCTCAGGCCCACTGTGCAGCCCAGCAAGGTCCAGGAAGCACATCTACACCATAAAAACATTCCTCACAGGAAGCGCATACACTGCTATAGCAGAGAGTGAGACAAAAAGGCCCACTTTTACATTTCTTGCTCAAATGGTGTGACTACTGTGTAATGAGATGTGGTAAAAGATGCAGAGAAATGAGCACATCACAGTGCTTTACCTTGTAATCCTCTTCCAGGTGTGAAGCACTTAGTCTGCTCGAAGGCCCGAGACACCACTGCTCCTCTCAGCATGCCGGAGATGGAGTCCACCTGAAAAGAGCACAAGTGTCAAGCAGGCGCACTTACATCATTCCCCATGAAGCCAATATCAAAAGTATGTGCAATGAAGCAAAAACTACTACCCAAACATAACAACACCTGTGTGTCTCTCTCTCTCTGTAACACACACAATCCCACAGAGCAATGAATACAATTTGCTATGCAGTGTGTAAACAAAGATGGGGAAACTGCTCCACAATAAAACAAATGACAGGAAGTGCAGACACAGCAAAGCATTTCTTTTCTGCTTTTCCACTGCCGATGGAGACGTCCTCCTAAAACATCTTGTGGATGGTGTGTGCATAATCAGATATGGTCATCCCTTTCCTCCAAAGGTCTCAGAAAGGTCATGGGTCAGCTTAAGGCTGTCATTTTCACTTCCTGAACACTGGTCCCAAAAACACACATAAATCCTGTTCTTTATACATTAAAGTCTAAAAAAAAAAGTCTAAAAAAAGCCCTTTAAAAACATGAAGTTGCACATGAAATATGATACTTGTTTTTGGTTTGAAAAGACTGCCATTTGCAATCAACACAATATTTGACCTTTCACCTTAACAAGATAACAGAAAGGTTAAGTATTCATTTTGCGGATCAATAAAATATATTAAGATTTAAAATAATGTTCATCTGCAAGAGATAAACTGAATTTGAGGATCAAGGACAAGAACTGCAGATAGTGAAAAGGTTAGTTTCTCAGGCTAATAAGTCACATCAATCACATCTGCACAGATCTGACCCACCTGGCTAAACAGATGTTCAAGAAAGCTGTGAAGTTTCTTCTGCTTATCGTGGGACAGCCACACACTGGAGGGCATCTCATCTCCTGCAGAGGGGTAGATACAACCGTTCAGTTCACTAATGTGTTGAAACACATTTTCTGTGTGTTGTCTTAATGCATCAACACTTATATGGCAGCAAAAGGCAAATCCGGCATGTGTGTGTGTGTGTGTTTATTGTCTTTGTTTCAAATGTCAGCTTTCATGATGAAGAACAAGGGGTGATATAGCTGTAGTGTGTGTGTGCGTTTGCGTGTATGCGTGTATGCGTGTGTGTGTGTGTGTGTGTGTGTGTGTGTGTGTGTGTGTGTGTGGCAGTGTGACAGACATTCTGAGACACACAGGGGAAGGACACTTGACAGGATACACAGCTGTGGGAGACGGTAATGACATTTCCAGCTGAGATCTGTGGCCAAACGCCTGTCGCAGCCAATTAGAATCAACGAAAAGCTTTTTTGTTCATGTCTTAATCTAGAAGGTGTAATCATGCAGCTAGATTGTTATCATGGCCTGCCATTGACTTGACTAATTTGCAACATTGTGGTTGATTGGAGTTATGGATTATGACGTTGAGATGGGAACTTTGATTCTGATTGAGTATGGGCATGTAGATGTTATATAAGAGGCTCATGTCCGCTGTGTTGCATTTGTGTACCTGAGTCCATCTCGTCGCTGTGAACGTAGGAGCTACAGTGGCTGCTACAGATACTAGTGAAGGAGGCAATGGAGTTCCTGTTGCTGTTACAGTCACTGAAAAAGAAACAGGATGTTAAACGTCAAGGAGAAAAAATACAGTTGAGCCATTCTGGCCATTAGTTTCCACAATACGGTCTAATATTATATTGTATATGCTGCTTGTGTCCCCACATTTCACTCTGCTTTCACCTGTATGAGTCTCTATTGCTGATTGTGTCGTGTCCGGAGTCCTCCTGCTCGTCCCCCGCTACATTAAAACACACTTTCTTTCCGTTCCGCTCTCCTTTCTCCCCCTCGCTCTCCGCCGAGATGTAGCTCTCTGGGGTCCTCGCCTCTGACGCTGGAGGATGGGTGATGGAGGATAAGAGGCTGGTGGAGAGAGAGAAAGGAGGAAGAGGAAAACAGTGGAGGAGGGATTAGTTAAAACAGCTATGACATTTGACCCAGCAGGATGGAAACAGCTTCCTTGATCACACAGACGCTACACAGGAAGCTCCTGAATGTGCTCCAGCACTGTGGCAAACACACGATGTACAGTATGTGCGTACTGTACATGTGCGTGGGCCCCAACAGCTGACTGAGCGCGACAAACAAAATTCCAACCTGTTTGCGCTCGGCTTCCGCGCAACCGCTTCAGACAGTCGGGGATCCACGTCGTATTAATAGGTTCAAACATGCAGCGGGGCACAGCTGTGTCAACACGCTGCAACTCCTCTGCAGAGATCAGCTCCCCTCTCACTGCTGCAGCTGGCCTGTATTCTATCAGACGGCTATCAGAAAAGCAGGAAGAGGCCGGCCAGGATATTTTCACAGTCGCAGCAACACATGTTGGCATTTAAAGCCATATTCCAATAAGTGCTTGGCGTGGACTTTTTGGGGGTTTTAATCTCTCCCCACGCACGCACTCTGACACGCGATGTCTGTTTACATTTCGGCCTTATTTTAATTTGCGTCCGCTTACATTTTCCATTGTGTCATAGCATCGGCCTGGAGGAAGTAGCGGAGTGGAGGCAGTGGAAAGGGGCTCCTTGGAGCCACTCAGTGCTACATGAAATAAACAACCTGTCTTCCTCGTTCTTCCCAAATGCGTCTGAGGTTTTTATGCCTCTTTATGATTTTTTACACCTCTCCTTTCCCCTCATTCCGCTCTCTCCATTGACCCCCTTTCCACCCATTCACGGGGCTGACTGGGCCACAGAGATGCCCTCATTATGGTCCACTCCAGGAGCCACCACAATGCCCCTCCAAAGCAGAGTGGCATTCCATCGCCATGGAGAAGCTCTCCAGGCTCTGTGATTGGCTGTTGGTTAATAAAGAAGTGAACGCCGTTTGGGGCCCAAACTATCAGAGGGAGCAAGGGAGAATAACAATGAATGGATCAGAGAGGGGACTTCAACAGAGGGAGGAAGAGGGGAGAAAACTGAACGCGAAAGAGAAGGACAAAGTACACCACTGCTTATCGCAAGCAATCAGAAAGATCTGTTAATCTCCCACAGGAAGCTCTTTAACCCACTTCGACACATTAAACCGTTAGACATCAATTGCCTTCTTTCATGGCGCATCTACAAGTGCATCTGCATCACAAAGCTCCGCATCAGGCAGTGTCTTGATATTTGCATGCTTTGATCCACATGAGTTATATAAGTCATGAGACCCTATAGCTCCGAAACCGCTGCCAATCAGGACGCTATTAATAATGTGCACAGAATGAGGAAAGTGAGTTAAAATGGAGGAAATCCAGGAAGGGAGGAGGTCCTGATATAAAGCAACCCCTTGTGCGAGGCACGTCCTCACACAGCTGTGACCCTTAATCTGCGGCCCCCGAGACAAAGGTTCACAGGTCGCGGTCTCAAAATGGATTCCTCCAGAATTAGCCAAGACATTATGGAAGGTTATTCTATGTCATGTTTTCTTTTCCTAAATTACTTGAGGATATTTCTAATCTCTGACGAGTGTACGTAGACTTCCTCTCCTGACTTTGGGTTGAGGACGGAGGGGCCCTCATAAATATGGCCCCTTCAGTTCATTATTACATCATTAGGAAGTTGTGCTGTCAAAGTTAGGCACACCCAGTACAGACAGACAAAAGAGACAGAGAATAAGAAGTCTGCGTTTAAGTGTGCAGGCGGATGTGTAGAAAGTCATCGAGGAAATGAGACAGGACTAAGAGGCGGAGAAATAAAGGAGCGCTATGAGAGGACTCGCAGGCCATGTAGTAGTAGTAGTGACCTCAAGCCAGGCAACGAACAGGTTCATATGCAAACTAACATAATGAAGTGCTCGGGGGTGTTGAACACACCCACAGAGGTCAGAGCAAAGCCTCCAGGCTGCAGCGACGAGCTACACAACCCGTATTAGTTCCACTCACCACCACAGCTCACGCCTAACAAGCTCCTGAAGTGTGCATGTGTGTACGTCCGCATGTTTAAACAGATAGCGGATGCTAGAGGTCGTTATCCCCTCACTAGCCGTGTCTCGGACCATTTGAAAGCTTGTGGTTACGATTCCACTAATTGGCACCGACAGGAGCGTGACAAAATCTGTCCAGACTCCGTTATTAGAGCCCTGCTGCGGACTCCACTCATTATCACCACGGCTACATAAGCAGACAGCTACGCTCCGTCTATCGACTTTTAATTCACCGAATGCTGCCGCCGTGGCTGAGGAGACGTATAATGGCTAAATCAATCTAGTGATCATCACACATACTAAGTCAGCTGTCCACCAATAATAACCAACTACTGTGGCGGAGATCCTGAGGGAAGTTTTTTTATTTAAGTCATCTTGTTTTAGAGGTTTTACACACATAAGTGTGTGTATGTATTTGTGTTTTTACTTGTGTTAATACTGTGCATGCATATATGGCCCATTGTTGGTTAATGCCATTTCCAGAGGGCACCTGGCCTAATGACACACCCTTTACATCATAGAGATTGTATTTCCTGTTTGGGGGATGGGGAAGTAGAACTGGAGCAGTGTTTCCCATTTCCTTTCCATGGCCTTGTGTGCCTCCAAACAATTAACCTGGCGACCGTGTTGAACACAGAGTCCAGCCAGGAAATACTGATCACACACACACACACACACACACACACACACACACACACACACATTCCATATCAGGTTTAAAATCCAGAGCATAAATGAAGCGTGGGCATACCTTTGTGCACAAATTGCGCAGACGCATGGTTGAGAAAACCACCGAAAGAACTCTTTTCTGTTTTCTCCATTTCCTTCTGTTTCTCTCTCTCTTTCTCTCTCACACACACACACACACACACACAGGTGCTAGAGTAATGACCAAAGTGTATGCCCGCCAAGTGCCAGATGCAGTGCGTTGACCAAGCAAGCTGCTAAAGTTACAGCGTGTTATATGAGGCAATCTGGTTTCAAAGGGAATTTCAAATCAAGTGGAACACAATCGGCGGGAGGGTATCTTATGTCGTCATAAACAACAAAAGTTACCTCCTCACGGCTGTGTGCCTCCTCCAAGAAGTCGAGTTTCAGTTTAAATACATATCTGTCCAAAATATCACTTTTTACCCGATTATACGTTTGTGTGAAATTTCCTTGCCTTGGGCCACGGCTGTCACGGACGCATTAAAAGTGATTTGAGGGGTGTGTGTGTGTGTGTGTGTGTGTGTGTGTGTGTGTGTGTGTTTTTGCATAATAGCTTGACCGATTGAATCTCTACATTCAGGTACAGATGTTGTTAGATACGGTAACTATGTACAGAAAGCCACTCACTCATGAATGTGGGCACCGTGCGTCTCCATCTCCTTGACAGTCATGGTGAGTTTGTAGAGGAGTTTCTGGTAGGAGTCCAGGGTGAGCAGGTCTTCCTCTCTTAACAGGAAGCGAAGGCCGTGACCCTCCGTCCTGCCCAGGCTATGACCTGATGGTGCGGCCATCGTGGTGATGGTATGCTGGACATTAACCATGGGGTTTAGCTTACCTGAGGCAACACAAACATGTCAGGAAAGAAAGAGAAGAAAAAAAAGTGTAAATTCAGATTTGGATGTATTATTCAGCATTATTCTACCACAGGTGTTCTTCATGCTCTCACCCTGCTCAGCACTGCTGCGCCCTCCCTTCTCCAGCGTGTTCTTCCTGTTGTCCAGCTGCACACCAAAGGCACTCCCCAGAGAGGTGGTGGTCTTTGGGTAGGACACCTCCATCACGTTGATATGACAGTTTGTGGGGCAGAAGTCGCTGCTATGGAGGGGGGACACCTTGGCTTTGGCCTGCTTGAAGGTGGGCCACGCTCGGTTCTTCAGGACCCGAGCAAACTGCAAAAGAGACGTATGGTTTAGAGATAGCACATGCTTCCTTTAACGTGGTTGGTAAAATCAACAGATAATGTGATACAAATATTGGGAGAGATCTTGCACTATAACAGCATATACTGCAGAAAATGCTATCCTATTATATTGGCTGGTAGGTTTATACTGAATATAAATCAAAGATGGGTAATAAGAATTGAAATGACAATTTTAGAAGGCACATGCCTCACAAGTCTGAATCTTAGCATTATGTAGATGACGTGAATAAAAAGAATGAAAGGCTTTGTGTGAAACACGCCAAAGAATGTCTGTGAACTAAATGTACCGTTTTGTTTTATACACATGACAGACGGCGCTGTGAGAAAAGAACAAACTCACATAACTGTACATTTCCTACATTCCTCATCTTTTATGTGGCAGTTCAAATATTTAACCCAAAGGAAAGATTCAAGACACACATAACATTGTCATTGCTCACATAAGTGAAGAACTCCAGACTCCAACATGAACAGTTATTATTTAAATTTATGTTAATTTAAATAAACTCATATCTTCATGTAATGAGATTAGGAGATGGGATTACTGTATCATTTCATTAATTTGGGTAAGTTTATGTTTTTAATTTTTTGCAGAAGAACGGTTTACTTTCATCACACTTTCCACTGAAGATTGTTCCAAATAAAGTAAATATTCTGTTCATATAAGTTACCAGCACATAAATCCTGTGTACATTGTGAAATATCTTCATGGGTGGCTTAATATTATGGCCATATTTAACTTGTGGTGTGCAAGGAAACTTCCTGAACGTTCCACAAGATAGCATCTCCATGCAAAGCGGACTGTTTGGATCCAAAAGAGCTGATATAGAATATCATCAGCTTTTTCTTCTCTATGCAACATTGGGTTGCACTTTCCTTGAACCCTCCATCACAGGGCCTGCATCCTGTCCTGGACGTTACACGGCAGATGGTATAATCCACCGGATCGCTTTTTAGCAACTTGGGCTGTCAAGCAACATAAGCATAACATCATGTGTATGTCAGCCAAGGAACTTAAACCAAACATGTCTTCCCGGTTCTCCCAGATAGCTGGAGTAAGAAGGTTCTGCTCCGAGCGAGATGATACGCTCCAGATGGACCACGAGCTGACCTTCTCTTGAGTCTGAGGAGTCTCACCACATCTCTCGTCTCCAGAGGTTTGGGGGACTCTTTTTTCCAGGCCTCAGGTTAACATCTCTCTGTTCTGTGTCATCCCTCTTTCATCCTTCCTCTCTCTCATTTCTTCCTCCTTTTCATTATTAACCCCCACCTCTTTTTCCCTCGTTGGTTCTGAGAAGGAATGCTCCAGTGCAGGAGAGGATCTTACACAACAAAAGTCCTGCCTGTGCCTGTGCATGGCTATTTATAAGTGACTGGTAATTAATCCAAGGCTCACTCTAATGTTGAGTCAGATCTTTTTCCTCTTTCCCTCTCACGCACGTTTGGACACAATGGGATGTTAGGCCTATAGACACATGCTTACAGATGTGAATGAAAAGTGATGAAAATACTATGGCTCCATCAACAACCAGCTGCAACCTAATTACAAACACCAGATAATACGACATATTGCACACACATTCCCAAAGCTGACAGAAATGACAGACATCTTGGATAAGTGTTTCTTCTTCAGACTCAGTTTAGGAATAACTGATTATATTTTAGTGCAGGAGCCTTCGGATGCTGACACTTGTGTTTGCGGTGTCATCGGTTTGATGCACTCTGACATGTTGATGTCTGTGCAGTGACCAAACAAGCATCCATCTATGTCTCGTGTGTACATTTGCAGTGTTTTTCTCACTTACTTGCTATTTTTACATGTGAAAAAGGTTTTTTTCAATTTCACTAGAACTTTTAAGACTGATCGTTGAATAAATTCAGCAGGATTTCCACTTTATTTTAGGAAAAGAACCACATAGTGGGACCACACAGCTAAAACTATTTAAACGTGGTATTTCTACACCAGCTGCACCCTGGGTCTCTTGCATATGACAGAGTACATTTTAATGGTTCCACGCTGCTTAAAACTATACATATGCAGTTCATGGTGGAGTCAAATATCATCTAGAGTGTGATGAAGAGCCTCTTCGTTACCTTTCTGTAGTTGGTGATGCGCCGGTTGATGTGCTCCACCCTCTCACCACACATGGCACTGAAGCGTACCTGCAGCTCCTCTGGGATCACGTCACAGCTGGAACTCAACCTGCCACACATCTGCACCAGCGTGTCATCATTACGCGCCAGCGCCTCCAGGATCTGGTCAGAGAAAGGGCAAACAAAGGCAGGGATGATTAAGTGATATACAAATGCCTCTAAAAATCAGTTTTGGAACCAATAGTGGGATGTAAATAAATTTGAATTTGGCTGGAGAGTGGATTCTTCTACAGCATTTCATGAGCAGTTAAACCGGTATCTAAAATCCCCATGTGCTATTCATAAAGTCATGGAGCTAAACCCAGCTTGTGATACATATGCTGTACGTATGTAGTCTAACTTTCCAGATCAGAGATTAGATATGAGGAGGAAGAGACACAAATCTCTGAGTCATCATAATGAGATGCCCAGTGGAGGAGAGAGAAAAGCAGGGGCGGAAATGTAACAGCAGGAAGAGACCGAAGCACAAGAAACCCCATGTGCCCCGACAGCGTTCCCAATATTAAAATTCAACATCACACAGATCTCAGAGGACATCTGGGGCAGATGGTTATAATAATGCTAAAATTACTTTCACTTTGGAGGAATGGGAAAGGACTTATAGTCGGAGGATATGGCACGTTTTATTTCTGTGCATGTCTTTGGGTTTCGTTAAAGATGCTTTTCAAGACTTTACAGCACGAGGGCTGTATATCTAGAAACGAACTTGCGATCTCTGCTAATTTACCACAAATAAGAGATGTTGTTCATCATGGCATTAGGCATAAAGATGCTGCAAACTGCTCTTTATTTTCCACACCAGCATGTGTGCATCCATGTCGGAGTGAATCTTCTTTCCTCCCGTATCTTAAATCAATAGAGATCAGTCTGTGAACATCACGGCTGGGATGAGAAAAGCATGCACTTAACACAGCTGGGAACTAACAGGACTAAAATAAAGCTGTCAGTTTTAACAAGCATCAAGCCCCTAAACCTACACAGCATGAGGGCTGTTGGATGTATCCGTCCGTGCCAAAGTATTCACAACATTACATTATGACATTTGTGACATTTCAAACTTACGGAAAAATGTCACGACAAAGTTCATCTGAATCATCTGTCAGAAGTCTGATAGATTACAAATGCGACTGAGATTTCACTTTCAACCAAGCAGCACAAACAAAGAAAAACGATGACTTGTCGTAATTGTTTTGGAGTTCATCTACTGTTACTCTGCAGCCTGGTGTGAGACAGAAGCCTGTCATGGTTTGTTTACGTCTGTATTGTTCTCCCTCATCAAGCGTGGCTGAGCTCTGAGGTGATAAAGCCCAACAGCTCTATTAATCACTCAGAAGTTAATAAAAACTTTCCCTCTCTTTCTCTCACTGCCATCCACAGCCAGTAAGGATTAAACAGTTAGAATGATAATAAAAGTAATCACCATTAGTTGAACTAGACAATCCACTTGGACCGAACAGGGCATGATTACCCACTGGGACAAAAATGAGCTGTCGGCCTCGACCCCTCATTCTGTGAGTATATTTCCTGTTGAGTATAAGTTCCCATCGTATACGGTGCATACAGCACATTTATTATATTTTGACCATAGCCCATAGGAATACAGGATTCATGTGAGTAAACACAGATATAGTGAGGAATTTGCTCCATCTAATATCAAGTGACAGAATAAAAGGTATTAAAACTAGATTTTGAAATGTTGACACTGGATGGTAATTTAGCCTTATAGCTGGACCAAATAAATCAAATGTACTGAATTGCCAACATCACTGTTTTCAGAAAATAAATAGTCTGAATCCCACAGAATTAAACCCCCCTAGGGCTAAAGTCCACTTAAAATGTCCAGATTATTTAACTGGTCATACTTTCACTAATTCTGTCATGAAAAAAAGAATCCAGCATGGGAAAGGGTGTGTACAGCCCTGATGTACTGCTACCAAGATACATGTAACAATATATCATTATATAGATATTAGGTTGCATCATTTGGCCCTATATTCATCCCACTAACTGGACAGAATACCTTCGCAGTGAGGCTGAAGAATCCCTTTGGTTCGACCATCTTTTCCAGTACGTGACACTTGATGCCGGCTGTGCTGTCGTACTCGTACATCACTCCGTACTCCAGGTGGACGTTGTCTACGGTCAAACTGACGTGGTCCTTCTTGCCGTCGATGATCGCTATGGTGTTGAATTTGTCCATCACCTCTGAGAAACATATAGAAACACAGGAGAATGAAGCGACGGCGATGAAACAGATCTCTGTTAACTGGCAGCACAAATCAGAATAACTATGTGCTGTATCATGTTCTGTGATAAACACAAGGGATCTCTATCTTAACCACCACAAAATGTGATCATAATCGCACTCTCTGCAACGTAGGAGGTCTCAGACCAGTAAATCTGCAGTTCATTTTAGAGGACGACCCTCAGCACATGGCTTCCCTCCATAACCCTCCTAAAATGATGCGCAATTCCAAGAGTATTAAGTTAACCAGCCCTTTGCTAACGCGATGACTTAATACGGCAATAAATCCTGCTCCATGGCTGTTTGCTACGAGGGGAATAGCTTTCCTGTTTAACTTTCTTATTGGGATCCATAAATCGTAGGAGGGAATTAACACTTGATGAGCCAGAGGGGGCGGCTGTTCACAGACTAACACACTCCAGATGAGCCTGTTTGGCGCTCCGTCTGACTTGTTAACCAGAGAGGGTCGATGGACTTGTGTTCCCCGAACAAGTGTGACATCCAAAAACACCTTCAGCTGAATTCATTTTAACAGATTCCTGTTGCAGTTTATTGTGAGGGTGTGTTTGTGTGTGGTCACCTTCTACTTTACACTCGAAGCCGTCTCCATTCTCCTCAGGGGTCGGTTTCTGGTTTGTGGTCTGGTTGTCCTCCTGGGCGCTTTCACTGTTGTTGTACACCCACTTTATAGTGTCTTGCTGCAAAGGATTATTATATTGGAATTAAGAAGTGTAATACAATGTTTAGTCCCTATCAGAATATGTCTTTCTATTTACACGTTGACCTTCTATTAAAGTGCAAAACATCTGTATGTTTTGGCTTAGAATTAAATTGTCTGGAAACATTACAGTCAGGCACAAAACTGTCAACACAAATCAGTGTTTTGTAGCATCACTCGTGCTCAACAGGTGGCATTTCGATTGCTATAGAGAGGAGATGAGAGAAAATAAAACTCTGAATACACTGGGGTGTGTGTGTGTGTGTGTGTGTGTGTGTGTGTGTGTGTGTGTGTGTGTGTGTGTGTGTGTGTGTGTGTGTGTGTGTGTGTGTGTGTGTGTGTGCGTGTGTAAGCTGAGGTGTGGGTTTCAGGCAGCATGTTAAGCTGATTCTGCCCAGATATGGTGTACAGCGTTGCAGTTGGCTTGGCAGGGCATACAGCGAGGAGCCGTCACAAACATATGGAAACACGGTGCTTGGTGAGACCGCAAACTCAAACTCATGCCAATATCATCAACCCACTCTAAGCCTGCAACACGGCCTTGTGCTGCTGTCTGTTCTCTCGTCTACACACCAAGCCTCCAGCGGGTTTTCTGCCAAGGCTACATGCTGGGCCTGCCTACTGGTCTGTGGTCTTCCAGTGTACAACCACAAATGCGCAGGCGGGCGGGCAGACACACACACACACACACACACACACACACACACACACGAGAGAGAAAGAGCAAGAAAGAGGGCGGTTCCTCTGCATCCATACTTGATGTAAACCAGATCTCCAGTCATGTTGGAACCCTGAAGTGCTTCATTAAGCCTAAAGTCCCAGAGGGGCTCAATTATAGTGAAACACTACACTAACTCACACCATTCACACACCCTTGGGTTTCTATTTTCACCCAATGTTCCCACCTTCCAACAGGTGGACTGCGCCTGCTCCCTCCCCCTACACTGCTGTCAACCACTCTTTCAGAAAGGAAAAAAAAACCTGGCTGGCCTGCCCTCCATCTTTTACCTCCCTCTCACCCACACTGAGCTCCAGCCACCCCCCGATCCTTCCCCACCTCTCTGCAGCCTGCCAGTCTCCCACAGCAGGCCCACCGCTGTGAGCCAGGGGTCAGCGCTGGAGGAGCCAAAACTACTATTATTTCTGCGTAATGACCCAAGAGAAGGAAGGAGGGAGTCAGAAAGAGAGAGAAAGAGAGATTTTAAGGTAAACGGGAGCTAAGAGGTCTGTCTGCTATGTTCTCTCTCACGGTCAACTAGTCATTGTTTCCCCTATTTTTGTACCTTTGGTTGTTTTCATGATCACTCCCACTTCTCTTCCTTCTAGTTGTATATCATAACTATCAGTTAAATCAACATACAATTAAATAAAATACATATGTTCTACCAGTGAGATCATGGGAAATTAAAGTGTGACCTCCAAATCAAACATAATTACAGAAAAGTAAATAATATTTTCTTCTTAGGGGACTATATATTCATAGTGCTCGTAAGTAATTTTCATGGTATGCATGAGCGATAACTTAAATATTGAGACTGATTTAAAACTGTTGGAAAACTGCAGTGTCAATTCCTCTCACCCCGCCTCACCTGTGTGGGTCGACGGTACTTCCTGCAGGCGGTGACATGAGCGATGACGCTGGCATGGCTCTCCTTGCTTACGTTGATGCCGTTCACCTTGATGATGCACTGGCCCGGGTGGAGGCCGGCGATGGCTGCCACCGTGCCTGGCATGAGACAAGCGGGGAGAAAGGAGAGTTGTCTATACGGCAATAGCTGCTGCACGTTATCATACAGGTAGGAGCTGCATCGCAAAGAAACAAATACCAGCACATCCCAAAACATCTTCCACATCCTGTGCACAAAATTGGGTTGAACAACATTCCTTTTTCTTCTTTGTATTTACAACTTTGTTTCCTGTTTTGGCAGCTCAGGAGGAGTGTGAGAGAGAGCGTGGAGAGGAGGGAAGTTGTTTATCTTGAGTAGACGAGGATCTCTCTGAGGGATGTGATTCAGACCATACTGTAAGAGAACTTCAAGGTTTACAGCTATCAGAAAGGAAGCGCATGGCAGACTAAATATTCCTCCCGTTTGTTTTCATAGCTCCTTAAGCACACACCACACATACCTCACACTGCAATACACAGAATCTGTACTCCTCTCGCCGAGTATTGTAGGATGAATATATTGAGCTTTACTGCTTTAAGTGGAGTAAGAAAGTATGTCAACAGAGAGGTCCAATAGATTTAATAATAGAACAGAAAACCAGGCTACAGTCCAACACAACAAAAGGGACGAGAACAAGTGCGGTACAAGATACCACATTCCAACGTTCATATGATTGGAGTTGCATATAACCAATGCAATAACCAATAGCTCTGGTTACTCTGGTAGGTTGCTCTTTAGAACCTGGTGAGCAGGATGTGTGTTTTGAAGCGTTAACATTTTCTTATTAGCATTGTTATTATTGTAATTGTTATTAGCTATTGTGGACATGACTGGCCTTGGCTAGCCTGGCTAGAACTGGTACCACAAACTTGAAATGTATTAAATATGATTAATGGCTCCTTCTCCTTGTGTCACCTCGTCCTGTCTCTCAGTTGCTCTGCCTCTAATTGATATTACCGGCTCTTGTTGACCTCAGACACGAGGGGACATCAGCTGTTATGACAATCCAAGTGATCAGACCCCTTCTACATCATCAGCCTTGTCTCGGGGGATGAGTGCATCTACTTAAACCCACAGCAGGCTCCCAGACATCATCAAGCCAACCCATGCACACACAAACAGACACACACAAGGACAGGCACATACATGCAAGCATATTTACACCCCGCTATCCTACTTAGATTGCTTTACCTTCTCAATTCCCTTGAGAACAGCCAGACAAGGCCAGGGATTGTTTTTTGATTGGACCCTATCTTGTGCCAGCCCCGATAGCGATGCTATTAAACACGCTGTGTTCGGAGAAAAACAGAGACTCTGCATCTCCATCACTCAAGGGCACTGAAGCACTAATACAAAAATATAAATAGGTACATGGAAATGAAAGTGACTGATAACCAGCTAATTCTCCGTTTTGGCAGCACTATTAAGCAACCAGCTGAGCCACATGGAGAGCATGAGTGAGGAAAATTGGCCTCTTGCGGCCAAGGCACGCACACCCACAAGGACTGGTGTGGCATCTGCTCGCCAGCTGTGCCACAATAACACGATGAATCAAGACAGCTCGAGTGGTAGAGGTGACGATCTCATACCTCTCCCGACAGCATGGACCACAGAAGGGCCGAAGCCACGGATCTGGAAACCCAACCCATCTGCGGAGTCTGGGATCTTTATCGTCCTGGTGACAAGAGGAGGAAAATTAAGCCGATACAAATTACGTTGACAATATTTCTTTGATCCTACCGTAACGCGTATGCACACATTAATGCATGTGCATATGTTGAACTGACTTACTCTCTTGGCTTGGTGCTAACCAGCACCCTGAGGGGTCCCTTGCTGTTGAAGCACTGCCTAAGGAGAGCTTCCACTTCAGGGAAAGGCCTGAGGAACACCAGGTCTCCGTTTATGGCAAATAACTTCTTCCCCGCCTCCAGGCCAGCCATCTTAAAGAGAAAAGAGCAGATGATCCAAAAATAAGTCAAGCATCAGTTTTTAATGTCATACAGCATCAACACGAAATGTTTGTCATTGTGAGCTTCAAGTCAACACCAATATCCCCAAAGCCATTCTATACATCAGAGATGGCTTTTATCAATAAGTATACAGCTGGATCCTGTTAAAAACCAACTGTGCATGCGATCCAGACCATACAGACTCTCTGTGCTACTTCAGGGCTGGAGGGAATTATGGGTCATGAGCTCATATTGATCACATTTGCCTTCAAACTCCTCGGTCCCATATTCATCTAGCAGATCAAAGGACCAAAGGAGACCTCAAAAATATGGTGGCCTTTAATGCGCTCCATTTCTGCACAATAATGCGTCTAAAGTTAGCATCCGTGTCGATCACCATGAAGCAAAAGCAGGTTTAGCTTTTTTATGATGATGATTGAACCACATTTTAACAAAAAAAGACTTCTGCTGACGCCCCACTGATATAAAGACATCTCATCTTTGCAGAATAACTTTGAGGAAACAAAATCAAATGCAGCAGAATTATGTTAAATTACAGAGGGGATGCACTGAACCACAGTCTGAAAACCATAAAGCCAAAAACACCCTTAGATTGTTTGGGCCCTACTTTGTTACAGACATTACATGGATTTGCACAATAGGAAAATTGTTTAAGAAGTTGTTTCAGAAATACCGATATAATTTTGGAAATCAAATCATTCAATAAGCATGTATGTACTGTGTGTGTGTGTGTACACATGTGTGTGTGTGTGTGTGTGTGTGTGTACACGTGTGTGTGTGTGTGTGTGTGTGTGTGTGTGTGTGTGTGTGTTCATTCTCACCTCAGCTGGGGAGCCCTTCTCTACAGATTTGATGATGGGGACTCTGTTTCTCTCTTCCAGCGTAAAGCCGTAGCCTCCATCACTGGGCCTTATCTGGAAAAAAACAACATGTCTCCCATCAGAAAAATCCCCAGCCAGCAGACCGAGACCCTTTCACAGAGCACAAACACACACACAACAGAAGCAGATATTGCTACAGACAGATAGCAGCCATGGTGGTATTTGCTCATGCCTTAGAAAAGAATGCTTACTGAGGTATAAAATGAACATTTGCAGTGATATGACTTTTCCTTCTCACAGCTGTGTGCTTCCTTGTGATTTACCGTGCCTTTGGTTTGTTCTGAGTTGTGGGTACGTTACAGCAAAGTCATAGTATTTTAGACAGGATGGGGGCTAATCAACCAATAAGCCAGCAAGGAGGACAGTAAGCGGGCACTCACCAGGAGAGACTTGGAGATGACGTTCTCAACTATCTTCAGGTCGTGCTTCATAGGTTTGTGTTTGGTGTTGGAGCCCTCCATCTCCTCATCAGCGAAGAAACGAAACAACAAGGGCTCGTCCTTGAATTCACTCTTTTCCAGCACTGAAGGAGGTAACGATAAAGTCATAACTGAGCAAATATCAGAAAAAGAAACAACTGACAATACACTAATCATATTTCTGGCAACCAGAGTGTTTTCAAGTTTTAGGTCCAACATCAAATATGAACGGAAAAGTTATTTTTGTCTTTTATCTTTCTCAGGGTAATGCTTTTAACCTCAAAAGTATGATGTACTTTTGACATGACTTTGACAACCACATTGTAATTAAATGAATGGAAACCAATGGCTGTGTGGAAAGGCAGACAACCCTATAACATATTATAATACAATACAATTACAAATTGGATAATCATGTCATAGTATATGTGATTTTTTTTTTTTTTAAACATAAAATCCTTACAATTGTCCTACAAGATAACCACATGCAATTAAAGAATGGTCTAGTTCAGTGGCCCAGACTGCCTATTGATGGTTTGTTGAAAACTTGACTCTTGAGCATTCATTCTTTTTGGACACAGTCTGAATATGTGCAACTCTTTATACTTAGAGAAGCAGCATCTGGTGCTGTGCATGATTAGAAGATATTCAAACGATTAATCAAGCATTTCTTATGACGTTAAGACGTTTGAACGTCATTACTCATATGCCAAATGGTGCACACCAAAGCAGTTTAATACATGTGCACTATGTATCCCAATATGCACAAAGACGCACTGTGAGAGGAAGTGAGACCCCACTTTCATTGCATGAACCCAGTCTCCACAGCAACAAAACAGCTTCACATAGACTTGGTGGAAGAGTATTGAAAAACAACGAAATTATCCTGAAGGCTGTGCAAGTGAAAAGTGAAAAGTTTGATGGCTGGGACTGTTCCAGAGATGTGCAGGTAATTTGTAAAGTGTAGTTTGGAGCCGTTACGTCACGGACACGGTGTGACTCATACTGTAGTGTGTATGATGTGGACTTTGGCACGAGGGAGGAGCAGAGTTAAAAACGAGTCCGACTCGCATAAACAAACTGCAACCATGGCTACTGACCATTTTGCCCGTAGACTGAAAAACATCCACGTGTTCGCTGCCAAGTTCTCACAGCGAAGGAAAAACCTGCATGTACCCTGCAGTTGGTTACTTAAATGCAGATGCTCCAAAGTTAAGGATAGCATGCATAGATACAGCCATCGCCCGAACCACACATACGAATGACAAATTCATTCACTGGATTGGAAATATGATCTATTCCTGTAGCGCGTCAAAGGATTGTAAGCAGAGATGGAAAGAGAACAAGAGTGGTTGTGTTCTAAAACAGGATGCTAAATGCCAGGCACCCTCCGTGCGGTTTCTCCAAAGCATTCAAGTCTCATTTAGTAAATGATGGAGAGGATTCCACAGTTTGTGAACAGCGGGATCGAGAACATTTTGGGGGTTTGTGGAATTCCTCTGCAGTGAAAAGTGCTGTACCGTGATGCATGAAGCCATTGTCGCACAGCTCCACCCCCAAGATCAACGCTTCCTCCCTGGTCCTGCAGTCCCCCTGCAGCAGAAGACACGGGAAAGAGAACGAGTGGGTGCAGCGGAGAAATGTTTAAGCATAAAGAGTGAAAAGAGTAAACGAGTCGAGGGGAAAAAAGAGAAAGACGCAGAACAAAGGACATTGTACGATTAGAGAGCAGTCAAAATGTCACACTCAAACACCCCCTTCTTTGTTCCTGCATCCATAATCCCTGAGGCCAGCGGAGCCACTCCACGCTCCATCTTGAACACAGCCAGAGTCATGTCTAGACAGCAAAGTGTGACAGCTCTTGAAGTCCCACTGAAGAAGTCAGAGCTGGTCCGCTGGCCTGGGTCAAACACATTCATATTCATATGGACTACCACACCCATACGCACTTATGTGCACACGCAAACATGTGAGGTCTGCCATTGATTCTGCGGTGGTGGCCGTACACATTTCATTTCTTTGTTGTCATCCTGGACAGCACTATCAATCTGTCAACCTCAAAGCTTCCTGTCAAAGTCCATAAAGCTCAGCTGTCCAATCAGTTCTGCTTTTCTCTCATCGTTTCCTTTCGGCTCCGCCGAGAGCCTCAAGTCTGGAGGCGAGAAACGCTTTGTTGTCTCAGTTCCTTTCCTCTGTTGCATATTTGAAGTGGCCCGCAAAAAAACGACATATACAACAATCGAATTGACATGTTTGAAGTTGTTCATCAGCAAAAACCTTTTAACCCATGTAAAACAAATCTAATTATTTATCCTTTTTGATTCACAATTTTGCCTGGAATCATTTATTTGAACAAACACTTGGTTGACTGTTCACTATGTGATCATATCGGGATCCGACGTCCAATGATATTTGATATAAGATACTGTTAGTCATATTTTAAAGTGTAAGAAGCTAAACCAGGGTTTACCTGTGCAATAAGCCAGTCTATGAGCTTGTTGGCCATCACCACTGATTTGTAGGTCCGCAAATGGTAGTCCTTATCCCTGGATTGGTAAGAAAAGCAGAAAACTTCATGAGAAGGATGAGGAAAACAAAATTCTACTTTCAAACTTTGCCATGTTACTTTTCAACTCAGTGATTCACTTTCGCCGTAATAAATCCAGATGGTGAACATGTGAAGTAGTAATTTCTTGGTCTACTTAAAACACACTTAAACACAAATAGCACTGAAGCCTAAAAGAGGGGTAATAATTCCAACTGTCAGAAAGGCGTGGTCACTTCTCAAGCTCTGGCAGTTGCGTCATAAATCTGAGTTTCTGGGAGTCGGTGACAGCAAAACACCATTCCTCCGAGCTCGGCTGGTAACGGCCCCTGCTGTGTTTGGCCCTAGGGTGCCCCATGTCAGTCTGGTGTTGATGTTCCCAGTGTTACCCACACTGCCGCACAGGCCCTGAGAATGCCGTCTGAAATGGAGCTGTGACTTTTCCCATGAACACAGGGGCCTCCCCGGGGACGCAGGGGCCGAGCTGCAGGCCGGGAAAGTCCAGAACCACCGTGACTTACACCGCTCCACCACTTACACCACATGCAAACACTCACACACACACCCAACCGCACATACACATGCCTGTCTTGCACACAAGCAGTTCAGAGAAGTGAAATATGACGTGTGCCAAACTGAAGTCCAATATCAGCTGTCTGGAGCTGTTCAGAATGTGAAGCATGATAAGTCAAACGCGGCCTTGTTTCCTCCACAATGGAGCATTCTGTTGCGTAACTGTGTTTGACAGTCTGGGTTGGTCTCTGATGATGACGATGGTGTTGGTATTAGCCGGTGAGGCACGCCGCCCTGCCGTCCCATGCATAAACCACTTGCACCAGAAGAGAAAAAGAGACGCCCTGTTTTGTCCCTGAATGGGATCCTGGAGAAAGGGAGACTGGAGCGGCTGGTGCACAGTGAGGCTGTCAGAGTGAAAAATGGAGGTAAACAGCGGTCCAGTGGGCAGCCATATGTCCGGCGAGAGGAAACAGCAGTTTGAGCAGTAACAGAAGGAAAGGTCAGGGAGGTGGTTTTTAACTTGCCGTCCAAAGAGGAAAGTTTGCTTTGACATTTTGTTCGCAGTAAATGGATGATGAAGGCAAACGTTGCATTTTCAAAGCATTCTTTGAAATATATTATGCGGAGGATGCTGAAAGTTCAAGATTTAATTAACTGTTTCAGTTTTGATGGATTACTCAAGTACAGTGCACCATATCGTTAGTTATTTAAAAAAAATTCTACACATCCATCTGTGAATAGTGAGTTTCTGGAGCTCTTATCGACGCGATGAAGAAAACGTGTTGATATTCATCAGACGCAGAACTGAAATGTCGGTTTTTCCCTTTTGTGTGTAGATAATTTATGATTGACCTTTTCTGCATTGTGTGGGTTTGTGGCCTCTATGTGTGCATTTTGAAAAATGCATTTTTATTGCATTAATACACAAACAACTGTGTGTACACAGTATTCGCCTATAGTGGACTTTTCAAACGCATAATCAGGTTCCCTGGAGCTTTCTTGTGAGGAAAGCTCGGTGTGAGGGGGGGCAGAAGTTATGTGGGCGTATGGGGGTGTGGGGGTTGCACGGTGTATGTTCCTCCCTCCTTTGTTTCATCCATCTTGCTCTGCCAGGAAATTATACCTAATTAGGCAGGGGCTGGTTGCTCCAATTAAACTCTGGCATTCCCAGGCCCAGTGATGCATTGTACGCCTCTCAGTGAGAACGCACTGCACAGATACGCTGGCTTACAACACACACACCTCTTGAGCACCAAGAAGAGTTTTTAACGTCAAGAGATTTGGCCTCAAATGACAGTGGGCTGAATGCTGACTGACACACACACACACACACACAATCACCCTTTAGGCCTTTTAGTAGCTGGATCAAACAGAAATATGGAGAAGATATGATACAGTAGTACATGCAGGATCAGCGTGCCCCTTCCAGCTATGGCACAGTTTTGTTGGTGTGAAATTAAAGCTTTTCTGCGGGCCATTTGGAAACTAGCATAAACAGGCAACCTTGATGCGGGACTTTGTGGCAAAACACATTAGCAGCCTGCTCCTCAAACACTGTTCAGATGGAGATTTAAAAAATAAAAAAAAACACAGAAAACCAAAACATGCCAGCAAATCACTCCTATGAAATGAGATTGCTCCTCTTCGAACCCAGCTCCACAAAGGGATGTTTCATCACAAGTGCCAGAATTGCTCAAAAACACCTGTTTCACATTTGGGTTTCAGTGACTATTTCATGGGCATGCTTTCGCATGTTTACACTAATTACCCCCTCTGAGATAAATTAATGGGAGCTCACTTGTATTATTCCAAGTGTTTATCTGAATGACATAATGGCACACAGAACCCATTCCGATGTCAGTACCAAAACTTTGAAAACAGTTTTGAACTTCAGATATCAAAATGGCCTTTTTGATCATGTTGTTCGTTGAGGAATTGGAATCGATGTTTGTCTCCTGCAGCATGACTTTGTGTGAGAGCACACGATCAATAAGCTGTCGGTCACGCTCAGTGAAATGTGAATGACCTGCGCATTGTAACTGTGGCCACTTTAAAATGCTTTATAACAAGTATCAGGCTATTTGTATCTGTGATCCACTTACTAGCTTTTTCCGAGCCTTCAACCATATTACAAGATTTCATCCGAAAATACAATTTGCTTAGTTTTCATGGCAATGTATTTGTCAAGCAGGGTAATTGTGTTTAACTTCTCATCCGTGTTGGCCTCAAGTTAAGAACAATGCTGATGCTGACCATCTGACAGGTTGAAAGCTCCCTGAAAAGTCAGTGAGAGGGCCAGGAAGAGCTAGTGAGTTGGAATTGCTTACTACAACTACTACAACAAATATTTAAAGAATGAGGCCTTGCCTCTGTCACTTGTCACGTTGTACCATATCAACGTTTTCCAAAAGGCTATTAAATGCTGAAAATGAACTCTCAAAAGCACTAAGAGAGATTCATCCCGATGTTGGCCATTTATCCGTGTCCCAAATTACCCAGACGACTTCTAACATGATAAACTCAATCTTACTTACTGCCTCATCACTGATACCGGGCAGATCAAACCTGCCAAGCTGGATCACCCACATGCCCCGTCGCACTCCATCAACATCTTTGCCAAATCCTCCCAAGTCAGATCCTCTTTTTCTTTTCTTTTTACTGAGCTTTTTAGAAGTAAAAGCCAGATGCGAAGCTATTGAGGTCCCACCTGGCTGGGTTGCAATGGAGTGGAAAGGAAAATGGCTGCCTACCTGATGACAGGAGTGAAGAGGCTGTGAAGACGGCAGAAGAGTCGGACGCCCTAAGAAAAACAAGCAAGAAGCTTTTGATTAGGTGAATGACAAATGTGTCAAATGTGATTTATATTAAATTATTATTTATGTTACCTTAGATATGACGTCGTGCATGTCACTTCTGCGGTGGTAGGTGCCATCGTCGTAGCGAAAGCGGTACAGTACAGGCTCCGGTTTGAACTGGTGTTTGTCTGTGACTAAAAATGCAATTCAAAACATAAGCAGGTTTCTGAAAGGAGAAGTGCCCGGGATGAAAGATAGAGAAAAAAAAAAATCAAAACTTAAGGGGGCGTTATTCATATTGCGTTCAATTTGAAAATATGAGAGGTTTAAAAACATATTCAAGGCTGCATGGTGAAACAAGCTTTCCAGACAAGAGGAAGACTCAAACCTCACACGGAGTGGTCACAGATAACACTCATGGTGCTCTGCTCCTCTTGCTTTAGGGGACTTTGAAGGCCCTCCAAACATTAATAACAGTTGGCTCTGTATTCTTGGCTGCAGCCATGAGACTTCCATTAAAGGTTTTTATGAAAAGATATTCTCTCATTTTTCACGGGGGCATTTCTAACAGCACTGTGCGAGCGCTCAGAGGGGCTCGGAGTTATTCCTCTCCGTCAGGAACAGCTCTAAAGTCCAATCTCATTTCTCTGTGAGGAAGCAATAAAGTACCCCCGAGTGATTTAATATACAACTTGGCTTGGGGCCCTACTCTTTTGAGGAAGAAAAAAAAAAAAAAAAAGTATGCAGAGCAGTGTGCGCCATTTAGTGTGAATAGTGTGAAAGCCAGCTCAAGGCCCATGCACCAAATACACTTGTAAAGCCACATAACAGACACTGAGCAAATATTTCACAAACATTACGGCAAGAGGAGATTAACATTGATAATCCCTTACCTAAACAGTGTGTCAAGGGAGTGGGACACCTGCTAAGACATACGTAAATAAAACAGCTGCATCGGCATTGTAGGCTCAAGCCAGGAAGAAAACATTGTGAAACTGCTTGTTGCATGAGAAACAATTACTGGTGGCAATAGGTTAGGTCAGGCAATGACAGGCATTTGCATGCACTATACCGTGTAGCACAAAGTAACTTGGACTGTGGTAGATTTGGTTACAGATATGCAACCGCAAAGGATGATAAAGAAGTTGTTAGTGGGAGAAAAAGGAAGGAGACAATTGAGAGAACTAACCATGGTGGATGATGCCATTCTCCAGCAGAGCTTGACCCAAGTGAACCCCTTCCTCTGGGTTGCCTGTCTCACCAATTTCCATTAGCCAAGACACAAACTCACTGGGGAAACACAAAAGGCAACACTGACATAATAGCGCACATACTCACTCAGGGATAACACAACAAGCGTACACAAAACCCCCCCAAGGGGAAATCCCGTCACTCTTGAAAAGAGAGAGTGTGTTCAGTGGAGAGAGCTTTGAATTAACCCTCAATAATCTGTAAATTGGAAAAAGTGGGGGCCTTTGTGGAGACTGAGGCAACAAACACTATATTGGCAAAGAGGGATGATATATTTACTGCTGGGGGCCACATCTGTCCAGCAGGCTTTAGTTTGTGTTTTGTCGAGTTCAACTTAATTTATTTTAGACATACGATGTAACACGATAAAATACGAACTATTTAATTGAATCTCATGATGGAAAATAAATGATCATTTGGCTGTGCATCATTTACAACTGGAAAGAGGAAACAAACCAACCCCCAGAAAAACAAATATAGCATCCGATCTTCTGAGGGGCCCAAATGACCTAAACGGAATAATTCTCCATAATTTAGATACAGAGACAGAGAGAGAGAGAGGAGAAAATAAAGGACTTAGAGGGTGGAGGACAAAGTGGCAGTAGCCTCTCCGATTAAATCCCAGATGTCCCGTCTCCCTATAATAGACAAACAAACACGGCCAGCAACACCACAGGATTTCTGTGGAATTCACTTGCAGGCCATGGCGGTGGTGGTCGGGTTTCCGCGTCGAGCCAACTGGGGCAATTACAAACGTTTTCAGAGAAACAACTGCCCAGACACCCCACCTCCGTCACTCTTTAACCGCTCATCCGCGGCGTCTTTTCTCCACGCAGCAGACCACAGGGGGAAAACACAAGTCTACAACAACGGCAATTTGTCAACCTCTGCACCTTAACCATGGAAGGAAAAACACCATGAAGGTTTGGACTGAAGTTCTCATGGCCTCAGGCAGATTAGGGTCACATGTGCAAAAGACAGTTTCATGCAATTAAAATCTACATGTGGAACGGGGCAGTTGACCAAATCAAAACATCTCAATATTTAAGACGTATTTGTGCACAAATAGATCATTTCAGAGTATGAATAATGGTGTTTGGTAATACGTGTTTCACTTACTTTAATTCAACCTTTAAAGGGCCTCAAGTTAACTTGGATTACTTCATGAATGCCAAAGTTAGAAATGTTTGGGTTATTAGCTGAGAAGACCAATACCACTCACATATGTCTGCTCAAGATGAAGCTACTGCTAGTAGCCTGTTAGCTTAGCTTAGCTTAGAAGCTAACCTGGTTCCGTTGGTAACATGTAACAAAATGTGCCTAGCAGCATCTCTAAAGCTCCTTAATTATTACATCCTGTTTGTGTAATCCACACAAAAGTGGTTTTACTCTGTATTTATACAGACTAAATATAGAAGATGTGTAAACTAGAGAAATATGGAGGTGCTGGTAGGTGGAATTTATTCCCCTGAGAGAGAGACAAAAAAGCATCCCTAAAATTGTATTTTGTCCATGTATCTACTTTCACACAATACTGTGTGGGGGCAGAGGGGCCGGCTTATTAGAGGCGTCTCCATTGCAGCCAGAGGGCTCCACCCACTCCTTCAGGAGCATTGGGATCAGGTGTGGGAAGGGACACACCTGGAGCTGGTCTCCTCGTCAGGGAGGGGAACAGATGTCAAGCAGGGAAGCTGATACGGAGACATGCTGAGAGGGAGAGGAGCAGAGTGGCTGCTCCCTGAGAGCCAGGGTTGGAGAGTTGAGGTCGACAAGTCGGCCCGGCTGAATTTGGTGGTTTCCAGTTTTTTTATGTAACTTGGGAGTTTTGTTTGATGAAAGACTGCAGATCTGACTCCCACTATTTCCAGTTCCCTCTGTACCCTCCTGTTACATTATTGTATATTAACTGATGTATGAATATACCTCCCTGTTCTGTCTGAAATGCTGTCTACATCCACATGCAGCAGAAGCAGCATTTTTTATTCCGCTTCTCCTTAAATTTAACATTCTTCTGAGCAGATGGAGCAAAAGGTGAATGCCAAGTAATGTCAGAAAGAGAGCAGAGGCTGACAAATACAAAGAGCATTTCTTGCAGGGTGTCTAACCTTTTTGTTGAGCTTTTTAAAGGGCTTTTCTTCAACCTATATCACAACAAGCAGACACTATTGTCTGTCATGAGCAGAAAAGACCCGCTTTGAATCGCTTTTGTTTTTCCGTTTATTCCAGGTTTAAAATTGGATGATTATAACCGCAAGCTAGGTGGCTGTCGCACACATTTTCTTTGATGAATTACATTGTCACAGGAACCAACCCGCAAATGCGATTGTATGACTTAAAGGGGAGGAGATCGGGACCCAAAAATAGCCTTTGGCTTCAAAAAAACAAATCTAAAAGAGAGAGAGAGGAGGTGTGGAAAAGGAATAAAGGCAAAGTATTTCACAATGGAGGGAGGCAGTGGGTTGAGTTGAAGCCATAGGCAATGTGGCTTTTATCAGAGACATCCCATGCTGGTTCCAATTCACCAATTATGCACACATGTAATCATCTCCATGATCGGCTCAGACAGGGGAAGTACAGAGGGGCTAGAGACGTCGCTTCCCCCTCAAGTGGTCATCCAGGTGTTGGCCAAGTTGCGTATCGAGGGATAGGTTTCCACAAGGAGCTTCCCTGAGCGGCTTTCTCACCATATGATCTCTTCAGACTCGAGGAGGTGCCCATTTATGACCAACGTTTGATCCTTTTAATCTTTTTAGCTGACAGATCCATTCCTCCTCCAGACCGCGAGGGATCTGGTGTTGTCTGCATGGACCAAAGGAGAAGTAATTCCTCATTGCCGACCACCGTCCTATGTAACATGGCCACAACTATGCCCAATTGGACTTTTTGGTGGTTGTTGTTTTTTTCTCTCTCCATGCTTTTAAAAATAACAGGGATTTTGAACTGACTATTTAAGCTCGGGTGATTTTCAGTGTGATTACCAGTCACAAAACATCTCTGTAGAACATTTTAATGAATGGAAAACATGGCTCATTCTGAAAAGTAGTGTGGCGTTTACTAGGCAAATTTGTTATGGGATTTCAAGAGTCAAGATAGGCGCACGGTTTATATAACATTTATATAACACTGTCTCATGAAACTATTTTATTCCCAACCCTTTTTAAATTGCGCTGTGTCATCACTCTATAAAAAAGCTGTCCCATAGAATCTTTATTTTCAAACACGGAGAGCTCTTCTGCTGCAGCCAGATGATTATAGATTTTATTATCCTGATCCAGCTTTGTCACCTTATATGTGCTTCCCACAAAGGCCTGCAATGTGGCAGGAATGGACCGAAGTTGGGATTGAGGTTACAGGTCTGTGCGTTTATTCAGTTCAGGAGTAACATCCCATCAAGATTTCCTGTAAAACGCTTTCAGGAATATCATATCAGCAGGTAGTTTGATGATCACATGTTTCTGGTTCTGATACAGTCTGTGCCCGCTACATATTCACATTTTAATTTTAAATTTAAAGAGCGTTTCTGGACCCTGGGCAAACTCTGTTCAAACCAACTTGAGTACTCATTTACTGCATGAGAACCTGGCAAGACGATATGACAGCAAGACATCTACATCTTACAACATGAAAGCAAAATACTGAAATGGGGGCATCAACTCATGCATGCTTAAAATAGCTCAAGGACGGGATTTAGAGTTAAGCTTTACAGTAAATATTCTCAACTATCAACAAACGGAGGATAGATGGGCATATTTAGACTCATAAAAAGTAAACATGGAAGGACAGTATATTGGCATAGTGAAGCTGTGGAAACTCAAGGACAAGAGGAAATGATGAACATGTTACAAAGACACACACACACACACACACACACACAGCTGCTTTATGGTCTAATGGGCCCTCTACTGCAGTTACCTCATGGATTCCTCAGCAGTAAGCTGATTGTAATCTAACATGGGCAATGGAGAAAGCGGGCAGTCAGCTGAGCGGCACAGGGATATCTCCCTGTGATTTACGACTGGCATCCAATGGCCGATCCGTCCCCAGACACCACACCAATAATCCTTAAATAAGATTCATGGGCTAAATCTAGCTGGATTTGATTTTCCCATGACTGAGACTACAGACATGAATAACACAGAGCCGCCTGAACAAAAAGCGCTGACGCTTTCTTTTTCCAGCTGTCTTTAGAAATGCTTGCCCATTTAAGAAATTAAATCAGGGATGGATTAATTGATCTATGTTGCAATAGTGTAACCTGTATAATCAACCATATGATTGCGGTGCTAATATTATTGATTTCACACTGTACAAGGACTCTCTGTCTACTTCTCAAATATATAGTCCTGTATAACTGCAATGACACAGAATTAGATATTTATTCTGGTTTATCTTACGGCACAGTCATCCACTTTGACACTTCCTCACAGCTACACAGTCACCCCCTGATGTGACACAGAGGAAACCTAATACTCAGCAGCTTCCTCACTGGACAAAGCAATGTGGTGAGGTTAGCGGCAAGAATCTTACCTTCCCAGGAAGCACTTGGGGAAGGTGGTGAGCTTGCGTTTACGGTCCTTAATAAGGTTACCCTTGGTCATGAGGTGGTAAAGTTTCTCTCCCTTCTCTGACACCATCACCCACGTATCCTGCTCCATGCCGAGCGTCAGACCTATGCAGCAGGGGGGGAGGGGGAGGGTGCAATAAAGCCTGTCAATATGTTGGCATTCACAATCTTTGCACTCAGCTCCTAGACTAGAAGTGACACTGATTACTAGCTGGAGAAGGTTAATGTCTCCTAATTTGACAGGATAATTAGCAATGTCTTTCAGTGTCTGTGCTAATATTCTTGGAAACATTAATGACTGACACCATAAAGAGATTATCATGCACACAATCTCAAAATGGGTACCTGCAAATCTGTTTTAACACCCTTAATTGTGTTAGCAAAGACACACACAATATCACCGCATCCATCGCTTTTTTTTTCTCCCTTTCACGCTTGGATGCAGATCCCACAACTAAATGGCTGGTATTCCCCCCCCCTTTTATATTAGTACAGTTAAATATGTCTATATTAATGTATCCAAATACAGCATATATTCAAAGCTATTTGATTCAAGACAGATGTTGAGGAGAAAGAATTAATTTCCCCAACTGACCGCCGCCCGCCACCCTGATACTGATACAGTAAAGCGCCTTCTTACTTTTCCTCCGCTCCCTCTCTTTCATGATGGCCTCCAGCCACTCCTGCTTCTCCTCCGGGGTCTTGGCCATGCAGACGAACCACTTGTTCTTGGCCGTGTTGTGGATCTTCCAGCCGTTGTTTACTATGTTCCCGCTGCTGTGGTAGTCAGCTGCAGCGCAGACATGAGATTGACTTCACTGCTGTTGTAAAGTCCTCTATTCTGGGGTGGGTCGCCGCAAATCTAATTTTTATTTAACTCATTTAGGCTCAGAGTAATTTTACATGTTTGAAGCAGGCGGGCAATCAATCAGCGGTTCAAAACACAGCAATAACATGAGACACAACTCCAGTGACTTGCTTCAGAGAAAACAAAGTAGAAAAAACTTTGTGATAGCAACACAAAGGCAACGGGAAAGAACAGGAAATAGACCAGAACAGACAAGACGTATAAAGCTTTCTTAAACAGTAGTGTGTGGCCTCTTTTCCCCAAACATTCATCATAAGCTCTGGTGGCGGCCCTACCCTCTCTATTGAGTGCTTCATTGATTATCGCTCTTCTCCTTTAATGAGATAAACGAGAGTACACACAATCAGAAGAGGAATCATCCATCAGCATTATTTAGTGCCGAGTGTTCAGAATAGTCCACAGAGATGGAGACTACTTGTGATTCACCTCTACGCTCCAATATAGAAGCTAAGAATGTAAAAACCCAAAGCAGATGGACATGGACTCTTGACCGTAAGTTGAATCGCTGTCACTATTTCCCTCTCTCCGGAAACATTTCCAATGCTTCACTGCCTGACCTCTGATTTTCTCTCTCCACGGGTGTAACAGAAAGCAAACCATTACAATCATCAATTACAATCAATCTAAAAAGCATCTGCAATGTGGTGTCCTTTATATGGTATGCCTCAGGGGCTTATTTCAACCTTAGGCAGCAAGTGTGTGCCTGGGGAAAAAGTCCGGGCGCTTTCATTTTGTAGGAATCCAAGCTAAAATACTCCTGTCGACCCAGATTTCAGATTGAGATCTCCCGCCTGTGGTGCAGAACACCCAAGAGTTACTGCACCGCTGCCTGCCTCACGTGTTTATCCTCCCTCTCCGGACCCAAACCCATCCATCTCTCACCAAAAGCACCCAATAGTATGGCCCATCTAGGTCTGTTCGAGAGGAAATGATGGCTTCTACAAATATAAATGATAATCAGTGGCTATGTGAGGCCAAGAGACACAAGAGCTCAAGTATCAGCAGCAGAGTCCCAAGAACACGTAACTATAGAAAATAATGTTTATAGGTAAATCTTATTTTTCTATCGGTAAACCAAGTATGAAATCACATGTTGTAAAGGTTCCTGTGAGGGTTATTATGGCATATCTTTAAACCGCAGCAATGCTGAAATAAGAAAAGGAGCGTCCGAAAGCCAGAAAGAGAAAATCTAACTATTTGTCCAAAATAACTGTATTTTTTCCCAGGACCACTCACCCGTGCCATCATCCACATTTTCCACCTCCATCACCTCCGTGTTGATTCTCCCTCTGAACAGGTAGCGCGGACCCTCTGTGGCCGTCTTGCTGTTTTTTAAGCGCCTGGGATGGAGAGAAGCAAACAAATCATGTCATGTTATTGCTGACTGAGTGATTAGTATCACCCACAGTTCATTCAAGAGGCTAATTATAATCATCTGATGTTTGTCTATGTGCACTAACCCCATTAAGTGAGGAAAATCTAATTTAGATTCAATTTAAGGTCAGGGCAACAAACTTTTGACTCCCTTTTTCTTTATTTAATAAATTAATGGATATATGCACTCCCTGCATGCATTACACTTTATACAGCACATGTAGTAAAATCAAAAATCAACTTGGTTGGCGTGTAAACAAGGCCTGCCAAAAAACACATACAATGGATGTAGCATTATTGTTAGCGAATGCATTCGTAGCTCAGTGCCTGCAGAAGCACAACAATGATCAGCAATCGGCAGAAGCTTCCTGACTCAACTTGCACTGACCATAATAAATGTCATATCATTTAGAATACTTCCTTACACTCTACCAGAGAAAGAGTCCACAGCTGGTGGTTGATATTCCCACCTAGACTAATCACATGTCGCTATTTCCCTAAATTAAAACGATGTAATCCAAATCTGTCACGTGTCTCCTCTACTGCGTGACTTCTTTCAACTCCCTCACAAAAAAAAGTGAAATGCTTCTCACAAGTCACTGCTCTCTTTTTTTAAGCAAATTAAAGGAACTTGCACATGGAATTATTCATAAAGTTATAATGTTATGTAGGAGTACAGCGATGGAGGGGAATTTTTTAATTATCATAAACAATATTTGTATTCGGTGTCTTAAGAAAACACACACTGTAATGAAAATAGAAATGTATCTTCTGATTTGTGGATTTTGCCTGTAGAGTAATGAATACAAGAGGGTTAAGACACCTGTTTTTCTTCTTGCAGTAGACCAGAAGCTTGTCAAACAGGAAGAAAATCCTCTCTTGTATGTTTCCAGCTGAAATCTTCAAGAGGACACCGTGCATGAGCATCTCCGTGCATGTATCTGTGATATTGGAGCCCTGCAAACAGACATGTGGGCAAAAGGTCAAACAGAAGAAAAAAAGAGAGTGAAACAGATGCTTGGACATAGATTGACACTCAGGAATGCAGGAAACAAGGTATGCAAACTATCAAATCATTTTAATGCAAATCCTTCATCTGAAAGAGAAAGTTTCTAAAAAAATAAATGATTCTATACCATTCAATGTTCACACATAGTGACTGAACAGGAGGAGGGATCACAAAGCCCAGCCTTTCCTGTTCCCTCTCTCAGGGGTCTGTGAAAACACGCCCTGCTTCCTCAGAGCCAATTGCTGAGGGACTTTAAAATGCACGGCCGTTAATAGCTTCTATAGAATAACATCCCGTCCAGTCCAGCCATGTGTTGCATTGTCGCGCCTGGCCACCACATTGGTCGGGGTTCCTGCTGCAAGTGATAAAGTGTGCTGTCTTTCCCCTTACCTTGCCTGCTCTGGGAATTTATGTACCACGTTTGATCGGCCCTTCAGAGCTAAAAATAACTCCCTTGCGCACAGAGCCGGAAAATGTGCTAAGCATTTCCTCCTGCTGGAGACATCAGTGGGCCAAAACTTATCCCGCTTTTTCCTTCTTTCGCTGCCCGCCCTTTTTATCCTCCTCCCTTCCCTTCTGCCAATCATCCCTCACTCTCTTCTCCTCCCATCAATTCCTCTGTCTATTTCTCTGTCTTTTTTATTCCTTCCTCCACACTTTTTTTTTTGGTCTCCCATTCTTTCAGCAGCCTTTTAACTCCACAGTTCATGACCAGATGTTAAACTAATTTGCAGACAGTGGATGTGTGCAAACCAAACATGGAAACTCGTCCTGGGCACTTGAAGAGGCCAATTGCAACATCAATAGTCCAGACTATACGCTGCATTTCCCGAATAGAAGTATTAACACTTCCCATTTGTGTTTTGAGCGTTTTTCACAGAACCCGCGGTCCATTTACTTCTTTTGTTGCAGCCTTCATTAGATTGTTAGATTTCTCTGCAGCTTTTTTCTATCACTCAACACTATTCTTGTTACAAGCCAAAGCTCCACAGAGGGTGTACTCAGAAACTTGAGCAACACTTTAAACCCTCAGTCATCTGTTTCATCTAAATTTCAACCCTCTATTTTTATAGCCAGACAACAGCCAGGCATAACAACTGCAGAAATGGATAAAAAAAATTAGGAAGGACAAAGCAGAATATTCCAGTAATCAAGGGAAATAAATGTGGTGGAAAAATGTATATTAAACTCTAAAGTGGTATTTGTCAATTGGTAATTAAAGTAAGTTTTAAGAACTCTAATTAAGCTCAAACGAGAGCCGAATGTGAAGCGAAACAACTGGAAACTACTACCCGCTGCTCTAAAATTAACATATTTCTATGGCACAGAGTGACAAAACACAGACACTTGCAACACAAACCAACTGGTAATCACCGGCCTGACGAATGCTGGCAGGCGTCACCATGGTGACCACTGCGGGCCATCGCCCCGTCTCGCCCACGCGAGGTGAACCTGCCAGGATGCCCCAGGGCGGCCAGCTGTGGAGCAGGTCAGCGCTAACAAGCAATCAGGCCGGGCGTAGGAGCAGGAACGGAAAAACAGCATCTCCCACAAACACTCCTCATCCCTCCATCATTCCTCAGACACCCACACAGCAATGCAAGATGCAGACATCCCTCAGCCAGCTCTCCTTTTTTTGCCTTTTCTTTCTACATCTCGCCTCTCTTCTTAGCGCCATGTCGTTTAGCCTGGCGTGCAGCAGTCAGAGGATCCTTCTCCAGAGTGAGCTAATGTTTACAATTAATTAAAAAAAGTGCTGAGGGGAAACCGCAGAGTAGCTACAGCCAGGACCACGTCGAGTGCAAGATATGTCACCGCACCCAACAGTAAGGCTCATTCGGATCACAATGTTCTTAAGATTTTGCTTTTTTTTTTGTAACTTTTACTATGAAGCAAAAAAAAACATACTCAACATAATAAAAACCTTTCTAAATGCCCTGCTAATACTAAAAAAACACATTCATAGAAACCTGACCACTGATTTCTCTTTCCAACCACCACTAGGCCAACTGGCCCCTTAATAAGGCATCCCATAACGCAGGAAGAAAGCTAATCTAAAGGCAACCCTCCAGACCAAGAGGTTCGGTCTACCTGATGATTGAATCGGTGACCCTTAAGCGTGACGGCTTTAATCACGGGCTCTTCCAGGAGGAAAGAATTTGACCATTGTGAAAACAAGTCATTGTTCCAGAGAGAACAAGAAAGCTTAAAAGGCTGACAAAAGTCACGCCACTTGGAATTGCTGCATGGGGCTAAGTGGCTTTAAATATGTCATGACTTTGGGCTTTGACAGGGGGAAAGCTCAGCTGTGTTTAAACAAAGTAATAACTCTGCCTGCATAGCAGGACAGTCAATGTGAATTTACTGGGTGAGATTAAATCACTCAACACACTGTACACAGTTCATTTGAGACCCACCTCCCAGCCCTCGATATGGGACTGCCATTCCTCCAAAATCTCCAACTTCTCCATCTGTCTCTTGGCCTCGTTGATGCTGGAGCACACAGCCTTCATCACCTGCAGAGACTCCTGCACCAGGACGTAGTCGTTGTGCTTCCTAGGGGTCCTTTTCAGCAGCTCCTGCAGATGCAAATGCCACACAAAGTCTCATATGAAACACTAGTTAAGTAACAATAGAGACACACACACATTCCCATTATTGCACATAAACTACTTTGTTTTATATATTGAGCATCTTTTTTATTCCTGTTATTTTGTGTCCGCAAGCTGCTACTGTGACCAACACATTTTCCCATGGGGATGAATACAGTATCTATCTATCTATAATTAAATGTGTGGCAAATATAACTCTTAAAACATATTTACACATGAAAACAAAAGTAGAAAGAAATATGTTCACACTCCACAAGTGCTTACTTTCCAGTGGCTCCTGAGTTAAGTGGTTAAAACGCTGCTACTGTATGCCACGGTCCAGCAAAAGCAATGGCAAGCTCTGTGTCTATAGTCTAAACACTGTCTTTCAATATGTCAGCTACTACAGGGCGGACGTACACTGCTCTGGATATATCTGCAGCCAGTGCTGGCTATCTGTGTCATTTCAGAGCGGGAGCCTCTGGCAGCTGGGAGACTTCAAATGGCAGAGCATCAGATTACCCCCTTATTATTATTACTACTACATCTCTGTGCCCGCGCTGGTGGCTGTTTAGAGAACGCCTGGGTGAATTAATAGATCATAACAAGACGAATGGGATGGGACAGCTCAGATCACACACTCAAACAAGACTTTGAAAGTGTATTCAATTTCGCACACGTTTCACGTTGGGAAATGGAAATTTTAGAACTAACAACTGAGAGTGCCGGCATGAATGAGCCCAGTCAAAGTGTCCGAATGCACAGCTGGGTAGGGAAGGTGATGATAGATCTTGTGTTATTTCTACGATGTGGCTGTGCTGGGGAACTAAAACAAAGAGCAGACGTGTCAGAATATGAGACCGGTGTTTCATTAGCGAGGGAGAGGTTGATGTGAATAGGACGAGACAGCCCTAACTAATGACTGGGTGGTGGTGAGCGAAACGAGGAGTAGACGGTGCACTACAGAGGTGGTACGAGGGTGTGGCATCTCTGTAATACATGGTTATCGTGCACAAGACCATACTCACTCGGAGCAGCAATGGGTACTTGCAGATCCTCTGTATAGGAGCTACCAGGTAGCCCTCCAGCGGGACCTCCGTGTTCTTTCTGCCTCCCAGCAACATGCAGTTCTGCAGGAGAGGAGAGGAGCTTTAACAAGGAAAGAAAACCCACTTTTCTTCTTGATTATAGAAATCTTAGTGAATGAAATGTAGTAATTTAACAGAGTGAAAGAATGAGGGTCTTTGGAAACAAATATGAAATGGGTTTATCGGTAGCATCAGCAGTATTGCTCTGGTAAGGGTTGCCAGGTTGTCATTGGCAAACATTTTGAGGAATTGGCAACCAGTTATTGATGGCAACCACTTTTTAACAGGTGAAACATATGGACAGTCTCAGTAGACTCAAGCTTTTCAAGTTAATATAACTGCATAGTCTCAAAATCTAAAGTAATTTCAGCAATTTCAGTTTCGGCTAGCACATTTGAAGGTTAGTGTTGAGCCCTGGTGAGGACGGTGTAAACAGAAAGGTCATCATGTTGTCATCACTTTCCCTTGACTCACAGATTTTAAGATATCTAGTGAGGGAGATGCAGGAAAAAGATATTTAGGCATGAAGTGGTCACAACGTGTCAAAGTGGCTGTCATTTCTTTGTCATGTACAGATTAAACAGCAGTGTTTATCACCATTACCACCCTCTTAGTTTAGTATGTGAGCATTACTAAAATGTGCTAATTAGCACAAGTACAGCTGAGGCTAATGTGAGTATCATTGTTTTTGCAGGTCTTTGGTCATAAACCATACTCTTGGGCAGATAGATAGTTTGACCAGCTAGTTACACCATGGTACAGTCAGGGGAACATCGAAGTCTGTAGGATTCATCCTCAGGGGACTATGTACGTCTGTACAAAAATACATGGAAAACCAATAGTTGTTCAAATATGTTTGGACATAAGTGGTGGACCGACATACAGACCAACATTGACATCCCGAAATTCAGATGTATCATAACTAAGAGATAATCTTTGCCTTCAGTCGATCAAAGGTACCCGTACCTTCATGTGGTAGGATACAGGTTATGAGGTCAACTGCTTCTATTCACTCTCACCCCCCTCTCACCTGAAATATCAACAAGGGGCCGGATTACAGAGTAAACAATAAACCAGGCTTTATGGCAGCCAGTTGGCCAAAGGTTTAGTGGAGGTTAGCAGATATCCTCACCCTCTTCATTGCAAGGCTGGGGAGGTGACCTGAGGTATATTAAGCCATAGCTAATTGTAGGTTGGAAGGTAACATGAGACCCATATAGCCCGTATGGAAGGTTAGGTCACCAAAAGGTCAAGGCTATAAAGGCGCCATTAAATCAAAGTCAATTAATACTTTTACCTCCTCTGGCTTCCTAGATTAAAGGCACGCATGAACAGTAAATCAGAATAGAGCTCTTGCAGCCTCTTTGATGGTGTGTTTAGTGTCTGCATATGTGTGTTCATTTTCTTACTCCATCAATGACAGTTTTACCAGAAGGTCATATGCTTCCCCAATGAACAGGCCAATCAATTCACCAAAGTCGGTGGACATACTGTGGTTCTTCTGGTTGTGTTACTCTGCTGTAGATTTAAATTTCAAAGTGCTCTATATTAATATTTGTCTTAAAACTCAAGGGGCGGAGATGTGTTGTGATTTAAGAATGTGCCTCTCTGAGGTAACGGAGTAAGGACCAAGACTAGCATTACACACGCAAAGTAATCCGTATGAACACAGGTACAGAAGACTACCGGAAGGCAGCATCAAGTGAAGAGCTGTGAAAGGCAAGGAAATAAGATAAAGAGCAAATAATTTGAACACACACAGTTGACCGGCAGAGGGGATGTAGTCATCTTTTGTTCTAGCAACATGATGCTCCCCTGTGGAAGTGAAATTCTCTCCGTGTCGGGAGAGGGAGTCCGCCCACACAAGGGGCAGAGTCACATCAGCTGTCAGACACACTGGAACATTAAGTACAGGGTTTAACACTGTCAACAATGTGTGGGTGACTGTGTGTTTGTGTGTCTAAGAGAGTGTGTTTTCATATGTGAGAAGTGCAGGTTTGTTCAGGCATGACCCCTCTTGGACTGCAATATTAGCGCTAAGAAATCAACTATATTTTTGGAATTACCCTAAATATTTAACACGTCATATGGATGTTTAACTATACAGCTATAGAAGGAGACGTAAGATAAAGAAATAACTGTTTGTTCCTCCAATGTAGGAACAAAGAAACAAACTGCAGTCCATCACTACGAGGGATTATTGTAACTCATAAACTGCCAGTTAATAACTATAATGTGTGTTGAAAACAGTAACTCTGACTTGTGCATGAGTTGGTTGCACGCACGTACATCTTGTTTAGACCCTACTCACCAGTAAACATGTCCGAACGCTCCTGATCTTATTGAGCTCCAGCAGCAGCCTCTGAGCCTTCTCATGGTTCCCACAGTATTCATCATAAATCTGGAAACGACTCCTCTGCAAGAGATAGAGAACGACAACGACGCATGAGTAAAAGGAACAAATTGCAGACAGGAAGAAAGAAAGAGAAAAAGGGGCGACAAAGTCAAGACGAAAATGGGAAAAAAGAGTAGAGGGCGTCGAGAAATAATTCAGGTGAGATCGGACAATACAGAGCAGACGCGTGAATTACAGGATTCATTGTAGGCATGAATTCTTCCCCATACTCTCGTCTCCGTCATGAAATAAATAATGTATATTGTGTGTGTGTGCGTGTCCGTGTGTGTGTGTGTGGGTTCCAATAGTATCCATCTGCCTTGCAGCCATATTACCGACAGCCTTCCACCACAGCAGTTCTCGTGACATCCGTCCTCCATTGTCTTTGAAAGACCACACAGCCTTTAAATCACTCACTACAAAGTCACTACAGAGCTGCAAAAACAGTACGCAGTCTTCAGCCATGCGGTTGTGCCTCAGAAGATATGATGTAAAGAGGCAGAGCTCTCTTAACAACTCCAACAACTTGCAAATACACATATGTTTCATTACCTATAGAGTATGATCTTCTTGTTTTCTAATAGGTCAGTTTACAAATCTCCAAAAATATGTTTGGGTCCCTGGGAACGGATTCAACCGTAGTTCTAAAGGGAGGAGCGGAGTCTTAAGTCCGCGAGAACCAATTTGCAGGCCTGAGGGATTTTGATTTTAGCGGCTCACTGTCCAGCTGGCTTACTTACCTATTTGTCTTTCTGTAGTAAAGTTACATTGTGTAATCCTTTCCTGGAACTTTTAGAGCATCAACATATCAGCACTGAGAAAAAAGAAAAACTGCACAATAACAGAAAGAAATGGTCCAAGTCTAATCTCAATGGACTCACATGGTCACTCATGACTAAATTATGGTCATGAGTTTTCAGATATGCTGTGAATTACATCCCATTTTCTCAATGAGGTCATCTCTCTCTCTCTCTCTCTCGTTCACCTGCTTCATCAGCGCCCGACTGGCAGTGGAGTTGCCTTCAGCCCAACAGAAGGATGGTGAGATTTATTAGACTTTGAAACCTATTATATGCCAGTTTGCCTGCAGGCTCAGCATCAAAGAAATGTGATATATAGCAGGGGTGAGCAGTATATTAGAACCGTATCAAGCATATCTCACATGTGCAATCTCTCATCATGGGTATGCAGAGAGATGAATCCACAACATGTGGTGTTTCTTGTCATTTGCAACAGTACTCCGAGGCAAAACTGCATTTGAGCTCTGATTGTAAAGCAGGAGAGAAATTCTGTACATGAAGAAAAGATTACTGCAAAGAGAGCTTACACTGATGTGACTGAACTATAGGAGCTTGGACAAGATGGCACAATTATAATTAAAGGTGGCAAGATAACTATCAACGTGCAATAGAGGGAGCTTTGATTAAGTAATGGTGTGTTACTTACAAAGTGTAAGAAGCAGCGCCCGATTTCATGGTGAGCATGAGGGTCAGGGTGCAGCAGCTCTTCCACCATGGAGAGAAAGTCCTTGTGAACGGCCAGGATCTCCTCGATGTTGGAGAATAAAACCTGGAAGAGAAAAAGGACATGCAGTGTCTGTTCTTAGCATATTTGACAGCTGTTTTTTCCTCCAGTGGTGTTCCTAACATTGCCTGAATCAATACTTTGGAGGGCATTTCTTTTCTTGTGGCCATGTGGCACTAGGCACATTTCTGAAGCCACACAATAAAGAGTGAGGTTTCTTTGAAATGGGCATTTTGGCTTTAGATTTCTTTCAGATGGGGGTTCAAACATTATTATTATTAGATTTTTTTTGTTTTTAAAGGAGCACTTTTTTTTAAAGATGGAAATGTTGCCTTCATGTGGTGTTGACTTCTGTCCCCTTTTATGTCATTTTTATGGTGATGTTAAATGACAAAACAATGCCGACTCTGAATGGAGGAAGAAGCTAGTGAAATAAAATCGAGGCATGGAAACCAGAGAAGCCTTTTACGGGTGAGGAAAAACTAATCTTCGGTGGCGCGAACGACAGCAAAGAAATCTTGAAAGTGAATTTCATCAATGCAACTTCGCTCCAAGAGGACTGAAAGTTATTCAACACTGACCCATTATCCAAACCCCGCTCTGTACAGCACGTTCCCAAACAAAACATAGCAGGGAGGGACATATTCCAAAACATGGGACGTGCAGTAAATATCCACTGAATGTCTATTTTACCTTCAAGAGTAAGCAAGCTCACTGAAATGGTCACTCTCCCACCGGAGAGAGCGTCCCTTATTATCCTCCAGCCGGAATCGCTTATAAATAGATTATATTTACAGCTGCTTCCTGGATCGCCCACTACTTTTTGCTCCATTCAGAACTTGGCTAATTTAGGTTAAAAGAGCACTCCAAACAAGGGACTCGCTTTATTCAGGTTCCAATGTAATTTCCGGACTTTTCTCGGTTCAGGTTACTGTCTGAAAAAAGCCCCTGTGTGTGCGGTGTAAAAGTCAATCTTAATTATGTCGCCTCGTACCCTTACAGATTGACCCTCACCTTAACAGTCTCCTCTGTGATGTTCTTGTCAATTTTGGTGGCTGCATACTGGTTGAGACGATGTAGAAACACCTGAAGCAGAGCAGGAAAGAAAAGAAACGGTTAACACTTTGGAAATGGATTGAATTACGTTTTGGCGTCTGATCTTTTTCACCTTTAACGGGACAAAGAGAAGACGAGATTTGATGCTTTGTGTACAGCTGCAACACTTGGGCTGCCACAGCAAATTGGACAACATCACAATGAACACCTGATACACACGAAACACAATCGTTGCACTCGGAGAAAAAAGTTAATAATTGCAGCGCATGGTATTTCAAAGGCGATGTTAAGTGGCTGGGGATGGGAGTCTGGGAGGCCGAGCAGTGTGTGAATTGAGATGGATGGGAAGTGCTCTTTCTTCCTCCGGTCCCTGAGGATGCTGGTTCCCAGGCTGCACCACCGCACAAGCCCTCAACAACACATTTAATGCTTCAGGGCACTTTCTGAGAATGGTAAATTGAGGTGTGCTTCGAATGTATTCTTAAAATGTGACTAAGGAGGAATTAGTCATTTTCTGAACGCTGCCTGAGGGAGGGCTTTTAGAAAAGAAGACATCCATCAACAGGTACCAGACAAGAATCTCTATCTTGGGTGTGCGATGCTTAGAATACAGTTTAGCAGAAAGGTATCAATCTTCAGTGGAAAGATCTGGGGGAAGGCATCGGCTGCACCACACTTTGATTTTGATCGATGCCGGTAATGCACTTCACTTTGGGGAAGTGATGATGAAATCCAAAGCAAGGCTCAAAAATCTAACTTTCGTGAAATACAAAGAAATTGCATTCAATCGCTCTGAATTTTAGTCTAATCAAACCGGATGTCGAGCAACAACAAACGTCCTTCATGCTCGTATTTCTGTCCAATTTGAACGAGAGCAAGTCGAGCAGCAAAAGAAAGAAATGTCCTTGGCACAACATCGTAAAACATTTTACCGACACTTTGTTTTCATTTCCCATGTCACACTAATAACTTTGTTTATCCTGCAAATAGCATAAAAGTCAGTAACTCAGGCGAGATAAAAGCGGAGATGAGATCTCAATAAAGAGTGGACTGGAACTTTGCCAAAGTCGTCTGCTAAATACACTGAAGGAAGACTCATGACACAGCAGATAAATTAACCCGATTACAGAAAACATAGAAACTACAGTTTGACTCTAACTGTGTTCAACAACATTTTGGAAAACCAGAGCTCAAAGGGAATGCAGCAGTGCTGTCAAAACCCAAATTCTGACTTAATCAATGGCTTGTCACTGATCCCACCAATCCTCTCACAAAGCCCCATCAACGTGACAGACAGCATAAGAAGCACAGAGACGCTGCAACAACACAACATATTCTGACACAGAAAAACACTTCACACACAAACCATCAGCAGTGGGATCATGCCGGCACCGTGAGTGCAGTAAGAAGTTACATCTGTCTAGCTGGGCCGTGACCACGGGCGTCCCTTTACCGCCCCGCCGAGGGCCATAATGCCATCTGTCGTCCGGTGCAGCCACACAGCAGGCGGGCTGACCTGAGCGAGCTCACATGTTACAACCACAAAGCATGTAAACGGCTTACTTTAATGAGCAGACGCCGAGATCTAAGTGAGTGGTTGGGACGGATCGAGAGGTGGCTGAGCTAAATTAGTGGTAAAATCACCATGTTTAGTTCACTACAAAGCAAAAGTTCTGTTTAAAAAAACGAATTGACATAAAGCAAGTACTGAAATCATCTCAACCACATTGTATTGATATCAAGCAACACGTCAAAAGTAACTGGATAAGTGTTTGAATCCGGGCTTGTGTTTGGGGGAAGAAGGGAAAAAAAAGGAGCTCAAATAATCAGCCTCTTTGTTGCAGGCCAACTCTTCGCTGATTACCATTCCGTAGCTGCCTTGCCTCGCAACTCTGCCACTCACGAGCATTAGCATCTGATTAGCAAGTCTAATATGTACAAACACGGAGCAGACTTCGACAGGCATGACGGTGCTTACAGTACAGGACCTTAGCTGAGCAGAAGTAGTGCTAATTTGCATCAAAACCAGCTTCCTCTCGTTGGTGCGTGACATCAAACATGGGCTCATTAGGGAGTCTATCACTTCAGTTTTAATAATGAAGAGTCTATTCAACAGGAGATAATCACTAGATCTGCAAAGCACTAATTATACAGAAACGGGGGGGGGGCTCTGCAGCAAAACAAGGAGTCACGCTGCAGATGCTTATCAGAAGTAAACAACACAAGAAAGACGTCATAATGGAGTGCAGCAACTATAAATCCGATTGGATGGAGATAATAAATTGCCTGATCACCCAGAAGATAAGTGTTTGTTCTTTACTGCACAGAAATTGAGAACATCTTTCATGTCGTTTTCAAGACGAGTACGCCACACAAGAAACAGACTCACAAAAAAAAAAAAAATCCCTGAGACACTGTTATTTCTAGAATTGTAGAGAGTTCAGACTGGCTTTTATTTGTGGGAACTAGCGTGTCTCTTCCGAGTAGACAGCCAACACTGCAGACAGAGAATGGGAAGCTGACTGACTGATTGGATTTATGGACACAGTAACAGTACCCGGGGTGACTGTGAATATAAGGTTTGTATAGCACCTGACAGAGCCGCACTACATAAACACACGGCTCATTTGCAAAAGCCTCGTATTGTCTCTCAGTGTCAGTGGAGGACGTCCAGGATTTGTCTCGATTTGTTTCTTGGTTTAAAGTCTACGATGACAACAATTATGAACTAGAAGCTAATCAGATTAAATGGATGCATTTTACAATTGTTGAAGAACTGTTGCAGAACCATGACATTTCCACCATGGTTGCTTTGCCCCAACACTCAGTAATGACCAATACATTTTAAGAGGGACACATTTTGTTCCCTAGGACGGGATGTGCTTTCAAGCAGGAATCCACCGTGCCTGGCACCGGCCACCACTGAATCACTAGACTTCATTGCATTCAACGCTCAAAAGGAGACGTTCCTGATCCATGTCACACTTTCCGTGTCCAGACATTATGAGCAGAAAACACTGAACGACGAGGCATAGTTGTCTCCTCACAAATGTGAGTTCATGATATTTTTATCATCGGCATATTTCTAAAGATAGTCTGGGAAAATGATGAGGTGAAGTGATGAGCTCAGTGTTCTTTCCATTGGCCATTCTAGGAAAGTTAGACGTTGGCATCCACTCACCCTCACAAACACAAACACACCAATAGGTTTCCCAGTGTTCTTCTTCTTCTTTAAGGTGTATTGGCGGTTTTGGTGCATTACCGCCACCAACTGGTATGTGTGGTCAGGATGTCTAGCACTTGCCCTATCAGCAAATAGCACTACTAAATAAAATAACAAATGACAAATCAAACAAACAAAACCAAACTCTAAATAAATAAATAAATACAAAATATATATATATAAGTTTCCTAGTGTTTCCTGATTGTTTATTCCCTTCACCTGGTCTCGTTCCAGACTCCTCCCTCCTCGTGTGCCTCCCCCCTGTGTGATTGTCAAGCCCCGCCCTCATTGTTTCCACCTGTGCCTCGTTGCCTGCCTTCCCCTGTGTATTTAGTCTGTCTTTCCCTGGTCAGTTGTGAGATTGTCTTCTTTGTATACCAGTGTGTTTACATCACTGGCCAGGTGTAGTTGTCAAGTGTTAATTTCCAGGATCAGTTATTTCCCTTGTTTTGTCATTTTGACAATTAAAGTACTTTTTGATTTTGCCTCACAGTGATTCCTGTTGTTTCCTCTGCACCCGAGTCTCTGCCCCACCACACCCGGTTGTGACACAGGCACACTTTTTTTCAGGAAGGAAATGAAGCAGTGGCTGTTCTTTGCATCAGACATTTTTCAGTACATGCATTTTATATCCTTAATCATGTATCAACAGCACTCAACAAGGGGTGGAAAAATCTGTCAATGTAATTTTGTTCCCGGGAGCCCGGGTGTAATCATCTGGATTGTCACTCTAATGGCTGAGGGGGGACTGCACATTAAAACCCCATTAAAGTTTTCATAATTCCAAAGAGCAGATGGGTGTGATGAATAGATTGGTACAATCACTGCGTGTGGCCCTACCTGCCATTAATCAACACAAGCTCACATGCTGTAGGCAACAAAGCCGCCGGAGTGGAAATCATGGCCGTTCTGTCTGATGCAGTAACGTCCCCACGTGATAACGACCTGACTTTTACTGTCACGCTGAAACTGAGATCGGGTTCACTCACAGGCCACCTTTCCATCACCTACATACTATGATTGGATCGAGTGGAAAACTGCCTCAATCTTTGAGCGACAGCTCGCTCAATAACTGCAGTTTGCCAACATGTGTTTTTTGCTCAGGGTATTTGAAATGACACCTGGATTGTAGTGTCATGCAGGAAAGGCAGAGGGCTGACAGACTTGCAAGAGGGATGGTTACATGCTGACAGATTGTGCGCTTAGCCAACCTAGTTCAGGACATTTTGTGAATGGACTTTATGCAATGTTGAAATACAATCAGCGGAAGGCTAGCCACTCCTACTGTGTATGCCGATCTCTGTCAGTGAAACATGTGAATCACACCAGAGGAGTTTGGCAAAAACAGCTCACTGGCTTACTCGAACACGTGAACGACATAACAAGAGACAATGATGGACATTCTTGCGCTTCAAAATAAAGTTTGTGTACAGTGTAGTTGCCAAAACAGAGCTTGTGCGTGGGTCAGAAAAGGAAACACAAGAGTGAATGTGAAGTGAGTGGAAAAGAGAATGAACAAAGTGCAAGGGGAGAAAAGGCATGTCATTCATCACCTTACAGAGCCAGCAGAGTGGGCTGTGATGGGAATACAAACCCAACCCAGGGAGGAAAAGAGCACTAAACAGATCCAAAAGTGCACTACACAGATCCAAAAGAGCAAAATGATGCAGCAAATTGCCTTGATAAAAAAGCCATCTCGCTGCTCCCATGCTACAGAAATTAGTTTGAATCAAGTACAAAGCGAGCCTCAAACATCTGCTAATGCATTCAGCTTAAAACTATTGGAAGAGTAAGCAGGAACAAGGGACCTGTTTGATGAATTACATGCAAAACAACCATTTCAGGTCCCTGTGGCCCCTCCAACACAATGCTCTCTCCTTGAAATGTAAAGTACTGAAGCAGCTGTATTAAAAAGAGTAAAACAATTTAACAACTTCTTCTTCTGCTACCAAAATGCAATTGCTTTTGCGGTGATGTCAGATCTATTGCTAGCAGCTGAAATAGTAGCTCCAATCTGAGTTCATTGGCACTGGTCACCAGTAAACTGGAAGAATGAATAGGCCCTCAGAGTCTATTGGACAAACTGCCTCTTTTGTCTGCTGATGATTCACTGATGGGCTTTGTTGTCCTGATTGGAGAGCTGGCAAACAGACACACACACACACACACACACACACACAGACAGAAACATGCATGTAGTGGTGTGAAAACGATTAAATGTAGAGGAGTATTACACATCTATAGGAGTTTTCTAATCCAAACAAAGAATCCTCTCTTGTTAACAAATAAATAAAGATGAGACAAAGATAACCACTCGACCTCAGAGATGGCGACACACACAACAGCTTCCCCACGAAAAGCCCACTGTAGTAAACCACTAGACTGTGAAGGTATGCTCATTAACGTTACAGTCTCTTTGGGTATGTGTGTGTTTCTCTGTCATAATTCTGTCCCTGGGATGGCAGACGAAAAAACATAACGCACTGTGATGATAACCGTTAAAGGACAGCAGGTAACAGGTGCTCAAGCAGCTCGGCACATTCAGGCAAAGCTCTCAAAACACCCGAGAGAGAGAGAGAGTGTGTGTGTGTGTGTGTGTGTGTGTGTGTGTGTGTGTGTGTGTGTGTGTGTGTGTGTGTGTGTGTGTGTGTTAGGAAAAGAAAGTGCAGCGGATATAGAAAGAGACAATGCAGACATAAGAACTCATATAGAGGATGTACAGTGGGAAAACAGAGAGCCTTCTCCTTGCACAAATGCTGCTTTTAAACCAGAGTTCAACAACACAGGGTTAAATCTCGCAGCCTCACACACACACTAAATTCCTGGCAAGCAAAAACTGAATTTTCGCCAAAATGTCCTGACCAGACAGAGCCAGTCTCCGATGCTGAGAGCACATAGGGGAACATCCGAAAAGAGAGAAAAGGCTCTTTGTAGTGACTCCCTCCCATAAGCCACGCCCCTCCTGTCTTCAACAGGTCCTGATGACACCTAAAGGAGTCATCCCGGGCTTCCCATCTCATTAGACCGCTGGCTAGTTTTCCCAGACAGGCCCGTTTCTCTCCACTGGGAATGTATACAGGAAACAGACACTCCTAATGTAGCGGGGAATGTTAATTTGTCTATCTTGGGAGTGGCTATTAGGGCTCATCTGCACAGCTCCATGCAGGCTCTCTGGTTTTAATTAACAACGGAGAACATAGTGCAAATTCATTTTACCGGTTCCTCGAGTGAACAAAAGCCCATTTGTCTTCGGAAGCCTTTCATTTTGAAACTCAGGCAGTCTGTATGAACACCACATGACTTTCGGAAAATAAATCAAATACTGTTGAAGAACACAAACATAAATAGTTATTAGATTATTATTTGAAAGTCTAATTTTATGGAAAATGCAGGAAAAATATATCTTGTAAAGGAAAAGTGAAGACCAAATATTTGCTTTGAGGCATCTCTAAGAACTCAATATTGCTTGGGTAGGGTAAAGAAAATGCCTTTTCCGACATGTTATTCCAGTGTCCCTGGAGCATTTTATCTCATGAATATGTCTGTGTCCAGTGTCTCCGCCTGACTCCAGGTGAGCGACTTTGAAATGAACACGAGCATAAAACCATGCTTGAGGACATGTCCATTTAACTGAATACCCGACAGGCTCTGGGTCTGTTCAATTCCCCCTCGCGGCACTATAAATGGTGGGAATCTTCCGCATATTAGGAAGATCTTTTGACTTGACTGAAATTGGGTACGAAGCAGTGAGACCGGCCTCTAGTAGATGAGTTATTCTCTCGAGGCCTCACCTGCCAATCTCCATGTGCAGCCAGGCAAAACATTATCAACTGATAGATGGCAATTCCCATCCGAGCCACACACCAGAAACCTGCATTGATGAGCAAGATGACTAAGCAGAATCAAACTGTGGCGCACGCCCGAGCATGACTGTCACACACAGAGATTGTTCATTTGATTACCGCTGCAGGCCCCACACGCCCCATCCATCTCAGCAGGACTGGCAGGAAAAGGGGAAAGCTGCAGAGTCGGCCTCTCTCACACTTCGGACCAGACGCCGTCAATAGAGCACTGAACAACTGCCATGCCAGTTTCTCCACGCTCTCCCTCTCCCCAAAGCACAACTGTTCAGAGCGTGCCCACTCGTACAAATGCCCCCTTCTGCCAGGGTTCGGCTTACCGTGCCTTCTTTTTATCTGAGAATGGACAGGGCCGGAGGCCCCGGGCCAACATGGCGGCATCACAACAGACACCACTGAGATAAGAGATACGATAATGCTTTATCGGTCCCCCTGCAAGGACATTTGCAATAAAGCTACAGTAACTCCTTTCATTGTCATTGAGTATTTTTTTTTAGCTGGCGTAGGGATTATACATTTAATTAGTAACTGCTACCCCAATGTTTTTGGAAAAATCTACCCAACAACCTGCCAAATGTCATACTTTCTCCTCACAGCTTTCCATGATATGGTGGCAGCTTTCCCTCTAAATATATTGCATTCAACGGCTCACGATATTCCATTAGGGTCTGATGCAGGACGCCAGCTTTTAGTTCTCACATTCAAGGCTAATTTACAGTTATCAAGTTATTCCTTTACGTGTGAAACTAAATTGACTGTAAACATGCGACTTAAGTGGAAAGTAGAGGCGTACTCTGTGTCTAGGGACAACTTGTTTCAGATCAGGGGCTGAAAATAAATTGGAAAGAGAAAGAAAGAAAACAGACAGACAGACATAAAAGGATGTATAATGCTTTGAGACCGAGAGACACTTTTAGAGCTACTATAGCGAATCCCATTCAAGAGCTTAATTAAATAATTTGGTGAAGTGGAATTTCCCATCATGTCTGTCTAGGGCAGCTCTTGGTGTTTATGGATTCAGAGCCCAGACATGCTGAGTGACAGAGGCATGAATGGCATGGAAAGTGTGAGTTCAACCCACAGAGAGAACATGCACACTGGTGTGGGTACAATTAATGTATTTGTTTACAATTGTCAAAAGAAGTCAGATTTGAAAATGTAGAGGCATCTGCACACGTGTTTGTGTGAGAATTCATGATATCAAACCACATGGTTGGCCATTTGTTTTACAAACAATAAAACCTTAATCCGACTAGCGACGGACGAGCATTTCATTCATTTGTAAACACATTATCATCTTTATCAGTGTCTGCAGAATCATGGAAAAGCTAAAGAAGGATGGAAGGTGCTAAGCAGACACTGCAGGCATACTGATCTGAGCCTGTGTGTGTGTGTGTGTGTGTGTGTGTGTGTGTGTGTGTGTGTGTGTGTGTGTGTGTGTGTGTTCCCTGCAGCAGAGCATGCCAGCTAAAACACAGGCCCCCTTGTGATGATGACCCCTTCAACTCCATGAACGTCCTGACAAGTGTCAACCGAAGTCCCGCCACTCTTCTCCCGGCTGCACGTAAGCGCCATGTGACCGGGCAGCTGGCACTGTCCAAATCAAAGGCCGCCTTCTCCTCCTTGGCAGCAGGAAGGCACCACCTCTGCCTCCTGAGCTACACCCACTCTGTGGATTCAGCGCAGGGGTCCTTGCAGCCTTATCGCCCATGCATCGAAGCTTCCCGTTGCCAAGCGGGCATCTGTGGCGAAACTCTCCTTTCCCTAGCGCAGTGGAGACAGTGGGGGAAGTCTGCGAGTGAGTGAGTGCGAGTGAGTGTGAGTGTGTGTGTGTGTGCGTGCTGAAGCAGGAAACATGCAGCACAATGTAAAGACGGGGAGGGCCAGGAAGGAAGGAAATCCTGCTTGAAAAATGGCCTCTGAGACAAAAGCAAGAGAAGTCTCTATGGTGCAACAACCTTTTTAAGGGGGCTAATACGTTTTTCTTTTTTTACACTGACAGTAATAGGGTGTAAATGACTGTCATCAGTTAAGTCATAGGCAAGACGAGACAATAACAAAAGCTAGTGGTGATTTCTAGCTGCTAAGCTGAGCTAACCAGCTGTCGGGTCAGATTTACTGTAGAGACATGTGTGGTGTCAGTCTTCTCATCTCAATAAGACAGTAAATATGTGTATTTGCTAAAATGTTAAATGTTAAATGTTCCTTTAACGATCGGAGGCAAAATGATTATGGTGAAATGTTGTCTAAACAAAAAGCAGCACTGCAGGAACTTTTCCCATAATAAAAGTTAATTAAAAAACTGAGCTGTCAAATTGTGGTCACCCTACACGATTGAGTTTCAACACCTTGCCATTGAACTCAAGTGACATTAACTTTCCCTCACTTAACATTCAAATATTCAACATTTCTAGTAATTCCACAACCTGGCATTAAAGTATATGTATTTTCCTAAATATTTCCCCAACGGTAATTACTACGTCTGGGAAAAGTGTCAGTTCTTTTCTTCTGTAAAAATGAATGTTGAAAGGCATGCAAAACACAGAGGATCCCAGAGCAGGATTGCTCAATGGGAAGATGAAGCATAATCCCACCCAGTGTTTTCAAAGATATGGGACTCAAGGTTGATGCCAAACTTTCAGCAGGAGAGGCCTCTGCTGTCGCTAATCTAATCTACACAGTGATTTATCTTCAGGCCGGTTAAAGTCAGATTTATCTTTTAAGATGTGGAACAGGTTTATGCACACATTGCATCTACTGATACTGCACAATCAAAGATAAAAGGTCACAAAATAAATACACGGTTATGACCAAACAGAGAGAATGCATTTACACTTGGAAATCAGGCAGTTCACTTCTGTAATGGCGGTGGTGTGAAATTGAAAAGTAAGCCACATCACCCATGCAGGGGCCTCGCACAGGGGACAGACAGCAGAAAAAACAGTCTGCATTCTCAGAGAGCAGAGACTGACCAAATTCAATTTAAAAGAGTCAGGGAGAAACAACCTCACCTCTGTCTATGCTTTCATTTCTTTTCTTTTGTTTGCTTCTCAAAAATAAATACACAGATATAAAACATAGTTGTGTCTATGCACATACAAGCTAAATCTAAACAAATCATCCATAAGATTTAAGGTGCTGGTAAATACTCCGCTCTGTCTTAGTATAGGATCACAATAAACCTTTACATAGAAAGAAAGTTTAAAAAAAATAAATATATATATATATCAGTACAGAATCCAAAATAATGGATGGCCCATATGCAGTCACAGTGGTGAAAAACAAAAAAGAAAGAGCCCCATGAAGAGAGATTTGAGGAATATGAAAGGGTGGAGCGCACAATATGCTTCTGTGGAATTAGTAACAGTACGATAGGACGATGGTAAATGAATAAAGGAAGTGATTATGGGATAACGAAGAAAGCGATGATTGCACAATGATTTCTGTGGAATCTCTTATCACTAAATGCAGCCCATTATGGAGTCTGATGAATGTAAGCAACTGTAAATGTCCACAAGCGGACTCCAAGCACTCGCCCCCAAAACCGGCCAATCCAAACACACCAACATCATGCGAGCAGCCATGTTCAATCTTATCTGATGTGTCACTTAAAAAAGCTATTTAAACAGCTTAGTGTAATCTGCCCAAGGGGCTATATCACGTGGCGTCGGCCTCGTTACACCAACATATACAACTTCTTCTGCCCTCTTTAACACAGAAGCTGCTCCTCCAACAGATCCAGACAACAGCTCCCAACATTTCTGGCTTCTGACCCCCCAAACATGAACAATTAGACTTTTTTGCTGTGTAATAAATACAACATCGTAAATATTTACAGTTCAATTCATCTCAGTCAATTTAATCCTTATTCAAAACAAAAAAAGCACAATAGCTTATGTGGGCTTCCAACATAAATACAACAGGCCTCCATATTTAGCCTTTTACCAGACAGCTTTCTGCAAACACATTTTCGCTTGTGTGTTTTCATCCAATCAGGACGCACTGGCCATCAGCATCTTCTGTTCCTGTTTCCATCAGAACACAGGAGGGAGCTTGATACTGGCATGAAGCCCACAGATTAACAGACAGGAAGGGGATAGGAACAAGGGGCCGTGACCTTTGGGTTCGTCGCTTGTCCGTTCGGTGCATATGAACCTTTTCGTCGCGGCCCTTGGCGCTAACCTCCTTCAGGACTGCCACTAGTTATGTTACAAGCAAAGAAAACTTCTTGGACGTAAACAAATCTAAACCCTGCAAGAGAGATGTGGAACTTCTACATACAAATACACACACACACACACACACACACACCTGGGTTTCTAGGAGTCAGTAAGTGATTTTCCTGAGCGGCTACTTTCTCCATTAGGCTCGATTCCCTGACTTCCTGAAGTCTGCGATAGGATATATAACAAGGATAATCATGTGCAACTGTATTTAAAAGATGTGAAAATATAAGTCTCATTTCTTAAAGAGTTTGCACCACATTATAATGTCTTAAACCACATTTATTCATTTAGAGGGATTAAAACTGTTTTTTTAACGTCACACTCTGTGGTTTCGTCATAGTTCAACAGGCCTTTTTGTGGGCGAGGAAGGCAGCAGCTGAGGGACCACTTAATGCCCTGCGAAGCTCTTTGGAATATATTAAGTTAACTTGTGGCTCAGATCTCCCTCCAAAATCAGGACATGGAAGATTTTCTCCTTTGTCCCTTCTTGCAGTCTTCCTGCAAGGCGTTTATCTTGCAAGCAAATGGCTTTCAAAGTCTCTCTATCAAGAGCAAACAATGTCAGAGACTATGTAAAGTATTTCATTTGACACTGTGAAGACAACAACAAAAAAACAGAAAGGCAAAGACCTCATTAAAATGACTGTTTACATTATGTCTTGATTTGTTCCAGTCATTTAGACAATTTCTAAGAATGACTGTCATTTTATTGGCTCGTAGCTGCCCAAGATAAACACCAGTGTCCACCGCCGCCCACTATATCTAGCTATAATTGTTCATTACGTAAGAAGGGCCTGAGATATTTCAAACAGCTTCCCTAGAGCCTTCTTCTCACTGCCAGACTACTGTGCAAGTGTAGTGCATGCGGTTTAAAAAGTGTTGCTTTAATCCACAGAAAGTCAAATTTAGACTTTGCAATACTGAAACCTACCATATGTAATCAGCATACTTTCCCACGGGAGGTTAGGTACGGTCACACAATAGGCTCAGACTGTCCTGGGACAAATTGCTCTAATCATCCATGTTGTTTTCCACTACCTTAATGGTAAGGTATGTGTGAGGTGCATTGTGTTTGGGTCCCACGGATCAGCAGCAAGGATCTCTGCTCTACAGTTCAACTTTGGCTACTGACCGGAGCCTCATTGTTCCCCAGCATTTCCTAACCTCGGAGGAATTCCTCCTCCAGGAAATATGGCTTACAAGAGAAGGCACCAAGCCCAGCCACTTGCAGAAGCCCCCCCACCCCCCCTCTTCACCCGCCTGGCAATATCTACTGCATGATCAGCTCTATCCTTTTCCCTTCTCCCCTCGAGCAATATCCCCTTCAACCTTCTCCCTGCTGGTACTCGGAGTCTCCTGGATTATCCCACCAGGGAGTCGCACAGAGGGGGGCCAGCTTGTCCTCCATTCGGACCTTTAGACACACAGAAACTTGTGTGATTCCTAACTGGTTCTAGCGGGGAAGTAGAGGAAGGGGGGAGGCAACCGGTCTGATCAGATGAAAGTCTTCCTTATGACCCTTCTCTCCCCCGTAGGGCTGTCTTTGATCATCCTGAATGTCTTCCACAACTACTCCTGTAGACCGCCCAGAGGATAAGACAGTAGATAACAGTGACTCTTTGTCTTTTTCTCTCACTTTCTAGCTTTATTATCATCATCCAGCTCCATGAGCTCCAATGCGCAGCTAAACCAACAGTTGTAATCTCTTTCGCAGTCAGATCTCAATCTGATGCATCCATGCTGACATTCCCAGACCAGAACAGAGTTGCCTTGTAAGGATCAGTCACTCCTGAAATGAATCCCAGTTCCAGCACCACAGGGGTTGATAAAGGAGGGTTTGCTGCATTCCCCAAACCCCCACCGCCACGGACAGAGGACACATTCCCTCATGTAATCGCCTCCTCCATTTCTCCAGTGATGCCACTTCTAAGAAAGCCCAGAGAGAGCTCCATCCCCTCCCTGGTCCCTCTGTCCTCCATTAGAAACATCTGGGAAGTGGGAGGGAGGTCAGAGTGTTCACATTCATACATGTGGTCTGGGAAATAGCACTCTTAATGACACACAACACCCTTTCGACCTGACATCCTTGCAAATTTCCCATCGCAGTAAGAAGCTTAAACTGTTGAGGGAATGTGGAGGAAGTCATCCAAACATACAGTCCAGATCACATGGTATCCCTGTTTTAAGGTCCGGAACATCCACAGCTTTCTTTGTCATTAAGACTTGATTCCCAACTGTACACAGCGTTCTGGTTTAAACAGGGGACCTTTCCAATATTTCCTTTCCCTCCTTTATTTAGGGTTATGTGTAATTATTGTCTGTAACATCATTAAGCTAACAGCCCATCAGTCCTGTGTTGCTGTGTTCAGTGTGCAGCCGGAGCCGCTGGTTTTCATTTGAGTCCACCTGTGCCGTCCTTGGCAGAACTCGCCACACTTCTGGATTTGATCAAAAGTTGGCAAAGGAAGCAGCAAGCTGCACTCATATGGTATTTTCTACGCTGATTGAGAAGTGAGGGAATCATGTGGATGGAATAGTTACGCTGTAGTAAAGCACAAGTTACAAACACAGCAGAAACACAGACACCCTGCTGAATTTCATCTCTTTCTCACTCAGATACACATCTTATTTATAATGTATAATGATTGTAAAGATGGACGCAAGAACCTGAACTGATGCACTGCATCTTCAAAGTGTGTGTGCTACAGTAAACACCACTTAAGTAGTGCAAACTATATGAAAATGTGGTAATTTAAATACGACATTGGATTGTGTTGTGCTTTGAGGTGTATTCATCTTAAATGATGTAGTGGGTTAAAGTAGTGTCTGATCAGACAAACCAGTATGAGCCTCCAGCAGCCTGAGAGGAGGATTAAATAGCACACTGGCTGTGCAGGAACTAAAGCTGTGCCATGCCTCTTTGTACCTGCTTTTCTAATTTCACACTTTCCATCTGAAAAGTTAATATTTCCATCTGAAAGGAGGAGGGAGGGGGTTGAGGGAGTATCGCAGGTAAAAGTGTATTTATATGTTGGACAACCTGCTCACCTTACCAGCAGCAGCATCATGCACTGATTATTAACATGTAACACTTATAGTGCACCAGCCCTGCTGCACCGCGCATACCAAGCAGGCGGGCTGCTGCTGTTGTTTTGTTTGCTGTGTTTTTTTTTTCATTTTCTTGAGTGATTTCTTATATAAATACTGACTCTCGCTACTTACCGAGAGGAACTCCAGCGTCCCGACGTAATCCCGCTCCGTCTTCACAAGTTCATTCAGGACGCACACTCGCAAACGGAGCTGTTTCTCCAGGTCCTTCCCGCTTTCGGCTCTGTGCTCGCTCCTGCTCTCCTCGGTCATATTGAGTGAAGAGATGCAAGAAAAGAAAGAAGAACAACGTGTTTCCTTCCTCACGAAACAGGTTTCAGTTGCGAAAGTGTAAAGTGTGCTGCATGGTCAACGCTGAGGAGGGGCAACCGGTGTCTGCACTGGAAGTCCAGGAAAAGTAGGCAAACAACTTGTTTTTTTTTTTAAAGCGTGAAAATAAACAAAATTAAATTAAATCAAAGATGGAAACGACACGACAGCGCGAGGCTGCTTCCCACAGAGCGTGACTGAAGAGTGTGCAACAAGTGGACACCAGTTTGGAAAGTTGAGTCCCTGTGACTCCAAAAAGCTTCATCCTGATCCAGCCTCCCAGCAACGCGGAGACGAGGACCAGTGTCATGGTAGCGCTCGTGCACGAGACGACTTCCGGTTTCTGTTTTCAGTATAAAACGGCAACAACAGGTTTTGAGAAGAAATAAAACACAGATGAAGACATTTAAATACATTTTTGTCATGATCTGACAGATGATCTATAAGCAACTTAAATTGCAGGGGATAACTGTGGAAAAAGACATGCATGAAATTAAAGGTACACTGGCTGAATGGATGTCTTATAATACATATTTTAGATGTATCCTTTTAATTTGAAGGGACAATTACTGCACGTCCGGGATAATTGTCGTTATCTCCATTTGGCTTTACACTCCTGAATACTGGACCAGACAGGAAAATGTTTTCAACCTGACACATTAGATCATACAATTCAACAGTTTAATTATATAAAGATAAAAAGAAAAAAGGCAGCACAGACCACAGTTTTACTTCGCCTATGTGAAATTCTTGAAAAGGGGGTAATAAAGTTCTCCTCATTTGTTTGAGAACTCCTTGTTTCTGCCAAGACTGAAACTAGTGTCACTGCAAAAGATAACCATGCAGGATAATTGGGTTGAATTGTGAGAAATACTTTAATTGCTTTCATTCTCTTTGTATTAATTTAATGAAGTAATACAATTCAGTCGTAAAATGTCTGCTTAGATCATTAAGTTGCAAATTTGGGTATCACTGATATATTTATGTAGAGATACCATTTGCACATTTCAGTTTATATCAGTTCTTGAGATAAAAAAAACAACACATAGATTTAAAGGAGAGAGGGAGTCACAGATGGGCATGCTCAGACATCTCCTCTCACAATGACAACCTCTTTCAACAGACTGATTGCTTTCCAGACTGATTGAGCTACACACTGGTTTAAAAATCCCTTTTATTACCAGCAGAAACAAGACATTGTGGACTGTGAGAGTCTGGGACTCTGCACCAGAATTAGTTTCAATATTAGGGGCCTAAACGAGGTTCTCCTCTCCTTAATGGGATTCATGAGACACGGTTTTGAAACACATTCAGACCTTTTTCTTCCTTTTTTACCATTATTTGACAGGCCAATTAGTAACACCACATGCATGTGTTAATTAATTGTATTTGACACAGTTTGGCCATTCTAACAGACAAACTGCAAACTAAACCACAGAGTATCCCCGAAGAAGATTTCTTGCTGTAAAAATCCAAATGTCTCCTGTCTGCCTCTGCCCTTTTATATTATTAGATTTGATTTAATATCCTTCTCTTAATTTAGCAAGCAGATGCTGTTGTGCTACAGCAAATATCCCCTCACTGGTTATGTGTCCAGTTGCAATCCGTGTCGATAATATTCAATTCTCATTCTGCAGTCAACGACTGATTGGAATTTGGGTAAAAAATGTTATGTAGAAAAATGCAGGAAAAAACAAACACTAAAGGCACGGAGACGCAAAGATGTAAAACCAACACACACAAAGATATACAAAGAGTGATAGGACACTTTCACTCTGCGGTGAGACCTGTGACACACGCCCCTACTTGCTCCAGGCTCACACTGAGTGCAGGAAGAGAAGCTGGTTAAGTGTTTACATACTGAATTAGACACCGCCAGAGTCTTGTAGCACTGAGTTAAATAGCAGCACAATCAACACATAGCACCAGCTTTAATTTCACCAGCCTTGGATGTCTTTTGAGGGGATTTTAGGGAAGCCATTTCCAGCCACAATAATGGTTTAAGGATTAACATTTCAACAGGTGGGGGCTTCAGTGAACGGCATTCTTCAGCAAATTGTTCCGTGACATTACTTTTGTATGCATCTCAGCGTATTCTAAAGAGTGTCTGTCTGCAAAAACGCATTCACCAAAAGAGAAAAAAGATCTGACTGAGAACTGCTGCCCTAATTTATCAGCACCAGAGGGAGTCTTTATTTTATGGAGCTATTTTATGTCTCAATTACAGGTTAGTGTCAGTTCTGTGGGAAGTGAGGAGGACATGGCCTTAAACTTGACTAAATGTTGACATGCAGTATACTCTGGTGGTTACATGTAGTACTGCATGCTTTGGGTTTATATCCTGATGAATAAGTTGTGTCTTGTACTGTTTCTTTTCTGCCACCAGAGAGCGCTGTTGGTTAGACTCAAATATTGATCCTCTGAATGAAAGGAGGTTTTCCATCAAACAGCTTTAGCCTCATAATGAGTCTATTTATTGACAAAGCACTTGGCACACTGAGTGGGCCTCGATCCCAGTCTGACACTAAATGTACTAAATGTGGGTCCTAATCTGACAAAAAGTTGAGAAACCTCTTCAACATCTGCGGCATACCAACTTAATAATGGCCTCTATATTAGCCATTCCAGTGCAGGTACATTTCCAGACCTTCATCTTTTATTGCCCATGACTTTGGTCTGTGGAATTAACTTCTATTCGCGGTTTAGTGCTGCCGGTTCCTTGGTTCCTTGCCGAGTGCTGCCAGGAAGTGTTCTGTTCTTCCCATTGGAAAAGGAGTGTCAGACTGATACGAGCAGCCTTTTCTGATTATTTTCTCTTAAAATCAAACATGAGTGGTGATAACAGTGTTAATGTACACTGATATGGACACTTTAGCCTTTATTTCCACCCATGAGGCTTTCAGGGAATCAGTTTATGGCTACCAAAACCAACATTCCTTCACATATCTGCAGTGGTGTCAGTCCAACTAGGTGGTTTTGTCTTTTGTTCTGATTTATTCCTGAACAGGGCGATACAGTATGTAGTTTCACCTTCTCCACTATAACAGCCTGTTAGACCAGGCCTTAGTGGAGGAAAACATATATCGTTATCGATCAGATAAAAACCTTTCCTGGCAGATTTGTAATGTCTGCACAACAGCTATAACAGTTATGTAAAGGAAAACCAGATATTTGCTTAAAACATTTATTCAGAGTAATTTAATGGCACAACTACAGCCTTGACTGGGCAAATGTGTATTACAAAAAGGCCATTCATAGCCAGCTCCAGGTTGTAGTATCAGTCTCTGCACAGTGGCAATTTGCAATAGTTCATATTTCAGTGGTTTATAACTCTAATGAAATCCTGGTGTGTTGCTAAAGTTTATATAATTCTTAAAATGTTGTAGATCACCCGTCCTCTTCTGACCAACTGAGTGACTGATAAGAATAAAAAGTGCTAATATGCATCTTGTATCACTTAGTCCTGCAGCTATGAATTAAAATCCAGTAATTCGTATTATATGGTTCCAATCATGATATTGCATTAGAAAATAAGAAGAGAAATAACAAGAGATATGGTCAATTTATCAGGCAACAAGGTTTCAGTGTCATATGAAACAGATCAGAACTGTCAATGATTTACTACAAGAAAATGGATTAATATATTTTAATTTAATTTTAATTGAATGTGAACTATACACACCTTCATCTTGTTTGCTCTTCTTTAAATCCACAGTTTCAAAATGTCCAAATTTCCAATACAGAGCTCATTTCTCTGCAATGAGGAATAATGTTTGTTAAATCACATTATAAAACGTTAACAAATGATCACAAAATCCACTGGAAGGATGAAATCCCTTTGGAAGAGCGACTTGGCTATCAAACTTAATTGGGACAATTCAAGTAAATTCAATTCAGTCTGTATTTATTTGCAATTAGCCAGAAACTTTTTTTCATAAGTTTCAATCCATTTTTATTGACTCTTATTACACCCTCAATATTAAACTGATTCAATTTGGTCTCCGCAATGTGGATTAAATCTTAGTTACACACTGCCTCCTTTGTACCTTGTGTTTGGTTATGTCCTGTAATACTAATTACATTTTCCAGCCCTCTATAAATGTATAACCCACACTTTTCACTGTAATATTAAAAGAAATCCTCTGAAAATAATTAATTTAAAGGTCCAAAAAGCCAGAAAGGTTGGGAAACACATGTAATTCCTTGACACTCTTTCTCTAACCATATGCTCTGCTGCCAAAGTCCCCTGGTCTTCATTTTGCCTCAATCACAATTTCTCTGATTTCTATTACTGTATGCAAGTCTTTGTGCTTTGAACTCCAGCATATGGAAGTATGTGGGCTGCAGATGTCTGTGCAGATGATAGTGTAACTCATGTTGCATCTATTGTCTCACAACGATCCATGATTGCAAACGTAAATTCATATTATTGAGATTATCTTCCCATAAATTCTCCATTCGTGGAGAGAGTGACACATGTTTCTGGCTGCCTCGTGGTCCGGACTGTGCACCATCTTTAAGCCCCTCTATTCCTTTTCTTTACTTATGCCCTCGGGGTCAAAAGGTCATAGATGTGCACTCACAGCCCTGCTCCAGGTCAGCTGTGATCTCTCAGATCCTGCAGAAGCCCTTACAGCATCACAAAGAGCTGCAGTTAGCCCCACATCTTGACCAGAGCCCCCCCCCCACACACACACCCTCATCACCAAGCCGTGCCCTCAGACTGCATGCTTATCAAAGAGCTCATTCACACCCCTCTGCACAGTTTGAGACTCGCCGAGGAACATGGTGATTTATTGGACCTCTGTGCCATTCTAAGATTGTGCGGCATTAGGCTCTAAGAAAGATGCTTGGTTCTTCACCTTCCCGCAGACCACAGCCCAAAGCAGTGCCACACGCCCAGATCTGCGTTCCTGTGTGTTAAAAACAACACCGAGACCATCCCACCGACTCCCGCCGTTGCCTTCAGCCTACGTCTATGTGCCCAGAGAGTCACGCTTAAATGACCAGCCAACCTTTTCACTCTGCCCACAAATCCCTGAACATGATACACATGGAACGCAAAGCAAGCACTTTATGAATATGCTTCTGTGTGCAGCTGTGTCGCGGTGCTCAAAAACACTTTCTGAGTTTATGTTATGTTTGAAAAACAGCTCACTCAGAAAACCCCTCTTTAAACCGTGGTGCATTTCATTTAAGTTTTAACTTACATTTTCCAATTAGGATGTGGATTATTATGGTGTTTTATACAGAGATGTTTGATGTTCTTCGAAATTGCTCCTCACATATGGAGTTTTATTTGTCACATGGGCTATGCATGAACAAATAGTAATTGTGTCTGTCAAAAAGATGAATAAATGTACAGTATGTTACCACATAGTCATGTGGTAGTATGTTGGAGAACCCATAACATTCCTATTCCCTCTTAAACTCTTAGTTAGAACTCCAAATAGACTTGTTGTAGATTTGGGCTGAGTCGTGCTGCATATAAAGTACTGTCAACACCCAATTTAACCACGTGCAAAGGCAAATGGCTGCAAATCCTTAAAATATTGATTATATTATGTCAGTGGTATCTACTGATGTCTTACATCACAAAACAAAAAGCATTTTATTGCAAAGACACCGTGGCCATTAGTCTCAAGTTTAGTCAATTAGTCTAAGTTTAAAACTAAATGCGAGACGATGAGCCCGCTGGGACTTAAACTCCATCCTCAAGTCATCAAGCTATATTTATCGCTGCTTATTTGAGCACCTGTGTTTTGCAAAAACTATTATATCTACTGTATAATTAATGTAATGTATAATTATAACACTAATTCCACTTTTCTACAACTCTTGTGGATTGAAGTGGGTGTTGTCAAAACAGCATTGCCCTGCTGTCTATGTGCGTGGAGGGGAGGTTTTTGGAGGGAGTCGGCCGTGTTTGGGATCTGTTGTACAGTAATTGGGTATAACAGGTGGCACACTGTTGACACTGGAGAGAAGCATGTGAAAAATGTGCTGCTGCCATGCAATCACAAAAGGAAAAGGCTGGCAGTTGACTTAGGCATTTAATCACTGTGTTGGGTGATAAGTAGAGGATCAAACGGAGGCACGGAAAGCGTGGAATAACAGGGAGAGCCACCTAAAGCTCAACAGAGGGATTCCTAGTGGAGCCAGGCCAAGGCACTGACAGAGCTGGTAGCCGGTTATTACTCTGGCTTTGAGGTATAGAGGCATAAGCGACAGGAAGCTGAGGATTCAGGGGCTCAATATATGCTCTTAATGTCTGAACGAACAATCCCCCCCTTATTGTTTTCTGGATTCATTTTGTTCTTCCTCTCCACGTGAGACACACATTACTTTGGTACAAAAAAAAGATGGACAACATGCTCATTGGGACATCCTGCTTGTCTTATAGCGTCAATTTATTAGAAAAACACATCAGATACATTACCAACGTGAACTCAGTGTGCATCAAGTGTATATTCAAATGGACAAGAAGACATTTGACAGTTTATCAAAACAAGAAAAGAGCTAAAGGACCTAAAGAATACGCCTGTTGTTCCGGAGAGATAAAGATGAGTTACTTGATACAGTTCATGTCTCCACACAAAACTTCACGCATTACTTAAAATCTAGAGACACGTCATTTGAAAAAAATAAAATCCCATTTCGTGAATGAACATGTGTTCTCGGCTCACTATAGATTATCCCTTGAGCACACAGTGCGCACCAGTGATCAGGGATCCAGTTACCAACTTCTCCGACACCGGGCCACGTGACTCAGGTCCTCCTCATTTAAAAAAAAAAAGAAAGAAAGAGCTGCTCCCCTGCAATTCCCTCCAGAGCTTCAAAGAGGTGGTAAATGTTCCCCCTGTGCCAGATGATCGACTTTAGCACCTTTTGCGCCTCATGCGTCAGAGGGACAACTGCAGAGTGCGCCGCGACAGACGCGTGACTTTGCTGATGGTGCGCTGGACCGACGCTCTCACATTTCTCCGGTGAGAAGTTGGCGTGCATCCTCTCAAGTACCAGCCTATCTCCCGTCTTTGATCCCCTTTGCCAAGGATGGTGGCACTGGACGGGAGGAGCGCATTCCGCGTCTCCGCTTTGCTGGCTTGTGTGATAATCTGCAGTAACGTGCTATGTCCCGTCGGTGCCTATCTCTACAACAACCGCTACGCAGGGTGAGTAAAGACCCCCATTCATTTCGGGGGCTCACGAGAGACTGGTGTGCTGTGGCTGTGCAGGGAAGGCGCACTGCCGAGACATCTACACGCCAAGACGCGGGCTTTATCTTATGTTGGGATGTAGTCTGAACAAAGAAAGGCTTTATGGTCACCATCCTCTTCATCGCTTTTGGGACACATCTCCTGTTTGAGACATAATAGAATGTGTGTTTAGTTTACTCTGCTGATCCTGTTGTCTGATTTGGTTGTGTTTGTTGTGATGTGCTGCAGAGGGGCGTTCAGATTGCTCCACAGATGACACTGGTTGTCCCTGTTGTCTTTTTTATATCTATCTTATTTATTGTATATAATATGTATATATGTACGATGAAAGCTACGTGAAACCGGAGTCAAATTCCATGTATGTGTAGACACATTAAGCTGATTCTGATTCTGATGCTTGCAGCGACAGTGGCCTCTCAAACTACTCAAAGTATTCATAAAAATGTTCAAGCTGCAACTCTTTCATTTTCTTTGTGTAGTCACGTGTGTCTATAAACAGTAGAGGAGACATTGGTCATTTCTTTGTCAAAAGGCTGTCTGTCTGCATGTTTATGAGTCTGAATGTGGGGCACACACCTCCCCACCGAGACCCTACAAGTACCTGGTAGCATAGTAGAGGGTCTCCAATGGGACCACCTGGAGCTAGACACATGTAGTAATTTGGGTAAACATGTCAGAGACATGACTGGGGCATGTACGAATTTGTGGTCTGTTTTTCAAAAGAGCATTCCATGTAATTGCTCCTGGAAACCCCCTCCTCTGTCTCAAACAACATGTATTTGGGATATAATCCAAAAATGGTGTCGCTCACGCCAGTCTAAAAAGAAGATTGTCAAAATATTTCACATCATTCAGTAACAGAGCATTATTGAAGGTGGAGAAATGATGATTGTACGAAATCAAAACACTGCCGAGAGTCAACTTCTTGGTTTAAAACAAATTGCTTCCATCCCAGAGAGAGCACTGCTCTGGGAATCAACAGACTGACAACTTAAGGGCCGCTTTAGTGCCGAGAGCCCCGCAGCTGGCAGATTCAAAGCAAAAGGCCGACACTGTAACAAAAACAGTCTGTCATCTCTGAGAATCACTACAAGATGAAGAATAAATGGTTTCAAGTTGGACTACAGTAGAGCTCTGGGGTGCCACTTTATGTAATCATGGACTGTGTGCTGTTGTATGCATTGGTGGAAAAAGACAAAAAACATAAGCCTGCCAAACTTCCATCAGTGAGGATTGATTGAGAGAATATGTTTAAGTTTAAATTATGTCTAGATTCACACCCCCTACACACAATTTCTATTACTTTCCAACAATATTCTTACCTCCAAAAAACATGTTCGCTTTGAAGTTCATCCTTTATCACGCCGTTGCCTTGGAAACAGGCTGTTTCGGTGCACAGTGTTGTGGTCACTGAAACGGGGCGGCCACTCACGAGGGACACCCGCACCCCTTTTGTTCCTCAAACCTTGAAGTGGCCGACCGCCACCTTTGTTTAGGGGGCCCAACTTCCTGTGTGACGCATTGTAAAAAGCTCTTTGAAATAGGCGAAACATGAGAGAGGAAGAAAGAGGTCTCAGAAGAAAAAAAACACGAGACATGAAAGTGAACAGATATATACAACCTCTGCCAGGTAACTGGGCCGGCACACAGTCTGCAATTAAGAAACTAATAAATTATTGGCAGCGTGTTCGCCTTAAGGTCAACCGCAGGAGCTGTGATCTGCAGCGTGAAAGCAGCACTATGTTAGCCAATGCTGAATATAAAGAGCATCTTTGTTTTAATATAAAATATGTGGCTGCAGATGGAGTTAGAAAGGCTCTCAAGCTTCTCCATTTGCTCACGTGTTTGTTTAAATGATCTGCCAAGACCTACATGGGAATAATTATTGTGCAATCATCTTTCTATTGAAGTATAATATGTTTTATGAATGTAGAGCTGGGGCCGATATGGCCCAAATATTCAATATATAATATTCTGAGTAATTTCATATCTCAATAACAATATATGCAACAATATAGCAAGTTTTCTGGTAATTCAATTAATAGATAGTCTACATGGATTTGTATACTCTTGTGTGAATTACATTGTGTGTGTGTATGTGTTATCTTATTTTATTAAGAACTTCAAATCTAAGTCAGTATTTGCTTGTTCCTATCCATTTAGGCAACGTCATTTTGTTTCATGATATCTCAATATTTAATTTCATCAAAATATGATTCCATTGAAAGATGATAAATTATCATATTGAGTTACCGCCCAGCCCTATGTATTCATAAACTAATGAATAGACTTTCTTCTGCAGTTGACTGAAATGAAATTCTTCTTTATTGTCAATAAAAACAAATGGAATACGTTCTTAAATCAGCACCAGCTCATATAAGTATCTGATGGATTTACGGTATAAAAATGTGAAACAGTCGCCGCTGCTAACCACCAAAGAATAGTTCCAGGCGCTACCTGCAGAGCTGCAACAATGAAATATAATCCTTTAATGGTGTCGCACACAGATTGTTTGACTGGGAATTGACCCTGTCATCTATAGGACTCTAAAACAGGAACCACCCAGTTCACATCAAACATCTGCTGTTCTAAATGTCACCTTCAGTCAGCACAAAGCAGGTAGTATTACCTGGGACTCCACGGCGTAGATGTTTTTAAAATGAAGTGCACTCAGAGAAAAAAGATCCAAGCCCTGTTACAGTGAGTTTTAGTTTTAGTGTTTGAACCCGACACTTAAAAGAGCTCTGTTGTTTTTGCAGCGATCAAATCTTCAGGATAACCCCCAGTAACGACGAGGAGGTCCAAGTTCTGCAGAACATTCTGGGACACATGAAGGTTGGCACATATTTCTTTATACCCGTACATGCTCACTATTCTGACCTATTGTTTACAGTATGATCCCCACCAGACACCGTTTGAAGATTTGTTATTGTTGTGTGTGTTTAAAAGTGTCAAATTATTATTCTGCCCACATTGTATGGGGGTGGGGGGCGGGGGAGGGTTGGATGTGACAGGCAGCCAAGTGTAGTCATCCGTCACAGTCAGGACATATTCCCTCCTCTGAAAGACCAAGATGCTGTTGAGAGAAGAACCCCAAGAGAAGAATGGAGTGAAAATAGTAAAGATTTTATTCGTAAAGATATCTGAATGTTTGGATCACTTCCAGTAACCATATGAACATGTGTTTTAAAGATAGTGACATTATGGGGGAAATCCTCGAGGACACAAAGGCCTCGCCTCTTCTCCCAGACTCATGTGGGAGTAATTACCCCATCAGCCTCAGGAGCGTTGACGACTTTCCTTTTCACCTTGTTTAGGTGTACAAATACACAGCATGTCAAGCATCAAAAGCATGATGCAATTATAGATATTATTGTGCAGTAAATAGTCAAAGAACTTCTTAAACAGTTGAATAAACTCAAAAGCTCTGCTTCCAGTATTATTATCTCCCTGCGATAATGTTCTAGTAATAACCAATGACTAACTGATCAAAGCCAAACATGCAAGCGCTGACTGCATAAAGGCTTCTACGTCTGTGCAGCCTTATGTCATACTTAGTCTAAGACAAAAATCAAGCGATCTATCGTTGTCTGGAAAGCAGTCCAGTGGTCTGAATGTTTTTTACTGAAAATGTATCAAGAAATTGAAAAACAGAAATGGTGCCATGATTTTTCTCATTACATCTCAACACTAAGCCGTAAAGCGCTAAGCCCTAATGGAATACTTTATATAATGAAACAATGGTTTGCCGTATGAAGTTTCCTGGGAAAAAAACAATGTAATATGGTACTTTTTATAGGGAAAGTAGAGGCAAAGCTCTGTGACCGTCTTTTTGTTAGTTTTCTTGAGTTTAAATGTAGTTCATGTTCAGAACAATTCCCTCGAAATAACTGCTCCAGTTAAATACAATTTAATTGAATAGCTAACTGAGTAAATCAAATATGAAGAATCCAATGAAAACATTTTCGGGACTTTCATTGGGAGAGCTGCAGAGATTTCGATCTGCCCGCGGCCTCGTGGCCGTGTGGTCCGGTTCTCCAGTTTGGTTTGGTCCACTTGGGTTGTATCTGTGCAGCCAGACGCCACGGCAACAGTAATGAGTGGCATCTGTTCGGGTTCAGGTCGGGCTTTTTTGTTTGATGGTCCAGAACCAATACTGGGAAAGAGCAGAAGAGGGCATAAAAGAGGATTCCATAAATGTTTATGATTTGTGGCGAGGGATACTGGAGCCAGGGGGCCGGTCATGCTCGTAAGGGCAGCGGGCACGGTGCTCCGAGGCCAACTGAGGCAGTGTTTGGACAGCTGTGGACACATGTTTTCAGTAGCTTAGCCACGCTGCCATGCCTCCGGGGCCAGAGTCAAACTCTTCAGCCTCAGGCTAGCAATAAGGTAAGATAATACACAACTACTGGGCACTGCAGGATGCATGAGACTAAAGAATCAGATCCATCAACAATAGAACCCGTTTCTTTGAGTTATTAATCAAGCTATTTGTTTGGCTGTACTCTGTGGTTGACTGACATTTAACCTAAACCTTTAAAGACCTGTGAAGGAGCTTTGCCTTTCCCAAACACCTGGCCATTCCTAAATGGTTGTCTGTATTAATAATAATACAGGTTTTAGTAGAACTCACAGTCCTGGTGACTGCAGGTGAACTCTGGGTAGAGAAGAAACGCAGCAGCTCCTGAATGCATCCAGTCGAGCAAATACCTTCACCAAAGCTTTGCATCATAAAGATAAGATATTGCTACATGTTGAATATTCACAAAAGGTTAATAATTACCACTTCAGCTCCTGGAGAACATGACTGGACCTGAAATGGCACATGAGATATTGAGTGTTATTACTGGGATACTTATTTTCATTTCACTATTTGATCTATACAGATATATATTTTAATTTGATCTATAATTTAATAAAAAAACTAAAGCTGATGGCTTCAGATTACTTGCAAAATCTCCAAAACCCAGATGTGATTATTGCATCAAACAAAGAAGAAGAGCACATTGTTTGGTATTTTTGTTTGACAAGTGACTTAGAATATGAATTGATCAGCAAAACAGTTACTCATTCGGTTGATTGATGAGAATTGGCTATTTGTTACTGTGACGGAAATACATAATTAATCTCCAGTGTTAATTGAGGGGAGCAGTGACAAAATGAGTAATTGTCACTTCCAGAGATTCAATCTGTGAAACAGATGTACAATCAATAATCACTTTGCTGCTGTCATTGCCTCTTATGAGTCGTCCCATTATTTATTGTCTGTGGAGCGTTTGTCTTTTGGTGACATCATCACAGTCTCTCTGTGAAATGAATACAGGAAATATGCAGCCGGTTAGCTTTCGCTCTGGAAATGAGGGGGACTCACTTCCTGGGGTCTCTTTGCTGCCGGGGGACCTCACTGTGGACAACCGAACTCCAGGAAGTCACTGCACTCAGACAGGAAATAATCTGGCACATAAACACATTCAACAAAGAAGATGGAAAGTGTGAATGAGGGAGCTTTAGAGATGCTTGTGGGTGGATTGTGTTCCCTTTGTACAGATTACATTCTTGATGCTAAGCTAAGCTAAGCAGCTGCTGGCTGTAGTTCATATTGACTGCACACACAAGAGTGATACCAATATTCTCATCGAACTCTCAGAGAGAAAATTAATAAACATGTTCCCCCAAATGTTGTCGAACAGCTGGTCTCTTTGTTATAATAGATATTCACCAACAAACTGTCGTACTTTGGTGACTTGTTTTCTTTCACTTGTCTAACGGCTTCACCGCATCTGCCTTCAGGAAAGCCAGCTCTTTTTTATTGAACTATAACTTTTTCTTTCTTGTGCTGCCCGTGCCTGCGTTACATCAACCAAAACAACGCACATTTAATTTATAGCTACCCTGTACACACAGACACACACATAAAAAAAGAAGAATCGCAGTAAAAATGTTTTATAAAGCAGACAAAGAATGCATCTTTAGGGCTCATAAATAGAGCTAATAAATAAACGGAGAGAATTGTTTGTGAAGTGTTGCGTTATCTGATCAGGGATATTCAAGTGCCTCTTATGTGTTTTTGTATTTGTTAACAGGGGAGTGAAACATTGGGGTACTTAACTATTAGAAAATGCTGTAAAATCGCAGCAGCCGAGAGCGGCTTCTACTCCAGGGCACTAAACAATCCAACTGAGGATGTTCCACCCCTCCAGCTGTAAACAAAGTTAAAGTAATCTGGTATGCATTCTGTAAACCATTAAACCAATTGACACATTAACAAGCATGTGTGCCAGCCTGCATGTTTCTGCCCCCATGTTCAAATGAAAGCCGGCTGAGGAGGCAGAAACACTGAAAGTGCGATATTCTCTCTGCAGCGACTACTGTGTGTGTCATCCGTCGAGCAGCTCTCTCTCTCTCTGTTATTTTATCAGTTAGCACACGATGTCTGTGTTTATATGGCCGGCTTGCTGTTTGAGCTAAAGCTAACAGACCCGAGTATCAGGGCCTGATAACAGGCGCTGAAAGACAGGATTTTCGTAATATAGAGAGGAAAGCAGAGGCAGCGTCAGGTCGTTAATGGGACACATCGGAGTGGGTTTTGCCTCATTAACGCTGTCGAGTCATCATTATGCCCCAGATTTAGGCCATCGCTTGAAGGTAGAGACTAGAGGAATATTAAACCGGCCAAGTCTTAACAAAACAATTAGGTCATCAGCACTAAATGTTTGGTGCTAATTTAAACACCCAGCAGATAAGATAATAAGGTCTTTCTTAGGGTCAAGGCCTTGTTTAGTGGAGCCGGTATCAGCCAGAACGTAACCACTTTAAATACAGATTGTCAACATCATTATTCTGTTTTCTTTTTACAATCATTTACATTGAAAGCGGTGACTGAATAATGTTCCACAGTAATCCCTCGTCCCCATGTTACCTCATCAAAATTATTCTTCCCTTGCAGTCTAGTGTACATTTTAAATTCGGGGAGGAAGTGGTGGTGGATTGGTACTGGGTTCTGTTTTTTTTTTCATATCAATTAAATATTAGGCATTTCATTTGCCGCATTTGTTCAAAACAGACAGTTTTCAAACAATTTTCCTAATTTAATATCACAATATAAACAGTTTAAGCAATTTAAACTGACAGACAGGATTGTATCTCTATTACTCACTCCTCCTCATAATGAAATCCTGCTGTGTGTGTGTGTGTGTGTGTGTGTGTGTGTGTGTGTGTAACCCCTGATCTTATATCTTTGTCCTGCTCCTTTAGGTGGACTTCTGGCAGCCCAACAGCGTTACTCTAATCTGTCAAAATGAAACTGTGGACGTCCATGTGAAGCGCAATGACACGCAGGGTTTACATGCACGCTTAAAGCAGAAACATCTTGATTATCGGTAAGACTTGAAAGACCACCGGCAATTACTACAGAAACACACCACAGTGCATGCACACGCATGCTCGCTTGTGTACCCTCACATATTGGGTAATCTTTTTAGCCGAGTCTACACCCAGAGATGCATCTGTTATCCAAAGGGCGTTGCAATTACCCAGCTCTCCTCAGCCAGAATATATGATTTAGGATACTTTGCATGCAAAAAAGCTTGCTCAAAGCTGGGACACACACATGCACCGTACATCAGAGCCCCTCTCCCAATCTGCTCACTCCATCCCTCATCAAAATTACCGTTGAAATGATGGAGTTTTATCAAAGCAGCCGCGGCTAGAAAGAATTGCATTGTCATCGCTGTCCGGAGGGAGGAATAGCAGATCTGAGGATGAGGGGGTTTTCTACTCTGTGTTGATTGACTGAGAAAATGGTTTACACTGCAGGGGACAGTTTTTGGTAAAGTGGTTGGGTTTTAGGGAGTGAGGCGTCAAATATTTGATTTTACTCTTGGGTTATTGAAGTAGATATGGACAGAATTGTACATATAAGGACCTCATGAGGAAGCATATTTTAGGAGAGTCTGGCTGCCACTATGAAAATAGATCACATTGTTTCGGGTTGTAGGAAGTGAGGAGGCATATGGTCTGACAAATAAACTATAATGATGGGGATAATGATGGTGGTGGTGCATTTACAACACATTTAATTTACTGGTAGATGGCAGTGCTATAACTAGTAGAATGTGTGCTATCAAACAGGCAAGTGCAGATGTAGAAAAGTGGTTTGGATGTTGGAAAAGAAGAAGGATGAGTGAGGGCAGTCGCATAATCGGTGTAAGGAATGAGTCAACACCTACCAGACATATTATATTCACTTACAATGCATTGACTGCAGTCAAACAGGGGATGTAACTAATTATGAAATGGGAATATCTGCAAAATAATTTATTAGAGTAAATGATTAATCAAAAACATAAGCAAAACAATCATCAGTTGAGGCCCTATTTACATATCTATTTGGGTAGCTTGTATCCTCCTCTGCCATAAATTTGTCTTTTCTGTCTCTTTTTTTATGCAGATATTTGCATAAGTATCAGTTTCACTATTATTTATGGCTCTTGGACTATTTATTCAGTCATGAATAAATTAATAATCTACAGACTTGTTATCAATGATGAACTAACACTAACATACACAGTAACTTCAGGCCTGATGGCTTATTTTACCATCAGGCTCTTTCTTATTGGCTTACTGTTGACTCACTCACTCACTTAAAAAGAAAGAGGTGGATAAGCAGCAACAGGCAACCAAAAATAGTTTTAAATAGCTTATTACTAATCTCAAATTATGAAATTGACCAATAATAAACAGTAATTACAAAGTATAACTTATAATAACATAACCCTATTTATGGTACCAGTTCTGTACTTGAGCAGAATATTGAAAATACTTTCATATGAACAATATTCTGTTTTGTGTTTTAATGCTAATGGCGGGATGCCTCTGTGATTGGATATCATGTCTTCCATGCGTCGGTCTGACTTCCTCTCTTCCATCCGCAGGGTGTTTATCTCCAATCTGCAGAAGGAAATTGAAAAGCAGACGGGATATCGCTCCTCTCGCAAGCGGAGGTCAGAGTCTCAGTATGACTACGAGGTTTACCACTCTCTGGAAGAGGTGTGAAGCCCAGCGTCTCCCGGCCTCCCTATCTCTCGCTCTCCTCTGCTCTCCACTCTAGTTCTCACACCGAGTAAACACATATCCTCTCTAAGGTGCTCTCAAACTCCCAATTACCCCATTCCACAGGTCTCTCTCCCACAGCCTCGTGCGCTCACACACAGAGACACGCACTCTGCTTCAGACGCTTCAGGTCGATCAGGCCCCCGGCTCACCAATCCTCCAGGCCCCATAAGGCAGCATGATTAACACACAGATCCTGAGAGCTTACACATCTTTAGTGCTCTGAGCTTTGATCTCTCTTGTTTACATTGATATCGCTTCTATTCTTTCTCTTTTTACCATGTAAAGTGCCTTGAGTACTGAAAGATTCTGCTCGTTATCCCGGCCAGTCCGTGGGAGAAATGCTCAGATATTCAAATTTATATAATTAAAAGATTTAATAAAAGATGATGACAAAACAGTTATACATTACTCGATTCGAGGCCTTCCTCCTTTCTGCAAATTCACAGAACTTAACAGTACCTTTTAAAGCGCTACACAAATACAATAAAATAATGATTATGATTATCCTCTCCTTCACACCTGCAAAAGCATCCACGTGCAGACTAACACACAACTCCGCACAAATGCACACACTCCACAGGCACTTAGACGGTTGTCTTAGAAGGTTTTCACTCTGGCTGAGAAATAGCTTTTGATTGTCTGAAAAATGTAATTACCATTAAACCATTGTATTTGGCCTACTACTCGAGTAGGCATTCACTTCACTTCTCCATTACCCTCTGTCCTCAAGATCCAGAGCTGGATGTTTGAGATGAACCGAACCAACTCCGACCTGGTCGATATGTTCTCCATCGGGAAGTCGTACGAGGGGAGGCCCCTTTATGTGCTGCAGGTAGGAGAGAAAGCATGAGACGCACACATAGGAAAATGACACAAGCACAAAGACACACAGTTGTGTGCACGTGCACGGCCGTGCCGCTCTAACGCCGGCACTGCTGGTCTCCTGTCAGATAGGAAAGAGAAGTCGTCATCAGAAGAAAGCTGTGTGGATCGACTGTGGCGTTCATGCCAGAGAGTGGATCGGACCGGCTTTCTGCCAGTGGTTTGTCAAAGAGGTACTTTAGTTTTCCTGCACATTTAAACGTCTCAACGCTCTCTGAACTTCGTTGTTTGCTTCAATGCCGCTTTCGACAGCGTCTCGTATCTAAATGATAGCCTGCGGCAAGCAGCTTGCGATGTTTTGTTTCTAGGGTCCTCAACAAAATGTGAACATCTGTTCATTCGTCACGCGCAGTTATGCAAATACTGAAGAATACCCTTTATTGTTCAGATGTTGAACATAGCCCAGACGTGCGCACAAGTTCCATCACACCCGTAAAGTCTTGGTTACTACCCTCTGAAGTGAGGACGGGACCAGACCAGAGGCAGACATTAACTGCGAGGACCTTTAATGGCTTGTTTTATACTACTTAGAAGCCAGATGATTGGGATTTGCAACACAGTACCAGAGTATTAAGATAATTAAAGGAAAAATCAATGAATGTCAGAGCAGAGCACTGAGGCACAGCCTTCTTTAAGGAATTCAACGACCTCAACGTACGGGTACTTGAATATGAGTACTCTAGTAATCCAATGAGCTGATGTTGCGGAGAAAAATAACTCTAACATGTGCCACTATAAAGTAGCGCATGCACGTGCTGAAGCGTAGCATTTACAAAATTGTGCTCTACAGCCATTCTGTCTGCAGACACTTCCTGAAATGGCTTCTAATGTGAGGGTTCACATTTAAAAACATAACAAACTCACCTACGGCCATCACATGGTCAAGTACAGTAATTCTTCAAAGAAGGATAAAGTATAAGTAGGCCGTGAGTGACTAAGGGAGGTAAAAGACAAATAGCAGCAGGAAATCAGAAACAGGCTGAATTAAACATTAAGACGGGAAGAAACAAAGAACAAGGTAAAAACATTTGGCTCAGGAAAACAGTCAAAGATGCTCAATTTACCTCAAATATGTGCTCTAAAATGTGGATCCACTGTCATGTAGTAACTAAGGTTGGCCACTGGAGGTCAGGGTGCCATCTTGGTTTTAGGCTTAAAGCATGTTTACCTTGTAGTCTGATCAGAGAGCAGGTAGAAACATATATCAGGCATAAAGGGTTAGACAGCAGTCTAGATCTGTGCTCTGTAGTTATACTGCTTTTATATTATGATTCAAGGCCATCAACTCATACCAGCATGACTCTGTGATGAGACGACTTCTTCACCAGCTCAACTTCTACATCATGCCTGTCTTCAATGTGGATGGATATCGTTTCAGCTGGACCACGGTACTGCAGATCTCCCTACAAACACAACATAGACTGAATCCTGCTGTTCACTACTTTCCTTTTCAAGCATGAGTGGGAATATTTTCTTGTTTTTAGACATTTCCTTGAGGTATACTGATACTTAACAGAATGTAGGGCCCATCAGCAAAACATCATTATTATAGTTAGGTGGATAATTCAGGCATTCAGAATAATAACCGTGAACACATCACTCCTGCCCACAGGTTTTGAATACTTTCGAGGCTGTACACTGAATATCTTGTGTCCAAGTGGTTCAGATATTGGAATTGAAAAACTAAACAGCGCAGCGATAACGATGTGTTTTTCCCCCAGTATGCAGCACTTATGTCTGTATAAGTATCTATGAATACTTCAGGAAAAATGCCTCTCAAATACAGACTGCATGTCTGTTAGTAAAAGACCAACTAAAGCAGAATGAGTGACAGGTGGATTATTTTGTTTGATGAGTCTGCCGGTCTGTCAGCATACACAGTGACATGTATTTGTTTTTCCTGTAGGATCGGTTCTGGAGGAAAACGCGGTCCAAAAATCACAGGTTCCACTGCAGAGGAGTGGATGCTAACAGAAACTGGAAAGTGAAATGGTGTGGTGAGTTCAAGGACACTGAGCTCCAGCAGAAATCTGAGGAAAATCCTCTGATTCTCTCTCACACATGCAGCACATGGGGCGATCACGCTGCCACTTTTCTTGTCTTTTCTGACTATTTATCAGTGTAAGCTGTGGCTGAAATATGTGTGTGCTGACAATAATCTGTGTCTGATGTCATTTAGTCTGGGGACTTGATTTAAAAGCTCACGTCAGTGAAATGTTTATGTAGACATGAGTGATTGAGAGTTTATCTCACACAGCGGAAATTGAACCTGATTTCTTCAAAAGACGTTGTTTATACATCAATAATGGACTACTGCGGAACTGTATAAAACAGGAGATAACTTTCTGAGATCCATGCAAATTATTTACATTTTGACCACCACATTGTTCCTATATGACTTGTATCGAGAGGAATTCCATATGCAAACATCAATGCAGCTTATATTTGTTTGAGACTGTTATCCTTAATTATTATTATAATAATAAGTATTATAACGTGACTTTGGGGATTTCAATCTGGCTCTATTTCATGGTGTACATGGAATATGATCAAAATGTATTCCTGTGGGATTAATGCAATGTTTTTTCCCTCCTTTCCCTCACCAGAGGAGGGTGCCTCCTCCCATCCCTGTGATGACACCTACTGTGGTCCCTACCCCGAGTCTGAACCGGAAGTCAAAGCCGTCGCCAAGTTCTTGCGCAAGCACAAGAAACGCATCAAATCCTATATATCAATCCACGCTTACGCCCAAATGCTGCTTTACCCCTATTCCTACAAGTATGCCTCTATCCCCAACTTCAACTGTGTGGTAAGACACCCAATTGCTTGATAATAAAACAAATAATTAACCATCCAAATGTTGGAGTTACTTAACTGGAACACCTTGATATTAAAATCCAGGCTCACTAATGAGCTGACCCTCTCATTGTCCAGGAGTCAGCAGCTCAAAATGCAGTGACAGCCCTGTACTCCGCCTATGGAGTGAGGTACAGGTATGGCCCGGCCTCCACCACCCTGTGTGAGTACTGCTCCTTGTCTTCACTGTGTCTTCCAAATGTAGAAAACAAAACAGAATGGATTATTTGTCCCTTCGCACCAGTTGTTTTGTGCTCTCCTTCCCACCTCATCTGTTTTTTTTTCCGTTTGCCGACGAGGAAAATAGATTCTCATTCATGTTATGAAGTAGCCAAAGTGCCCGTTTCTTCTATAAATACACGATCAATGTGGTCTTGCACTCCTGCATTGAACGCACCCCGTGAGAGGAGCTAAATGCCGAGATGTAGATGTAATACCAATAAGAATGAAATGCTTTTAGACTCACCTAAAATGTAATCAATTTGTTGTCAGCAGCGGTGGAAGAATTTTCAAATCGTTAAGTTAAGTAGCTTGACCACACTTACAAGAAAAAGTTTAGCTTTCAAAATGTTACTTCAGTGAAAGTACTTTAACTTTTGCATTTTTAATAACTTGTCGTATTCTGTGTGTTTTACTCGCTCACAGACGTTAGCTCGGGCAGCTCTATAGACTGGGCCTACAGAAACGGGATCCCTTATGCGTTTGCCTTCGAGTTGAGGGATACAGGACACTTTGGCTTCCTCCTGCCGGAGTCGCTGATCAACCCAACCTGCACTGAGACTCTGAGGGCAGTGAAGGCCATTGCATCAGGTCTGCTTAAGAAGTGTGAAACAGACAAGGGCAGATTTCCATATATATGAGCGCACTGTCGGTCCCCGGAGCTCCACCTTCACAGTACCTTATCTCGACACCTCATATTCCTCTGAGATTTCATATTCCTCCCAGATATTATCAGGTGAAGAGCTGAGAAGGACCAGCAAAGCATGCATTTTAATTTGCTTTTCTTGTGTTTGAGGTTGTTTGCCTTATTTTCCTTTTCTGATGAGATATGAACTGACGGTGGTAGTTTGTTTTTGTTTTTTTTTACCACCGGCCTGTTTATGTACGATAAGATCCCACAGTGTCAGAACCAGTGGGCCGCTACGTGTACCATGCATATCCAGTGTGCCGAGCCTGAATTACTTCTAGCATCTGATGTTGTCCTCCCTCCCCAAAATATTTACTGCCACAAATATATTATTAATGTTGACTTTTCCATGATATAAGCTGAATGAATGGTGGACATGTGAGCGCTTGTCACAATAAAACAGCACTTTTATTTTTTTTATAGAAAACAGCTAAAATTTGATTGTCTTCCAAAAATATATAATGTTAATCACATTTTTCACATGAACTGCTTTTAAACACCCGATCTCTATTCTTATTCTGGTTGTGTTCTTTTTTTAAATGAGTCCCATCAAGTGCCAGTACCTTAATGTTCATGTATTAATGCCTTTATTACTGCAACATTGTTGGTGTACATAAATTATGCTATCACCGGACAATCTTGGGTTTGGTTTAAATTGAAATGTTTTTTTGTTTGATTTTTTTTTTACAAATTTGTTTCAAACTAAAATTTGGATTGAATTACTTTTTACTTTGGTAGCTGACTGTGTCATTACTCAGGTATGGATCAGAGACATGGATCAGAAATGTTTACTTTTTGACAGCTCATGTGCTTGATATGAGGTTCTAATAAATGAATGCAATCTGACTTAATAAATGTTGTTATATAACACTGTAAATGTTCATGTTGTCATCTCTTTAATTTAAATCAGCCACATGTGGTGTATCCCAGTTGTGTTTCACATGTTTACATGATGACTGACTTTTATCATGTAAAACTAAATTGCATTTGAGAGCTTAATGAGTCACAGCTTTAAGCACACCACTTTAAATCAAGTGCTACAAACATCCTCCTCTTTTCTTTTCCACTCTCTGATTCTGCAGCTCTGGTCCTATTTATGGATTCAGAAATGATGAAGCTGACATGCAAGACATCCCAAAGAGAAAGTGAACTCGACCGCCCACAACTACCAAATCTGTGTTGTCAAATTGCCAGATTTCCTGGATGTATTTGCTGCTGAACATTGCTAAATGTTGCTTAAGGCCGTAGAAGGGAGTGTAGCTAAACATATAGGTCCAGTCATCGATGATGTGGAGCATTACGCAAAGTGATGGTCGGGCTGAACAAAAATATATAGAGATATCTGCAACCTAATTACCATAGAGTCTATGGTAATTAGGTTGCAGATATCTCTATATATTTTTGTATATATAAATGAATTACTCACACTATGTTATGGTCTATGGCATAGACCATAACATAGTGTGAGTAATTCATTTTTAAGACTATAGGCTTACGTTTTATTTATGATCATGGGAAAAACATTACCTCATCCATAGGTAAGTTAATTATGAAAAAAGATATATGTTTTTATAATGTATTTTTACATGTGTAATATGTTGAAATGCTGGCACTAAATATGTCCATATTTTCAAATATGATCATCTGAAAAGAACAAAAAGGCTTATTTTTCTTCTAAATGGCAAAGTTTTGGATTCACTCACATATTTGAGTTATTTTTTTAAATATAACTAATGTAGCTTTCAAAAAGATCACAAATTGGATACTCAATTTTCCTGTTCATTCCACATATCCACACAACAACAAAATGCACTTACACACATGTATAATGTGCATATATTGTAAGTATGTAAGAGGAAAACAGGAGAAAATCCTGCAGACATTGTTTGTTAAGCATATATTAATACCAGTTATTTTACATGTGACTTTAATAAGATCGTGTAGGCGTATGCACGAAAGCTTAGCTGTAAGACTACACTCATGATCTCTCTCTCTCTCTCTCTCTCTCTCTCTCTCTCTCTCTCTCTCTCTCTCTCTCTCTCTCTCTCTCTCTCTCTCTCTCTCTCTCTCTCTCTCTCTCTCTCTCTCTCTCTCTCTCTCTCTCTCTCTCTCTCTCTCTCTGCTGCCTCACTGCGACCGTTCTCAACGTACGTGACGTCGCTTCCTCTCTCCAACATGGCGCAGGAGGCAGGTCGTTAATGGAAATCTGAGGGATTTACCCCACCTTCAGTGTTTATTTATGTTTGTCTGTTAGGGGCTCTGAGGCAGACATTTGTAAAGGACTACATCTCTCTTCGAGGCGGCTGCAGCCCCCCCTCCCCTCTTGGGACCAGGCACACCTCGCCCCAAATTCCGGTGCGACATGTTTGAGGGCAAAAAGACGAAAAACATGTTCCTCACACGAGCTTTGGAAAAGATCCTGGCCGACAAGGAGGTGAAAAAGGCTCACCATTCACAACTGCGCAAAGCCTGCGAGGTGGCACTTGGTAAGTTGTGTTGTTTCAGCTGCACATTTCTCCCTGTCTTGTCTTGGACTCATTGATTTAGACACGTCATGCAGCCGCTCACTTATTTCCCGGTGAACCTGCAATGTCGCAGCGTTTGGCAACACGGTGTCATTACCGGTCATTAAGCGTCCCAGGCGCTAACGTCGTATTGTCTGGCGTTATCATTCAGCCAAACCTGCTTATTTAATTGACGTGGCACGGGCTCGCATTCCGTATCAAACACGGAAATGGTGCAGGAGGGGTGGGTGTTTGCAACACTGAAGCGATGCTGCGAAACTAGTAGCGACGTGAGAACAGGCCGAGCACTGGGCAGAAAACTAAGTTGTTAACGCCTGCATCCTCCTTTAATAGCACACCGACTAATAACCAAAGCTTATACATTCGCCAGGTGTGTACTAAACTCATCTAAACGGCTTGATTTGACGCGTTTAACCCCGTAAAGGCGTGAGATGTGTGTGTGTGTGTCTCTTCCTGGTGCACACGAGACGTAAGCTAGCAATCGTGCCCGTTGAGTTCATGGCAGTTTGGCCTTTTTAGTGCATCCTTTATGCATTACACAGTTTAATCGTTGAGCTCTCTGGGCTCTAATCTTCGTTATTACATTGTGAAACTACACGAGAAGTCGGGACAGTGAACACGGTAGGCGTCAGCTGTCAGTAGCACCTCGATGCTAAAACAGTGTCAAGCTGGTGGTATGACAATAGATGATTTCCGGTCGGATATAAAAAATAAAATAATTAAAATACACGTGATATATTAATCAAAATGGAAGTAAATTAAAATACCAAGCTGAACAGATAAATGTATTTGTAAAATAATGAATATGAAATAACGAACTTTCAGTTCATATAGCACGTATCCGCGCCATGTTGTTGTCACATCTACTGTGCTTTTATTTTGAAGTCAACCTCACTTAACGTCCGCTTTCAATTGAGCTACATGTGGTAGCTTTCTGAAACTATTTGTTAGCAGGTGTATTTTCCGAAACACGTTCTTGGGATGACTATTAATAATAAATATACATTTTCTAAATACAATTGAAAACAGAAATTCTCAGAGCTGCTACTATTTTACATTTATAATTCCTCAACGAATGTTGTTTTCACATGCCAGACTTTGTTATTTGTTCCAAGCTGGAACAAGCTGGGGTTTGTCCTGCAAAAGGGAGTAATATGACACTACTAGAGAAACAATGAGTCCATGTTGTGCAGCAGCCAGACATCCAACCTGTCTGAACAGTTGCTGCCGTTACCAACTTTTTCAGCTGTTATGGGGTTTTGAAATGGCCTTGAAGGCTAAATACACCAATCGTGTTTGTCAAGGCTTGCTCTGATGTTTTGTAAAACCAACCCACCTACACACAAATCATATATTCCTCCCCCCACTTTGTTTGTTTAGCAACAGAAAAGAGAGGTTAGAGAAAAGAGGTTAGGGTTCATTGAACGAATTAGGCTCTCTCTAGCATCGGTCTTAAAGGAAAATACACCATAAAATGCTCCAGTGATCATTTGAGAGTCAGTATTGTCTGTTTACGGAGCAGCACCATATTATGTCTCCAGACGACATCGCCACCACAGTCTGTCTCTATGCTACTGATCAACATTCACCAGTTAACACTGAATTCTATTTCAGGGTGTACTTTCACTTTAAAAATCAGTATTATTCACACAGTCATTGTTTTCCGGTCTCCTCGGGTCAGGAACCGGGCTAACAATACTCAGGTAAAACCCTGTGTGGCACTACAGTGCAGAAATGACATAGTATCAATTCTCAGCAAAATGAACCGTCTATGTGGATTTGAACTTCACACTCAGTCGTACTCTAAAAACCTACAAAATGAGAATCTCTGTAATGAGCGTGACAGTGGGACGGTAGTAGTGCATATCCAAAACGACTCGGTGACCCAGTATACTGAGTGACTTACGTAATCCCCTCCAGCTCTTGGGGCTCTGAGACATCTCGGAGAGAGTGCCTGTGCCAGAGTCTCCTCTTTACTGTCACTGAACGTTCTCCTGTTATTCACTGTGCCGAACTAGGTACAAGCATTGTTAGATTCATTTTCTCTTGTATAACGCAAGATGGTATATTTATTTAGCTTTTCATTCCTGTTTGATCATATTAGGCATAGGGATTTAGACCATCTCTCTCTATGTATACAGTATATATATATAGATATATATTATATTCATCACTGCAGGGTTTTAATGCATAGGAGTGAGGTAAAAGGCTTTGGCTAGGCTGCCTTTGTCCTCCTCTCTTCCAAACTGACCTTTCTCTTAGATTATCAAAATGTCCCTCAGCAGTTTCCCAAAAAGAATGCCATCTCAATTTCTCACACTCTCAAAACTGTCGCGGCGTAGAGTCCTATTATCTTTGGAGCGCATCGTCGGCTTCTTTGAGAGGAGCTGTCTGATTGGAGGGAGAGACGGAGGGTAAAGCTGACCGTTGACTCAAGTTATCAAAGGCCCTCAGGCTGTATCTGCCTCTCACCTGTCAGAGGCGAACATACAGGCTTTCGGCTCATTGTCCTCACGTGACGCTGGCTTAGTGGATGGTTTCATTTTTCTTAAAGCCCCACCTGTCTTCTCTGACTTGAGACGTTCGCGGGGCTTCACTGCTGCTGCAAAGCAGTCACACTGTGACTGTAACAAGCAAAATCAGGGAACTCTGTCCAAGCTACCACGCGAAGAGGAGTGAGAGCTTGTATCCAGGATAGTAGTTGCTTGAGGAGTCGAGTCCTGCTGAGCACATTGCTCATTATCTCTCCCCTCAGGGTGTATGATCTGAGGGTCAGCTGCATAGGTCACAGCAACCTGTAAACCTTTTCTTCATTCCTCCTGCCAAGTCCCATTACCTGCAGATGCATATCCTGTTCAGGATCTGGCGTCAGCCACTGGAAAGAGAACTGCACCACGTCTGAAGCTCTGTTGGATACTCAATATCTTTTCTTTTTCTTTTTCTTTCTTGCCACTGATCATCGATGAACACATATTTACTCAATAGCTGTAGTTGTAGCTTAAATGTAGCGGTTAATGTGTTGTCGTGCGGACAAAATAAATATGGGGCCGATGGCTTTATTATTGTTATTTGGGCCATCCTCGACCAAATACATTCCTAGTTGATTAACACTCAAACAAGTTTGTCAACTAGTTTCTCCACAAAGAATCTCACAAACGCATCATTTTACAATCTTGTGTTTACCATAGATGGGCTCATTCAGCATATAGAAAATCATAACAAATGACTAATCAACGTACAGTCGACTAACCGAATGAGAGGGGCGACCTAATTGTTATCACATCTTAAACTATTACCTACTGACATCAAGCAGCCACAGAGCAACCTTGGATTAATCTTTATTGCCACCCGACGGCCATTGTTCAGCGATGTTTTTTTCCTGGTTTGGTCCATAAACTCTTGAGAAAAACATCTGACTCATGGCTCTCTAAATATTTGATTTTCTTCTTCATTTACTGGAGTTGCTTCACACTGGACAGGAACGGTTAACTTGTCTGGGATTGTTTGCTGGGCAAAAACAAACCTGCCTTTGGTTTTCTACGGGTGTATGTGAGGGCAGTGTGTTCATTTTCAGCCAGAAAGTCGTGTTGTGAGCGATTCATATCGCTGTCAGTTGGCTCGTCAGCGATCGCTGGCTGGCAGGTATTGACAGTCTGAGTGTCTGTGGTTAGTTCCCTGCTGTCTGAGGGGTTTAGCATTCATTAAATCTGAATGTTTTGCCACATGGGGTAGGTATGAGAAAATAAATAACAATAAACCCGGAGCTAGTAGCGATATTGACACGGTCCGCTGACTCTTGGCTTGCTATAGTGGTCGTGTTTGTTTCCTTTCATTTATTCATTGGACCACATCGACATTATGTTTGTTGCGGTTGTTAAATGCCTCTTAAAGTTGGTGTACTATTATATTATTGGGTGTTTTGTTATCATAGTTTTAGCAGCTTTGGAGTGAACCTGGGGTTTCCAAACTGTTGGCCATATACGTAGATATTATTATCTTTAATATTATCTTTAATTAGTTCAGAAGATCTGAACAATAGTGTTGCTGAGAAAAAAAAAGATATTTTTTTTAATCTAATGGATCCTCGGTCAGTAATTAATTAATAAACAAAAGCTAAGTAATCATTATCAATGAATCATTAACATCCCCTAATTGCAATTTACATAATTGTAATCTTTTCATGATTTTAAGAAATGTTTTCTGCTCATACATGGGATGTTTTCTTCAACCAATGCCTCTGCGTTTGTGGCCTTTTCCCATCACAGTCAAAAGAACCTTGAATACAACTGTAAACACAGACAAAGAAAACAAGACTTTACACGCTGCTGTTTTGCACCAAAATCAAGGCCACCGCCGCCCGTTCGCCACCTTTTCTTTTCTTTGGAGTTGGCAAACTTGGCCGGACCGCCAATGAAACAAATGCACCTCTGATCGTCAAGAATGGCCAGCACATGCTCCTCTGTGATAAGCTGCCCCACAGTCGCCACATGCTCCCCCATGATAAGCACCCGGCTATAAATGATCCTGTTTGTTAATTAAGGCTTCTGCCACGACACTGTGCAGACCCACACAGTCTGCTCAAAACGCAGAGGGCTGCCGTCAGTGCAGGCCTCGGATGTTTGTGCTCTTACTGAATATTAAAAGCTTTTCCGTATTTGTGCACCTGCCGACCTTTTTACCGGCATCCCTCATATTCCTGACACAAGTTTATCAAGTCAGAAGTTTAAAAGCAGGGAGTTTTCCTTCTGATTCCCATGCAGCGGAGGCACAGCCTGCTGATGAAACTGGAAGGTATTACACCTTCACTTGTCAGGGTGCTAGAAATGGCACTAAATGTTCCACTATTTGACTTGAACCGGATATATGCCGCGTTCACCCTTCAAGTCTGTTGGGCTTCTGCTAACGATTATTTGCCTTATTGACTATTCCATTCAGTGTTCGAATTTGAGAAAGTACAGATAAAACCCCTTTTGCAAGTTCTCAGTCCAAAGAGTTTGAGAGGTCCGACCTGGTTTTTGAATGTGCTGCATGTGTATAAAAGTCTGGTAAACGCGTTGCAACAATTTCTTCCACAATCAAGTCTGTGGCGACATTGCCCTGAAGGAAAGGCAGACGTGACAAAGGGTGACGCCCCCGGGCCTGGTTTCTGTCTCATTTCTCCCGTGCAGACTAAGTGCAGGCGCTTAAGCTGCTTGTAACCCCAACGGTTGACTGGTATTCACATAATGAGCAGTGGAGTAGTCAACATGGCAGTCAGCGCTCGCTCTGAAAGCATTAAAAAAAAAAAAAACTTTCATCCATACGGACAAGATAGTTAAGAATTTATAGTCTGTTTTTCTTTCTTTCACAATCCCGTTTTTTATTTATCTGCTTACACTGATACCTCCATACATAATGTATTATTTCTCTCCACTGATGCCTCGTTCAGTCTCGGGACAGGTTTTACATTAATTATACTGCAAACAGATGAGACGATGAGAAAACCTCCCTTTTCTCTCTTCTTCTCTGTTTGTTTCCTCTTGTGTCGCTTGTATTTATCTGTAGTATCTATCCTGTTTTCATCTATCATCTGTATTCATTCAAGGAAAGTTCCCAGGAAAATAATTCATCACCATTACTGAAGGAGATGGGGGAAGGAAGAGGAAGTTCAATAATATGTGTGAGTAAGGAGGCAATGTTACCCAGAAGAAGTTAGGAGCTTACAGCTGAACTGAAATTAAAATATTCTTTTTTTCCGACTAAAACAGTGTTTATATCCTTTTGATTTTGTTTTTGACACATCTACTTACTTGGTCAAATTTGTTCAGTGGTCCTCTCCAGTGGGCATGAATGTTTTGTCATAACTGATTACAGTCAGTGTTTGTTTTTAAAATTATTATTGGTGCAATTCCTGTGTGGAAAGGTTCTTAAAATAATTCGTAATATCACTTAAATTCCAAAAGACTGTGCAGCTGATGACTCGGCTGGTCTTACCAAACATGGACGAAAAGTTAACATGCAGCAGCACCTTGGTAGCCAAGTGGTTCCACCACAGATAGCCATATAACGTCCCGGGTTCTGTCGATCCGCAGATGCAGGTTTAAATAGCTGAACGGTAGATATCTGATGCTAACATGGGCTCATTCACACTCAGGAAAACAGTTTTTTTTGTTTTCCCACAAGCACACATAGAGGACTCTAACTTCCTTTCGACAGTAGTACACATTGAAACTGCCCAAGCATCAGTTAACCTCATGGAACTTAAATGGTGTTTCCAAAAATGACCAAATCCTCTTGTAAGATGTGTAATGGTTTGCACAATAACTGCAATGGTTGTCTCACCACGGCTGAGTTTGTACTCCATCATAGCGTGCCGCTAAGCATGCTGGGACTTAAAAGAGGTTGGAGGAGAAAGGGCCCTTTGGCTGAAGGAGCTGAGGAGGCGGTTCACAATACACACGTTAATCTTCCATTGACTGGCTATTATCTCCAACTTGTGCAGCATGGACAGGAAAATGCAATTCATAGCATTGGAGCAGAAAAGTGCCAAATCATGTATCAGCAGAGTTATTTTAAATTAATTAATTCCAATAACAAAGCCAGCAGCTGAGTAATCAAGGCTCTGTGAAGGCCGAGTTTTGTCACCGTATGGCAAAAAAAAGGAGAGTCCTAATTCAGCCATGGTGATTAAACGCAGGCTTATGCGAGTACGGAGGTTGGTTGGACACACACACAGGCGTGCGCACACATGAGCGCACACACGATTAGGTAGCCCAGACAACCTCTGACAGTGTTTCGTTCTTCCCTCTCCCAATGTAATTACTGCCGTGCAACCTTTCCTTTCAGCCCGGACAATGGAAATGTCAAGGGTCTGATTTTTCTCAGGCTCTGCGTGGTGGTCGCAGCTGCCCCGTGTTTGTCTAAGTTTGGTAGGAGGCGGAGATGTACACCTACACGTTGATTCATCCACAGATTATCGGATCTTTGTGGCCCAAAGCTACGGTGTAGTTTTTATTACTATGGCTGGATATTGCCTTATTGCCAACTGTTCTCAAAATGCTGTTTTTTTTTAAATTTGTAAACACACCAGAGACGTGATCATGCTCACCGCCTCAATAATGGGGTCTATGTTGGACACTGAATGGAGATGAGACTTTGCTTTTTACATCTCGCGGCATCATAAAGCCAGTGTATGTCCATCTAAGTCCCGGGGCTTCCTTTCTCATCTCCTCGGCTCATTGCTCTTATCCTGTCGATCCACACTCGCGCCTTCTTTTTCTTTACCTGCTTGAACATCCTGCACGGTCAGCGCTCCCTATCTGGAGCCACCGAGACCACCCTGTTTCACCTGAGGTGAAAGCAATCGTGCGCTGGATTGAATTAAAGCTGACCGCTGCACACGCAGTGGTCGGAGCCAACCGTGGGATCCATGCCAGATGCAGACGGGCTCGGAGCTCTTTGAAATGTAAATGCTGCAGGATGGTTGCTTCTCAGTCTCCAGCTCCTCGCTCAGGTGATGGAAACTGAGTCAGAGGGTGACCTCTAACCTCTCCTCTGTGCCTGTGTGTGTTTTAAAGGTTGTTGGGAGCCCATGAGGAAGGAGTGTTGGTTATGTTGTGTGGTTTTTGACCCGCCTAAAGGGCAGGAAGTGATAAGAATACTTTTAAATCCTTTTGATTTTTCCTTCTCTGGGAATTTTATCTTTCTTTCTTTAGTCTGTGGTTGAGGAATTTAATGCAAAAGGCCACACACAGAAAGAACCAAAACATGTCTCACAACAGGGTTACAATGAGACACACGATACTGTAGCCTTGTAATGTGAGCACACACACACACACTCATAGGGCACATGGGCACACACTGTGGAACTGACGAGAGACAGGTTTATACAGCTGACTTGTTTTGGAAGCCAGCCTCGTCCTTGTCCCTGCTTTCTTTTGCTTTTCCCCCCTTTTCTCTCGTCACCCCCCCAGCGACGCTGTTTTCTTGCTGCTGATCTTGTGCCGTGTCTCCAGAGAGCTGTCTGTTTATCTCTGTCCTCCCGCCAGAGGAGCAGCCGTGTGCAGGCCCTGCTGTGTCTTAATTGATAAAATGCTGGAGCTCTCATGGGATTTGGGGTGTGAATACATGCGCGCGTGTGTCTACGTGTATGCTAATTAAATGTGTGTGCGCGTACTGTATCTGTGCATGTTTGGTTGTGAACATCTTGCTGGCAAAATGTCCACATATTGAATTAGTGATCATCCAACAGCGTTAGTCAGCAAGTTTTTGGTGTGCAGCCTCCGAGGCCTGTCGTTGCATGGCTTTACCTGCTTTACACACCAGTGAAGGCTCCTCTAAAGGATGAGACCACTCATAGGAGCCTACAGCGCCCAGTATGTGAATCAGGGTGCTTCATCACACAGCTCTGTGATAGCCTTTGGGAAGAGATAGCTACTCTTGTTTTTAAACCCTTTCATTTATAAGATATGCCTACTTTAAAAAGCCTTGATCAATAAGTACATCTGCAATATTACGTTGTTTATTGTAGTCTCTCTTTGTACGCCTTTTTAAAAACCAATGATGTATTCCTGACACATGGCTCTGCAATAGAACTGCAGGGCTGCATGAACAAACGTATTGCATTTACAGCATGCGTCAGCCGGCGGACCCCTTGGGTTGAAGTAATGGTCACTTTGCGTCTGTTTACACATCATTCTGCAGACGTGCTGCACCTGGAATGAGTTGCTGCTGGTGGAGAACTGCATTAGGACTTCTGTATTTGTTTAAGCAGGGAACCAAAATGCAAATCTCTAAACCATCTTTCACAACAGTACTACCGGGTGAAGTGGGGAGTCTTTGTGTTTTAAGAAACATGATTCACAATGTAAACAAACTTGCACATTTGCATATCTAAAAAAAACTATAAAGTTAAAGGTGCCTTGTGGAGTTTTCTTGTAAACAAGTAAAAAGCTGTGTTTACATTATGTCTTACTCCCCGAAAAGAAATCGTGTGCACGCTTGAGGTCTAAACAGTGTGTTGAAGTATTTCAAATCAGGCCTTGCTTCCATCCAGCAGTCTTTCTTCTTCCCTGCCTTTGTTGGGGCATCCCTGTGCAAGTTAGCACCCCTGTTCTGTGCAATACTGTGAAACCTTTGGCAGGACTGAATCACAGCAGGTGTGCATGCCCATATGCGTCCTTCTGTGCATGCAAGAGATAAACAAAACGAGGACTCCTCATGGGAAAACAACTCTCAGTGCAGGGGAACCTTCAACGGAGAGCAATTGTTGTGTTTGTCAGAGTAACTGTGCAGTGGTCACTTGAAGTCAGCTAGAAAAGAAAGTGTTTAAAAACATTAACAGTGCCGCTTCAGCACTGATCGAGCCCTTGCACAAGTAACAAGTAGGCAATACATTTTCTTAATGCCCTCTTGCGCAAGCACACATTACATGACCACACACGCGCATCCGGGGAGGATGGGACCTGTGCTTCCAGTGTTAATGGTCCTGGTGAACAGTCGTCCCTGTGGTGGACACTCCCAACAGGTTCCTCTGCTGCTGCTGGCTGAGGAATGCTTCGTCACGCCGCTGAGGCCGGGTGGCGCCCAGGAAGAAGAAGAAGAAGAAGAAGAAGTTAGCCTGCCAGCAGCTTTGTCAGCAGTGAGAGACAGGGAGCAGGTTGTTGTGTCACGTTGCCTCGAGACGCAGTCGGACTTTGATGTGATGCTTCATGAAAGCAGACTGCCAATCTGCTTCGTGTTAATGGATGTTGTGTTTTCTAAAATGCATCATCATGTGGTGCAGCTACACCTCCCCCGAGCAGTCACGGTATAGTTTTAGCCCCTCTGCAGTGCTTGGTTATTTAGTGAAAGTTTAATGAACATGCATGCACATCTCTGAGCAACACTGCTTGCTTTCCTCCACATGCATAAACTCATGTTTGGCGTAAGCTGCAGTGCTCCGGGGATTTTGGTAGTAGTCGCTCCATGAGGGGCGCACATTCTTCACTCACTCGGCTTAGATTTTCCTCCAGATATTCGAGGGATTTAAAGCGGTAACCCTGCGACAATCCTGCTTCTAACCTTTGCACAGCGTGGCCAAATACTACCCTTGCTGATTCATGGGCCTTATCTATTACGGCTGCATATTTGCATCCTATGAGGCCGACCGCGCCATTGTGCGGTCGTTATCCAAGCCATGATCAGCGTCTGCTGTAGCTCCGTGCAAGTGTGATTGAAGGGATCACTGATAAGCCCCTTTTTTGAAACCTGTATCGTGTAAAAGCGCCGCAGAAGCCTGTCTCTGCTCGCTGTCGAGCTCAGCGGCTGAGTGTGAGGTTGTCCTGGTCAGGCGGCGGCCGACACTGTCACCTGAAGCTGTGAGGTTGTCGTGCCTTTTTGTCTCTCGAAATAACAGCTATCCTTCCCGCAGGATTTCAGAAGCTGTCATGTGGCCGGCGGTCTTCATGCACAGTGGCTGATCACACCGTGTGCCACGCTATTTGTTTCCCAAGCGCAACATCCTGGCTGACAGGGGTGGCATGTGGTTGTTTTGTGCAAGCTGACTTCGGGCTGAGGCGCTGCAACGTTTGCCGTGACGTCGTCCTCGTCTCATGCATTTTTCACGGAGGGCCTTGTCGCGTAGGTGTCGGATAGCAGACTTTTAGACCGAGGCTATTTGTTTTAATATGCCTGCTCTGTCACAAGGCTGGTCTACAGCGACTTGTGTGCAGTGCTGTCTTTGCTGCTCGACATGGAGGCATACAATAATAAATCAGGATATGTTTCATGAATTAATCATGGCATAATGGTTGGAGACTTTTGACTTGTTTGATTTGTCTGCAACGTTGTGTGTCATGGTATCAAGACAGTAGCCTGGGCTGAATGTTTTCTGAAATTCAGGAAGTGCTTTATTTCCCCATCAGGAGGACAAAGGCCATTAATACTGTTGGTGCTACAATACCGTTTGACAGTGGGGAGGTGTACCTGACTGGCCTGTGTGCCTTTACTCTGCCCCATTCATGCATGCCTATTTTGTACACTTCCTATTTCTCAAAAATCTCCCTGTGCCCTGTCGCCTTCATCTAGGCGTGCAGTGCAGTCACTCCAGAGAAGAGGGGAGAAATGATTAGCCAGGTTTTGACTGACCTCCCCAGCTTTCAAGAGGGCCTTTGAATAGCTGACAACCTCAGGGTATATGAGACTCCGTAGTGCAAACTCGAACCAGAGTAAAAGGCACCGTATATCTGGTCAGGACTGGACTGGACGCTGCTGCTCAAGTACGAGAGGCGGTTGTAATGCAATAATACACCAGAGAAATAGGACATTTCTACACATATGTTACTTGCGTCTTTCTTCTTGATGAAGAAAGAAAAGTTAAATATAACATGACCGTTTCCAAAAGGGGAATTCGGCGTGTGCTGGCATTAATGCTCATTTAACGTCTTACTGTTAGTATCTGGGTCAGAGTCAGCGTAAGAGGGAAAAAGTACCTTGAAGATAAGTGAAATGGTGGAGCTGATGGAGGGCCTAGCCGGCTGCTCTCATACATTATGGAGCTGTCAAAGGCTTTGTGTTGAGGTCTGGTCTGGGCTATAGCTCACTGGGGAGCAGGATGGCTCCGTCTGTAAAATAGGTTCCTTATGTATGCCAATTCCCCTTTGGGGTTTGGTAAAAACAGTGTTACATCACTGTTTGTTTTCAGGGCGAGGGACAGTCATCTTATTCTCACCTGTTGATGTAGCAAAAGCAAGCCTGTAATTCAGTATTGATATGATTAAAGAATTAAAACAATGCAGTATAAATCAATCAGTAGTAGTTGAGTCTGTTTAAACAAGTGGAGGGATTGACATTATTTTTTTTTTAATGTAATATGAGGATAATGGATCAGTGGAGATGGATTTGTTTTTCCAAGGAATACACCAATGCTGGGCTTTGTAGAAGTCAGTTTCTCAAGATTCAGTTTCACCCTTTCAAAGTCTCACTAGTTGTTTCACGAAAACCCCTGGTCTATTTAATTTGAACTCCTTAGATTAAGAAGTGGTGAGCCATTCAGTGTCATCTGCATCATGTCACTGTTTTGCCCACTACACTGAACTACTGCTGCTGTAGAGCTTTGTTTATACTGGGTCCTGACAGCGGACCAACCGGGACACGAGACACAGCGTCTTCAAGGTCGTGTGTGTGTGTGTGTGTCTCTGTGTCTGTGTGTGGTGGGTTAATACGTGACAAAAGGTTTCCTTTGCTGGCTACATAGCTTGTACAGAAGAAACTCTAAACAGGAATACCGAGTTGGTTTTATTTAAGTTGTCAACTCAGTTGAACTCTTCTTCCACCAGTGAAGAATCCTTTTTGTATTATTTTAGTTTGTATCCAGTGTTTGGTTTATTTTTGGGCACCTGATCAGACTGTGATGAGCCGTTTTGGGATGCATCTACTTGTTTTCTCAGAGGCAAATGCAAACTTTAATGATGTATTCAGTTTTCTTGCCGTTCATTCCTTGCAGCATATGTTCTGATTATATCACGCCTCAAGTTGATAAAAATTAGATTTAATAACTTAATAAAGTGTGTGTGTGTGTGTGTGTGTGTGTGTGTGTGTGTGTGTGTGTGTGTGTGTGTGTGTGTGTGTGTGTGTGTGTGTGTGTGTGTGTGTGTGTGTGTGTGTGTGTGTGTGTGTGTGTGTGTGTGTGTGTGTGTGTGTGTGTGTGTGTGTGTGTGTGTGTGTGTGTGTGTGTGTGTGTGTGTGTGTGTGTGTGTGTGTGTGTGTGTGTGTGTGTGTGTGTGTGTGTGTCCCACTCGACTGCCTGTGCCTGGCTGCCAGCATATGTCTGCACTCTAGCTGTGTGTGTTTGTTTTGAAACCGGTAGCTGGCAGATCAGATGTGATTCCACAGCCTTAATTTGTTGCTGGCGTCTGTCCAGTCCTCGGGGCATCCAGCACTTACATGTCTGTTCTTTCTCATCAGCAACACCACCCACCGTTGCCATGGTTTCACCGTTCAAGTCCTTTGGTGACAATTCCTCATCAACACTCCTGACACACCGAGCTAATCATCTGACGGTTACTTACACAGACAATATGACGAGGCCCACCCCTCCAACATGTGTGTGAATCTAATAACCCGGTTTGACGCAAAGCTGATATTAAGAGCGGAAAAGCCTGGGGTCCGTGCATGTGAATCATTTCACGCATCCTGGTAAAGAGACCTCTGGAGCTGTAACTTCTATATGCTGGACTACAGAGACTACGTTCCCTTCACTGTACATTGCCTCAGCTTTCTCTCTGGTCTACCTCTTTGATGTCGGCCTTTGTCCAGCCCGCTAGCTAAAGGGATGGGGTGGCTGCTGGTGGAGATGGGAGGTCAGACGGGGTTGATTATTCACTCCAAAGAAACTGTTCTGATTGGCTGTCAAGGATTTCAAAGTTTGCAGGAAACACACAGAGCAAGAAAATTATATTCATGAATATTCATGCTCTCCATAATGCAGTATTCATGATAGTGATAATTAGTGCTGAAACAAGTAGTCAATTCATTAATAAGTCAATCAACAGAAAATGTATCGACAACTATATATTATTAATTGCTGGCGATAATTTATGAAGCAAATACGCCAAACGAGCTGAAATATTACATTTTTACAGATTTTCTTTGTTTTGTATCATTGTGAATTAAATACAGCTTGAGCCTATTGTTCAGATAAAACAAGTAATTTGAAGATTTCACTTTGGATTCTGGGATCATTCTATATAGTAATCACAAAGCAGTCCCAGATGAGTTGCTATGAGAAATATTGTTTGCAGTCGTATTGATGAAACTAATGTCTTTAAACAATGTGTTTGGTGTGGGTCGTTGATGTGTGTTCAGGATAAAAGTAGTTAATAATAGGCACTTTATGTTGAAGAAAACAAATGTGCGGTGAGAAAGCATATTAAATACAATATAATAAAAACCAAAAGATTAAAGTTAATATAAGAAAGCTGTCATCATTATAACAAGTAAATTGGCAGTATATCTCTCATCTGTTAAATCTGAGGCTTCATACACTCAGCCTGAGCCAGAACCTCCATTAATTCCAGATTGAATGCTGCCCCTCCAATTACCCACGAGAATAATCTTCAAATATGAATCAATAATGGAAGTAATTGTTAGTTGCAGTCCAATTCTTAAGTGATTCATTATAATGTCATTCATCAAGAAAAATACTAAATGCAGCTTCTAAAACATGAGCATGTATTTTTATATATATATTATTATTATTATTATTATTATTATTCCTATTTTAATTAGTGGGACAAACAAAATGCAATCTAAGGCTCTTTCCTTGGGCTCTGGGACACAAAATAATCAACAGACTGATTAATCAGAGTCTCGTCATTACAGTAATCTGTGTGTACAAGGCACGGAAGGCAGTGTGAGTTTTATATACACACACACACACACACACACACACACACACACACACACACACACACACACACACACACACTTGAAACTGAAAGTCAGGCGAGACTTGGTCCCATTCCATCTGTCTCAGAATAATGCCCTGAAAAGATGACAAGATCACATGCGATTGGAGTCCCTGCTGGATTTGGATCCACGAGGACTGCATGTATGTAACGGATGTATTGATTCGCGGTTCCAAATCCAAAACGACTCTCGGCTGTGCTCCGTCTACGCGTGGCCGTTCCCCTCGTGGGTAATACAGTATACCGTGTTTGAAACCGGCCTTAATTTAATTCCACCGAGTGTTAAGTGCTAAACATTCTCGCCAAGTGAATTTCTTTGAAAGTACTGTTAGCCTTCCAGCAGTGAAATAATTGGGCTGTCATTGCATTACTGCTGTTTTTCCCCAACCATCACAGACTGGTGCAATTCTTTGAGGACCTTGCCGATTGCCGCTGTGTTTTAAAAAGCTTCCTCATTGAAGGCCCCCCTTTTAATGTCGAGTACCAATTGGCCTCTATTTCGCTGCTCGCTGCTGCTCTATTTCTGTCTCCGTCTCGCTCACGCCTCCCTCTGTGTTTTCTGCTCCTCTGTGCCTGCACTCAGCAAGTTCATACAGCCGCTTTCATGCCTGTAGATCTGGGAAATAAACACAAATGTTGGCCTTGCGCGGAGTGAATAAGGACTACATTAGCTGCAGCTGAGGCGATACATTAACCAGGCTCCTCTCTGCACGGCGCTGGGGCGTCAACAAGACCATCACCATAGTGACTCAGGCAACAAAGCTGCACTCATTTTTTCTTCTTGAAAACTTTGAACTCAAGTGTGTGTGAGAACTCTCATCTAGAGTGCAAAACATGTCCGATATTTGCAGTTATGTGTACGGTAAGTGTCCGCACAGCGTGTAGCCGAAACCAATCGGCATCCAATCAGATTTTGTCAAACGCGTCCTTCATGAAGAAGTCTAATGCGTTGTGCTGCCATGCCTGATATGTGCTCTACTCCCAAAGGTGTCATAAGCTGAGTAAAATACTGCAGACTTGACATTCCCCAGGGCTCGTACTTGACTAAGTTAACATCTCTTTTCTTTTTTCCTCCTTTCAGAGGAAATCAAAGAGGAATCAGAAAAATTAAGGTAAGCAGTTGATTAATTACATCCCACAATATGGCATTGAGGGTCATTTAATTGGTTTTGTGTCTCTTTCTGCTTGCTCAGTCACTGTAAAATTCATAGCTCAACTGCAGGCCTCTGAGTGCTTTCTCCTGTGTTCAGACCGTAAAGGGGTGTGTGTGTACGTGCGTGCGTGTGCGTGTGCATGTCCTTTAGTATGTTTTTGTTTGTGTCTCAGCCCGGCGTGTTCCCAGCAGCCCCCTGTCTTCTCATTAATGGCTTTCTTTACTAATGCTGGACTTGTTCCTGAGGGTCTGTGTTTGTGGGCTCACGTGTGGGCTGCCAAGTAACGTGGGCTTGGAATGAAACGAAGCATGATCGCCACCTCTCCTCTTCCCCATCCCTCCTGCCGTTTCATTTTTATTTTCCCCTCCCTTACACAGTTTCCCTCCCTCCTCTTTCCACATTCACCTGTTATCTCTCTCCGGCTTTTCCATACACTCCAAATTAGCATTACCAGGAAACTTCATCCGAATGGCACCCTTCAGGTCAGGGCTGCTAGCTCTAAGACGGATAGATGTAGAAGCTGTGGCCACCCCAGACTCTCACAAACGCCATTGCTTTTGGATCATCTCCGACTCTTTACAACGCTCAGCTATTTTTCATGTTCTACAGATGCAATAGTCTCGCGTTCCTGCTCTGCAATACAAATATATGTTTTGTGTGAGCTTGCAGTCTGATGCAAATTGTTTACCTTTGTGTATTTATTCTGTAGCACAGAAGCAAACGAGGCCAGATTTAACAAGGACGTCAACAACAGTTATGAGCAATATCTATCACAGTATATGTCATTTGATATAATATAAAAATGAGGTAACTGTTAAAGGGAAACAAATCCACCTCCCAGCACCTTTTTTTAAAGTGCATCTTGTTTATTTAATCCATGCAAACACCGACGCATACAGCGAACACATTCGGGTGTTTTTGGACGCTGCGACTTCCCTTATCGCCACGGTGAGGTTGCCAGGCAACCAGTGGAGACTCCAGGCGGTAATTGATCTTCTCGGCTTACGCTCGGGAAGAAAGCAAATACGCGTACATCCCAAAACAGTTCAATGACAACTGAGCAAACTTCAGCGGCAGAAGAAGGCGGTGCAATACGGCGCTGTTGAAAGCTCCGGAGCAGGAGAGTAAGGGCACCTTGAGTGGAGACGGGGTCATGGTCACTTTCAAGGTCAAGGATGAACTGACGAGCTCAACCTTTAAGATGCGTGTCAATATTGCGCTCATCAAATATTAGATAACGTTTAATCCCATGACGGTATTGATATTATATTGATTTACAAATCCATCTTCACTTCTGTGAGGAAATATGCTGCTTGGATGTAGAGCGTACCGTCAGACTAAAGCCCGGTTAATGGCCATATTATGTTTCATAAGCAGGCTAAGTGTGACGCTGGGCTGATTATAAGGGCGAGAGCAGCCCAGCTGGCATTAAGCAGGGAGTCCAGGAAGAAGAGCTCCCTGCAGACACACAGCACTGGGAGGTAGAGACCGGCTCAGACCTCAGGGATGAGCCAGCAGAGCGGCGGCCCGAACAATCACAGCCCCACTTTGATCTCGTTGTCTAAAAGGTTTTGAAAATGATGAGATATGATACAGATTTTCAATTGTATATATGTGTACTGTAGTTCTTCCTCTTTAGTCGGCGGTACTCGATGCCTGGTTCCTCTTCTGTTTTCCGTTAGCTCTTGTAATATTGTTTTTGTTCCCTTCCTTTACTAAGCTCTTCTCTCTTCCTCTCTTGATCTCACTCTAATTCCTCTTTAATTCATGCTACTCTATGCCTGTTTCCTCTTTTGTTTTCATCCCCCCCTCTGCACTTCATCCTGCCTCTCTTCTTCTGTCTCTCCCTTTGACTGCCCTGCTGTACTGGGTGAGGTCGTCCCTCCAAAGGAGCTGAAGTCATCCTTTTCTTATTGCCAAGACATAAACAATGCAACCCCTCCTTCTCTATCTGTCTCCCTCCCGCCCTCTTTTGCCCTCTCCCTCCCTCCCTCCCTTTCTCTGTTCTTCTCTTGTTCCAGCTAGTGCAGTCTGGGTGTGGTGGCTGTGCTCGGGGATGCCGTAGACACATGGCTGCTGAGAGCAATGGTCCATATTTTATGTCCGTCTCTCTGGTCTTTAAAAGATTCAGGGAAAAAAAGCTGCTGTATCGTTTGATGTAAGACCAGGAGATGCGTTGTCAGCATGAACACATGGCAAAGCCTGAATAATAAACCTCTGGGATTAGTACCCCTCCCTAAGACAGACCAAGTGAAGCAGTCAGGCACTACATTGACTTCAGTGTAATAAAGATTTTGTTATTCCAGAGGAACAGGATGCAAAACGTTAGAGGTTGTTGAAACATGCCAATATTTGCACTCTGTCAGGTGGATGTTATGTTTTGACCCCGCTTCTTTTCTAGTGACTCCAGCTGACAGACTGGACCGCACGATCACTGTGTTTTTCTCATCTCATTCTTTCTGCATTGTTCAGTCCCAGTCCGCCCACCGGAGACGGCAAATCGGGTTCCAGCACTTTACCGCCAATCAAATCAAAGACCAACTTCATTGAAGCCGACAAGTACTTCTTGCCGTTTGAGCTGGCATGTCAGTCCAAATGTCCCCGCATCGTCATCACCTCGCTCGACTGTTTACAGGTCAGTGGCAGGACTCCTTGGACTGCAGATCTCTCAATGGTTCCTCTCAGATCGCATGGCTGCCTAAACCAAGTCCTGTTCAGAGACCGCAAAACGAATGTGGACAGAAAAAGCCCATTAAGTCACATCGCGTGCGTGCTTGCTTCCTTGTAGAAGCTGATAGCGTACGGCCACCTGACGGGCAGCGCCCCGGACAACACGGCCCCGGGCAAGAAGCTCATCGACCGGATCATCGAGACCATCTGTGCCTGTTTCCAAGGGCCGCAGACGGATGAGGGCGTGCAACTGCAGATCATTAAGGTGTGCTGCTGTCCTCATCTGCCCAGACATCACAGGTCACTTGAGGACGCTTTAATTCAGAGCCACAGAAATAATTCAGAAAAGCAGATCCCTGTATATTTGTATCACTTTGATATAATGACAGTTTTATTGATGTCTCATTACGTTCATTCACAGCAGTATGAGTAGCTGCTTTTGAATCAATACGTCGTTTTGAAAAGACTAATTTAGTTGGTGTGTAATTATGTTATGAATGTGATAATTTAATCGGCGATATTTGGAGAGCCTTAACTAGGCAATTAAAGTGTGAAGTGGCGAATGTAGTACGTTGTAGACACTGTACCCATTCTCCACACCAAGTAAAGACTATTTGCAGTATTTATAGTATTTTTTTAAATATATGGATGTCTGTTAATGATTCACACTTGCAGTGTTAACCAGGTCCTGAGCAGGTAAACCTTTAGCTAGATTTGTGAACATAACACTGACATGTTCTGCTGTACAAACAGTACCTTTTTGCTATTTCTTTTCTAACCTGGCATGAGTTGACCAATCACAGGCCTCTGCACCGACTTAATGTCAAATCTAGTAATTCCTTGTTCAACACTTAATCTGTAGGTCTTTCACCTCAACTTCTGTCTTCCTTCTGTCCTCCAGGCTCTGTTGACAGCGGTGACTTCCCAGCACATAGAGATCCACGAGGGCACTGTGCTGCAGGCCGTCCGCACGTGTTACAACATCTACCTGGCCAGCAAGAACCTCATCAACCAGACCACGGCCAAGGCCACGCTCACACAGATGCTCAACGTCATCTTCGCGCGCATGGAGAATCAAGCAGTATGTCCGACCGTCTGAAAAGATCCACTTATAACTCGTAATCCTGTTTCTGTAGAAAGACACACACAAGTGAGCGAATGGGCAACTCCTCCCTTGAGCCATTGTTTGACTAACAAAAGCCAAATAGTGTTGGATAAAACACATTTGATTAAAATAAAAAAATAAAAAATCTAGTTGCAGTTTAAAGATGCTGCAACAAATTAAAAGTGTGTACAACTGGCATGGGGTCATTTCGGATTATGATTACATGATATCGGCTAATATAATGAAAGACATTATATTCTGTGGGAAAGCTTTCTGCTTGATGGTTTACTCAAACCACCGTTTCCTGATTTTCTTTTAAGTCTACTGTTTGCTTTGTGTCCAGAGGGACGTCTGTAGGTGTGACCGTCAAAAACAAAAGCTTGCTCTAATGTCATCTTTTTCTTTTTGAATGACACTTTTCCCCTCCTCACCTGCCTCCCACCCCTCCTTTTGGACACATAGCTTACAAATCACAAGCTATCTTGGTCTCTGGCCTCCAGAAAGCGTGACCGCCAGGTAAAGCGTGCAGGACTGCCGTGACTTGCTTGATCAGAACTCTCAAACTCTTCTCTGTGTATCTGTGTTTGCGCTTTTCCCCCTCATCCATCCATCCATGCACTCATTCGTTCTCTTCCTTTGCTCCTACACCGAACAGGAGCAGGTATGCTGTGTACTTCTTCCACCATATGCTTGCTGTGGCTTTTTTGTGGACAAATCATCACGCTTTTCCTGCACCAATTTACATTTCAGCTCACACTCGCACCTGAGCGTGGTAAACGTTTTATCGCAGGTCGGCTACGCCCGTCTCATTCCTGACAGCTTTTTTTGTTTAGTGTTGTTTCCCCCAAAAGCCTAATACAGTTCTTCTAGAACAATGAGCGACGGGTGTTGAGTCAAAGGCAGACGGAGAGATATAAAGAAGCAGTCAGGGGGCAGAGATGGAGAAACAAGGCCGACTCTGAGGCCTGTTATTGTGTTGTCACTGCCTGTGTAGTGTTGTGCTGCTGCACAGGGAGATCCACTCTCTGTGTTTGTGTGTAGATGTATCCTCATGACTGCAGCTCAGTATGGTATGATCACACACACACACACACACAGTGTTTGTCTGGCTCACTCTCGCACAGCCTTCACTATCCGACTGAGGTGGCATTTAAATAATGAGCTTAGTTTGTTTGCGCTGCGTCGCCTGTCCCCTCCAGCTTAGGTGTGTTGTCTGGCCTTGTTACCGTTCCTCATTTTCAATACTAAGTGTTTCATTTAGAATGTGTGTCGTTGAATTGAGTTGCTTACGTTTAGATGTGACAATAGCAGCAGTCTCATTAAATTAGCATTGAACAGCTTCCGGAAGTGTGGTTTTGTGTGTAAAGTAGTTGTGAAATGCATAACATTCTGGACGAGGCAGATTGTATAATTGTGGCTAGAAAGAGTGATGCAAGAGTGCCGACACCCCCAGTGTCTCTGCACTGATTTATACTGTTAATTACAGTTATTAATTTAAAAACTAGTCTGCTGCAAATGGAAGGATCTCCATCTATCACCCCTGTTTTGTCAATGTGTCACACTGTTTATATTTCCATCTGTAACCCATATATCTCTGAGGTTACTGTGCATTTTTCATTCGAGTCACTCAAGTCATTTGTTTTTGTTTTTACATTTATGCCCAACAATTCTTCAAAGGCACTCGGATTGAAAATGCACCATGGGCTGTTTTTGATTTAGCTTGGCTGAGAGAACTTCCACTGCTTGTACTTGTTTGCTCTCTTCTCTTTTTTTTTTTTGTAACTTGTATCGGTGTTTAACTGTGCACATAAGTACTTCTTCCCAAACCCAAAGATACCAAACTCTACCTCTGCCATGACACAATCTATTATCTGAAATAACACAGTATTCACCCGCGTCACATACTCTTGCCACAACCGTGTGCAAATGTCTTGTGACCCACTTTCAGCTCATGACCTACCCAGCTAAAGCATAGCAACACTTTCCAGTACTTATCAGAAGCAGTGATACATGTCAGGCGTGACGCATCGGCCAGGACATGGCTGTATGAGCCATTTCCACCCCAAACACCTTCTGCCACCAGCCGACTGAAGTAGCCCCAGTTCACACCAGCCAGCATGAATCGATTCCACAAAGTTTGTCTCATCGCTGTTTTTAGTAGCATGTCCTACTTCTTCTCAGTGAGTGCGCTTTCATATACATTTCCAAGAACACGCGTCTGATGTATGCTTACACACTGTAGATGTTAGAAAAGAATATGAGAAGTGTTGTCTTTGCATCTGGAAGCTTTGGGTCCAGTGAGCCCTCAAGGAATCCAAACTTGTAATGGCTGTTTTGAGTTTGTTTACATATTCTTAACCTGTCTTCTTCTGTGCGTGTGTGTGTCTCTGTATGTGTGTGTGTGTTGCATGTGCCTATTCTATGAATGCTGTTGATCTTTGTGTGTATCGTCTGTGTTTGTGTGTTTTGTCTCTTTTATTATTTTGTGTGTGTGTGTGTGTGTGTGTGTGTGTGTGTGTGTGTGTGTGTGTGTGTGTGTGTGTGTGTGTGTGTGTGTGTGTGTGTGTGTGTGTGTGTGTGTGTGTGTGTGTGTGTGTGTGTGTGTGTGTGTGTGTGTGTGTGTGTGTGTGTGTGTGTGTGTGTGTGTGTGTGTGTGTGTGTGTGTGTGTGTGTGTGTGTGTGTGTGTGTGTGTGTGTGTGTGTGTTGGCCCGCCCCTCACAGCTACAGGAAGCAAAGCAGCTGGAGAGAGAGCGGCACCGGCAGCACTCCCCGGTTACCCCGCACCCCGAGCCAGACTCCCCCCAGCTCCAGGCTCACATCCACCCGCCGGCCAAGGGTCTGTCCCAGGAGACCAACGGGGCCGTCACCCCTCCAACCCCGAGCATCACCATCCCATCCACCCCGTCCACCCCCTCGACACCCGCCCCGGAGGGCAGATCTGTGTCTGGGGAGCAGGAGGAGCAGGGGCCCGCCTACGAGAGCCCAGATCCAGAAAATGGTTCAGATTTCTGCGTGGCGGAAAATGAACAGACTGAGGCAGATCAAGCCACAGCAGCAGAACAGAGTAAGACAGGGAATTGTTTTATTGTCCTTTAAACTGGATCAGGATTTTCCTTGATTTATTTTTCTCCTTTTTTTATCTACCATGACAGACAATCACAGTATAATTGGAGTTGACCCTCCACATGTTACAGTGTGTTATTCCCCAATATAAGGTTTTAACAAGTAAAGAAATGTAAATATTCAAAAGACACAAACTCCTTACGCTATATACTTTAAATTAATTAGCGCTTCTTACAAAGAGCAGACGCAGCCAGAGAATGTTTATTAAACTTTTCATATCTCCTGAGCTTTACCTACATCCTGGGGTGGTTGTGTTTGGTGATAAAAAACCTCTTGTTACACCGAACAACCTGAATGTGCTCGATGAAAGCCTCACTGTTGACATTCTGTGCAATTTCATTAAAAGAAAAGAGAGCCTCCAGAACCCGTGTTTACTTTTGCCAACATTTGATGCCACATTCAGAGCTACAATGGCCCATTCATTCACTGGGAGAACTGGTGTAGAATATGAAGAGCAAGGATTAAAAATAGGCTGTCAATGACATTGTAGCTTCATGGATGCCGGCCCAGAATGCACTATGCTTATAGCGGAACGGATGACTTGATCGCACTCTGTGCCTTTTACTCAACAAAGAGGCTGTTTTTTGTGTTTGTGTGTGTTTAGATGCAGTAACCCAGCAGCATCCAGAGGCAGTGGAGGAGGATGAGGAAGAGACGACGCCAAACTATGAAGAAAAAGCCGAGGAAATCGTGCAGAGTATATTGCAGGAGGTGGTCAATACTGTTGCAGGAGGTGAGATGTTTTCTGTATGCGGTAATAAATATTTATAAAATATGAAAATGTTACTCAGTGTGCTAAACAGTTTTTATTTATAAGCACGTTGGGGTTACTCATGTTGTAGAAGTCACTCAACTATTTCTGATGGAAATACTCGCGGACAAAAGAAGAGATTATTCGTGCAACCCACCGAAGTGTATCCGTCAAGTGGGTGTATTTGTCATGGTGCATTAGCAGCAGCTCAATGAACAGCCACAACTGCCCCCTCAGCTCTTTGTTCAGGGAGCTCCTGCGAGCCTCTTTCAGCGTGCTCACCCTTTGTTTGCTAGAGAATACAGGTTATGGGAATTTGCACTTCACCATTAAATACCTGTGCAAATTTGGATAGTATTTTCATGCAAAACTGACCCTTGCAAGTGTATCCAGCAGAATGCTCTTTGGAGGCAAATGGATTACTCAAGGTGACGCCTCAGGTGACAAGTGGACGGTGCTTCCAGGCTTGTGCCCCTCTTTGATAGATAACACGCCCCTCTGTGGGTACAGAATGTGTCTGAAGGGAGATGCAAAACTCTCTCAAGCCGGCCTTCTGCTGAGAAATAATTTACTGGGAAGCTACACTATAAGTTTTGGTCATGTCAAGCTCCCTGAAGTTCCCATAGATGCTGACAAAAAGAAGGCAAAGCACTCTGTCTTTGTGTGCAAAAGTTAAAAGAAGCAAAAAAAGAAAAAGCCCCTTTTTAATTCATACCCACAAAAGAATAATGCTTTGGCTTTCTTTTTTTTAAATACACTTTTAACCTTGAGCTACAATTTGACAAACAGGCTTTAATGGTCGGGAGGAACTTAGGGCAGAAATGCACTCTCGTATCCTGAAGGTTCTCTCAGATGCCGTTTATGAATGAGCTGTTGTCATTTTCTCCTCTCGACCAGAACAACATGACTAACCCCAGATTTGGGTCTGAGAGTTCAATGCCGCCTCGTGGGTTATGAAACGTGCCGTCCTGATTCCTGCTGCAGGATGTTTCCAGGTATTCAGGATAGAGATCAATGTGTCTAACTCCTCCCTGCTCTGTCCTCGCCACAGGACACTGCTTGGACCCCACCAACCTCTGCTCTGACACCAAGGAGTCTGTCGGCGAGGGCGAGCCGGCGGAGTCGGACCCGGCTGAAGCGGTGACGGAGGGCACCCAGAGCTCCCTGGAGGACGAGGGCACCCTGGGTAGCGACAGCGAGCACGTCCACGCCAACGGCATCCCGGGCACGCCTATTTCTGCCAGCTTCACGCCCTCGCTGCCTGATGACAGACTGTCTCTCTCCTCCAATGACACTCAGGTGAAGGACGGAGTTATTACATTATGAGTTGAAGCCAAACGAGAATCTACTGTTTAAAGTCCAAATTACACAGCAGATCCCTTATGAAACTATTTTGTTTATGATGGAACATTGTGTCCCTGCTGAATAGCTGTACTGGCGGAGAGTGAAAGGAGATTAAACTTCTTGATTTTAATCAACAGACAAAATAATGAAAAGGACACTTGCACTGTGAGGACCACTAAATCCGGTTTCTTTTATCATGCCGAGTATATTTCCTGTGATGTCTGACGTATTCGCCCTTCTTTTCAGCTGTATAAGAAGTCTCCTATCATGATTGATAGCACTCCTCAGTAATCAACGTTAAACAAATCTACTAGACCTGCAGGCTTTTATTTAAACACGTGATGTTTAGTAGGCTGAGATTCGGCTGAGACTCACGGCACTGATTTGACTGTCTTTGTTTCTCTGCAGGAGTCTGGAGCAGCGCCGGGACAGCCGCCAGGTGCAAAATTCTCCCACATCCTCCAGAAAGATGCCTTTCTTGTCTTTCGCTCACTCTGCAAGCTGTCAATGAAACCGCTGTCAGATGGACCACCTGATCCCAAGTAAGAACTCATTACATGTAGTGTGCAACAATAGGTATACAGTATTACTTGCTTATTTTTATTTTTATTTCAGCCAAATTAAATAATCTTTCTGTATAAAAAGTGAGAAATGGAATGGAGAAATTATAATACGAAGGTAAAGAAGCAGGCTGTAGTCACAAAGTTTTTGCTCCTCAATAAACCAATAGTTTGTCATGTTCTTCTCACTATAAACGTTGAGATTAGTATTACGTTCGACAGTTGGTCGAGCCCTTGTGGACCACACCCTGTAAACCCTTAGTTCTTGTTCAGTGTTGGGTATTAATATATATTTATAAGCCGTGAGTCATGATTTAAGATGCTCCAGTGATTATTGTAGTGTTTTGATGAATAGTGAAGGAGACAAAGAGGCATCGCTCAGATTTTTCTCAATCACTACCTGGTTTCATTGATCCCCTCTTGAACGGTTTCCCAATATTACTTCTGACCCCGGCTCTGGTTTGCCAAAATAGAGGCATCCGATTGGCTCGTCCTGATAGCGGTACCTTATTGAAAACAGGATTTCCTGCATCTGGTTTCTGTGGATAACTCAATTCACAATGGTGTGTGTGTGTGTGTGTGTGTGTGTGTGTGTGTGTGTGTGTGTGTGTGTGTGTGTGTGTGTGTGTGTGTGTGTGTGTGTGTGTGTGTGTGTGTGTGTGTGTGTGTGTGTGTGTGTGTGTGTGTGTGTGTGTGTGTGTGTGTGTGTGTGTGTGTGTGTGTGTGTGTGTGTGTGTGTGTGTGTGTGTGTGTGTGATGAAGGCCACGTCAATTTCCTCAGCTCTGATGTGCCGTGTCCTTGCCAGACAGAAACCTTTTCCTCATCCAACAAGACTGACGTTTCACTCTCTGCTTCACACGAACACACACAAACTGCTCATATGCTAGACATGTTTGCATTTTTGTAATTACCTGAGCTATCAGAAGGTACTTTGTATCTTCATGTTGGATCTGAGGGCACACAGCTGGTCTATAAATGGATTATTATTATGTGCCTGTGGTGATTTATAGGACATGTGTCTTCAGTATATTTGTTCAGGTGCTCAAATCCAAAGTTACACATGCATTGAATATGGATACATCCTCTTGAAAAGGACCACATCAGACTTGTGGTTCAAAGAATACTTTCAAAATGAAATGAGATTAATTGGGCCACGTTAACATGTCCGTCTCTATAATACCCCACAAGAAGCTAGTTTGAGTGAACCTCCCGTTGAATTATGGGTAATGTAGTCGTTTGTTCAATTCGTTGGATCTGTGCATCCTATTACCATTACTTCATTTATAAATGTAAATTATAAACATGTGGTGCTTCACTTTTAACCATTTCTCCTAAAATCAGGACATATAACTAATATGTTTTCTCTTTTAATTTACCAAAAGAATGCATCTGTGTGCTTTTAGAAGTGCCCCCTCAGAGGAAAAAAAAGTCCATATTTTTGGGCACTTGCAGAAGCAATAGACACATTTTTGTTGTGCCACATAAATCCTACTTTGTCTGCTTGCCAGAGATGGAAGACATTGCAGAAGCAGCCAATCTCTGCATATAAAGTAGCTGAAAGTATGTTTTTTGAGCTCCGTTTTTTTCTGTCCTGCTGCTGCAGAAAAACAGTTCAGACGAGCTGAGGCTCTGCACGCAGAGGAGCTTTGATTTAGTTGCCCTGGCATTTCTTTGATGGCTGTTGAAGATTCCAACTCTGAGATAGAGAAATAAAGTGTGATGTGGTCTCAGTGTGCATTACGCTGCTGTTCCTTTGAGTTGTAACTTTTCTTGAAGGACAGATAATTTGCCTGCCAGTACTTCGTTTAAGTGAGGCTCCGTTTGTTTTTCTTGCTGAATGTATTCTGTGTCTGAAACGTTTATACTCATCATGCTCATGATTGGACAATGTGTTCTCAAAGCCTTGAGCAGATCCTTCGAGTTTTATGCAGGTTCATCACCAAAGGGAAACTATGTTTTCGTTTAAAACAAAAACGAGATCCGCTCCCGGGGGTGTTTCTTCGAGTTTGCTTTGTTACAGAGAATAATTCTAGTAGTCTTTAATATTAAAAGGCAGTGCTTGATGCTTAAAATCAGAGTACACAATGCAGTGTAAGAGCTGAAGTTACGGACATGGACCTGCATTTTATGCACAAAAATACACACATTAATTCTTAAAATCTCACTGCGCTTTGATTTAATCAATATATTATGATGTCCTTCCTTATGGAAATATTCACACTGGCCTCATGTTAATACCATTGCTGTCTGATATGCATATTCTCCTGTGGGACAAATAGTCCCAATCATTTTACACACAAAGCTGTCTGATCAGCTGTTTTTACATTCATGTTTTTACATTCCCCCTCCTCCCCCTCCCCCCACCGCCTCAGGTCCCACGAGCTGCGATCGAAGGTCTTGTCCCTCCAGCTGCTCTTGTCCATCCTGCAGAACGCCGGGCCCATCTTCAAGACCAACGAGATGTTCATCAACGCCATCAAGCAGTACCTGTGCGTGGCCCTGTCCAAGAACGGCGTCTCCTCCGTGCCGGAGGTCTTTGAACTCTCGCTCTCCATCTTCCTCACTCTGCTCTCCCACTTCAAGACGCACCTCAAGATGCAAATCGAGGTAACATATTCACAAACGTGTCTTGTGTTCATTAAGAAGAATAACGCTTTTTGTTGACAGTTTCTCCGACAAGTGTAAAGGTAATGACAGATATGGGAAGCAATTTCCCTGCTCGCAGCCTGAGTAGACCTTAATGCGACGACGATGAGACACTGAGTTTTTCAGGTTTTTCAGGCTTAACACCGGAGCTTTTGTGCTCTTCTAACCTACTACAGACTGAAACTCTGCACTGTCTGCAGCTATTTCACAGTAATCCGATGTCTTCAACTGAAAGCTTTTAACGTGATGCAACAAAGGCCGTCCACACTACCAAAACGTCCCACTGGCTTTCTGACAGCTGTTACCTGCCGCTGCCATTCTTCACAGTGTGCTCTCCGTGTGTTCCCCAGCTATATTTTGATTCACATATGCAGGAAAAACCTGATGACCCAGTTGGCTTATTACAGTCACTGTATTTATACATCCACCCACCACTTCTTGATGGGATGCATACGTTTCACACCTTTTCTGGCAGCTGACAGTCCTTCTGGGAAATGAAGGACTTAAGTGCAAACATATTCAACTGTTTTTTTATCTTTTCAGAGTCTTGCCCTGTTTAAGAACACCACATACACAACATTACGATACTATGAGTCTGACTCCAATGATGTATGGAATATGTGGTTTATCACAGAGGCCTGTAACATTCTTGCACCTCAGTGCAATTGAGAGTTGCACTCTGACCTCCTTCCTGCTGCCCACAGTTTATTGTTCTGTTTGAGTTTCTCACAATGCCCACCTGCTATATTGGCTTTGTCTACTGCAGTGGGTTGTGTGGACTCCCACAGAATATTGTGTGTTATGTTGGCTGTGCATTGATTTGTTTTTGCCTCTTCGAACTCTGTCCGCAGGTGTTCTTCAAGGAGATTTTCCTGTACATTCTCGAGACGTCCACAAGCTCCTACGACCACAAGTGGATGGTTATACAAACCCTCACAAGAATATGTGCAGGTTTGTGTTTTATTCTGTTTTTAACATTGATTGTTTTAATGAGGTAATAATGGCAAGACGCTTCTAGTACACATAAAGCTTATGTTAAGAAATATACAAAATATGTGCAAGATAAATATGTTCATTTTTTTTTTTTAAGCTTCAATATCACAAAAAAGTAATCAAACTGAAATAGACAACCATTTTTTGTGGACTGCCTAGATCAGAAAACAAGCCATTCAGATTTGACTTCTTATGTCACATTTAGGCTCATTAGATTAACCCCCCAACCCCACCCCACCCCCCATCTGAGTCTGAACCTGAAAATGAGCATGATATGTCCCTTTTAATTTATTGATTATAACCTTAAAATGCTTACTTGAATCCAGACTCCATAAAAGTTGTGTACACAGTCTTAATATTCTCACTGATAAACTCCATCTGCCTCTCTCAGATGCCCAGAGTGTGGTGGACATCTACGTGAACTATGACTGTGACTTAAATGCTGCTAACATATTTGAGCGGTTGGTCAATGACCTCTCAAAAATAGCGCAAGGTCGTGGAGGCCATGAGCTTGGCACAACTACCCTACAGGTGCTATTTTCTTTTCTCTCACCTTCTTTTAAAATGTTTTTGCTTCATTTGTTATCACTTCTATAAAGGTTCAATATGTATTTTACAGTTGTTTATAATACTGTAATATATTTGTGTTTCCTATTCTAGGAGCTGACCCTAAGAAAGAAAGGCCTTGAATGTCTAGTGTCCATCCTGAAGTGTATGGTCGAGTGGAGTAAAGACCAATACGTCAACCCCAACTCCCAGACCAGCCTTGGTAAGAGATGCTGAACATCAATGTAATTTATGAAGGCAGCTGTCGAACCCAATTCTGTTCATTCTGATTCTACACACGGATTACTATTACCATTATGAATAGGTGGCAGAATTCATGTTCGTATTTTAGTCTAGGTCAGAATAAGAGAATTAAACACACATCTGTATTATTACTGCTGAACTATCAATCCATCACTGATATTGAACAATTAATTTAACTCCAAGGGGGCGTGTTTAGTCATTCTTGACTAGGGTTTATATCACTTTGTTCCATGTTATTTTATCAAGACGTGATCAGAAATGGTTTGAATTTGCGTGCACAGCTTAAACACCGATGCTACACGCTGGAATCGTTTCTGTGCCTGCAAAATTAAGCTTTTGTTGGCTTTGTCCATGAAAACCCAGACTGTTGTTATTCCTCAATGGTCTGCGGAGAATTGAACGGCCAAGGTTAAAGCTGAACCTTCCCCTGAGCAGCTCTTTTTTTTGGCAGCAGTTCATCAAAGAGGTTAACTGGGGTTAGCGATAAAGCTCACATCCATCAGCTCGCCTGCAATCAGTTGCAGGATTGACAGTTGGCATTCATCGGGGAAGCTATTGCTCTGAGGAGGAAAGCGAGCATTCATCAGCTCTGCTCCAGCCAGAGGAGGCCGTGAGATAATGCCCACAGGCCATCGCAGACTGGCTAATCCAGAAGCTTTAGTGGAGAACAGAGCGGTACCTGAAGACAAGCCCGTCTCAGAGTATATCCTGAGTGTGAGACTGGCCTCTGGGTCTTCTGCTCACCGGAGGGTTTCTGTTGATTTCTACAGAAAGAGCTCAAACCGAGGTGCAAGTGCAATTTTGTGATAGAGCTGGAAAAGATATCCCACACGCCCCTGGACCTATCCACGGGGTAGCAACGGGCTAAGCTGTCATGCTAAACACCAGATTTGTGATCACTCGCAGTGTGTTTCAGCAAAACCTTTTGTCATTCGTGATCAACTGTAACACGAGCTCATGGGTCATAATTTAAATGTTTTTATGTTGAATTCACCCCGCTGGCTGTTGAGGATTTCAGGCGAAGATTGCTCAAATAATGGAACTGCAATATTATTTGTGATTACAATCCACTGAATTGTGTGATGCCATCCAGCACTATGTGTGACTCTTTCAATCGCCCCTTGTTGTGTCACTTTCTCCCTCTTTTGTATGTCTTCAAAGCGAGAGCAGGTAATGGCAGAAGAGTACAGAGTTTATATCTAGAACGTGTTGCTGTGATAGGAATCGTTTTAAACCCGCTGTGTCTGTAGCTTGAGATGATTTTTGTTGGTTGTTGTTGTTGTTTGTTGGGTTTCCTGTTACCCGCTGACACCAAATAGATTTTAACCAGAACCATGTCCGTATTAATTAATTAAATGAATGGTAGAAACACTTGTTCTGAACTCCATGGGTGAAAATGTTGCTCGATAATCTGAGGAATATGTTATGAAGTCTTTCCTCAGTTAATGTTCCCCTCCTCTCTGTATTCCTTCACCTTTTTCACTCCACGCTGTCAGCCTAGGAAAGTGGAGCGCACTTCCAGCTCACGTTACTGTGACACCGTCCTGAATGTTTTAAAGAGTTTCCGAGCGGTAATCGGATTCCTGGCCCTGACACTGGGTTACAGGCTGGACCCGCTCCAGCAGCAGCGAGTCTCGTTTCTTGCTGGCTAAAAAAAATACAACACACTTCACGTGGCCTCTGAATTCTGGCTGATTCCTCGTTGACTGACTGGAGCTTTTCAGATAACCCACCTTTTATCAAATCCTCCCCTCATACCCTGCCTTGCACTTGCTCTGTGTGAATAAGTGTGTTTTGTGGAGTGGGTTCGGCTGTGTCGTGGGTGCATGTGAGTAACACCAGTGTTCATAACCTCCCCGACAACAACAAGCACCTAGAAGGCCTCAGGGTCACAGTTTCCCCTTTCAATTCCTGAAGTCTGTCCTTAGTACTAGCATTAGGTTAGCACATCTTTTTTCAGAGGGGTTGCCTCTTACAGTAACAATATAAATACTTGGTTTATTTCCACTCCTCTCTCATCCCTTCTAGGTTATCTTATCTCATGTGTTTTTGCTCTTCAGGCCAAGAGAAACCATCGGAACAGGAGAGCACAGAGACCAAGGCCCCGGAGACCATAAACCGCTATGGGAGCATTAACTCTCTGGACTCCACGGCCTCATCTGGCATCGGCAGCTACAGCACCCAGATGTCAGGTACTGACAACCCCGAGCAGTTTGAGGTCCTCAAACAGCAAAAGGAGATCATCGAGCAAGGCATTGACCTGTAAGTTCAACTACACACTAGATGTTTTCATTTGATCCTGTTGTTTCTGTGGTTCTGCACTGGCTCCAATACGCTGTTTGTCTTTGGATTCTTCACAGGTTCAACAAGAAACCAAAGAGAGGAATCCAGTACCTTCAAGAGCAAGGCATGCTGGGTACCACCCCAGAGGATCTTGCTCAGTTCTTGCACCAGGAAGAGAGGCTCGATTCGGTAAGTTACCCCGAATCCAAGTGCAGACCACAATACTTGCTAAACCATAAACATAAGGATGCATGATTCTAATTACAACTTATCTCTGCCTGGTGTACTTGTTATAAAATGATTCCATATTCTTGGAAAAATCCAAGATTTGATCAAATGATCACAATAATCAACAAGACACCGTGCAGATGTTTGAGGTGCAGATGTTTCATTCTACCCCAAAAAACATGTGTTGCAATTATCAAAGAGAAGACTGATGTAAAACCGATGGGGGGCGACAACTGGTTTTGATTTTTAACATGACATTCAAATTATGTTAAAATCATTACAGGCGTAGCTGCATTGTTGTTGTTGAGTTACTGTTACTGAATTGATTTCAGTATTCAAGTGAAACATCCTTCGTGTGAATGTTATGTCCAGCCTCCACCTTTGTGCCGATTTTGAAGGCTTTTCTCTCGGATCTAAGAAATCTGTCTGCGACAGGTAAATGGTGGCAAAAGTCTTGGAGCCTGTACTTGCCCTAGTTCACACTATTCAGCTAATTTAACACCAGCATATTTGTTGGGTTTGTTTGGGGAGGCCTTTTCAAGAAAATAAGCATCCACCAGCTGAAGTGGCAGCAAAATGCTTGGCAAATAAACAAAAGGCCAGTTGAGCTCAACAAGCTCTACTTGTCCCTCAGCCAGCCAAACCACACAGAAGCAGAGCAATAATCTAGAGCCGGTCTACCAGCAGCGTAAATGTTAACTCTAATGAGGAGCACACTGGCTTTGATTGGACGGCCTCGAGGGTGTCAGTGTGCAGCAATAATCAGCATTAAAGAGCGTTCATAACATCTGGTCAGAAACAAGGGCCCTTAGATGCAGCGGTACCACAGCAGTGGCAAACCGAGTGGATAACCATGAACGCTAACAAGTATTTATCTAATCCACACTGACTGGAGTGGCCTGCTGTCGAAGCAGCTTCTTACGTGGGGAAACGGCAGACAAATACGTTTCTGACATCAGTTTTCTTTTTCCGCCTTTTCCTCTTATAATGAGAGAAATGTATTTGATGAGCAATTCTAGTTCAGACGTTCCCGGAGGGCGGTTCAAACCTCACAGCACAGGCTTTTATGAGGTTCTGATATTTATGTTAGATTGCAGGATGTTACAATAAGACTGACCTCTTCACTTTTGCTCTCCTAGACTCAAGTGGGAGAGTTCCTTGGAGATAATGACCGTTTCAATAAAGAGGTGATGTACGCCTACGTGGACCAAATGGACTTCCAAGGCAAAGACTTTGTTTCTGCGCTGAGGACGTTCCTGGAGGGATTTCGGCTCCCCGGAGAGGCCCAGAAGATCGACCGGCTCATGGAGAAATTTGCAGCAAGATATCTTGAATGCAATCAGGGGTGGGTTTACATCTCTGGCCGGAAAATCCCGACTGGGAATAGCTGAATTTGAGTTCACGATCCCCCATTCAAGGTGCTGCTATTAATATGCATTGTGTCTGTTCCCTGCCCTCTTCCCGTCAATTCTCCAGACAAACCCTCTTTGCCAGTGCTGACACGGCATACGTCCTTGCCTACTCGATCATTATGTTGACAACAGACCTTCACAGTCCACAGGTAAGCACTCTACCTCAGTGAGGGGGCGGCCTCAGGGAATGTCTCTTGACTGCCGTCGTTCCCTCAGTTTTCAGTGCAACATAAATCACCAGGATTGCATGAGCGGCTCTTGATCCGTATCCTTGTTCTCGTCTACAAAGGTGAAGAATAAAATGACAAAAGAGCAATACATCAAGATGAACCGCGGCATCAACGACAGCAAAGATCTACCCGAGGAGTATCTGTCGGCCATTTACGACGAGATTGCTGGAAAAAAGATTGCCATGAAGGAGACGAAAGAGCTCACCATGAAATCCAACAAGCAGAGTGAGTCTCGCAGCTTTGGGGTGTCTCAAAGATGTAATAAATTCTACGAGCCGTTTACCTATGTCTTTGTTGCCGTGATGGTTTTAAATGAGACGCAAGGACAAATACATTAAATAAACCATTCAGTGGAAGAGTTGAGGGCAATGCTGGAACTTTTTTATTAACTTGCAACTTAAAATTCTAATCGGCATGAAGAGGCCTATTGTTGCCTTTGTCTCTTGATAGTTCAGCCTCCTAGCCCGTTGGAGGGAAAGCTGCAGTGTTTGCCTTGCTGAAAATGTTGGGTGTCTGTGGAAAGCTGCGTGTGCGTGTGTGTGTGACTGTGTGTATGTGTGTGTTCTTGCTCAGGTGTGGCCAGCGAGAAGCAGAGGCGTCTGCTGTACAACGTGGAGATGGAGCAAATGGCCAAGACGGCCAAGGCCCTGATGGAGGCCGTCAGCCACGTCCAAGCACCCTTCACCAGCGCCACACATCTGGAGCACGTCAGGCCCATGTTCAAGGTAGCAGACATAAACACACACACACACACACACACCTATGAGGCTGACGCACAGTTTCACACACAAATTGTAACCCTCACACCTCTGTTGTTCCTTAGCTGGCGTGGACTCCCTTCCTGGCAGCCTTCAGCGTGGGTCTCCAGGACTGCGATGACACGGAGGTGGCCTCTCTGTGTCTGGAGGGCATCCGCTGTGCCATCAGGATAGCATGCATCTTCTGCATACAGGTACTGCGGTCTTAACTGGAGGATTACTGATTATTTCCTCTGCTGCAGTGTTCTGACACAGTGCCTTCTCCCTTCGTCTCAGTTGGAGAGGGATGCCTATGTGCAGGCCTTGGCGAGGTTCACCCTGCTGACGGCCAGCTCTGGCATCTCAGAAATGAAGCAGAAGAACATTGACACCATCAAGACCCTCATCACTGTGGCCCATACTGATGGCAACTACCTGGGCAACTCTTGGCATGAGGTTTGCTCCTCTTGTCTCACCGTTACTCGCTTTATTTCCTCATAAAGTCTTAAAACTATCTCACCATATATTTTTCCTCATACCTTCCTTTCCCAATTCAAGCAGTAAGCCACAATAGGCCTTAATCTTAAGGATACAATGCCTATGCATTTTTCTTAAGAACAGAAAGTTGTTGCTAAGCACAACATGATTAAAATAACGTGGCCGCTTGTGACCTTGTATTAAAAACAAAATTAAGTAAACATATTGGAAATGTATTTTATTCTAGTTAACATTTGTTACTCAAGCAGGAGAGATTTTTAAATTACAGCTATATAAAAGAGTCTGATGCATCAATATAATGCATTTGATAAAGTAGATGCTGAACCTCCCAAAATGACTGATTTGAATCTGAATGATAATGTTAGTGCATCGATTTCTCATGTAATAGTGATGCAGTAATAGCTGTTTGTTTGTTGGGTTTTGGGGTATTTTACAGCAACGTGTTTGAGATTGTCATTGGATCTTTCCTGACATCTCAATTTTCCCTTTTCAGATCATGAAGTGCATCAGTCAGCTGGAGCTGGCTCAGCTGATCGGTACCGGAGTGAAGGCCCGCTACATCTCAGGGACGGTGCGGGGCAAAGAGGGCTTCATTACAAGTACGAAGGAGCAGAGCAACGACGAGTACCTGGGTCTAGGTCAGCACCAACTCATACTTACATATTGAAGAGCAAGTCCAGTGTCAAAGCCTTGACCTGTTGGGTTTTTTTCCCCAGTGGAGCTGAAGTGTTAGTAAATCTGTGATTGTTGACAGTAAAACAAGCTTTGTGCTTTGCTCTGTAGTTGGAGGAACGGTGGACCGTAAGCAGATTGCCAGCATTCAGGAGTCCATCGGAGAGACCAGCTCTCAGAGTGTGGTGGTGGCTGTGGACAGGTACTGAAAAACTATCAGGAAAACTCCTTGTTTTCATATAAGATACAACATACTTTATTCGGTACAGCATGGTAGCTCAGTTCCAGTGCAAAGAAAGAGGGAGGAAACAAGCCAACGGACTCTATAAACCATTTCACCAAAGCACACAAACAGGAAACTCATGCGTTTGAAAATATTTACAGTGAAAATGAAGGAACTGAACAGTTTGGTTAACCAGCATACCAAGTAGCCCAACAATGTATTATGTTGGCAGTTTGCTATGTATCTTTTTCAGACCAAGTTAAATTCAATTCAATTCTTTTTATTTAGTTTAGCCCAAAATCAGGAAAAAGTTGTCATCCCCATGTGTTTCTTGGCAGAAATGCAAATCTTGCCATGCAATGTGTTTGTAAATAATATTTACACATATGTCTGTGCTTTAGGATATTCACCGGTTCTACCAGACTGGATGGTAACGCAATAGGTGAGTCTAGCTGATCGAGCCTCCATACTGTTATTCTTATTGCGACAGGAGCATTCTAGCCATTTCTTTTGATCGTCGTGCATCATTTTTGCCGTGCAAAGCACCCTTTCCTTGCTCATTGCCAACATCTTCTATCTATTCCTCAGTTGATTTTGTGCGCTGGCTGTGTGCTGTGTCCATGGATGAGCTGGCCTCGCCCACACACCCACGTATGTTCAGCCTGCAGAAAATAGTCGAGATCTCCTACTACAACATGGGCCGCATCAGGCTGCAGTGGTCCAGGATCTGGGAGGTTATCGGAGACCACTTCAATAAGGTGGGTGAAGATCGGTTACAGAGGCACTTTTTAAGACATGGACACAGTATAGTTCTGTTTGGAAATAAACTGAAAAATAGTGTCATTGATCATCTACATGGCCCAAAACCAAGAGGATAAACTTCCTCAGTTGGGAAGTAAGCTGCAAAGGACTGCTTACCTCCTTCTGTTTTACAAAAGGTGGATTTCAGTCACTGATAAACACACAATGTTGCATAAAAAGCTTTCTGGTAGTTTGTTATTCAAGGACGCATCTCTCATTGAGTGGATGCAAAAAGGGATTAGAGTGTAAAATTGAGCACTCTACATGGTCATTCATCATGTTGGAAAGTGGATTTTAGAAAAAATGTCCTGCTTGATTGTGAACAGTTTCTTCTGTGCAACTCCATGTTTCTCATTTAGTTGAAAGTCTAACTGAACACTGCACACAAGAGAATGGTGACAAATATTCAATTTTAAAAAAAGAACGAGGGGCTCTTGCTGAAATGTGCTTCATCTCTGTGCAGGTTGGCTGTAATTCCAATGAGGACGTGGCGATTTTTGCTGTGGACTCTCTCAGGCAACTGTCCATGAAATTTCTGGAGAAGGGGGAGCTGGCTAACTTCAGATTCCAGAAAGACTTCCTGAGGCCTTTTGAGCACATCATGAAAAAGAACAGGTAAAGTAGTACACTGGTCTGTGACGAGTGCTGATGTTGCTGCTTCCATTTAATGTGTAGTGCAAACACAAGGCCTGTGCTGGGGCTTTGAGTTGTTACTATTTCTGGGCTCACATGGCTGCAGACTCACACTCCACTCCTCCCCTCAACCTCTGTGGCGGCTCCCTGCCTCGTCTGTTATTCTGCCTCTTTCTTCCTCTGTGTCTGTTCACATGCAGCGTACTGTTCACTCAGAGAAAAGGGAATGACCCATTTCAGTCTCTTTGCAATAACCTTTCTTTGAATTCATGTAAAAACCCTTTCTTCCCCCCCCCCCTTGCTTGGTCCAATTCAGTCTTGAATGGATTTTTTAATAGCCATCAGTTATAAATGAGTTTGAATTTGCGGCCGTAATTGTGAGCGTGCAGCGCGTCAAAAGGCAAGCTGCTTTACTGCAGCGCATCTTTCATTCATGTGAAAGGAGTAGCGGTGTAAATCAAATCCTTCCACAGATTGAACAGGCTGAGAGCTTCAGCAGAGATGAGATGGCAGGCAGCCATGTAAACCGTGTGTGCGTGTGTGCGTGTGTGCGTGTGTGCGTGTGTGCGTGTGTGCGTGTGTGCGTGTGTGCGTGTGTGCGTGTGCGTGTGCGTGTGTGTGTGTGTGTGTGTGTGTGTGTGTGTGTGTGTGTGTGTGTGTGTGTGTGTGTGTGTGTGTGTGTGTGTGTGTGTGTGTGTGTGTGTGTGTGTGTGTGTGTGTGTGTGTGTGTGTGTGTGTGTGTGTCTCATTCATAACTACTCAACAATTAGGAATGCTCTTCACTATGGCAACAGTCAGGCTAAGACTAGCCGGTGCTGGATTAATGTTTCTGCCTCAAAATGGGCTGTGAAGAGCTTTTAAATATAATTGAAATCAATGAAGAAATTCATTTCTTTCATTTTTATTTGATTTATTATTATGCTTCCTACTTTCTTATCGCCCCTTCAATGTGCTCCTCTTCCTCCATCTTTTCCGTTCCTCTTCTTCCCCTGTCCTTTTTTACGATCCGCTCCCTCGCCCCATGCTTCCTGTGCAGGTCTCCCACCATCAGAGACATGGTGGTGCGCTGTATAGCCCAGATGGTTAACTCCCAGGCAGCGAACATCCGCTCGGGCTGGAAGAACATCTTCTCCGTCTTCCACCTGGCGGCTTCTGACCAGGATGAGAGCATCGTAGAGCTGGCCTTCCAGACCACCGGCCATATCGTCAGTAAGTCACCGAGCCCTAAGCAGGAAGTCATGACTTCAACGACACCCTTCCTGACTTATTATGTTATATTCGTCTTGTGGTCGGCACATTTGGGACTTGATATCTCTCTCTCTCTCTCTCTTTCTTTCCCCTTCATCTATCTTTATCCACCTCTACCCACCCCTCTGTTGTTCTGCCTTCATCTCCCTCTATCCGTCTCCCAGCGAATGTATTTGAAAAACACTTTGCGGCCACAATCGACTCCTTCCAGGACGCCGTGAAGTGTCTGTCAGAGTTTGCCTGTAATGCCTCGTTCCCGGACACCAGCATGGAAGCCATCCGCCTCATCCGGCACTGCGCCAAATACGTCTCAGAGAGGCCACAGGTCGGTGTGCCGCCCTGCTTTGTACTGAACGGGTTATTCCTCACCGTAAAGATGCAGAGATTAATGCAGACACTATAGCTTTTATTACACATAATGCAGCTGAGCAACACATTCATGTTGGATGAATGTACCTTACTCACATCTAAAGATTGACAGACTATAAGCATGTTAGCTGGATGAATGAATGCACATGGACGTCAGCCAGTGTGCATATGTCTACTGGTAAAGCTTTTGCATACAAATATATTCATTTACTCACCCATAACGCATGAAAGCGACTGATTTTACAGGTCAGGGGCACGTACAGTATGTATGGAAATGTGTATTTATTTAAGAGGGTTAATCGTGGTGAACACTGCTCGTATTTCTCTTTCAGGCCTTCAAAGACTACACCAGCGATGACATGAATGTAGCGCCGGAGGACCGTGTGTGGGTGCGGGGGTGGTTCCCCATCCTCTTCGAGCTCTCCTGCATCATCAACAGGTGTAAGCTGGATGTCAGGACCAGGTAGGCGGGTTCACCTTTAGCCTGTTATTGAAAGCTGTATATTTTAACAGCTATTACTTTAGATTCCAAGGGAGACGGCAATAAATACATGCTGCAGCACATCCAATGTTTGCAAGTTAAAGATGGCGAGATGAAAAAAGACTAAAAAAATATATATATATACCAGCTATAACATGAAGGAAAGGACCAAACGTGTGTGTGTGTGTGTGTGTGTGTGTGTGTGTGTGTGTGTGTGTGTGTCTGTGTGTGCATTTCCCAGAGGGCTCACTGTGATGTTTGAAGTGATGAAGACCTACGGGCACACCTTTGAGAAACACTGGTGGCAAGACCTTTTCAGAATTGTCTTCAGGATCTTTGACAACATGAAGCTGCCGGAGCAACAGACCGAGGTGCATGACGAGTCTCTCATCCTCAGCTGTTTGAAAGGCTGTGCTTTACAGCTGACTCACATGTTTATAAAAATTAAAAAAAAAGAAAATGTAATTTCCAAGCTGCAGCGTTTGTTCTCAGTTTGAAGGAGTTCTCACTGATGGTTGTGTTGCACCCTCAGAAAGCAGAGTGGATGACCACCACCTGCAACCATGCACTTTACGCCATCTCTGACGTCTTCACCCAATACTTTGAGTCCCTCAATGACGTCCTGCTGGATGATATTCTGGCTCAGCTCTACTGGTGTGTGCAGCAAGGTGAGCACACGTCGGGGTCAAGATTGTTGTAGCTTTAAGACAAGAGGACAGTTTATGGAGGTATAAATAATAAGAGGCATTAGATCAGTTACCGGCATTAGCCTGGCTGCAGTGACAGAGCTTGCCTCTGAACCTTTAAGTACTGCATCAATACTGGTCCACCACTTTATACAAAGACAACGGTGAAGGAAATAGTCAATCAATGTTTTTAGTATTTTGGAGTTGTTTGTTGGAAACTAAATAAAAAGGCAGAAATCTCTGTAGACTTTATACATCAATACCTATTTTTCACTTTCTTTTTTGTTGTTTATTTTCCCTTCCCTTGTCTCTCCCTTCTCTCGGCACAACCCCTCCTCCTCCTCCTCTTCATCATCTGTGTGTCTGTAGATAATGAGCAGCTTGCCCGTTCAGGCACTAACTGTCTAGAGAACGTCGTCATCCTGAATGGAGAGAAATTCTCCCTGGAGACCTGGGACAAGACATGCAACTGCATGCTGGACATCTTTAAGACCACCATCCCACACGCGTAAGCTCCTCCACTGAATATCAGAACGCCATCTCTTTGATGTCCGAGGACGAGCCACGCTTTGACATTTAGACGTAAATAGACCTTTACCATTAGTTGCTAAATGAAAGTGTATGTGATTTATTGGTTACACTGTTTTTCAGGCTGTTAACATGGAGACCTGCAGGAGCAGAGGGAGAACACTTGACAACACTGAGCCTGTCAGACAAACCGCTGGTAACAAAAACAAGTGTTAAGATTTGCATGTGAATGAATCGCTATTCCTCCTATTTTTTGGGGGGTTTGCTACATTTGTTAAACTTTATTTCCATGTGTTTTGCATATCTTTTTGAGAATTGTACTGCAAGTATCAGCCTTGTCTACATACGTAGTTTATATACAGTACCTTCACTGTGTTTGTATTATGCAAGTACTCTGTATACACCTGTGTAGGCCTTCCAGTCACTCCGCCCACTTTGCTCTCAGGACTCCATTTCCCAGAAGTCCGTGGATATTCAGTCCCGCTGTGACGACCAGCATTCCATCAGCAGCGCTGATAGGGTTGCCATGGAGAACCGTCGGCAGAGTCAGTACAGCTCCGCCTCGGGCATGTGTGAAGACGGCTCCCGGAGCAGGACCCCGATAAGTGAGCACGCCGCGTTGCTCAAAGACTGACTGCTGGTGTTTTCGTCTGAGTAAATGTGCTGATTGAAGTCTCCCTCTGTGTTCCACAGAGGTCCAGGAGCAGCGCTTATTCACGGCGTTGCTGATAAAGTGCGTCGTGCAGCTTGAGCTGATCCAGACGATCGATAACATCGTGTTCTTTCCGGCCACCAGTAAGAAGGAAGATGCTGAGAACTTAGCTGCTGCTCAGGTACAAACGCTCGTGCTTCTCTGAGGTCGTAAGACTCGACCTCTGTTTCTATATTTCAACGTGTATGTGATCAAAGACGATAATAAGCCGTCTTGTGTTTACCTTTTTGAAGCGGGACGCCTCGTCTGCAGCCGACGTCCCAGTGAAGCCCCAGGACCAGGGCATGTACAGCTACCTGACCTCAGAACAGCTCTTTAAGCTGCTGGACTGCCTGCTGGAGTCGCACGGCTTCGCCAAGGCCTTCAACTCCAACAACGAGCAGCGGACCTTACTGTGGAAAGCAGGTAGGGCACTGCGATTAGCGCTTTACCCCAGGCTGTGCCGCTTCTCGGGGCCAGTTTATTATAATAATAATGATCATCATTATATTAAAGTGACTGTAACTGAGAGCATCTGTGTGTGTGCGTGTGTTGCAGGTTTCAAAGGAAAGTCGAAGCCCAACCTGTTGAAGCAGGAGACCAGCAGCCTGGCGTGTGGCCTGCGCATCCTGTTCCGTATGTACACAGACGAGAGCCGCCGGGGCGCCTGGGAGGAGGTCCAAAGACGACTGCTTGAGTAAGGGACATGTGACTCACTCATTGTGGCCGCTGCATCGCCACTGTCACTGCTGATCAATCAGTTGTAGTGGATGACTATTACACCTACTCGGTTTCCTCCATTGATATTTTGCATGACTTCTAAGTGGATACAACACACTTCTCATATTGTTCTGACGCTCATCATTGCAGTGAACTCTGTGACTGAACCACAATCTGCCCACACACTATGACTGAAGTGCACATGCATCTCTCAGTGGCCACCACACATACCTTTACAGGTTAAAGGACAGTTCTTTGTCATGGTTTCTGTTGTTGTGCTGCTTTTCTCATCTCACTAACGATGCTGTCTGCTATAGGACACTACTCATGCCAAACATGGGTTCAGGGGCAGTTGTAGCAATACTTGTATGTGTGCATGTGATGTCAATTTGACAGAATTCAGAAACTAATTGGAGGTTTTGTTGTTGGTAGTTGGCCATAGAAACATGATAAATGCTTTTGGAACAGGACAGCTTTCTGCAAAGACTTGACTGGGTAATTATTCAATTAGGTGTGAGATGGATGATATGTAAGTTTATGATTTCAAAAGTTAAATCCGAGAATAGATAATGGATTTAAGTAATGTTGAAGCGGCAGTTAGTAGTTCCTGGAAATGCTCCAGATCCTAAAAGCTCCTTTTACCATCACGTATCAGGGATGTTGTTGGAAATACATCTGTGAAGTATTAATATCGACTCATCCGTTTGCTCCACCCCTGGTCTATGTGTGCATCTGAGTTTAAGCATATGTTCTCCGAGGACTATTACATAAGACAAAGCCAAACACATCTCTCGCACACTCGCTCCGATGTGGGAATAAAGAAATCACGACGTCAATAGCCTCCTCAGAGGGAGGAGACATGAGAAGACACTGACCCTGAGAGGAGGGGAGGTGGTTTTGATGTCACTATCTACAGTCAGTTACTCGTGGCAAAGGCACGCGCGCGCTGTAAAGATCCAAAGGAATCAACACACACACACACACACACACACACACACAGATGTTTCATTGTTCAGTCAGCACTGCTGTCATCGCCGCATCTTTATTCAGCGCCTCACAAACACGCTTCACCCTCTTCCTCTGCCAGCCTCACCCACGAATTGATGATGATATTAAGATAAAGCAGAATCACGGTCTGTCTCTCCTACTTGCATTCATTATTAGAGAGAAGATGAGAGGAGGAGGAGGAGGAGGAGGAGGAAGGATGGTGCCTCCATGTGCAAGTGGCTCAGAAATCATAATTTGTGGAGACATTATTATGTGTCATCATGACTATATTTTATGTTCCTTCCCATTTCTTAAACTCATCTCATCCGGTCGTCCAGAAGCAACACAGTTTGACATTTATTCCTTAATTATACACACACACACACACACACACACACAGAAGTTTGATTAGTCGCAGGGTGCAAAGTAGATTTGTGAGGCGATTAGGTTTATAGAGATTGAAGTGTGGGGGAAGGAGGGGGGAGGGGGGGGGGCTGTTGTCAGAAGAAGGCTGCAGGGAGGAAGGAGAAAGGTCAGAGGTTGCGTCATTCTTTTCTCAAGCTTAAACTTTGAAGAAAAGTGCGTGATTGTTTTCACAACAGCCTCAGTCAGCGGCTTTCATTAGCAGTTACTGAGCGAAAACAATCTTCATCAGCCGCGTCTTGGCAATTTCTCATGTGATAAGCGAAGCAGATGCTTTCTTGCTTAAATAAGTTACAGAGCAGCACAGCTCTAACGGTCTATTTGATTTCATGATATCCAGTATTCCCTTGTGTTTAACGCTCCTCTCTCTCTGTCTGCGTGATGCAGTGTGTGCAGTGAGGCTGTAGCGTACTTCTTGGCTCTGACCTCAGAAAGCCACAGAGAGGCCTGGACCAACCTGCTGCTGCTCTTCCTCACCAGGGTGCTAAAGATCAGCGACGAAAGGGTAAGGAGCCAAAAAAACACCTGAGGACGCCTTTCCTGACGCATGCGAGACAGTTTACAACTAGGTCTGATATCCCACAAAATACCCGATGGGGCAGGTAGTCTTCAGAGTGTATTATCACACTTTTAAAGGTTGTTGCACTTGTAACTTGTTTGCAGTTGTGCACTGATTTAAATTTGTGGTTTACCATCGCTATGTTTGTGGTGTCCTGTTATATTTTAAGTGAGGCCTGACAGCCGATATGTTTTGTGGCCATGGTATAAATATAGATTAACAATGAATTGGGAATCTATATGCCAATCACAAACTGCGGTCAAGTGATAATTCCAATGGATTATTGTTTATGAGGACCTCTGCTATGTCCATGTGCATTGTCATGATATTTTACTGTACAATCTTGGAGAAAATGTATTGCAAAGTCAGCTCAAAAGAAGAGAAAATTTACCTTTTCAAGGTTTTGCTTTTACAACTGTTTAAATATTGGTACATTATGAATATCTTTGTCTTTTTACAATTTTAGCTAACCAATGAAGGACATGGTTTTATTACAGATTATATATTATGATTTGGTAATATTATATTGTTCAAAGTTTTTTTCAATTAAAAACAGTACAGTAGTGTAACTTAATTTGTTATCAAAGCTCTATCTCCGTTCTTTTTGGGCTATCCAAGCCACCGTAAGTCATCGTACCGTAACACCAGGAATAGACGTTCATTCATTTTTGAGCGGCGGCTCACTTGACCGCAGTAATCACAATAAGGGTGTATATGGAGCAGAGCATAAGGAAAAGTGATTGCATTGCAAAAATATTGCATTGCAACTATTCCAATATTTAGATTGAGGTTCATAAAACTGATGTACTGCAAAAGTGTGCCAGAGCAGTTTCCCTGTTTAGCCCAACACTGAATCCTGTGTTTGTTCTACAAAAACAATGCTGTTTGTCTGCTACTGACATTTTGTACCAAATACCCAGCTCATAAATATGATTTGATTGCTTTAAAGTGTTTCTTTATTCTATGTGGCACCAAGACGTGGGTCTCACTCTCTCCGTCTCATCCCACAGTTCAAGGTGCACGCGTCCAGATACTACCATCTTCTGTGTGAGATCATGCAGTTCGACCTGATCCCCGAGCTGCGGGCTGTTCTAAGAAGGTTCTACCTGCGCATCGGCCTCGTGTTTCACATCGCACAGCTGCCCGAGCCTCTGCCGGCACACACTGAGCAGGAGGCAGACGCGGAGGTTGTGGAGGAGGCCGAGTGACGCCGCACCACGAACAGCCTCGAACACAGAGCCCTGCTGGGGCCTCCACCTCAGGCCTGTCGCCTCAGGGCCCTCCACGGGGTTTACGCCTGACTAACAGCTGATGATCAATCGGCTATCTACTACCACCCACCCGCACCCTTAACCCTGTCACCACACACCCACATGGACACGCCTATTCACACAAACAGCCCCGACAGAGTGCTCCATATCACGATGAAACCAGTAATGTCTTGTACGACGCCTCCACTGGATACAACTACTAATCAACAACTGACAGTTATCCATATCTCTGATCTGCTCAGAAGGAATATATTTCAAAAGATGTGTGCTTCTTACTGTATATTTGGAAAGTAAAGAATGAATGGATCCAACAACATGCAAACGGACATATTTAGTAACTATGAAATGTGACATTTGTCACACATTGATAGTGATGATCTTTCTGTCTGCACCGCAGATGGCTAACATTAGTATTGGTAGCCTCTTGGTTGAAACTAGTTGTACAGATCTGCCGCTGTGTAATATAATCTTATAACACTAGATTTCATTTATTTTTCTTTATTTTTTCTTTTCCTCCTCTGGATTTGCTGCACTTGATCTCTTTTTTGAATGCACTGGAGATTTTACTTTTGTGATAATTTATTTGACTGTACCATCTCCCGCAGATTGTCCTATATTGTACGATTTATAATTGAACATGGAAAGTGAAGGGTTAAATTATTCCATTTTATATGCTCTTAGGTTTTTATCGGAGATAGACGATAACTGGGCTTCTGAAACTGGAAGATAGGAGAGCAACCTGATGCTAGCTGCTTTTGAGTCACTAGTCTGTTTTCTTGTTTGAGTTTAGTTTTCACTCTTGTGTACAAAATCAAAAGTTAATAATATATTTAATGTTTTTTTCTTTGGTTTGCGGGAAAGGTATATGTATAGAGAAAATGACAAATGTTAGCTGTGCTTTAAGTATGAATGGGATGCATTCCTGCTCATGGATGTAGAAAACAAAATGTATATGATACAGCAATGTAAAGTTTTCTATGTTGCAAAAAAGATTATGTACAACTTTCTGTACAATACATCATCTGGCATTCTAATCAGGTTCTAGGTCAATAAAGTTTTTGAACTTGGTCGATTTGAAATGCTGAATCTCTGACTTCTAAATGACAGAACTGATAGCTGTTTATTTTTTCTTCATTAACAGTAACATTGTATAATAAAATAAAATCTGTCATATTTTCTAACAAAAATAACTACATTCTCACACACACACACACACACACACACACACGTGTGTTCATGGTGATCGGATCTGCACCATCCAAAACTTTCATGGACTGAATCTACTGCAGGTAAAAACTTTTCACACTGAGCGAAACCAACGGTGTCTCATGTAAGATGGTTCTTGTCTAAACTAACTGGCATTAATATTTTCACAGGCTGACTCTAACGAGCTTTTAAGGCTGTGTAATAAATAATAATACAGCAGAAAGTCATTCCAGCATCACAAGCACATCAAGTTCATTCTCAGGAGAGCCGGCCAAGGAAAAGGGGCGCTAGCCTCGCTCCTTTGGAGACCAGCTAATGGGAGCTAAGAGACGCGGTGTGTCAGCCAGGGCGGAGCATCCAGCCCACTGTTTGGTCTCGACGTATAACCGGCGCCGTTTACGGTGTCCGACGTGCCGGGCCGCAGCCAGGCCTCCGTGGCAACAGACTCCATGGAGACACGCCTCTCCAAGGCAGAACGCAGAGAAGAGACATCCACTTCCTCACCAGACGGCTTCCCTGGAGAGCACATAGGAGTTCATTATCTATCACAGCTTCAATATAAATGACATGCCCTTTAAGTGATCTTTTACTTTACTGGTGCAATATATGTATGTAAGATGAGACAGAGATATTGGCATCACAGTCTTTCTGTGGACCACAACATCTTCACATTACATTACATTTCATTTAGCTGACGCTTTTATCCAAAGCGACTTACATGATAGACCGTAGACACAGCAACGGTGAGCAGTTAGGGTTAAGTGTCTTGCTCAAGGACACAACGACACAGACTGCCGGAGCTGGGGATCGAACCACCGACCCTCTGATTGAAAGACCGACTTGCTAACCACTGACCCACAGTCGCCCCCCTTCACGCACCCCTTTACCAGACTTGTTATGCTTTTGTTATATTAGCATCCGTCATATATAAATATGAAGTATTTTCTCTTACCTGATCTGCCGTTATGATCACCAGGGTCTTGTCTCGTGATGCGGTGCTGCTTGTGGTCCCCGTCTTTGGATTCAAGGTGCAAACTAGTCACTGACTGCAAAGACTGAGCATCTGGCTGGTTGTTAGAGATCAGAGAGAGGAGATTGACTACAATTCTCATCAACTTAACATGATACAATTAGTAATACCAAAGCCAAAATAAAATAATGAATTTACTGCTCAGCCCCATACATCATAGTCGTGTCTCCTCCGGGAGGTTGTCCTCTGGTGGCGCTCTGCTGAGGGCTGCCGTTGATGAACCTGCCCTTCACGTGCATCACCTCTGTAAACATCTGTCAAAGCCATTTATCTTTACACAAACCTATTCTTGACAGAGGTTACAGTCCTAAAAGTTAGGGTACAGTTCAAATATTTGTAATGTGATAATGATATTACTCTTTCCATGCAAGAAAACTTTTGGATGGAAAGGGAAAGTATGTAAAAAGCCTCTCATCCTGCAGCAGACTATTTAAACAATGTCTACTGCCCTGATTCTCAATGGCTGGCACTGTGCTATCTCCAGCCTACAGCTGGCATGTGCCCCTTGCACCCAGCATTGGCACCAGCTGCAACACAGAGACATGAGCTGGCATGTGCCACAATTAGCCTGGCAGTGAGACACAGAGCTGAATTATCCTGGTGCAGAAGCGGTTGTGGTGTGGTATTGTGAGCGAGTATGTAGCTGACTTCTCCAGCCATGTCACCTTTATGGAAAATGTCTGGAGCCTCCGAAAAAAGGAAAAATCCCAAAAGCATATTGCAGCCCCCACTGATGTAAACACTTTCTTCATACTTGAAAGAAGAAGAACAAAGGGAACGGTCTTAACAAACAGATTATGTTTCGTCAGGCTTACCAATAAAAGCAGCCTCAGATGGCAGAATGGGGTATCTGTGGATGTAGAGTCCAGGTTTGTTCCTCTGAGAAGAAACAAACACAGGCCGGCACCAATTAACTTAGAAACATGCAAGATGTACTCAACCAGCCTGTCACAATAAAATGTGTTTTAATTATGTGATGAACACTCACAGAACGATGGTGGCTCGGTTGCTGTTCCGAAACATCTGTAAACACACACAGAACATTGAGCACCGCACAACAGGAGACATTTGAGAGTGTGTCTGCCAACTGACCATGCTCTTCCTCTCTCTTCATGAGCCTGATTTTGCGCTGTTGTTCGCGAAGAAGTGCCTGCTGTTGGATGTCCAGACTTTGTTCGTCAGCGGGAGGGTCAGGGTACATGTGACGGACCTCCTCACGAGACACTGTGTCTGACAAATAATAGATGCAGTATTGTCCCATGAGGTTTTGTTCCATATTTGTCCGACAGTAGCAACCAAGTGGCTTTCTTGGATTGATGCAGCAATAACAGTCGCATTAGCACAGAAATAAACAAGAAAGATACGGTCAGGAGGCACAGACTAGAGGTAAACATTAGAAGAGAAACTAACAATTTTTTCATTTTTGTCTGAGTGATTTATAATTGCTCCCTTCATTACAGGCCCCTCTTCCTCCACTCTCTGAAACAGCTACTTGGCTGTGACTCAGCAGATCCACAGGCTGCATACAGCCTCCTCACTAAAGCACAGCCTATCAAGGTTTGACTTCACAGAATGGATCTGATGCAGCTTTAAGATGTAAGGCTGGCATAAATACATAATTGTATCTAGAAGTTTAACTATATAAGTGATTTAGTATATTTGTCACTGACTAGCATTTCTTCCTATTTTTTTGGTTTACAAGCTGGAGGTCTGACTGTCTTTCAGACTCCTGCATTAACTCGGTCTGGGAACCAATCCAAAGCCATTTCCTTGGTTGCTTGCCTTACATTCTCTGGTTATGCTGCCAAACGGCCTGTCACTGATGGACGCCTCCCATGACCTCATGAGATTAAAGTTTCAGTGTGGCTAGAGGGAGACCGAGGACTGATGAAGCTCTGGAAAGTCTTCACCATCTGGCATTGCCCAGCTGGTTTAGGACCACAGTGTTCTTCGTCTCTTGTCCTTACATCAACATCTTGACCAAAGCAATTAGAGGAGGGCTTTTTAACCACTTACTTAAAGTTTGAAAAATGGGTTGTTTCAGAATACAAGAGGAAAGTAAGTCCAACTGGTTTAAGTTTAATGCGATAAAATTATTTCTAATCAAAGGATCATATTCAGTTCGTCACTATTATCTGAATGATCGGAGTAGCAATATTTCAGTTTCACAAACCAGTAACCACTATGAAAAGCCTGACTGCAGTTTCTAAGTGTATTGTAGGTCGTCTTCTCGCAGTCATGACTTGTGACCTCTTGGTAATGAAGAAGGCGCAATTAAGGCAAACAGATTACACAGAAAACTGACTTTTCTTCTTTGAGTGAGCTAAGGGGGATCTGATTAGAAAGAACAAATGTTGCTTCTTAAAATAAAGCCAGTGTACAATCAGTCAATGTGTCAGTACCTCTGTATTTAAGCTGGTTGAACTCCCTGATATTTTGCATATTAACACCTGCAGCAGCAGAGATGGGACTCCTGTTTGATGGCTGGTCATCTGGCTTGTGCATCAATTCAAAGATCTTTCTGTGTCGTCCTCTGGGTCTGATCAAAGGAGGAAACGCCCACTTCAAACAAATAACACAAATGCTTTTCAGAAAATGTCCCAATAATTCACTTTGAATGCTTTTCAGTTGTGCACAATGACGACCGCATTAAGTTACACTTGATACACTAGTCCTCGTAAGTCAGGTCCGATTCAGAAAGAGGTAAGTGAGTATTGTTTTAGAAAAGTAAGGACTTAACAAATGCTTTTATGAGGCCTGAAGAATGGGGCTTTCTGAATAAGCAGCTTATATTGGAACCAAAGAAAAACTGTGACACTGGCACAAGTTCAAAGGGATTTCTCTGATGATTTGCAGTAAACTAATTTGAATATAAGCAGAGATTTTACAAGTTGCTCGTAGTACAGTCCTGCCCGTTTTGGGGGTGGAATTTCACATGAGTTCTTCAAGGTGGATGGTTAGAGGTTGAGTAGCCACGTGTTCTGCTGAATCAGCATTCAGCAACATTCTGAATCCCTACTGAACCCGGCACTGCAGGTGACCCTGCTGATCTTGCAAGGTGAAGACGGATGGAAAGAAAAAGTCCACTTGGGATCACACTTACATTACTGCAGCCATGAGTCCCTCAAACAAATATGAATGGAGATTAGAAGATAGCCAATTAGACCTTTCATTAACTCAGAACATGAGAGAGCCTTCTTGCATACAAATAGCTCATTAAGCCATTTAACAAGTCAGAATTAGCATTGTGTCTTAACCTTAATGTGACTGAGGGTGTTTTAGGTCAAATTGGACCTGAAGGGGTCGAGCATGTCGAGCAATAGGTTCTCTAAATGGCAAATTTCTTCGCCAGGAAGAAAGTAATAAAATCTTGTTCATTCTGGGAACGATATACCGACGCAAATTCCCCCTGCTGTTCAGGGGAGTCGGACTGTAATACCTGTTGGGTGGGGTGTAGTTACTCTCCTGAAGATCTGTCCGGCCCAGTTGAACCTCCAGTTGTTTCTGTTCGTTCCTCAGATACTTACGGAGGGTTGACAGCTCTCTGAGCACTTCCTGCTGACCGTCTGAAACGACCAGAGGGAGTGAGGGGAGACAGGGTGGGAACAATAAATGATTAAGTGGCAATATATGATTTACAAGCAGGATTTCATAGGGGCTTACCTTGTAGCGGAGAGATTCCCGCAGGGACTGGTTGGGAATGTGGTGCTGACACAGAGCGCCCCTGTTGTGGAGATTGTGAGCATTTTTGCATTTTTAGATTTACATCAAAAGAGATCTTGATTTGAAAATATGTGCCTCCTTTTTCCTGCGTGACTTACAGAAGTGGCGGTGAGTTGGCTCTCAACAGACGAAGGTCTGGATGCCACAAAGGTTGTCTGCCTCCTCTGCAAGGTTGGGATGGGAGGAGATGGCTCTCTCTGCTAGTTTATGAACAGAGTCACATACATATACATACATACATATAAGCAGAGATGTTAAATACAACTGAAAACTACAGCACCAATGTTTTTCCAGGCTTACTGTACCTCATAACTCAAATGCACCTTTTTCTCCTCTCTGTCCCTGGCGCTCTCAGGTTCCTTCTTCTCACTCTCTTCTTCCTGTCTCAGCCTCTTTTCCTCCACCTGGTGTTGTGTTTTAGATTCCTGGATCCAACCTGTTTTTTCTTTAATATTCTGCAGAGAATAAAGACACATTTTTCTCAATGGCAAGCTCAGTGTGAGGAGACCCCTTCGCTGTCAGGAAGGAGGGATGACAGAGGTGCTCTTCATTAAAGAAAACTCACCTGCATCTTCTTTTGCTTTCTTTGCTCCTTTTCATATTCTTGCTGTATGATAGCCCTTTGGTCCGCCAGCCTCTTCTCTTCTTTCTCCTCCTCAATCCTCACTCGTTCTATCTCCTCTGTCCGCTTTTGCTTGTTGTCCTCTATCTGTTGGTAATGGTAAGTTAAATGTATAGTTATTTACAACTTGTTCAAAGTGCTCAAAATCACTGAAGTATTTGTAAGCAATAAAAAAATATTTGGATTTCAATATAAAGAAAGGCGAGACATCCGAGCAGCATCCAATAAGTTGCCTGCGTAGACTGAAGGTTGTGGCTCAGGACCTACCTGTTGTTTCAGGTCTTCTTTGTATCTGTCCTGCATGTGGAGCTGCTGTGTAGTTGGCTTATCATTGAAACCTGCAATGACAAATAAGAAGGACAGTAATCCATCTAGAAACAGGAGCAATGTGTGCCATTGTGTGTTTCAGTGAGAGTCAGTTTGCCACAATTGCGGTGCAGTGACTCAGAGAAGTTGAACACTACCTGGTAGTCGATTGGAAAGGGGAGGCTTGCCTTCAACTACAGGAGTGGGTCCATTAGTCATCGAAAAGCTTTGTGTCTGTCCAATTTTCCTGGACACAGGATTCCGATATGATTCCTCGTTGGTTTTGTGCATTTGAGTCAAGTCACCTGAAGGCATGGATACATATACATTTACCTCAAACAAGCTGTATTAGTATGTATCATGATTCATCATATATTAGTAGACCTCATTAAAAGACAAAGTGAAACCGAACTTACTAACAAGGTTGCCTTGTTCGTCTTTAATTGAAGCACCTCCTCCACTTCTCCCCCAGGGGTTGTATGCTATCATGTCAGCCTCTAACTTAGCATCTAATTTCTCCTTTTCGTCTTTCTCTCTTCTTTTACGCTCCTCTTTTTCTTCGATCTGGACACAAGACAGGCAAGATGTTTCAAAGATTGCTATAAAACTAAGAAAACCTTCTGGTTTGTTGTATAGTCTTGCTGCAACACAGTTCTTTGCCCATGGGAAAATGCTAACTGCACCATGGTCTGGTGTAACTGTCAAAATATCTGGTCTGTCCCTAAAGCCGATGTCTGGTTTTCCTCTGGTGTCAGCATGGAGGAAGCAGTGAGTTACAGCAATCACGAGCATGTCAGTGTGACAGTAAGCATGTCAGACAGTGTGCTGCTCCTTGAACTCTGCCGGAGTTAGCCAAACCTCAAGAAACATCTAACTACCAGCTAACAGCACTTGAAGGTGGGCCAGAAAACCCACTGCCCCAAGTACTTCCTGGTTCCAAACTGTCATCACTAATTTGTGAAAGCATGGAGTCTGCTTGAAGCGATCAGGAGGGACGCAGCCAGGTGTTGGAAACATTGGGGGCTCACTGCTCCGCCCTTGGCGATCAGATGATATCTCGTGGATCTGATGGCGTACCTGCTGTCTGAGTGCTTTTTGGTAGCTCAGGGCCTTCTCTCTCCTCTGCTGGGACTTGTCTGCAGGAAGCTCTCCACCATCCAGGGGAGACGCACTGTGCTGGTCGGTTGCTCTACGAGCAGACAGTGAGGGGGCAGACACACAGTCATCTTGCAGTGAGGGCCCTCTTCTGGAGGAAAAAAAAAACGTCTCATGACCATCTACTCATGTAAAAGCTTTCACACTCTGCAAATTGATTTTCGGTTTAAAGGCGTTTTTACAAATTTGGAAATTGTTTTAAATTGTGGACATTGAATTTATCGTGTGGATAAATAAACTACTATTGCAGGAATTGACACTGACTCGTGGCCCCAGGGTCGTAAAGTAGGTGGTCTTTGAGGATGACTGTGGAAATTCCCAGGCTGATGCATCCCTCCAGGCAGATCTAATAAAGAAAATGCAAAAATACAAGATGATGAATACAAACAGATTGAACAGTTTTCTTAGCTATCTGCTGCTACCATCTGACAGATTTTTCAGATTATTTGTGAGCTCAGACCTGGACCCGAATTTGGCTGTACACTTAAAATGGAAAGAAAATAAATGTAACCAAACACACCCGCTGGATTAAGTGAGATCCATCTGGATTTGCTGAACTCATATCCAATAAACTGTATATCCACTTAGTAATAAAATCAGTTCTGCTGGAAAATTTGATTTATGAATTGTTATGCCAAGACCTCTTGATTGATATGGCGATATCAAGTGCCATAAAGTGGCTCCATAATAAATGTCAATAGTTCTGTGAGGTCTGGGACTTCATTTAAGCCAATGTGAATCTCTCCCATCTAATCTAAAACGGACAGATACTTTATGACTTGGAAGGTGATAGAAACAGAAATAACTGTGGACCATTCAATTTTTTGGTACAAATATGCATACTTTACATTACTGACCTTTTCCCAAAACATTGTGCATCGTTTAACCTCCAAGCAGCCACTGCTTTCCATTTATTGCAATACAATATAAAAATCAACATGCAGAGAGTTGAACCTTAGGATAAAGTAAATGATCCAGAACAGTGAAAACCGTGACTGCTTTTATAACAATGATAATGTGAATTTGACAGCCAATGTTCATACCTCGCTGTCTGTCTGATATGTGGGAAAAACAGCTAGGTTTTTAGTGAAAGGCAAAGAGGCAAAAATAACATGAAGATGGTTGAAATACTGTACTCTGCTTGTAAGGAAGATTAAGATCTAGTGGATTTCTGGTCCCATAGTAGTTGTAAGCGGCATCATATGGAGTATTGTAGTTATTAGCGGAAGGAACACCATCAACCCTGAAATAAACAAAAATACACATCAACTACAGTGAATTTACAGCAGCGTTGTTAATTTATGTATGGCAACACAAAGCAACAGTGAGCTACCTTGGGTTGGTCACTTCTGCCAGCATGCTTGAGGAGTCCCTGTGGTAGTCCTCGTCATAATAGTCGAGAGAGGTGACACCGTGTGCTGCTCTTCTTCCAGATCCAGGACCTGTACTGTAGTCCACATGAGACTTTGGGGGGCCTCTCTGTTCCGTGTCCTCTGGTGAGGTGTCTTGTCTCCAGCTGCCATATTGACGATTTATAGCTCCAAACTGCTTTAGTCGGTCAGGCTGGAAGAGAGGCATTATGTAAAAGACATCCATCAAAGGAAATGAAGCAGCAAATGTTGAGAAAACCTCAAAATTAGGTGTTGCTCAAGGCGTCACTACAAAAATAATAAAATCATCATCTATGATGGTGATAAATAGTTTGTGTCATGTGATGACACATCACATGTTTTTATTGTGCGGTTGAGGCATTTCTACAATATTTACTTTACTATATACCATCCAGACACAGGGCTGATACATCTGCTGACTGATGGCTAAAGTAAGATGGGATCTAGACATTCACGTCATGGAAAATGTTTCTGAAAACGGTTAGAATTTGAGCCTGTTCTTGTCATTGGGATCTACCTGTTTCTCCGGGTCTGTGGCTCCAGTGGTGGCAATCCTCAGCTTCTTCTCCCTGAAAACAAAAAAACGGTTGAAGTCCACCCATCCTTTGTGTTTTGTTGAAACAATTCTGGAAAACTAGGATTTGGTGAATCAATACTCACCTGATCTTGTTTCTCTGCTGTTCGGCAATTTGTTTCAACAGCTCTTGCTTGTACTTTTCTTTCCTCATCTGAGAGACTGTCTGCTCTTCTGCTGCTCCTGCATGACAACAGAGAGCCACAAATAAACAAGTGCTGTCACCTACGATGCTGAAAGAGTATTTCAAGTGACAAACTACAACAATAATCCGACAAGCTAATATGTGTCCGAAAGCACCGTCCAATAAGAATGCTATTTACCAATCATTAGTCCCGTAGCAAACTCGGCTATATCCTTGCTGGTAGCAGGTCTGGATCTTGCAGCCGTCCTCATGCTGTCTGGAATTTTCAGACTATTAAACACAGATACACAAAATCAGACACTCCACAAGAGCCATCCAATTACTGGCATTACGTAAGGGTAACCAGTTCCCATAGGGGTCACACCCAGCTACCATTTTACATCATACACGGACTCTTGGTTTGCCTGCAGAGCTTTCTGGTCTCGTTCTCCAATCAATCCAGCTGCTCTCGTATAGCTGGGTGAGTAATTGTTTAGCCTGCAGCGGGGCCAAGGCTCACCCTCCATCACCGTTCTACACATTAGCAGCTGACTGAGAGTGGCTCAACTTAATGGCATAACCGGAAACAATGAAAGGCAACGGCATGCATGAGTGCTGGAGAGCAATAACTGAACATAGCGGCAATGAGCTATACCGGTCTTGTGTTAGTAACCTTGTGTTCATTCAATCCGAGTATTTTACTGATTAAAACAATGTGTGTGACTTTGTAAGAGGATGTTATTGGATGTCCAGTTCAGCATGTAAACGTCGACCAGATCCATACATAGAATTGAATCTTGCTTACTCTGACTTCCGACCCCATTCGCTGTTGTTCTGACCATGAACACCAGGGGCTTCTACCTTTGTCATGCCCTGAGGAGCTCTGCCATATAAACAAACAACAATAAAAACAACAACAATAACAAGAGATATTATATTATTATACCGGCTCTTCTGTCTATGAGTAACTCAAAATCATTCTGCAGAAGAAAGCTACACCTGTTAGCTCTGCGTTCTCTGGTTCTCCTCTCCTCTTTGTACTCTGGCTCTAGAGTGTGTCCGTCTTGTCGTCTCCTGTGTCTAAACTCCAACTCTTCCTCTTTGTCTGTGATTGGCTCCTCCTCAGAGCTATAAGGCTCTTTTGGTTGCCTACGCCTTTGCCTCCGATGGCCTGGGCCCCAAGTCCCTGTGCTTCCTCCACTGCCCACTGCCTCTTTCAGAGGGGCAGCATCTCTCCTGGATGCAGGGTGCTCCCTGGGAGGAGGGTGTAAGTTTGTGTACGGACAAAATCAGACACTCCACAAGAGACCCTCCAATTACTGACCGTGTATGAGAGCTGAGGTGAGTAATTGTTTGCCTGGAGCCGGGCCAAGGCTCACCCACCATCACCGTTCCACACGTTAAGAGCTTGATGAGTGCGGCTCAACTTATTGGCATGAACAACACAAATGAAAGGCAACAGCATGCATTAGAAGTGCTGAAGAGCAATAACTGAATATTGCAGAAATGACTATGTTGCCACTTCCCTGTGTTGGCTCATTTAGTATGATTATTTTAATGATTGAGAAAATGTATGCAACTTTCCAAGAGGACGTTAATGGCTGTCAAGCTCTGCATGTGAACACTTGTGCTATCTACGATGATTCTGTTTCAGCATTATAAACCTCATTGCTGATGTCCACCAGAACAGTACATAGAAATGAATCTTGCTTACTTTGACTTCCAAACCCATTCATTGTTGTTCTTATCATGAACACCAGGGGCCTTCATCTTCGTTATGCCCTGAGGAGCTCTGCCATAGAGACAAGTAAAGAGATATTACATCATCATGTATACTATTCTATCTAGTATAAATGTAACAGACAAAAATAGCTCAAAATCATTCTGCAGAAGAAAGCTACACCTGTTGGCTCTGCGTTCTCTGGTTCTCCTCTCCTCTTTGTACTCTGGCTCTAGAGTGTGTCCGTCTTGTCGTCTCCTGTGTCTAAACTCCAACTCTTCCTCTTTGTCTGTGATTGGCTCCTCCTCAGAGCTATAAGGCTCTTTTGGTTTGGGAAGTTGCCAACGCCTCCGCCTCCGATGGTCTGGACCCCAGGTCCCTGTGCTATCTCCATTATCCACTGCCTCAGTGAGAGTGGCAGCATTTCTCCAGGATGCAGGGTGCTCCCTGGGAGGAGGGTGTATGTTTGTATGGGTGTTGAGAACGGGCAGAGGAGAAGCTGAAGAACAAATGTACACAGCATCTGAAGCTTGAACCTGTCTGGGCTGAAAATTTGAAATTTGAAGAAAAAAACAATGGAATATGAGAAATATTTACTTTATACCTTGGTGGTTTAAACGTTTTAAAGCAGATAGCAAAAAATCTTCTTCGACAAACCATGTGTTTTGTTTAGAAGAAAGCCGAATTTAATAACTTTCAATGTAATATTTATTATTCACATAACCTTTGAAGTTAAAGGTGCTCCCCTCCTAAACCTTTCGATTTGAGCTTTTTCTTGTAGGAAGAGGTTGTATTCTTTCTTTCTCTCCTCTCTTAGTTTTTCCTGTGAGAGAAACAAAATCAGAGTCACGTGTCTGAAGCAGCCATTTCATTCAGACAGGGCACCAGCTACATCATTTCAATGCTGTTTGAATCTGTGTAACCCACTCTCTTTTTTCTAGATTAATTTATTAATTCCTCTGTTGATGTCTAACTCAACTCCCACACATTACAATAAAGCTAAATGTATAAAACCATCATCATACAGTAACTTATTTTGAATATAAGACACCCCACTGTACCTTTCTTATATCAGTCACCTCTCAGTTTACCATAACTGCTTAACGGTGACAAGATTTCTTCTAACTCAACAAAGACAATAGATGCTTTGTCTGGGTTTGGAGTTCAGTTTCTTGACAAAGAGGCCAGAGATCAACCCACAAACTCAACATGTAATGGCTTACAGGGCTTGTTGATGTTATCCTGGCCAACACCAGCCGGCAGTGGGCTGCCAAGGAAGGGTGGTCTGCTTGATTCAGCTCGCCTGGGTCTTCCTGGCTATAAAAGCTGGTCCACATTCTCATTGTCTCTTTCCCTTGCTTCAGCAGAAGTTCACCCTGGTTGTTGTTGCATCTTCAACACCTCCACAGCACCCATGCATGCTTTAATTTGCCTATATTGCTGATCTACACACTTCATTGATCAATTGAGTTTAACCTTAGTTTAACAAATTAGGTTTGGTGTTCCATTTTTGTCACTTTCCCTGAGCCATTTTGTGACACCTGAACTAATTGTATCATAGATACAATTTGCATTATGTATTAAAAGATACTGTAAATTGTTCATAAATCTACCAACCGAGGTGGGTCCTAAACTTACAATACCCAGCTCTGGGGGCCGATGCCTTAACCATTACGCCACTCAGCCTAAGCTTTAACAGGTCTGCATGCAGGTGTAATCAAAAGCAGTTGCCATGAGACACAAAGCACTGTACAATCAACAATACACTGCGCTGCAATATAACTCTATTAGTGTTGTTGTGAGCTATTCATGTCATGCCAGGTAAAGTCCCACTTTGATGGTCATGGAGAGTTACCTGTTTCCTGCTACGCCACACTTGGACATGCATAAAAATGTCCTCACTAAAGAACCCACCCAGGAACATAGACACACAGACACACACCTGAACCGATATCTTCTCCTCAATAGGTAGCGAGAGACCCTGGGGTCGTGTTGGAGGTTCACTAGTTTTCAGATCCTTTATCTGGAGGAAGAACATGAAAACATAGATAGACATGGATGATTACTCAGCAAAATCCAACACAGAGGCAACATAGTGAAGCGTGTCCTTTCACTATGAAATTATATTTTGTCAAATACATCATCAAACCTGGGAAGCATAATGTTTGTATTCCAGTTGAAGCTCCTGCTGAAGTTTCTTCTTCTTCCTTTCATAGTCATTTCCCAGCAGCGAACTTAAACCGAAACCTGGAAAGTATCAGATACAGTATATAACACATAAAGTGTGTGACATAAACCTATCCTCAAAGAGTGTAATCTGTCCAGTATCAAGGAATTGCACAATACCTCTGTCTGGATTTGGGGCTATTCTGTGTGCTGCTGATGCTGGAGGCATATCCACACCGTGCTGTTTTTATTAACAGCCCTTGACTGTTGAAAACATGATGTTAAAACATTCCGTATATATATGTTCTTTAAGACAACACGGTAATCATCAGAGCATTGATAATTACCTCGACTTGAGTGATATATCTTTGGGTGTTTCCTCTTCATGCTCCTCGAAAAACGTCCCATCTTTCGACCATTAACTAACGTCACTTTGTGCATCAAAGCTCAACCACACAACTCCGCTCTGGCTATAGACGTCATAGATAATATTATCACATATGAGTAAGTTTCATAGTATTATAATTTTAATTTACAGACCGTAAACGTGTCAAACGCTCTCTTGTCGCGAAGCGTCATATTGTTGCTATAGGCAACCAGGATACAGACGGTTCTCCTCGAGGAGGTGACGTAACCGAGCTCACGTCTATAACTCATCATATTATATCTGCTCTTAATGTTGAGGTAAAGTTGGCTTCTGAAGTTGTATTAACGTTATAAACCCCAGCGGAATTTCAGTTTGCTTGCTAGTTAACATCCCAACAAACGCTATCAAACGAGCACCAACCTGGCACCAACTACGCTCCCCTTACTCTGCGCTTTGCTCATGGGCTTTTAGTAAATTATTTAGTTTCATTACCACAGTAGCTGCAGGTTTGTCGGTTCATCAATCACCTTCTGCGTCACTTTAAGTTGCGTCAAAGACCTGGAAACCAAAACCTTCATGAAGAATCTGCTGTTCCATAAAGGGCCGTTAGATGTCAGCAAGTCCTCAGCAGTTATTGTTTAGTCTTCCCCGGACTAAACCATGTATCCTGGCAGAGGGGTGAATGCACTTAAATATGAGTGATATATAAGTTAAATCACTTCCGTTGAATATGTATTGTTATACATATAGTTCAATTTTAATAGTATGTATACAATGTAGTGTATCATATAATCATATCAATATCATATTTGTGTAACATTTTGACAAACGTCCCTGCGATACCACTTTGGTATATTGGTATCATTCACTGTCATGGCACCCTGACCAAGTGGACATTTAGCCCTGTTACGGGATCAAACTATAGGAGAAATATAACATTTATTTGCCCACTTTAGCAGAAACAGGGATTTTAACGTTAAAGTTGTTGTTTTTGCTTAGATAATTCGTCATGGCGGGGAGCAGCACGGCCCAGAAAACGTGGGAGCTATCTAACAGCATGCAGGAAGTTCAGAGCATAGACGAAATCTACAAATATGACAAAAAGCAACAGCAGGAAATCCTCGCCGCTAAACCATGGACTAAGGAGTAAGTAGAAAACAGTAATATGATATTCAGTCTATTAGAGTCTTGAGCTAAATGCTCACTGTCGTGTGTTGTGTCACGGTGGGATTATTATTTTTAAAGAAACCCCTCCATAGCTTAACGAACTAGCATTGGCTTATTTGTCAACAGCGATGCTACTCGCGTTAACTGTACACTTAACTACACCTGCGTGTATTTACTCTAACATTGTCCCTAACATACACCTGGTATTAAACGTGTGTCTTTCTTTGGCCCGTAGTCATCACTATTTCAAGTACTGCAAGATCTCCGCCTTGGCCCTGTTGAAGATGGTGATGCATGCCAGGTCCGGAGGTAACCTGGAGGTTATGGGCCTCATGCTGGGGAAGGTGGATGGTGAAACCATGATCATCATGGACAGCTTCGCCTTGCCCGTGGAGGGCACAGAAACTCGAGTGAACGCCCAGGCTGCAGCGTATGAGTACATGGCCGCCTACATTGAAAATGCCAAACAGGTCGGACATTGACTTTCATTACAGGGCATCTCACAGACTTCATGATTGAGAGAGTATTCAGATCCTACTTTTGTCTGTAGTGTGAACCCACATGAGTTTAGAAGCTGATACCCAGATGTGATGTGTTACCGTAGGCTTGAGGTTTGACGCTATACATCAGAATATATCAATTTCTTTTCTAAAGTTACTACTATAGTAACTATTGATTTATTATCCTTAGTTGTGTTACGCTCTTAAAGGCACTTTTGCCTGAATATCATATGTACCAAGACATACAACTGAAAAAATGACAAATACGTGTTATGTTGTTGTTAAACTAAATAAAAAGTCAGTTTAAAAAAGGCACTGTTGCAAAACAAAAAGCAGGAATACTGTATTGTGAGGTTTGCATTTGTTAACCTACATCTATCTCTCACACCTCAGGTTGGCCGGCTGGAGAATGCGATTGGTTGGTACCACAGTCACCCAGGCTACGGCTGCTGGCTGTCTGGCATAGATGTCAGCACTCAGATGCTCAATCAGCAGTTTCAGGAGCCCTTTGTGGCTGTTGTGGTAAGACTGGAAATAGTAAAACAAAATTTGAATTTCAAGCCAAATGCTTAGTTTACTGTGCTTTCTAATTGCCCCAAGTGAGCATGGCATTCAGGGAAGTAAACCATTTATTTCAAACTATGACAAAACAAGTTAATGTACATGTAATAGAGATCGGGTGAGGTTGTTGATGTATTGGGTGTATTTTTTTCCATGTAGTACTGATGAATATTATGCTATTTCAACCATGTATGCTATTTACACTTCATTTGGTTGAGCGGTGCTTAAATGCCATGGGCGTCATGTAATTAAGTGTGTGTTTTCAGCACAGCGACAGCCACAGTAAAATGCTCCTGGTGGCCGGATTTGAGTGGTCCCTGGAGGTTTGTGTGACCCCTGACTTTGTTTTCCGGTTCTACTGTATCTTGCCTCCTACAGATCGACCCCACTCGGACCATTTCAGCAGGGAAAGTCAACCTTGGCGCCTTCAGGACCTACCCAAAGGTAAAGCAAAGACTGTGTACAGAGGCAGTTCTCCTGAGACTTTAATTCTTATAGTAATAAAATAAGTTGCTATTAATGATTCATTTGCATGTGTGTTTTGTTCGTGTTTGTCCTTTTACAATTTGTATTTCATTGTTGTATATTTGTTTTACTATATAAACTATTATTCATGATCTTTTAATTGCCTGTCTATTGTGTTTCTTGATTCCTTATTTGTGTAATAATTATCCAATTATGGTACAGAAAAGCTTTTTAGTTTGTTGGTCATTTTCAGTATTTCCTCTTTGGATTTTCAGGGTTACAAACCTCCTGATGAGGGACCCTCAGAATACCAAACAATCCCCTTGAACAAGATTGAGGACTTTGGTGTTCACTGTAAACAGTGAGTATTGATGTTTATCAGTGTTATCACCATATTACAGATATTTCCGATAAATTATATTTTTAAATTTCTAAATTGATTGCAGTATAGTGTACTCTTTACTATATGACCGTATGTTGTACGTTGCTCATGTTTTTGCTTTGCTTTGTTTTATTTAGGTATTACGCCTTGGAGGTAACTTACTTTAAGTCCTCCCTTGATAGAAAGCTTCTGGAACTCCTTTGGAACAAATATTGGGTCAATACCTTAAGTTCCTCAAGTCTCCTCACGGTATGTAGACAACTTCAAAAAACTAAATGACTTCTAATTGTTTGACATTTTGATTTATGGTTGATTATTACACTATAACTCATTGAGACATTCGGTCACCCGCTTGTGATGTCATGATTTATTGCTGCTTAGTAGGCTAGAGTCGCTGTTTGTTGATTTTAGTAATGCGCTTAATTTAAACTTTTTAACATAAGAGATACATATTAAAGTTGGACCCAACTCCAGTGATTCAGATGCTGTCGTGGTTCACCATGGATTCCTCTGCTCCCCCCTCCAAGTTCATTCTAAAGATTGAAATCCCCTCATTGTGGATGCAGTGACTTTATTCTGAGCTTGACTAAACAGTCTAAATAGGCACCGGGCTTATCCAAACAGTAAGCTCTATGGCATTCTGGATGAAGATGAATTGACTAGATGTCAAGGACGAGCTGCTCCTGGGGTGACAGGCTTTGTCAGTTGCTACACTGTCGCCCAAGTCAGGGGCCCCTGTGTCATTGTGTTATAATTACGTTTTCCACTAAAAACACAGCCTCACCTTAAGCAAACTTTTCACTGACTTCTTTTCATTCACCACAACACACAACGTGTTCCTTCAGCTTGTTAGACAGATTTGTTGCCATCCTGCAAAATTCTGTTTCTTTGTGTAAAGTCTGTTATCTACCTTTTGCTGGCAAATTGTGCATGAATTGGTTTGTGTTTGTTGGATGGTCAGAACTCGGACTACACCACGGGTCAGGTGTTTGACCTGTCGGAGAAGCTGGAGCAGTCGGAGGCCCAGCTGGGCCGAGGCAGCTTCATGCTCGGGTTGGACACACATGACAGGAAGTCTGAGGACAAACTGGCCAAAGCAACACGAGATAGGTAAATCTTTCTCTCTGGGAAAAGGGCTGGAGACTTAAATGTAAACGTCCTTAATTTAGGGAACTATAATTTCTGTGTTTTCCATTGCTTACTGGATATTATATATCCAAAAAAGAAAGTGATTTAACTCCTTTCATTATATTGTATTACTGTGTGATATATTTGCCAACTCAATTGGTTTGTTGATAATACATTCTTGTCCATGTATTACGTTAATCTTGTATAATATGTGTTGTTTTCACCCCATTTCCACATTTTTTTTTCATTTGGACACTGATTAGGACAGTTGGTAATATATATATTTTGTGTAAATTTAAAATTTGTCAAATCCTTTATTGACATCATTTTTAGCATTGATTTTGAACTGCAGATTATTTTCTCAATTAATTGATTTAAAGGTTTTCCAAAAAGACAATTATCTTATTCTCTTATTTTATCTAACCAACTGTCCGAAACCTAAAGAGATTCAGTTGACAATTATACAAAACAATAAATGATTCAAACAAATAAGCCATTATCAAAATAGCTGCAAATTCATTTTCTGGCAGTCAATTAATTGACATAGAATTCAACTCATTTCTTGATCTGTAATTAGTAGTGTGATTGAAAACAGAACAAGAACAATATCAATCTGCAGCACTATTTTATTTTTGTATTTTATAATAATGATGATTAATGAAATATATTTATGATTCAAACCAACCAAAAGAGCATCAACGTTCAGCCTTTTATTCTGTTTATCAATAGTAGTTGCTGTAATATCTGTTACACAAATAGAGACATAGTGCTACAAATGACCACAAACAACACCGTCACTAGTTATTGCCCGTGATAGTCTTCTGATGTGTGCAGTGTGTCTGTTTTGCTTATGTAACTGAACTAATCACCATTTTTCATTCTGGTTTGTTTTAGCTGCAAGACAACCATAGAGGCAATTCATGGCCTGATGTCTCAAGTCATCAAGGACAAACTCTTCAATCAAATCAACACATCTGGCAATTAATCCGGAAATACGAGCTGATTTTGATTTTACCTGGAAGTGTTTTCTTATGCATGTCTAGAACCAATTAGTTTATGGTTTAACTTCCATGGGTAGAATCTTGGGGTTGCTTTTTTTTTGTATTTCTTATTTTGTCCTAGAAGTAGTTCAGGGTTATACAGTAAAAAAATAAAAAATAAAAAGTGCAACTGCTGTCTGTGGTTAATTAATACAGAAACAATTATTTTATTTTATGCAACATAAAGCACATAGAAACATAAACACCTGCCTTGGTATATAATATAAGCTGGACATTTGTCATCACATATTCCTTTAGTAAATATAGTACAGTATTCTTAAGATGTGGGACTCTGACTACAGCATTGTTTTTTCCCTTCATGCTTTGGCTGTTACAAAAAAATCTTTTGTATGTGCATGGGGCCTATATTCTTCTGCAGCCCAACATTTGAACACACACACACACACCATGGTTACATTTACCGCTCAGCCTAACCTATCACCAGTCAGTCATTCAAGTGTAGCCTGTCACAGCATTACATAATGGAACAACAAACTCAAGCTTCTGCACAGGCTCAAAGGGAATCGTCTGCAATGTGTGGGATGTCTCTGCGGAGTCACTCCCAGCACAGCTTGGCTCTCGGTGGTACACACTCCGGCATAGTGGCCACCACGTTCAGCTTGTGGTGTGGCAGTGATGCAGCGCAGAAACAGAAGCCGTACACACTGGAGTCTATTCACCCAACGCGTCTGCTCTCCGTCGAAGCAGACACTCACCAAGTCTGCCTTTTTTTTAAGGGCCGCTGCTTTGGCCTGGGTTTGGGTCATGTCTTTTTTTTTTACGGTATTGTAATGGCTAAATGTATATTTTTGATGTCATGTATCGTAGAGGAGACAATCCCAGTGGAGCCGTGGAGATTTCTGTTTTTTCTCATGCACATGAGCTTTGGCACCACTTTCTATAATGATTTTCTTTTACCATTATTTGTGCCATGTCCTAAATTGGAGGGTGTTCGGTGTAGAGATTTAGAAGAGGAAACTTATTAGATTATATTTAATGTAATTTAGAAATGTGAAATAGTTGAATAGGTGCACACAGTCTACTGAATAGCTTATATTTTTGCCAAATATTTAAATGTATTACATGGATGACTGTCACAGTGCTGAGAAAGTATTTAGAGTATGCACTTCTAAAATAGTTTCACCTAATGTTTGGTCTTCCATGGTGATTTAAGTATCAGTGAAACATATTGAACTCGTTGGACATGTAAATATTGTGATTATCACCAGATGGACATTTGTATGCATGACTAAAGATGGAATAGGAAAATGTATGTAAATTATAATCAAGTCAAATTGTGGGCAGCCAAAAATCCATTACTTGAGTATTTTACCTTACTCTTGTAACATTTAGCAGTTTTCTAATTCCAAAGTATGTTCTCCATTAACATACAAATATATTTCACAGATTGCAGAGGAATGCCTTCTCCCTTGCTGTCCACACAAAAATGAAGGAGTGAACAACAACAATGACTGATATGAGAGCAGCAGATTGACAAGGCTCATGATTAATAGCTCTAGGTTGCTACAGTACTGAGACCCTATAGATCTAATGACCCCACTAAGATCTGGAGATGTTGTGTTTAGTTTGGCTCTCACAGGAATTAACCCCAAAAGCATGGCCCCCGCCTTGTGTGAAGAAGCTGGAGGTGCTACATTTCCTCTCCGCCATGTGCTCCTGCATAAGTGGAGGCAAGTCACTCCCTTACAGGAAACCCAGGTCTTGACATGATATAGATTAACACTGCAGGGGTCACTGAGTGAAGGGGGCTGTGGCACTGATTTGGTATGTGGTCTTGAAAGATAGCTTGGACAAATGTCATCTTAGCTGCAAAGTCAGAAAACATAAACAGCACACATTTCAGGAAACATTTATTTCAGTGGGTGCGATTGGTGTGTGATGAGGCCATATGTTACTTGCTTACCCTTTTAAATATATATTTTTATTCCAATTCCAATAATAAAGCATGATTTAGTTAGGCTCTCCCTTTTGTCAAAACAATCATTTAACTATGACCATTCTCTGAATTGTTTTGGCAATTATTGGCAACCATTAAATTAATAATTATAATTCAAATAATGTACTGTTTAGCAACTTCCCCTAGAGCTGTGATAACGGTTCTGAACTAAATACTGAACCGTCATATTATGTAGTTTCCATAGCAACATATGGCTTGTCACAAACAATGCTGCCTGCCGGTTCATGTAACTAGCTAACAGCTAACTGCTAACGCTACAACTTAAAACGGTTTGGCGAGCTGTCCACATTTCTGTCCACATTTCCTGAAGACGTCGAGAGGTAGGAAAGTTAAGTTAACATTTGACATGTTTCCAACTTCCACCATATTGGGTGTTGCGCTAAACCCGGTGAGATAATATGGTTCATGGTGGCTCCTAAGCTAGCTGTGAGTTAGCCATCGCTATCTCGTTAGCCTACGTCATCAGGGCCCATTTAGCTAGCAAACACCCTACGGCCTTCTTGTTCTGGGCCTCCCTCCCCATCCCCTCCGCTCACTGGCTGTTTGCATTCCCTCGCGTGTCTCTTTCCTGTCTCTCCCCACACGCCAGGCCTCCTGCTCCACGCACTCCACCCGGACAGCCAGTATGAGTGTCGCACTTTTTATTTTATGACAATGATAAAGTGCTGTCCCCGAGTCCCTCTGTCCCTGGAGAGGAGAGGCTGTATGAGTGCAGCTAGCCGCTAGCTTCTGTTCAGCTGTGGTTAATCGATCAGTGCCTCTTGTGTCCAGTGACCTCGACCTCACACCTTAAGATCAAGTGTGAAAAAAATACCTGCCGTCACACTTCTGCCTTTCTCTACCTTTCTCTATTTTAGCTCCACACACTGAACGCGGTGCAATTAGCAGGTGTGGAGAGGCGACGTATAATAATGCCTATTTGAAAAGTAAAATGAAATTGCAAATTGTCATATCTCAATGTCAGGTCAAGCTAATAAACAAGCCCCTCGGGTACTGCATGAAGCCCTGCTTAGTCTGCCAAGGGGATTCTAATCACAGTATGAATTGAGTGCTCACCAAACCTTTGGCCTCTGAGCAAGTTTCCTGGAGAATAGTGATAGTGATGGGGTTTTCCCCCCATCAATTATCCCTAATTGTGAATTGACAATTAGGTTTTAGGCCATTTAAAGTTCTGTATGGGGGTTAATTTGTCATTTGGGACTACAAATGCTGAAGTAAAGTGGCATTATTACATTGTTTTGAGGAGCATTTGTTTGCCTGCTAAGGTCTTCTTCTGTCATTTCTGCTGTGGGCTGAATAGCTTGGCTGAGGCTGAAAAGGATCCTAAAGCCACCATGGTACGCCTGACCATAGATCTGATTGCTAAATCTAGAAACCACTTCAAAAAGAGAAGGGGCCTCTCCTTACCAGAGTACCTTAAGGCACTCACCCACCTCCACTTTTTCAGCAAGAGCATTGACGACATTGTGAGTAGCCAGTATCAACGCTGACGGTTTAATTCTGTGCTCATTTTATGTGCCTCACTTTTAACTTCTATTTTCAGGGGGATCTCTCCATGTGTAGAAACCTCACAGTTCTTTACCTGTATGATAATAAGATCACACACATTGGCAACCTTGGCTTTGCCTCCAACCTCACCCATCTTTATCTGCAGAACAATTACATCACTCACATAGATAATCTCTCCAATCTGCAGAAGCTCTCCAAACTGTGAGTAGAGAACTGAAACTGGTTGTTGCCCTGTGCTTTGGTAAAGCCGGAGGTGTGTCTGAACATGTGTGTGGTTTTCCTGCTCTGTAGGTACCTGGGTGGAAACAGGATTGCTGTGGTGGAGGGCTTAGAGACCCTCTGTGAGCTCAAGGAGCTTCATCTGGAGAATCAGAGGCTGGCACCAGGGGAAACGTTGCTCCTTGACCCCATGACGCTCCTCTCACTTGCTGTATGACCTATTTTTACACTGTTCAGTACAGATATAGTATGTGGAAAAGGGAAGATGTGTGGATCTTCCTTTTTTCCCCAGAATAATTGGGATCTCTTTATTGAACATTTTATATTTTAAGTAATCAAAGGGTTCAGAAGGAAAGCCTTATTCCCTCTTTTCCTACACAAGGATATGCATGGTGTATCACCCTGGTAGGTTATCATGTCAAGCTTAAAAGATCTCAGATTTCTCCATGTAAAAGCAGTAATGTGCTGGGTTTGATGATGTCAAAGAGACCTCTGTTGCTCTCTCTGGTCTGACAAATCAGTTAGGTCTGTTTACTTTGTTTACTGCCGGCCATGGATAAACACACCAAGAGTCTCAGCTTGTTTGTTTGGATAATTAAAGAAATTGCTGAGCAAATTTAAAGAGTTCCAGCTTTTATAAATGTGTCGTTATAGAACTTCAAACCAAGATGAATATTTAACAACAGCACTAGCTATCATCTGATTTGGACGTGATCCTAAGGGCAGGCATATACAGAGAGCACATTTAAATGCTTAATTCAAATGCATCGCAGGCAAAGACGGATGAAAATACTGTACATTTATTTTGTAATATAAATAATTGTACTTTTACTAAGTTACCCTTTGGTTTAACATTTGGCTTAGGCTTAGGTTTCACTGTGTAATATGTATTTGTCAGAATCTGTATTAACTGTAAAATTAAGTCTTCTGTCTTCATGAACCTGAATGTGTTGCACAGGAATCTCTTTGTGTCCTGAATATCAATAACAACAACATTGATGAAATCAGGGACCTGGCAGTGCTGAAGGAACTCCAGCATTTCTCTGCTGCTGACAATACATTGTACAATATGGAGGTAAATATAGCTTCTTTTTTTAAACTTAACTAATAATGTCTGTGAAACCAATTCAAGACTTCTTCTCCAATGAAGTAGAAACTAACTGCACAGTCAAAGTAACTAGTACCACAGCACAGCAACTATGCATGTTAAGGTGTATTAAAGTCAACATACCGGCTATTAGTTGATCGGTTCAACATTAACATTGTTTCGTAGCTTTCTGCAGTGATGTGTGAAATGATATGGAGAACAGGGTTCTAAAGAACCAAATCCTGCAAATCCCGCCATAGGTTCCCAGTCTCCATGACTCTTTCAGGGTCAGAATTATTCAACAAATCAGCGAGCCATCCCCCTGAGACTTTTCTTGCTGACAGCTTTAAACAAGCACGAGTTTCTCTCTTTCCTTGGGAGGCTGATTTTTCCTCTCTGCCTCAGAATCCTCTATTTGATACCTTAAACCAGCAGTCCTTTACTTCATGGGAGAGTCATCTGAGGCAGAGATAGGATTTAGCCTCACTGAGTTCCTTTAAAAATAACCCGGTGGCTTTCATTTTCTGATATTTTCCCTGAAAAGGTTGATAACTTAATTTAAAAGGAATTCATCCTTCTTTCTTAGTGCCAATAAACATTAGGATGACACATCAAAAGCACTTTAGAATTGACTACAATGCTAAAGCTACTTTTTCAACACGCAAGATTTTCTTCTGAGAACGTTAATGCAGGTAATTGCTGTACACGTGTCATTTTTAGCAGATATCTCCTATAATTTATACAACCCGTCTGCCACTATTGATCCTGCAAAGACAGCCCTCCGAAGGATCAATCCCTTCTTCTGCGCCATTTGCTCAGAATCCGGAGGAAACGTTATGGATTTTTAAAATAGATTATGACAGGCAGTCAGCTAGGGTGACAAATGGGGAGCATCTTCAGAGACCGTGAGCTGTGTGCAGGGCAGGGAGGACAGGGGAATCGAAGCCCTGGTCAAATGCAGGTTCATAACTGGCCCATCATTAGTCCAGGCAAGAGAGCCGGCCGAGCGCAGTGAGTCTCCAGCCGTTGCTGTTCTCCACGCCCCCGCGTGAGGGGCAATTTGGCACTGGGCTGCTCTTCAGTGACGGCCTTCTGAGTGACGGCCCTGACACGATCATTTATCAAAGCCTGGGAGCGCGCGGTGCTCAGGGGTCCCCTCTGAACTGATTGCGGCAAGAGCTGGAAAAGTGGAAGCGCTTTGGCCAAGACAGGAAGGCAATGAACAATCAGAGCGTGTCCAGAGAGTATTCATATTTCCAGGCTTGGATTAATGTGCCTTTAGATAAACATACAACTGCAGGCAACTCGCTGGAGGAGCCAGCCTCACACTGCCCCAAGAGAAAACGTGTAGTTACATGACACCGGCGACACTGTTTATTAAAATAGACGGATGTGTTGTTTATGAACTTTCCATTGGCCCTTGTACTCCACATTACCATTCACCGATACCGAGTCTTTCAAAGTTTTCCTGATGTTTGCCCCCGATTAGTGATTATGAAAATGCATCACATTAGTTTAAAAAACAAAAAGGTTGTGTACTTACTGAGCAGCTGTAGAGACACACTGGTGCCATTTGAACCATTAGTTGTTAATGAAAACACAACATAGTAGAGGTAACGTTTCTCTTCTTGTGTATTTTCAGGAGTTAGAGTATGTGTTCAGCCACTGGCCTCGATTGCTTCAAATGGATTTGGTTGGAAATCCTGTGTGTGAAAAAATGAAGTACAGAGACCGCCTAATAACCGTGCTCCATAGCCTGCGTGAGTTGTTATTCATTTCATTTCTCAATGGCATCCTAATACGAAAATGCGCTTTATTTCTTTGACTTTCCCAGGGTAATAATTAAGAGACCACTTACTGATGAAAGTAGAAATATACACCGTTCACTTTTCAATTTCAAACGAAATGTTTAATCTATTTATTTTTCTAGAGGTTCTGGATGGCAAGGACATTAATGACTTAACCAGACAGTTCCTTATTAACTGGAAAGCATCCAAAGAGGCCAAGATGAAGAAAAACAACAAACATTTGATGACGGGATCGTTCATCCCCTGTCCCGTAACAAGTAAGTCACTAAATTCTGTTTTTACTCTTCCATCTTCGCCCACATAACCACCATTACCAGATGGTTGATGGTTCTGTTGTTTCCACGTTCGTCGTCCTTTACTTTATTGGACTGGGTCGGGTTTTACACATCTGAATTTGTGTGACTTGTGCGTATGCGTGTTCTCCTGAGACTTTGTCTGCATTCCAGAAGACTTGAACGCTTGTCAAGGTGGACATCCTAGCCCCATCTACAGCCACTCCGGCATGCTGAGATGGAAGCCGCTGTCGCCTCTCAGGTCCAGAATCATAGTTCACACAGATCTCAGTTAGCGTTAAGGAGTGCACATTTTTGTCTCACTACATTTCATTACTTACTAAATTATTCAACTGTGGATATTAAATTAGCAGCGTTAACCAGCTGGCATAGAGAAGTTGTGTGCTTCATGATGAAATGTATAAATTACGAGTGACGACAACTGCTAATAGGTTTGAACTCATCTCACATCCTGATCCATCTTACAGTGCTTCCCAAATTCAAGAAGAAATGTGTTTTGGATTGGTGTAATTTTTTTGCCCGATCAGTTATTTTATTTCCCCTTATGTTCTCTTTATTAGCCGTGTTGTCAGTCTCTATGGAACATTTACTACATTTTAGGCCACAAAGTAATGATAGAAGAATTCTTCTGATGATCTGACAATGCTTTTTCTTTTTTTTCTCCCTCTCAGAAATCAAACGGCACAAAAATAATAGATTCCTACGAGCGGACATCCTATTCATGTGGCTGCCTCATCGCCTGTCTGCAACCATGTGGATGCTTAAGACAAACCTACCAGTCCACTAAAATCTCCACCTCCTCCACACATGCAGGACGAACCCTGCTACTGCCGAGTTTAAGCAACTTAGTCATCGTAGCTGCGGATATTTCATACTTGTACATTTAGCAGGAAAGAGAAGAGTCACGGTCACTCACGGCTATATGATGTCGGTTCTGCAGGCACTTATACTTGAGCTATGGGTTTAAAGATTTAACTTTTTTTTTTACAACAAATGTTTGGATTGTATCTGTCTCTTAAATATATATTTCTATAAATGAATAGGCTGGAAATAATCTGTTAAAAATAATCTGTGTAAAGATAAATTTCGAAATTAAAGAGTAAAACATGAATAATGGTTTGTGCACATTTCTTTTCCTCACTCTCACAGCTGGTTTATTTCTAATTACCTTTTAGGGTTCTGAAGATATAAATAATCTGTCCACCTACTAGTAAGTGCTACATTTTCTGTGCTGTGTGTCATTTTTCTTCTGACAAATAAGTGATGCAGGAGATGCGGAGTGGCACAATCTAAATGATCCCTGTGCCCTGCCACTGGCTTTACAATTATCTAAAGCTAACAGTATATGCTTCTATTCAAACAATTGTGATAAATGACTCATTCCTCTTTTACAGCAAATACAGTAACAATACGGATGTATTAATTATCATGGCTATTACTAAATGTTTCAGTAAGGAACCGCGTGTGTAACCCCTGAAAGATGCGGGGTTATTAGGGAAACAAGCTTACTTAACCTTCTTTTCCTTTTCCTTATAATTAGTGGCCCGCAGCAATACTGTTACTCCATCCTTACAAAAACAATCTTTATTAAGAACAGTCCGAGGATGTGCATATTATGAATAATTCCTTTCATTAATTTGCCGACATCTCCGTTTGGAGCCTTGCAAATCAGAGTGATTAATTTCTGAGTCTCACAAGAATGTCCTCGATGCCTGCCTGTTGATTGCATTGCTGGACTTTATTTATTAGCTGTTCCATTGAGCTTGCAATTCTAGACAGCCTGGCAATTAGTCAAATGTTTTGCATATCAGCTTACACTTGTCAGCCTTTCTTCATGGTGTATTGCAAACAGCGTTTTGAAAGAGTAACCTTTATTTCTGACCATGACGAGCAGCTTTTTGAGGTAATTTTGACTTTCTCCCCGTTGCCACTTTATGATAGGCTTATAAAGAAAATACAGTGTCGGGTTCGCAGCCAATTAGAGTGCGATATGGCAGAGCGCATATCGGGGTTCAAGGGAGAGAGTCCTGCCTCTGGCGTTGAAAACGAGCCTCTGCTGCCCTCAGACAGAAATAAGTGAGGAAAGGGAAAGAGCCGTCTTCACTGCGAGGGAGTGTTATGAGGCGAGTGATTAATTACGTCGGAGTGAAATACTTTTTTGGGCTTTGTCTACCCAATAAATGAACGGCGAGTGAGACTTTTACGCACACAGGTGAAGTGTTGGATGAGCGTTCAAGGACTGCTGCGCACCTTTTTCTGCAGACGCACCACTTCATGAGGATCAGCTGGACGTTACTCTACATTGAAGAACACGTTCTCGGTCTTATCGAAGCCCTCTTTGGATTGCCTTCATGTCGTTTTTAAAACGGCGCCTTTGAAAGATACCAAAGGTAAAAAACTCCATATCTACTGCTCGTGATGTCTGGCATGCATGGGAAATCAATTTGCGCTGCAAGTTACCGAATGAGCACAAATTCAAGTGTCTTTCGTGCAACTTTGGGCAGCTGCGTCCTGTCATTTGGCTTTTTCACGTTGTGTTTCTAAGAGGATGAACTTCAATAATCTCGTGTTTGTTGAATGTGAAGGGACATGCAACTTGACAATGCAATAATTGACTGGACAAGACTTAAGTTATGGTTTAATAAATAAATGGAAAGGCAATAACTTAGCTTAGAACCAAGCAATAGAACAGACGAATACTATACAGACGACAATAATAATAATAATAAATAATAATTTGCCTTGTCAATTATAACTTGCAGGTTAAACAACTAAAAGTGACTTATTTATCCCTCTGATGTAATTGTCCAGGTCTAGAAGTGCACCCTCGATGGCTGGAAGACAGGCGCTCCGAATGGACAGCGGCAGTTGCTCCGGGGCGGCGGTGGATGACAGCCCCGCGTCCAGTCCGAGCTCCAGTCCGGACGGTCCTCGCCGGGAGCTCCAGCGGGCCGGGGCGCTCCAGACCGGCGGGCTCGGCGGCAGAGGACGCCCGGCAGCAGCGAACGCCGCGCGGGAGAGGAGCCGCGTGCAGACCCTGAGAACCGCGTTCCTGGAGCTACAAAGGACTTTGCCGTCCGTGCCGCCGGACACCAAGCTGTCCAAACTCGACGTGTTGATACTGGCCACCACCTATATTGCCCACTTGACTCGAACACTACAAGAAGAAGGCGCGGAGGAGGGAGAGAGCAAAAAAAAGACAGATGCGTTGCACTCATTGAAAGGTGATGGCTACCTGCACCCAGTGAAGGTCAGTAATAATGATAATAACAATACTAATAATATTAGGCGCTATGTTGTAGGTAAATCTGTTATTGTTGTAAATTGTGATTCAGTATTTTATTTTTAAATAGTTTTGTTTCTGGACGAAAATTCAAACTGCTACATTGTAAAAGATGTAAGGTTACTGAGTTGATGTCACACATTTTCAAAGGAGGCAACCTCATCCTCTCCATTCTCAACTTTGAATGTTACCGGTTGATTTAGGTATATTAATAAATGTAATGTCTTTACAGAAATGGCCCATGCGATCCAGGCTGTACGTCGGAGCAAGCGGACAGTTCCTCAACACCACGAATCCTTCAGAGTCAGAGAATCAAGGCCCATCATCGTCCACCTCCCATAATAGGCTTAAATAATTTGTATGAAACATTTCATATTGGCACGAGTCCATGTTGTTTACTCTGGCAGCAGAATATGCATTATGAGTAGATCTGATTTTACTTCCACTAAAGCCCTACCCGAGGAAGACAATGTAAATTAATTTATTACGTGAATTGTATTGTATAAATTTTGAGAAAGCACACATTATGTTTCTCTGTTGTTATTTTGACTAATCCTGTTTGGCCTGCATTGTGCAGTTCTGCACATGTCCCTATGATATTTGTAGAAATTCCACGGGGTTTGAGCCCGTCATGCTTGAGGTGTGCACTTTCAGTTGAAACATTTGCACTAAATGCATGCGTGAATAACGTAACATCTGTCATGTGAAGTGGTCTGTCAGAGAGTCAACAATGGAGGCTCTCCGTCTCATGTTCCTTCTTATTTTTACATGCATGGTTGTAAATGTGTTTGTGAATAAATGACCTCAGTGAAAGACGACAAGTCTGTTAAGGTGTTGCCGATCATAGAACGAAATAAAAAAAAAAGTATTATTGAAAGTCCATAGAAGTTGTCGTGGCATTATTTGTTAATTTATATTTAGAATAATATTATTCTAAATATAAATTAACAAATTATACAATAATAATAATAATAATTTGTTAATTTATATTGTTTGTTGATTTATATTTATTATTATTATGCCGTATTATTCCGGTATTTCTGGAAATATAAGATTGTCCTTGTGATCGGAAAGTCGCTATACTTATGTGACAATAATCAATAAAATACAGCTGTGGCTGTGGTGCTCGCTTGAATTCAAGGCGTAAAGAATTTGGTTAGGTCACAACACGAAAGGATTTGCAGCAAAATGACTGCAGCTGACTGAAGAATATGCAGCAGGCCTTTTGGCTCAGTATGTCTGACTTTAGAAATCCGTAACGATAATAAATATATGCATACGCTAGTTTCAGCTGTGTTTAGAGTATCACAGTATCACATGTTTGAGAAAGCAAACAATAATTACCTATATTTGTACAGTTTACAGGCGTAAATATGAAAGAAATTAGCCTCTTCACATTAAAAGTTTGAACAATTTATAATTTCAGGCAAAGCAAACGTGATATTAAGTTCTCTTTTTGATACTCAAGAAACGTTTGCTTAACTTTGTTTGATTTAATATGTTGCAGTTTCCTAAAATATTGATAAATGCATTGGCAAATCACAACATCCTTAAGAGGACACAAAAGGCCGTAGATTGTATTTATAGCCACATAGATGGAAATTAGGGAGGTGTACAAATTATTATGAGAGACCCGTGTCTGTTTTATCTGCAGAGCTGGATAAAATAAAGTATCTGAATTTTCACACCGTAATTTGTCAGAAACATGGTGCCTCTATCTAATTAAATAAAGATAATGCACATGTTCTAGTCTAAATATTAAGGACAACTAAATAGGAAGTGGCTGACGCTAACACACAAGTATTGCTCAGCTGTGCACTTGGCCACGTGACCTTCAGTGCGCAACTATGGGGCGCATTTAAGAGAAGCCGGATCCGGAAGTTCTACCTCTTCCCTTCAAGACACAACCATGAGAAGACTGCAGCCCTGCGCCTCTCCGCGTCTAAGAAGACTGTGGCAGGCTTATCTTCACTACGAAGGTAGACAGCGGTTACTTATTAGTTTCCACAACTGTGTTTTATTTGCATATCGTAGACGCGTTTCTGGGCAGATTCGCAAATAGCTCTTAAACGACCATTGCCGGTTAGCGCAACAGCTAGCTTAGCTCATGTCTCCGCCACGTGGGCGACACGAGTGCAGCTCAACAGTTGATTTTAAGGAGTCTTCGTCATGTTACCAACCAAACACGTACGACTAAGTTACGTAATATTACTTAATTTGTATATTATAAGTAAACACGTGGTCCTGAAGCGCAGCGGTGAGACTTAACGCGCGGTGCTTTGGATGTGCGCAGAGCCTCCCGTGCTGCAGTTATTCTCACACCTGTGTTAATATCATTAGTGTATATACCATGATCAATGCGTCTTGGCCTCACGGTATATGCAGCCAAATCCTGCAGCATTTAAACTTTTAACCGGTAACTTGCGTAAAACTTTAGACTTGTCACGTATGCACGGCCATCCTTAACGCTACTACCAAACTAGTTTTGATGTCTCTATAGAAAGCTCCCCTCTGAAGTAATGCAATTAATCATTCTTTTAGACAGTTCTAAAGAGAAACCCACCCTGTCGTGTTTTTTCAGACTCCACAATGTCTGGTTGTGTCCTTGGGTCAGCAGATGAGCTGCTGGTAAGGGAATTGCCCTCTTCCCATTATTTCACTGGGGAAAGTCATCATTGATCCCCTTGAGGACGTAAAGTCATTGCAGAGGTCGTGACCTGCTGTTGAACCCGTGCGACATTAGCCAAGCTCCCAAGCTGTGTTACGCAGTTGCCCTTTGACCTTTGGGTGATCCATCATCTGGCCTCACCTATTGGCTATTTCTTCAGTACGTCTTATGCATGCAAGCTGGAAATCGATGGTGCACTCCCTAGAGTAGATCTGTGAGGTTTGGCTACTTGGATAGCCTTGACAAGTCTTGTATAATGAACATGAACTATAACTGAGACTGTATACGGACTAACATTTTGACATGTATGCTTGTTTATCATAGATATGCAGGTGGCAAGTTTGATTGACCACATCTGATAAGGTAAGATTAGTTATATAATTTTTTTTTGTATTTGTTGTAATGGTATAGGTTAGTCCTGCTGCTGGAATAGCGATGACTTTACACTTTGCCATTTACCCATCAGACAAAAAGATGGTGAAACTGTGACTAACTGACCAACCAGCATATCAGTTGGGACGGTTCAGTGTTTAAACTAGATTGCAGCAATAATGAGTGTTGAAAGGACTGTAAATGAGTAGAATCTGGGTACTCCTGTTGCAGATGTGAGGTCACCACTGTCTACTACAGATGGCCAACTATTGGTTTTCACCATAAGAAACTTCAGGTAAGCCTTAAGTATCTGCGTTTTCTTTCCTTTTATGGTATAGATCAGTCCTGCAGCTGGAATAGTGATGACTTTACACTTTGCCGTTTACCCATCAGACAATAAGATGGTGAAACTGTGACTAACTGAAAATCCAGTATACTATCAGTTTGGACTTTTTTTATTTGCATGTATATTTGATGGGGATAATGGTTTATTTGGGTCCCTTTTTGTGTGTCTTCAGCATGTTAACAAGTCCTGCTGTCGTGAAAAGAGATGCACCTGATTTTGATCTTGTGCTGATCAGGAGGTAAGCCATACGTCTTTGACAGTTCTTGGTTGTTTTATTGTATAGATCAGTCCTGCTACTGGAATAGTGATGACTTTACACTTTGCCGTTTACCCATCAGACAATAAAGTGGTGAAACTGTGACTAACTGAAAAACCAGTATAATATCAGTTGAGCATGAGTGTACATTTGATGTGGAAAATGGTTTATTTAGGTCTTTTCTTTTTTCATTCAAAGGAGATGCGCCTGATATGATCCTGTGCTGATCAAGAGAGGAGGTAAGCCATTTGACAGTCTGTTCTTTGGTATAGGTTAGTCCTGCTGCTGGAATAGTGATGACTTTACACATTGCCGTTTACCCATCAGACAATAAAATGGTGAAACTGTGACTAACTGAAAAACCAGTACATCAGTTGGGGCTGTTTAGTGTTTAAACAAGCTTTAACACCCAATAATACAATGTGATTTGAAAGAACTGTAAATGAGTAGAATCTGTTTACTCCTGTTGCAGATGCAAAGTCACCACTCCCTACTACAGATGGCCAACTATTGGTTTTCACTGTGTGGAACTTAAGGTAAGCCTTTAGTATTTTACAGTAGTTTTTATGTCTAGGTCAGTCCTGCTGCTGGAATAGTGATGACTTAACACTTTGCCGTTTACCCATCAGACAATAAAATGGTGAAATTGTTACTAACTGAAACCAGTATAATATGGGACTGTTTTTGGCATGTGTACATTTGATGGGATAATGGTTTATTTAGATCCTGTTTTTGTGTCTTCAGCAGCTTAAGTACCGCTGTGGTCAATTGAGGTGCACCTGACTTGATCCTGTCCTGATCAGGAGGTAAGCCATAATTGACAGTTTGTTCTATGGTATAGATCAGCCCTGCTGCTGGAATAGTGATGACTTAACACTTTGCCGTTTACCCATCAGACAATAAAATGGTGAAACTGTTACTAACTGAAACCAGTATAATATAATTTGGGACTGCTTTTGGCATAAGAGTACATTTGATGTGGATAATGGTTTAAGTCATTTTCTTTTTTTCAGTGGCTTCATAAGTCCTGCTGTGGATACTGTTGGATCATCAGTTGGAAAATCTGTTTAGTTTTTTCAAGAAAGGTGGCATGACTTTTTGAAGTTTTTTAAAGCATATCAAAGTTGCAATAAATTAAAGGTTGTGTGTGCATGCCTGTCAGTCTACAGCTATAAAGGAATAAAAAATACTAATTTCATCAATTGGGTGGTTCAATCTTGTGCTGTCTACCTGTTTAAAAAAAACCTTATTCCTCTGTGATGTATGAGTCTGCTCCTGGTGCGTAAGCGTAGATGAAGCGTAGGATATTCTGGTGGAGCTCATCTAGGGTCTTGTCTCTCTTGTGAAAACCATCCACATCTCCCAGGTCGCAAGGAAATACTGCATCAGGTGGAATAACGAGTGCTGAGGCCCCTGTAGGAAGAAGACTTTCAGTAAACCTAAAGCCTCCATGGTGCCAGGGCAGCAAAAACATGCATTATATAAATAGTTACGCTGTCTTTAACTTTAATGCAATGGAAGTTGCGCATACATGCTTATAAATGGGACATCCAAACGTGCTATTTAGCAAGATGGATGGGTCATGCAATTTGGTCAATCTGTAGGATGTGATTTTAAATAAATACTGTATTCGGTAAAATGGAGATTGGTAATCTACCGTGCTTAAGAGTGACAGAGTTTTCACAAAGGAGCACAGCAATCACGGCGTCCTCTTCCAGAACTTGTGTCCTGAGACATAACTTGCAGTGGGCTTCTGCCAATGAGATCCTTCAACCAAATGAGAAAATATATAGGACATTGTAGCAATGTTTTTAAATGTAAATATGATCTAGGGTTATCAAATTGTATTAAGTACAAAAATGGAATCAAAGTAATCTAAACTGGTTGAGATTTAAAGCTTGGTCTATAGTTGGAGGAACATTATCTTCAGAGCTTTAGTTGAACATCAAATGTCACTAGTGAGATTTGTAAACTTGTCATAACTAAATGAAAAATAGTGTTTGGCTAGAAGTTCCCCACCTAGTGGATGATGGCGACATTACACTGCAATGACAAATTTGACATGTAGGCTGCTTGTGAAAGTGAGCCTGGAATATTAAAACTGCTATTACATTTTTGCAGTGGAGTGCTTACAGTAGTTTGACCGAGGCCACAGACATCTTGACGCTCTGACTCTGTGTTCGGACTCTACGGCTGGCCATGTAGTAACCGTGGATTATTTTCTCTGCTCCAGAGCTCAGCTCCACCTGAATGTTCTGCGCATGAGCTACCAGCTGGAAGGCATATAATTAAGGGTGGCAAGTGCAATTTACTATAATTTTATAAACACTTAATCAAAGAGTGTAATAATACAAAAGCAATGCAACATTTGTTAACCTCCTTGTATTCTTGAAAAGAAAACTCCCAGCACGAATGGTAGAGGGGTTTTCCTGGCTGCACTGCCTGCTGAAGGATGTGGATGGTCTGGGCAAGCAGGGCCTGCTCTCCCATCACATCCCTGCACTGAATGACCAGGCCAAAGGCGTCTGCCAACTGAACTGGTACGGGACCCATTTCCTGCTCATAAAGAAGAGAAATTTGTCTAATGTGCGGTTTTCATAGTGTTCACCTGTCAATGAGAGAAAGTAACCTGGAATCCAAACCATATCTGAAACTTCTATTTGACTGGTTATACAGTGTCACCCTTTCCCCTCCTTGCAAAATAAAAAACAATTATTTTCAAGGGCTCTGATGTTAAATATTGTTGTCTGGGCAGGGCACTTCCCTCATGGAAAGTTAATTGTCTCAGTTTCCGGTTTTGTCTGCTATCTACAAACATCTGAGTTGAGTGAAATGGGACAGTGAACCCATAGTATTACACCACAAACTTAAGATCCACTAACATAACACACTATGAATTTTACACACCTGGAAGTGCACATTCAAACCACACTTTAAGAGAGCTGTACAAAAGGTAATAGAACACCATGTTGTGATTGAACCCACTGCTGTTCCCAGTATGGCGCAGTCTGCCCTCCCAGACCGCCGAGAGGCATCCGTGGAGTCGGTGAGAGCCCAGAAGCTGCAGTGGACTGGAAAGGAAAGCTGCTGGTCAGCATCCTCTCCATACTTCTTCCCTGGGATGAACACCGACACGGTGCAGCTCTCCAGAACTGAGGAACATTCAGAGGGGGGAAAGAACATTGTACACTAAGTAAGTAGTACACTGTCTTGTGTTAAAAAAATGTATCCATATTATGAATTGTTGACAGGAGCCTCTCATAACTAATGCCATACTTTATTATTAATCACTTTGGTGCTCTACCTGACTGAATGGCATCCAGCTTCTCCTTTTTGTAACAGCCCAGATCTCCCAACATGCAAATGCCACCAGTGGCTAGCAGGGCAGAGCCAGCGTGGATGTTAGCCGTGCCTGCTCCGTGTTCGTCCCGGGACAGAGATGCAAACATCTCCCCCGAGGCCTGATGCCTGACCCCGTGACACGCCAAGTTCAGGCTGTAAGTCATTAGTCTAACACAAAGACAAGGGAATATGGACGATTCAATGTCAGGTTTCAAATGCACTGTGTTCACAGTGGGCCTGCAGACCACTTTACCTGTCCAGTATGAGAGTGTCAGTGGTGACAGCCAGCAGATCCAAATTGTGAAACGTGTCTTTTGCATCTGCTCGATTCTGCACCAAGCTGAGCAACAAGCTGAGCTTTAAGGTATTGTAGAGGCCCGGAGGAGCCACGTCCAACCCAAAGCAGTGAGCCACAATGGCAGAGAACCTCCAGCGAAAACCAGCTGTGGCCTTCAACAGCGTCTGGAAGCTGGCGCTGACTTCATGGGGATCTGTAGAGTTGTGAGACATGGTGGATGTTTTATTATGGTGACGATGCAAAAAAAGAAAATATTTTTTTCCCCAGATTAATCAGAATTTACTGCATCGACACGTTAAGATTCACACATTATCAGTACGCCTTTGGGTGCTGTTTCTGTGGATTTGGAGCAGGATTTAGTGTGAGATTTACTGCCTTACACTCTGGCTCCCACGGCTGGACGCTGTTGGCCTCTACACTCCAGGTAATGCCGGTCCACTGCTGCACATGCGCAGGAATGCCCAACACCCTGTAGAGTCGACCGATCCTCATTGAATTACACAGCTCATCTGTAGGAACAGGGGAAACAAAGCAATAAAAAGGGTAGTTCAGTGCCGTCTGGTGATTATTGAAGAAACATGTATGCCACCTACAAACCACTGCCAAGACAAACATAGAGGGAGGCCTTCGGAACAATGATTTCTCTGTGTGCGAATGGTAAAGCCAAGCTAATGAGTGGTCCTTGCACTTATTAACATATATGTTTAGTAACGGGAACCCAGTGTATTGAATTCCTCTACAGGACTGGGTCAACAGAATATGTTAATCCATGTGCTGAGATTTGCTCAGGTCCCAGGGGTGCTGGCTTGACAATGTTATTAGAGGGGACAGAAACACTTAATATCCCTCCATGAGGCACTGTGTGCGGCTGGCTATTTATTTGAACTCTCCTCCACTAAGTTTGTGTTCCAAAAGTGAGCCTCATTTACAAAGCCGGAGAAAATTAATGACAAACCTCAATACATATGACTGTGTGCAAATATATGCTGTTACAACCTCATTATTCAGCACTGGGAGTGACTATAATTGATGAGAAAATGATTTTACAAACAAATAATAGGCCTTAAAATGTTGAGGGTATTAATCTACAGTACAGTATCTCCTTTAAGATTTTGACTTGCAAATTAAAACTGAGCCCAATTAAACTAAAAAGTTATAATGTATTCTATGCTATGCAAACAAACATCTATCTCCATATACCAATGTCATTGCTCTGTATCTTTTAGATGTCATACTGTAAAATGTGTGCTGTTTAGGTCAGAAGTTGTTATGGAAAGTAGTCATTCTTGTGTTCGGCAGCTGATCTCCAGACTAAAAAGAGATTTTAAGCCAAAAAACAGAAACAACTTTAAGTCCTGTCTGAAAGAGCTGATCGTAGGTGAACTTTATAACTTGTTACACACTGCTGTTTATGCTATCATTCTGTATGGTTTTTAGATTAGGTTACTCTGATGTGAACCTTTGATATGTCTTTGCTTTGTTGATTATGATGTGCTGGAACACATGCTGCTGGTGCACCCCTCCTCTCTCAGATAGTATTAGGCTATTAGCTTTGTTACCTCTAATATTGTATGTGGCAACAGCAATCAATCTATTTGTTGGCTGTGTGTTTCAAAAGACATTATTATGCAATTACAGTGGACCTGTGTTTGAGCAATAAAAAGCCAAGACGTTCAGTAAACTTGTCTGATGCAGACTTACCTCTCAGAAACAGGGTGACAGACTGGTACCTGAGTGAGCTTTGCTGATGGGCACTTAGAACATCCAGTGCTTTGACGTGGATCAGCTCCACAAGCTGTTTGTCTGTCTCCACAAAGACACATTTGCAAACATAGTAATCATAACTCTTTTGACCTTGTGTGTAAATTCACACAAGTGACATTCAGCAACATTCAGAGGCGTCACTCTCACCTCCCAACACTCGAAACTTCACATCCTCTTTCAGTGGGGAGCTGCAGACCCTGCAGCTGAAGTTGTTTCTCACGGTAGCCGACTCTGTGGCTCCCGGTGCATGGACACGGATGTGGTGAAACCCTAGAGTCAGCGTCCAAAAATTAAATTTGATGTGAATGTCTAATTTTAAGAATACCAGTTGTCTGATTGCTTGAAAACATTTTGTGCGTACACAACCAACTGATCTTTACAATTAGTAGACGCCTGCAGTACCTGTAGAACAGGGACATTCATCATTAATGCAGAGGAACCGGGCCCCCTGGGTGTATTTGGTGACCCTTGTCATGGCAATGACCAGGCCCTCCATGGAGACCGGCCTCATGGGCCCGTGGCCACGAGGAAAACTACACAGGTCCAACGTGTACTCAGGGAATGGAGGCAGATGTGTCAACTTCAGAATTACATTCACCTCAAAGGGAACAATCAGATGACACATTGTTACAGCACGGACTCAGAACCAGTGGGGAACAAAGAGCTCTAGCTGTATTCATACCTGACTCTCTGTGTGTATTTTTTCCACAAGTGAAAGTGTCTTTATGGCCAGGAAGCACACCTGAATGAAGAATGAGGCAAATGTAGTTCATCCTACAGTAGGAGTTGATATTTAATTTGAGCCAGCTCAGTTTTCACTTACAGCCTGAAACAAAGCTGTTGCCCCAATAGGATCACACAGAACACAGTCACCCAACACAGGATCCACCTCTATCACGTCTGAGGGATTCACACCGATACAGAACCTGTAGACGGCCTCAATCTTGTGGCTTCCTGGAGAGGAGGGGCGGGAGGGGAGCATACTTTAATGCCTGGTTTAACGTTTGTAATTTAGTTTAAGTGGTGATTTGAGCGTCTATCGCTTGTAAGGTTAAGAAACACAAGCTAACGTTAGCTAAAAGTCAGCTAACGTTAGCTAAAGGTCAGCTAACGTTAGCTAAAAGTCAGCTAACGGTAAAGGTGTCAGCTAGCTTTAGCAGGCCCACCGTTGAATGGTTTGCAATCTTCGGCCAGTTTCTGGAGGCCACCGCTTCTGTCTAAATAGACCAGAACTGATTCTTTCAAGGAGGAACTGTCCGCCATTTTACCCTCATTGGCGTGAAAGAAGTATTTTTTCTATGAGCGAGAGTGACGAAGTTTAATGTCCATCTTTTAGCGCGCGAGCGTCAACCCCGTTTCGATGGCTACCACTCGGCAGCAGAAGGATCATAATACTAGATTAAATGATGATATAATGAATAATTGAATTGTGAGAAAAAAATATAAAAATAATGTACGTGTAGTTGTTAATTTCACATGCAAGGTTCTCTTGTTGAATTACATTTTTACATGGATACATTGTGAAAAGAGTAAATGTCTACATTTTATTTAATACTTTTTTGTTTAACCTTTTTTGATGTTATTGTCTAGTTTTATGTGTAGATTACGGTTATATTTAATTGACTTACTTTTCATATTTCCTTTTATTTCTTTACACATTTTTATTTGTGTAAGAATGTCCATGATCTGCTGGATGTCTGTTCATATTGTTTAATTAAGACAAAAACAAAAAAAAGTGATTGCAAAATTTACAATATTAATTTAATACACAGGCACTCTGAAATGATATTTCTTTGATATTTTTTTTTATTACAGTGCAAGAGTATAAGCCTACTTAATTGTCAGACAAAGCGAAGCATTGTGGATTTTTATTTTCTGCAATTATGAATAAATGTGTTAAGGCAAAGAATAGCATGAACATAAACACAAACAATCCAATAAAAAAGAAATGCACTCAATATTTAAAGACAAACTGAGAGGTAACTGAAGAAGTAGAAGATATTGTTTTTCTTACAAATGTGACCTATAAACCAAAATGCTTTATTCAGTGGTCTCAAGTAATCCCTATTTCCAGCTTTGTTAAAATTAATATGATAATATTTTTTACAGTAATTACATGGACAAACATACTTCCATCTGACAGTCAAATGGTGTGATCTTAAGTCCAGGAAATTGTTCAAGTTTTTCAGAAAACTGCTTATTGATTTCATTTAAGGGACAAATTTAAGGCTTTATAAAGGCTCATTTTAGAAACCACCAGATATAACATTAATAGAGGATGGCTGTCCTTAATTCTTAAAATATATGTCATATATATATATATATATATATATAAATACAAATTGGTAAAAAATAAAGACTTTTCTGGCACTCTTTGTTCCAACCAAGATATGTTTTAAGTGCTGTTTCGTCTCAGCTGCTTGCTTTGGCTTCATAGAACAAGTTATTCCATGCTATAAATTCTTCCCTTTAGTCAAAAGAAGTTATGATGGTTAAGGCAACCAAAGACCTCATTAGGAATGTTTCATAGGAAAAAGTCATCAGAAGCTGGGGCATAAGAGAAGCCCACAAAGGCATCGTCGGCCTCCATTACACTGGCGTTGACTATGGAATGATCGTTTGACCAGCAGATGGAGTTGGGGACCATCTCATCTGTAAACTCAGGATCAAAGTTTGAGATGTCGCAGTAAGAGCTCTGTAAAAAGAGGAAGAGAGAAGAGAACATGGATCATATTAGGGTTCATGGAATAAATCCAAATCCAATTACACATGTATATTCATAAAAGGGACTTCATTTGATAACAAAACAGCAGATACAACTTGATTTTACAAAGTGCTTTAAAATGGGTTTCTGCTGTTTCTGTGATAACTTAATCTGCCAATGCTTCCATTTCCAATATTTACCACATTTGGAGTGAATGGGGGAGGGATCTTCTTCTGTTCAAGGTCATCCCAGTTGATGGAGGAGAAGAAGCTGTGTGCTTTGATCTCATGCTGAAAATGTACAATTAAAAAAAACGTAAACATAATTTTATTCATAGAAAGTAAGTTGATTATCTGTAATGTATTAGCAGCTGTGACATTAGGGACACAGATTGGCCACCAGAGGGAGCCCAAACATTCTGCTGAACAAGCCCACTCACAAAGTCATCCCGAGACCCCAGTCTGTGTGTGCCGTCTTTCTCCAGCAGACCCTGGAGGAGAGTCCAGGCTGTGCTGGACGCACCGGGACGCATCACCAACGGCTTGTGGAGGATGTTGTCATACATTTCATGCGTGTCCCTGCTGTAGAATGGCGGCTAGGATGTGAAAAAAAGAGACAAGTAGAGGCATGTAAGCCAATGTAAACCAATGTGACAGTACAATGAGGTGCTCCAACATTAAGCGCTAAAGCAAATGGTAAATTTGGCTGAAGTTTTACTTTTAATTATGTGGCATCCTGCAAAACTAAGTGCAATGCATCAGGATATTTGAACAGATGTGTGCTCAAAGTAAAAACTCACCAGTCCAAAGAGCATTTCATACAGAACTGAACCCAGACACCACCAGTCCACTGTATTATCATACGGCTGCTTCCTCAGGACTTCTGGAGCCAAGTACTGGTCAGAAGAAGCACACAAACTGAGTACTATGACACAGACATTTTGCTTCTGGCTTAAACTACACCAACCAAATGTATATAATCTATTACTGCTCATAGATGCCTATTTTCCTCTCTGGAAAGGGTGACTCATATCCCTACACAGACAGCGGTGTAGCCTCAAGATGGAAAACACTCATACTTAAATCATTAACCCCACCACATTACAAAAATGGTTAATGATTATTACTTTTTGACACCAAAGGTGAGACTTCTTTGAAACCCCTTGGTGCCAAACTTTTAGTAATGCCACATATTAATCAAGGCTGCAATACCTCCGGTGTTCCACAAAATGTAGTGGTGGTGTCTGTCTGGGAAATGCCTTCCTTGCACAAGCCAAAGTCCGTCAAAACAATATGCCCCTTTAAAAGAGAGGACACAGAGATGGTTTTAGACAACATGTGCCACACAAGCAGCTCATTATCCCTGGGGACTGAGGATTCTATTGTTGCCCAGGAATGTTGGCGGCAGTGTAGCTCAGTGAGTCCCATTCACCGTTCCCTCACTTTTTCCAATAAGGCCAGGCAGGAGAATCATTAGTAAAACCTAATCCAATCACACGCATTCGGTCCAGCGTGAACTGGAAATGACACGGTTGTTCACTGGTGGTGCAAATATGACCGGAAGAGAATTACATTTATACTAAATCTGCAACCAAAGCTCAGGCACAGTAGCTCCATTAATTTAAACGAGTATTGTATTGTCAACGTAATATCAAACTTCATAAGAATGTAGGTGCTGTGACATTCAGCAATTCCTGCTATAGTGATTACATTTCGGAATACTCACTTCATAGTCGAGGAGGATGTTTTCTGGCTTCAAGTCTCTGAACAATATTAACACAAATGAATGAATTTCAGTAAATAAAACACAGGGACAAAAATTACCCCATTGCAAAAATAATATATATATATATATAGTTTTCAGGTCGTCAAAACAAAAAAAAATGGCTGCTATGGCCTTGAAGACTCATTATCATGTGAGTGAGGCCAGCATGTGTCACACACATACAAAAAACAGGATTTAGGACTTTTTGACCACTGAACGAACATATGCACGTCACGTTACTGAAGAAACACTCCTGAATGAAATTTGCAGGTTTTTTTTATTTTATTTTTTATGTATGTTGTTTGTGCTTTTATGTGAAGTATTGTATGCTCACTGGGGATATTTAGATAACAAAGACCCACATATGTTCAAGTCAATTTATACAATTTATACATTGTAAACTTCAGGGCATCATTGTCTGATATAATGTCAGTAAATATATGTATTTACAGCAACTAAAATATTGTACATTCTGATTAACTGACACGAAATAATCCCAAACAGCATCCCTTGATCCCTTAAATAAACCTACCTGTAAACGATGTTGAGAGAATGCAGGTATCCCAGTGCACTTGCCATCTCAGCAATGTAGAATTTTGCTCTTGGCTCTGGAAAGGTCCGCTCTTTTTGAAGATGGAAGAAAAGCTGAAAGAAAAATGTCCAGATGTGATTACTAGAACGAATTACAATTGCAAAGGTATTGTAGGACCATACACCACAATGAGGGCAAAAATATAATATTTAAACATGATATGACAAAGTTGCAGCCCTTTATCTGGTTGCGTAGGAAAAATACCGTGCTAATCTTAACACAGATCAATTTGACTGGAGAGCGTAAATATTAATCTGATAAGGGTCTTTGCAGTTAACTTATTCAGAAGGGCAAGAGGCCGGTTTACTAGGATGCAGATTGTAGTGAGTCACTCTCACACAGTCAGTCAGTCACACAGCTTTAAAAAGGCAGATCACACTTGATGAGATGTACAGAGGAAGTCACACTCTGTGTCTTCAGCAATGTTGTGATCTCAGAGGTTATTTTCACACATGGTGGTGTGTTAGCGAGCAGCAGTGTTGCTCGTAAAGCTATGTAATACAAACGTCTCGTAATGCTGCCAGCCTCAGCTTTTCTCTAACTCATGACTCATTTCTGTGTGAGCACATTGTTACCGCACACATTATTCACAAAACCGAAACAACACTCACTTCTCCTCCATTGACAAAGTCCAAGACGAAGTATAACTTGTCTGTGGTCTGGAAGGAGTAGTGAAGCCCAACCAGGAAAGGGTGTTTCACATTCTTCAGCAGCACGTTGCGCTCAGCCATGATGTGTTTTTGCTGATTGGAAGGAGTGATTTAGTAGCAGAATTACAATTCCCATACACGTGCCTGAAATATGGATAGAGTCAGGGTCCTATTTGATGGGAAAGTTACCTCTTTTCTGTTGAGAATGACCTTTTTCTGTAAAACCTTGACTGCATAATACTTGTCATCAAGTCTTAGTTTTGCAAGGAAAACCTGTATCACAAGGAAGTAAAAGCATGTTGAACATAGCACCAACAGTGTAAGCTCAGTAATTCCAGATATCTGATTCTCACTTCTTCCAACACAAGCAGAACTAAAACCATTTACCACCCCAATAGAAAAACACATTAACATGTATTAACATAACTAATGTAATAATTTAAGTACAACTAAAATATACCGGTCAGCATAAGTCTCTGATTTGTTTTCTATGTCGATAAACTACGTCATTGAAGACAATAGTTAATCCAAACAGAGCATGAATTGGGTGTGTACTTGTACGTGTACTTGAGATGAACTGAAAGCAACTGTACTTTCCATTATTGTGTTGTTTACATACCTTCCCAAAACTCCCCTTTCCGATGACTTTTAAAAAGTCAAAGTCTGTGGGCTTGGCACTGAAATAAAACGTACAGCACATTAATTACAGCGCATTTCAAAATTATTATAGATTACAAGTTATAGAAACAGCGTGTTACAGTGTATTTTGAGTAACTATAAAACAATCCGAGGGATTGTTGTGCAGCAGTAGGACAGACTGCAAATATATGAGTGCAAATCTAAATATAGCATATACAAATATTATTAAGTTGCAAATACAAAAAATACACAATGCCATAAAATATAACTAGATTGAACATACTGTGGATTCCCAGAGGGCCCCAGGTTAATGGTTCTGGAGGTAGAGTTGTTCTGTTAAACAGCAGAGTAAACATTTTCTATATTAGCCATCAAGATGTAACTACCGGCCAAGGAGTATTCAGCCCTTTATCTGTGCTATAAAAGCAACATAGGGGAAATTTGTTAGCTATCTATATTTATTTTGAATCTCGATAGACTGTCAGCGTTAGAAGACCTAAATACCACATCTGGACTATACAGTCGTCAGTACAACTAAATTATACACAGAGAAAAACAGATATTGATCCATCAAAATTGGTTGATAATTTACTTACTTTGTCATCTTCGTCCTCGGAGGCATCGGAAAGGTTTTGCATTTTGTCCATCAGCAGAAAGGTCCTCACATCTGGCCTGTAGAGTTTAAGAGGGACCAAGAAGTGAAATAACATCAGCAAGGACGACAATGGCGAACATTCTCCATCTTAATAAATCTGATTCACGCCAAGTGTGAAGCATGGCTGAACAAATTAGATCTCATTAGGTTTTTCATATTCAGATGATTGAACCCATTCATCCTGATCAATTCAGCAACCGAACGTAATATAATGACTGTGAGAACACAAACACTTACTGGTTGCAAAGCTGAGGATGCGAGACGATTCGCTTGATGAACTCATGCAACCCTGCTCTTCTCAGCTTGATGAACTCTATTGGGTCGATGCATTCGTGGTTTAAAACAAACAATCAAACACTAGCAACATGGATCAAGCAGAAAAAAGGTATTGTGATTCTTCCCTGATGCACATGTCATAAAGCTGCCCCGTGTGAACACTTACCAGGGTCAAAGTTGTCCCCAAATATCCTCTTGGCAGGAATTTTTAAGTTCATAGATGGAAACTGTTTCTTTAACTGCGTTATATGAGAGAGCAACAGGGAGAATTATTCAAGGGCTGGAAAACAATCCAATTAGTCAAACGTATATAATTATTCTGAATCTCAATGCGTCACAAAAGCCAGTAAATCAAAGACTAAGGGAATCTTAGACCCATGACCAGAATTATGATATGTGTTAGATATGACATGAATCCACCACTCACTGTGTTGTGGAGCTTATCAAACTCTGCATAACGCCTGAAGACAAACCATTCCTGTTGTCCAACATTAACTATTACTTTGTAAACCTGAAAAAAGGGCAAAGAAAGTCCATGTAAACACATGCTAATTTTGTAAATTATTATAATTTAATACTAATTACACATAAATACCATGCACAGACATTCTTCCACACACATTCTTCCTCAGACATGCAGATTGAACAGAGTTTTTGAACGCACCGTGTAACGCTTCTTCTTGTCCCTCTGCTCGTCGTGGCAGGGTATGCTGACATTGGGGTGACTGGGTTGCTCCTCCATCTTCGGGGCTGTCGGTGTTCGAAGGGTGCAGGGTCATAGAGTAATGAGGCGTCCTCAGGATAAGACTTCAAGTGTACAACTGGCCCATCATGGGTCAATTCTGCCGAGGAGAAACGAGAACACACCACGTTATTCAGGAAGTGAAACTGGTGTTCTTCGGCTCTCCACATGTTTCAGTCTGCGGTGTGAATGTTGCTCACATCTGATGTGATGAACGTTTATCCCGGAATATAACTTTGCACACAGTTTTATTACGAATTTGATTGTTCACTAATGTTTTGTAAGGCACTTCTTCGTCGTGACAAAGTCCTGTTGATGGTTGATCGTGGAAACAAGCTGCTCGTCCACCAATCTATCCTTCTATTTTCTTGCTCGTCATCCAGAGGAAACAGGGCTGCTGTTTTCAACCTGCGCTCGTCTGTGACACAAACGATCACTTGTTCACCAGTTACCTGCAGGTTATGTTTTTGCAAAAAGAAATAAAATATTAACTCACTCAATTGAGTTTTTCTTATACAGCCAATTGACTGGGCCCTCGGCTGATACCCCTTTAGGTTTAGTGCCATCTCGCATGCAGCACAACTGCAATGGTTTTAACTGTTTGGAATTTAATTAACGAGTTATAATGTCACACGTTGGTCTTAATACTCTTGCCAAAGTGTCATCGCACATCGCTGCCGGGCATATTTCTCTCCAACGTCCGCTCACTGTGCAACAAACTGGACGAGCTCCAGCTGTTGGTGGGGAGAGACAGAGACTTTTCTTCATCCTCCGTTTTGTGCTTCACGGAGACCTGGCTCAGCGGATCGATACCGGACTCTGCGTTCCAGCTGGCGGGCTTCCAGCTGTTCAGAGCGGACCGCGACACGGAGCTCTCCGGCAAAGCGAAGGGTGGAGGAATCTGCTTCTACGTCAACAACAGCTGGTGCAACGACGTGACAGTGATTCTGCAGCACTGTACTCCGGACCTGGAATCATCCATCATCCACTGCAAACCCTTCTATTCCCCCCGTGAGTTCGAATCATTCATCCTGGCCGGAGTTTACATGCCACCGCAGGGCAACGTGCAGGAGGCACAACGGACCCTCGCCGAGCAGATACAGGGTGTGGAGCGGACCTACCCGGACTCCTTAGTTATTGTTCTTGGTGACTTTAACAAAGGAAACCTCAGACATGAACTCCCTAAGTACAAACAGTTTATTAAATGCCCGACTAGAGAGGAGAGCATTCTGGACCACTGCTACACCACCATCAGCGGGGCCTATCACGCCGTCCCTCGAGCTGCACTGGGTCACTCTGACCACGTCATGGTCCACCTGATTCCTGCATACAGGCAGAAACTAAAGCTCTGCAAACCTGTGGTGAGGAAGTTCAAGAAGTGGACCAGTGAGGCTCTGGAGGATCTGCGGGCGTGCTTGGACTGTACTGACTGGGATGTCTTCAGGACTGCTACCATCAGTCTGGATGAGTACACAGAGGCTGTGACTTCCTACATCAGCTTCTGTGAGGACAGCTGTGTTCCAACCAGCACCAGGGTGAGCTACAACAACGACAAACCCTGGTTTACAGCGGAACTCAGAAAACTACGGCTGCAAAAGGACCAGGCGTTCAGGAGAGGGGACAAGGACTTGTACACAGAGTCAAAATACAGGTTTAGCAGGGCGGTGAGGGACGCTAAACGACTGTACTCTGAGAAACTGCAACACCAGCTCTCAGCAAGTGATTCTGCGTCGGTCTGGAGAGGGCTCAAACAGATCACCAACTACAAGCCCAAAACCCCCCACTCCATGAACAACCTCCGCCTGGCAGACGAGCTGAATGAGTTCTACTGCCGATTTGAAAGACAATGGAATAGTCCTGACGCCATCCCCAACAGCCCCATCAACAGCCCCACCAACCAGCCACAGACCACCAGCCCTCCCTCCCCCAGCCCATCAGGGGCTCACGCCTCTGAACCATCGTCCACAGCGCCCCCTACCCCCTCCACAGTGACGACCCTCATTATCCAAGAGAGAGACGTTAACAGGCTTTTTAAAAAACAGAATACCCGCAAAGCAGCCGGCCCGGACTCTGTCTCCCCCTCCACCCTGAAGCATTGTGCTGATCAGCTGTCCCCGGTGTTTACAGACATCTTCAACACCTCTCTGGAGACATGCCACGTACCAGCCTGCTTCAAGGCCTCCACCATCATCCCCGTCCCCAAAAAACCTAGGATCACAGGACTCAATGACTACAGGCCCGTCGCCCTGACCTCTGTGGTCATGAAGTCCTTTGAGCGTCTGGTCCTGTCCCACCTCAAAACCCTCACCGACCCACTCCTGGATCCCCTGCAGTTCGCCTACAGAGCCAACAGGTCTGTGGACGATGCAGTCAACATGGCCCTCCACTCCATCCTCCAGCACCTGGACACCCCAGGAACCTACGCCAGGATCCTGTTTGTGGACTTCAGCTCTGCTTTCAACACCATCATCCCGTCTCTGCTGCAGGACAAGCTCTCCCAGCTGCACGTGCCCGACTCCACCTGCAAGTGGATCACAGACTTCCTGTCTGACAGGAAGCAGCACGTGAGGCTGGGGAAACACGTCTCAGCCTCTCGGTCCATCAGCACCGGTTCCCCCCAAGGCTGCGTTCTTTCCCCTCTGCTCTTCTCCCTGTACACCAACAGCTGCACCTCCAGTCACCAGTCCGTCAAGCTCCTGAAGTTTGCGGATGACACCACCCTCATTGGACTCATCTCTGGTGGGGACGAGTCCGCCTACAGGCGGGAGACTGACCACCTGGTGACCTGGTGCAGCCAAAACAACCTGGAGCTCAACGCTCTGAAGACAGTGGAGATGGTTGTGGACTTCAGAAAGATCTCAGCCCCACCAGCCCCTCTCACCCTGTGTGACTCCCCCGTCAAAGCTGTGGAGTCCTTCCGCTTCCTGGGCTCCAGCATTACCCAGGACCTCAAGTGGGAACTAAACACCAGCTCCATCGCCAAGAAGGCGCAGCAGAGGATGTTCTTCCTGAGGCAGCTGAGGAAACTCAACTTGCCAAAGACAATGATGGTGCACTTCTACACTGCCATCATCGAGTCCATCCTCTGCTCCTCCATCACAGTCTGGTACGCTGCAGCCACTGCCAAGGACAAGGCCAGGCTGCAGCGCATCATTCGCTCTGCCGAGAGGGTGATTGGCTGCAATCTGCCGTCCCTCCAGGACTTGTTTGCTTCAAGGACCCTGAAGCGGGCGAGGAAGATTGTAGCTGATCCCTCTCACCCTGGACACAAACTGTTCGTGTCCCTCCCCTCTGGCAGGAGGATGCGGTCCATCAGGACCAAGACCTCACGCCACAAAAACAGTTTCTTCCCGTCTGCCGTCGGGCTCATCAACAGAGCCCGGGTCCCCCACTGACTCTAATGACTCTGTCACCCCCAGACAATTCCCACCGGACACTCCCCTGCACATAGCCTTATACTTATACTTGACTTGAATACACTTGACACCTGGGCATTGCACTTGCCATTTTCACACAACACTTACACTCATGCACATTCCATGCACTTTATCTTACTTTGGTATTTTGTTATGCTGCTGTCTCAATGTAGATATTCATTCATCCATTCATCCTCATTTATTGCACTGCGTTAACTGTTAAATGTGTATTGTTAAATGTTAAATGTATGCACCTTCCCGCCAGGACAAATTCCTTGTATGTGTAAGCATACATGGCAATAAATGGTTCTGATTCTGATTCTGATTTCACTCGGTTAAGAATCAAACACTTTTTTCTCTTTCTCCGGGAAGCAAATGGGGAGGTGTAAAGATGTTGCCATTTAGCAACAATGTCAACAATCGGTGACTTGCAAAATGATTTCTTTTGCCTTTAAAAGCATTGCAGGTTGAAAGCCTTATCTTTACGTCCCTGTGAGAGAAGTGATTGTAGCCAAAATGCCCATGCAGCCAACAACAGGAGGGTCAGTGAGCAGCAACATGACAGCAGGCGGGCCCCCTCCCCTGAGCCGCCAGTTAACTCACTCCTTCCTCCCGCTCATCAGATTATTCATTGTGAGAAAGCACTTATTATACATACATCCTGGTTCATGACTCAACTTGGTTCTTTCAAACCCCCCTCACATAAGATTGTCTAGTCTATCTGCAGACCCTTCTTCTCACACGTTTCACTCTTCAGTATGTGATCGCATACAAGACATTCATTCACACATACACACACAGACAGACACACAAGCTCTCTTCCATGCTGGGTCTGTGACATTCTCCCTTGCTCCGGTCAGTAGAAAGGTATTTTTAAATAACCTTCCAGGGGTCTTTGAAGCTGGAGTTACACAATAGGTTAAGAGTAAGACCCCCGTAGTTGTTCTTCCACGTTGAAAGAGAGAAAAAAAAACTCATCGCTGAGCTGCAAGAGACTCCTTCCCCTTACAACAGTATTAACAAAAAGGTCAAGCCCTCAGTTTCCTGAAGGAGCAGAATGAGTACTATTCAAAAGAGTCTAATCAGTGAATTATGATCAATTAGAATAGATATCGCCCCAGTAATAAACTGACCTGAGGACATGATAAAACTAGTATATGGAGGGTAAACACGGTGTGATCTGAATAAATTACAGAGACGCATTTCTCTTTTCCTTCACCAAGAGTTATGCAACTGTGTCTGTCTCTCTTAATACAATGCTCTTTGTATGCTGCCCTGACTTGTTTATTGTGTTTTGTTGGTGAGGTCAGACTAGTTTGTTCACAACGCACGGAGAGCCCGCTGTGGGTCAACGTTGTCCTTCTGCATATTGATCTTGAGCACATCCTGAAGAGACATCTCATTCTGCTCACGTTGGGGTGAGGGTACAGCAAAAGAGCGTCCCTCTTTAAAATGCATGTGTGCGATCAGAGGGACCTTCAGGCCTTCTTCATCACTAGCCTCTTTTTCTCTTTTGTTTCTTTTAACTTAACTTCACGTTCATTCTCGGCCACATTCAGACCAATAACTTTAACATTTCCTCTATCACAATTGTCTTTAATTTAATTTATTTTACCATTTTCTTCATTGAATGTATACCTTGTTTATCTATGAAACGCAAAGAAAGCCCATCACAGCTTCTTAGAAACATATCTCTTGTTTGTCCAACCCAAAGATATTAATTTGATATTTCAGAAGCTGAAACGTTTTCGATATTATGCTTGAAAAATGACTAAATGACTAAACTAAATTACTCCCCCCAAAAAAGAGAATTGTCAATAGACTGACTCAAGTAATAGTTTAAGCTCTTCTTAAAGCTATATCTTCACCAGCAACACGCAGATGATAAATGTTAACTGCTATTACCAGGTCTGTCTCCTCCACGAGCCACTCCGGGGGGAAACAAAGTGTTTTAAAACCTGCCGATTAGAGACAGCGTGCTCGTGGTTTGTGCGACTGTGGCTGGTGCACACAAAAAACGGTTGGCTACTTCCCTGAGCTGCTACACATCTGTGCATGTTTTTTGAAGGGGAACAGACTCGTTGTTTAACATTCCAGAAATATTTTTGTTCAAGGAAGAATGAACCTATGAACTGACTTGTACAACGTACATATTCAGCTGACACGGCTTCTCCTTCATATGGAATGCTGCAGCTCACCACACCCACGAACAGACATTGCCAAATTGGTTATAAAACAAAGTTTGGAAAGGCATAATGAGCATGTGAAGGAACAAGATTAATGTTAAGCACATTCTCTGGCTGCAGTTTGAGGATGTTGGACATGTTTTCTGTGTCTATACGTGACCAGCAAAAAAACAAAGGCCCTACAATGTTAAATCAGATGTGAAAGCTCAATCGGGCATGTAGCCACTGATAAACAGAGGAATGCAGACCGATTCAAACCGAAAAGGTGGATGGCGATAAAGATACAAAGACAACCTATTTCAGAGGAGCTATCAATTAAAACCTTTATTATGAACAAGTACTTTTAACTTTACATGAACACAAATTCATTAATTAATGTGTTTGGATTCAGTTAAAAAACTGTGTGAGATGAAACTGAATAACGTGAACTTTATTCTAGTTCAGGCGTATCTCATTATAATGCAACAGAGACGGACCTCTGATTGAGGAAGTGCAGCTGGAGACGTGTGAGGGGCATGAACTCAGTCAACCCCTATGCGTGCAACCAACCTCTGCATCTGGACGGATTCCTGACCTGACCCGACTGTTCAGACAGCTCACAGTCTGCAAACTGTAAACGAAAGTCAGCGCTACAAACAGATCTGAATAAGCTTGTACACTGAAAATGATAATGCCTCATAAACTTTTGAAAATTCAGGAGACGAAAAAAAAATGTTGTTGCCCGAGCTGATGGAGCCTTAAGCAACTTATCTTTGAATAAGGTCTAAATATGAGATTTGATCTACAGCTGGTTTAATTCAGTTTATGTTGTATAGCTCAAAATCACAAATTACTCATTTGCCTCGGAGGGCTTTACAATTTGTACACATACGAAACCCTTTCACAGGGAAAAAAGGAAGAAACCTTCAGGAGAGCAACAGAGGAGGATCCCTCTCCTCAGATGGACAGAATCAATAGATGTCATGTGTACAGAATGAACCACATTTTGGTTGGTGTTCATAAACTTCCACACCACCGTTTTCACAGATGTAGAACTCTCTAATAATACAATCCATCTTGCCTTCTTTCAAAAACATGAAACATGTCTTGTTATAAAAACAAAACAAAAACAAGTTCTTCATCTGCACCTGTTACATCAAGGAACGCGTTGGGAACCTCCCATACCCATTACAAGCTGAACATAAACAGGTTTCCACAAACCACAAGTTTAAAAGTTCACCACAGGGAACAAAGAGAAAAGGTGTATCAAGAAAAGCATCCTTCTTGTCAGTACACACGTTAACTGGGTAAATATTGAATAGCAACACTTCACCCAATTAAAAAATGGCAGTGGGCCACTTTCCATACCACACAGCTGAATCAAACCCCAACGTGGGGATTCATGTTGACAACCTGAAGTCTGACACATCATTTAAACACGCGGGGAACAACGAAAAGGGGAGGATAACGAGTCCTTTGAACGCAGCACCGAAGAGGCCTCGCCTAGTACAGTTTACTTTTTGGCTGATCCGTTTGACTCTCACCTAAGGCTGCGCGTGTGCTTACACGGGTAACTTTTTTGGGGGGGTTTGTTTCTTAATCTCGGCGCATATCACGTGTATTACAGGAAAAAACATTCCGTCTCCTGCCAAAGGAGAGGAGAACTAAATGAGCTGGAGGGAGGAGGAGCTGAACACCCACACAGATTAAATACCGTCACAAAACGAGAGGTTAGACAACTAGCTATGTAACACGAGCTGCAATACAGCAAAGTAACGTAAACGTGGTTTGTGTTGTTTAGCATCTGCTAACTTCTGTCTAGTGAGTATTAGTGTTGGAGCAGATACAACAAGTTAATGTTGTTTTATAGCTCATAGTTCTCCGTTTTCTACTAACGTTACTCCAAACGACATTTTGTTACTTATATATATTATGTATCTATACTTATAGATATGTATATATAAGTATATAAATATCAGTAACTTCGTATATTAACGGGAGGTAATGTTAGATATTACCCCACAGCTAGCCGACGTTAGCGAAACAACGTAACGTTGACATGAACATCACGTACCTTACAGTATTTTGATGGGGTGTTCATCTATTTTTGGAGGTCCAGCGAGGTTTTTTCTTTGCTCCACACCATTTAAACTTTCAGCATAACGAACACTTTTTCCAGTTTCGATTCGGTAAAAAAAAAGCCTCCAAACCCTCAAAGTGAATGTGAGTGTCCTTGTTGTCCATACGCGTCAGTGAAGTCGCTAAGTGGGGGAAGCAGGAAACATCAGTCCTGCTTGGCCGTAGAAAGTTCCAATGAAATTTGTCACGGGATTTCTCAACTGCAACCACAATCTGGCCGGAAACAATACACACAAGAACCTCCGGTTTTGCGTTTCAGAATAAAGCCCGTGAAACGATTGTTTATACATTTACATAATTACTATAATACAATGTTTAGGTACTTGTACTTTAATTAGGTATTGACATGCCATACTACTCACATTTGAGCCACTAATTACATTTCTGTGGAAATTAATGCAGAAATATTATCAGTCCTATAATTGTATTATAATAATATAACCGTCACTTCAAAATGTGTAATTTTACTTTTGTTCATACTTCAATACTATTAGGTACAATTTCTTCTTCTTCTTATTTAGTATTTTTATATTATGCTAGTACTAATTTTACTTAAATATTAAAAATGTAGTATTAGTATACATTTGTTTTAAAAGGCATTTGATATTGCTCATATCTTACACTGAGTCTTTTATTTTATTTTTAAGAAGCATAGTAAATAACCCCCGGTCTTGTTGTGGTTAACTTAACTCCCCTACCTTAAGGCTCAGAAATGACAACATTGAGAAGTCCAACGGTTGAACAGTGTCACCTACAGGTAGAAAGACAGTACAAGAGTATTCACCAAAACATAAATTATCCACATGCCAATCTCACTCCCGGAAAAAAAAGAAAATATAGAATTTGGATTGATAATATGATTACATTAAAATTATAAATATATACAAATTAATAAAATTATTCAAGTTCAAGTGACGAGTTTCATATAATATATCTTATATATGAATTATGTACTTCATATTTGAACTGAAAATATAGTTGAATCTTCCTGTTCTGTAACATCTGAACAAAACCCTTTCCGTGGTAAATATTTTAATTTAAGCTTTATGTGCATAAAACATTGTAGATGCCAAAGATTTGTCCACAAGGTGTCAGCAGAACACAATTTAAAGGATTATTGTGCATAATGCAAGAGCATGTCAAAGCGAAAAGGAAATATTATGTTATCTATGTCAATTTGAATGTTCTGAATAGGCTGTTTTCACAGCAGCCATTTTTACATGTCATAGCAGGGTATACACAGGTGTAATACAATATAATCACATTTTGGTCCCATTGTATTAAACCGGTCATTCCAGTAAACCAGCATGCACAATTACCAGTACCCTGGCCAACCTAAACGAAACAGGGCCTCAATTAATGTTATTAATTATACCTGTGTTTACCCTGAGATTACATGTTAAAATGGTTGCTGTGAAAAGGGCATATATTGTCTGTAATATTGGTATGAATCTCAAGCCACAATGCCTCGATCTTCTCAAATATGATGCAAATATGTTAATCATCATTATGATTTCTATTGCTTTACAATGATGTCATGTCAACTCATAGAAATTGGCTTTATGAAGCAACAGCAGGTGGCATAATCAATGCACAGTGCTCTCCAAGTTAGTTGTGCACCATCTGGTAAAAAATAAAACAATATCAGCTATATGCTTCTATGATGTGTTGTTAAATGTACACTCAAAATAACATATAAGCATTGTAGACTAGTGGGATAAAATTGGAGATTGGAACCCTCTGAAACCCCCTGAAGGGCCCCTGATAGTCCCCGCGCCCTGCTTTGAGCCACCACTGCCTTGATGAAAAGATCCTTTCTGCTGTAGAAGGTGACAGTACAGTTGTCTCACTTAAAACCCGCCTCCTCAATTCATTTAACCAATAAAACGTACCCTCCGAGCCTCCCCTCGAGCCTCTCCTTGTTTTCGCCCAATCAGTTTTGAGTACCGACTCCTCTTTTCACAGCCCCAGTTCTGACCAATCAGGAGCGAGGCCGCCTGCGCAGAGGGCTGGGCGCGAGAATCGGCGGGATGGACAAAAATCATAACGCCAAATAGAAAAGTACAGACAAGTACGATAGGAACAACCAGGACACCGAGGAAGGAAAGTAACGTGTTAGTCTCGTCTAGTTAATGTCCGTTTTTATGTCTTAATATTGTTGAGAAACAAATAACAGAAGAAGACAACGGGACGCGGTTCTTTGGGAAGATGATATCGCCAGGGAGAGAGTCTCTCCCACCGAGAATGTAATGTTATGGACTGTACGTTAGCTCACTGGCTAGCCCGACACTGCCAGCTACATGCTGCCGCGTCTCAGGGGGACGTGCGATGACTTACAGCGATTTCTATGGATGAACATCTATTAATGAGGGATTTTAGACAGCTGCCAAGCCACAGGTTCGTCTTTGAAACGCTTCAATCATCCACCAACTGTCATGGACAACGTGAAGCCACGCAGGTGAGTTCCTCCGATACTTCATCACGCAGTTTGCTATCTGTTTGCCACAGTCGCAACTGCCTCTGGAAAAGATAACGTAATAAACGTGTTGGTATCCGTGTCCTTATAGTATATATCATGATAATACAGGATGGGCGTTCACACTGCATGTTTCCTCTCTGACAGCATAACGTGCAGTGCAATTGCACCTGCACAGTCATACATGATGAAGAGTAACGTTACCAGTAATAACCACATGATACTTAATAGTTCATAACAGTAGCCTGACTATTGTATTGCTTTCTTTATTTTTTCCCACAATTCAAACAATACAATTAAAAAATAAACCAACATAACAGAGATAAATGAATAGTGCAGGAAGAGGCAAAAAGCCAACTGGGCTTATTTGAAGCCTCCACCTATATAATATTTAAAATTTTACAAAATGACATAAAATTAAATATGCATAAAACAGAATAGAAAATAAAGAGACAGAAAATAATTTTAGTTAAAGTATATAGTTAAACAACAGATATGTAACAGCAGCATCCTTGGAAAGACATTACTTGAATGTGACAACCCAGTCAGATTAGTTATAATAGATAAATAAATATGAGTGGTAAGATATTGTTTTCTTTTAATCAAAGGACAGAACACATACAAAAAGCAGTTTAATTATTGTCTGTTTTTTTATTTGTTCTTGTTACTTCAAAGAAATAAAAACATTGTTTTCCAAAAACCACAGTGTCAAAAAGTAAAGAAAAGAAGAAAACAAACATGTGTTGTAAAGAAAACAAACGGTTTGTGATCAGATTATAGTGACCAATATAGCATCGTATAGATTATTTACATTCAACAATAAGCAGGTGCCCATTAATAAGGATATTTGCAATGATGTGTCATAATGAATTATATATATATAATCCTAAATTAAGTTAATTGATTATTAGTTTATCATAATAATTGTCACCAATTCTGATAATCATTTAGTTATTTAATCATTTGGTCATTTATCAGACAAAAGTGCCAATAATTTGCTGGTTCAGCTCATCAATTGTCCGGATTTGTAGCGATTCACAGTTTTATCTAATTGAAAAATTAATTGTTGAGTGGGCAAAACAAGCTATTTGAAGATGAGACAATTAACTAATTGTATCTCAATATCACACACCCGTCCCCTCCTTGTGTTCCCATCTGGTGAGATATGGACGTCTCTTTTCTCTCTCAATTAGAAAAGCTGGGTTTGAGCTTGCTGCATGTTACAATACCCCATAAACAGTTTTGACTGATAAAGTATTTCTAATGCAGACAATGAATCTTCTTACATTTGTGTCTTATTTTACTTCTACTAAGTTGCTCAGCTGATATTAAAATTGTTCTTTTTACAATGTTTGACGCCCATTAAAATGTTATCTTCCTATTACTCCAAATGTGAAGAGCTTATGCAGTCTGCCGGTTTTTTGAAACTTTGAACAACTGGACCGTTAGTGCTTTACCATTCCCCAGACCACACCCCAGTGCACCGCCTCTTCCATCTCAATGACACACACACTCACACACCTCTTGAGGTGAAAGAGCCTGTTGATCAGGATCGCCCCTTTCCTCCATCCCCTTTCCTCCCCTCCTTCCTGTTCAGCTTTAGGTCCAGACTCAGTTCCCTTCTTCTCTCAGCTCTGGTGAGGGAATCAGGCCAAGAGAAAATTCAATTGCCATTTTCAAGTTTCCACACTAAAGAAGGACCTCACCTCTCATACACAGTCTGTTACAAGACCCTTTTGTGTGTGGTTAAGTGCACGCGTGATGGGGAAGGTCTTCTTTACAGTAACATCTGTCAGGAACAGATACCTTCATTTCGCCTCCATTTATTAAACTCTTTTCCGCCGCCACAAAGCAAGTGTTGCCCAGCAGCATGTTTTATGGGAACACAAAAGTACAGTGTTCCCTGCCAACTTCTTGTGTCAGTAAAGAGGTATTTAGTGTTCTCGCATGCAGCCATGTATAGTTACACGTTCCTTATTTCCTTTTTATTCTGAAAGGTTTTGTCAAAAATTAGTGGCCGTGAAAGCGCTGTTGTGTTATTATGGCTCACATTGAGACCCACCAGTCTGACAAACAAATTTATGTTCAATCCATTACTACACATTACTTATTCATCTGGTTGTTTATTTATTTAATGCAATGTTAATATAACCGAAATCCTTTTGCAACTACCGTTCGTGTTTTTGTGTTTCCTTTTTTCCTCCTCGTCTTGGTTGTTTTGGCTCTGACATCGAAAGAGTAGCGCTCAACCACAACCTGTGAATTTATTTTGATTATAATTTCCTGGTGCTAATACACTTCTTTGCACACGCATTACAGAAAGGTGCAACCCAACATAGAAAAGTCTGGGCTCTATTGTGGCACCACTAATAAAACCTGTTCTTCTTCTTCTTTTTTTTTTTTATTTTTTTTTTTAGCAATGATGAGGATGAAGAGCTGCACTCTACAGACCAAGAGAGTAAAGAGAAGAGCAAAGATAAAAAGACCCTGTGTAAAGTAAAGTGGTCCCGAGATGAGGTAAGTTTATCAGAGACACAAGGGGCGTCTGATAAGGAGTTTTGTAGGTTAATTGATTGAAATGGGGACTTAGTACTGGGATTTGTATTTCATAATAATCACTGCTGTTATTTTATTCAATAATACAAAGTTCATTTTTTCTCCCCTCAGGATGAAAAGCTGAAAAAACTTGTAGAGCAGCATGGACCTGACTCCTGGAAACTAATAGCTAACTTTTTCCCAGTAAGTATGTTTTTATTGTAATATAATATGTTGTCATGTGATCCAGGCCCAAACTATTTGAATATCAAGAGTACTTACTCATCATTCTAACAACCATCCAAACCATTTAGTAATCTTATAATTAACATCATTACTCAACAGGATGTTTTTAACAGTGACGGGTGCAGCGACTGGAGAGGCAGATTTATATGCAGCTGTCAGGAATAGGTAACTGTGAGGTAGTGGTGTAATGAGGTGTTGTGCTTTGTGCGGCTATGTCACAGGGGAGGACAGATGGCCAATGTCAGCACCGCTGGCAGAAGGTGCTCAACCCAGAGCTGGTGAAAGGTCCCTGGACAAAAGAGGAGGATCAAAAGGTAAATGGAGATGGGAGTTTCCTGTGCTGGATATAAAGTGAGAAGACAACATTGGTAAATGATAGGGGAGGCAGACGGAAGCTCTGAGGTGCGTTGAGATCAGCTTAGGCCAAGTGAAAGAACACAAATGCTACAATATGCAATGTTTTTGCAAGGATACTTCCCACAAAAACCTTCTTTGCCCAAGCTCTTTTTTTTGGAAAGTAAATGCTCCACTACGTCATCCCTAATACAACACAGACCTTCCAAGTCACTAGTTTTGAGCCTGGCCAGCCCTTCTTTGTACAGAGTGACGCTGTGATATCTTCCATAGCTCAAAGATGACAATGCATTCCTTAAATGGTTCACAAACCTTCACTCCTCAAAAATATTGGCATCATTTCCGAAAAACAGACATATCAATAACAGCCTGTGCTGGCAACGATGACATCACAACATTTTTCAGGAGTGATGAAAACATTCAAACATGCTGCTGCTGCCACGATTGAAGCTCTCCGATATCTGCCTCCGCTGTTGTTGGCTGTAAATGAGAAAAGTAGAACGATGTGATTCCCCTCTTTACACCAGCTTCTAGTTTGAATTAATCCAATTAGGGGCTTCACTCCATCCTTTCAGAAAATAAAAGATGCCAACTGAAACTGCCGACTAAATATCTCCTCTGGTGATATTTGTGCAGGTTATTGACCTGGTACACAAGTACGGCCCGAAGCGCTGGTCAGTGATCGCCAAGCACCTCCAGGGGAGGATTGGAAAGCAGTGCCGTGAGCGGTGGCACAACCACCTGAACCCAGAGGTGAAGAAGTCGTCATGGACTCAGGAAGAGGACAAAATCATCTACGACGCCCACAAACGACTTGGCAACCGCTGGGCCGAGATCTCCAAGCTTCTCCCTGGACGGTAATGTTGTGCACACATTGCAGATCTCCACTTCTAGTCAGGAAACTGTTTAATTTGCTAAAATATATTACTGATCTTCTCTCCAACAGGACAGACAACTCCATCAAGAACCATTGGAACTCCACCATGAGGAGAAAGGTGGAGCATGAGGGATACCTGCAAGATGGCAGCAAGGGTTTCACCTCCTCTCATGCTGGACTGAAGAGACGCCACCACAGGCCGTGTCCTCCAACACCTACAGAGCTGCAGCACTGTGAGCGCAGTCCCCCGCCGATACCGGGACCCAACCAGGTCCGCTTCCCCTCTAGACTCTACACCATATTATTTTTTAATTTCTCTTATTTGTTGTCTTTATTTATTAAGTCTGATTCTGTATTGTAGATGGGGAGCTATCCTTATGATCCTCACAGTAGACACTTGATGGAAAGTCTTTCTGATAATTCTGGCTTCATATCGGTGAGTTTCTATGTGTTTTCTTTGCATGCTGCTGGGAAAACTCTTTATTTTCTGGACTTTCTGTAATTATCTTTGTGATCGCTAACTCTGAACTTAAAATCAAGCATTTGAATGTCCTGTTATTTCACCTAACATTCAAAATCTGAAATTCTCCCGTAAATATTGTATGTGTATATCTGTTTTTTTTTTGTCTGGTTCTTCTTAACCTCTTCCTTTCCTCCTGTCCTCTCGACCTCTCCTCCCTGACGTTTCTTTATTTCAGCCGTTCTGCCTGGATGATCCTGACAGAGAGCAAAGAATTAAGGAGCTTGAGCTGCTGCTTATGTCAGCAGAGAACGAAGTCCAACGACAAGTGCAGTGCAGAGGTCCACGTGTAAGAACACACTCCGAATGTGTGTTTGCATACTTAGTCAGCATAGCCTGCGTGTGTTTGTAGCTAACATACACTGTAAAAAGTCATTTTTTTATATTAATTATCCTATTAAACATAGTCTTAAAATCAAATCCAAGTGAGATGATGAGAGAAAATTATGAATTTCCTTGAACAAGGTGTTGTTTTCTACACAATTCTCTAATCCCATCTCCTCAGTGGACTTTTCTTTGCTTTAAGGAAAATCCGATTTTAAGACTTGACACTAAATGGACTTTTTGCAGTGTATACATGTGAACACAAGAATGGCACACATGTATGCGTGTCTGTAGCCTGATTTGCTGTAGTGTTGCTCTAGTAACTACCTTCCCCATCTCGCTACTCATTCAGACTGGCCTGAAGCTGTGCTTGGTATCCGCCCTACCTCCTCCCCACATTACCATCGTTCCAAACATGAACCAGCTCCTTCATCCCTTCTAGTACTCACCCCCATGCCCACGCTCAGCCAGCAGTTTGAACCAAGCACTCTCCTCTGTCTGTCCTCTTCCTATTCTGTCTTTCCCCGACCGACACTGTTTTCTCATTTAATTCACTCCATTCATGTAATTTGTCATTCTTCACAGTCAGTGACTTCATACTGAATAATAGAATGGTCAAATTCCCGGTGTGTTGTAGTATCACCAGTGTTTTCGTCGCCACAGATCATTTCTAAACTGACTAGTTTCTCATCCTGCTCCCTCAGAGTTTGGAGCAGTACTCGGCCTGGTCCGACAGTGTGTCAGACGACACATTGACTACAAGTAGCAGCAGCATAGAGGAGCAGGCGGAGAGAAGGCCCTGGAGGGGGCCCGAGATCCCCCAAGGACCTTCGCCACAGCTTCCTGTCTCCCCCAGCAAGTTCCTGGCTGTAGAGGCCAGCGCTGTGCTCTCTACCCTGCAGACCATACCGGAGTTTGCAGAAACCATGGAGCTCATTGATTCGGTGAGTGACAGACGGAACAGAACAGAGACTGAATGTATTTCACAATGATTTTGTTGAACTAAACTCATGAATGTATTAAAGATCTCCTGTAGATGTGTTTTGCTCTGCAGGACCCTGCTGCATGGAGCGACGTGGCCAGTTTCGACATGTCAGAGACAGCGACCCCGCCCAGACACAACCAGGCCGGCTACACCACGCTCCTGCAAGAGAGGACGATTGACAATTCAATGGCCTTCACAGTCAACACTCCGCCTGCCGTCTCTGGTCGGGATAAGAACTGTGCTGCATTTGGTCTGGGCAGTGACACCTCCTTGACTCCCATCAACTCATCCAAACTCACCCAGGCCTCCAGTGGGAGGAGGAGGAGGAGAGATAGGGGGGAACCATCTCCTTCATGTGACAGGACATGCTCTTCCTTCTTGGAAAATATCTCAAATTCTCCCAAGAAAACGCCCACAAAGTCACTGCCATTCACCCCGTCACGAGTAAATTAAATCTTTCTTTCTTCTTTCTCTAATCCTCACCTCTTGAGTTTATGTTCTGAAGTTGCGTTAGTCATTTGGCTAATATGACTTGTCTGTCTGTTTCCCCAGTTCTGCAACATATTAGGGGCGGAGCATCTGAATCTGGATAACCCCGCCCTCACCTCAACGCCTGTGTGTGGCCAAAGATGTCTCCTCAACACGCCGCTCCACAAGGAGACCACACCTAAGCACCAGAAAGAGAATGATGGGTAAATCGATATATCAAAGTAGTATACATGCCACAAGAGCTGGCATGAAAGCCAGAAGCTTTTTTTTTAATACTCATTGTATTATATTCTCTGTCAACTTTCTAGTTCACGGACCCCAAAATTTCGTAAAACTGTCATGATTCCTACCCCGAGGACACCGACTCCTTTCAAAAATGCTTTGGCTGCCCAGGAGAAAATGCATGGGCCGCTAAAGATGGAGGTAAGAAGTCAAATGTGGCAGTGTGCATTTTAACCTGCATGTTTTCACACTTTTATTTACCTCTTTACAGTATATGGCTACATGATCTTGTGGTTATATCTATGTGTGTGCTTGTGCGTTTCAGCCACAGCCGTTGGCTTTTCTAGAAGAAGACATTCGAGAAGTTTTGAAGCAGGAGACCGGGGCAGACATCTTTAACAGATTGGACCTCCAGCCAGATTACAGAGCATGGAAACATAATGTAGGTGGAGCATGTTCTTCTATTATTTAAATGCATGAACCTGCTCTCTGTTATTTGATGAAACAAATACTTCACTTTACTTAGATGCACTCACTTTCTAGTACAAAACTACATCGCTCCACTCTAGATAGAACTAAAGCATTTATTGTTTCTTGCTCCTTTGATTTCAGATCGACGGCCCAGCTAGAAAGGTGCGCAAGTCTCTCGTGCTGGACCCCTGGGGGAAAGACTGCCCCAACGTCCAACTCTTCCAAGAGCAGCTCAACAACACACAAGTAAGTCACGATACTTGTTTACCGGTTTAAAATCACTGGTTCAGATGTTGTAGCAAAATGAGAAAAATAATTGGTGTTGTGTTGTTGCAACCACATGCATATACAACTTCTGGATCAATAAAATGTTAAATATCCAGTTACTACTTTATATGAATTAGGTCCAGCATCATCATTTATTGAATTGTTGTTTGAGCTTCTCTGTTTAATTGAACCTCACATTGCAGGTGCCAGATGAAGGTATACTGACAGGCTCTTCACTCGTCAACCAAATCCCTGAGTGTGGCCGTTCGTTGACCGTTCGTTCGTTGACCTCTGGGCGAGAGGAGGCCTCATTAGTCCCCGTTCATCCTCATCGCTTCAGTAGCCCCCGGAAGAAGAAGCTTCCCGCCTGCCACAAAGCACCAAAACATGCCGCAGTGCAGGTACGTAAAGAGTCTTTAACTAGAACCATTAATGAGGTGATCCTCACAAAGCTACTTTGGCAAGCATTGGTACTCATTCGTAGCCTTCTCTGCAGGTGAGTGAGTGGGAAGCAGTGGTTTATGGGAAGACAGAGGACCAGCTGATCATGACAGAACAGGCCCGTCAGTACCTGAACCCCTACACGTCGTCCGGCTCTACCTCAAGGGCCCTGGTGCTTTAAAGCCGTCCCCTCGCTGAGCATGCAACACTACTACGCCCGGCCAACAACTAAAACCTCCACTGAATCCTGTAAGAGACAATCCAGTGAAGACAAATTATTTTATTTTTCTTTGGAGCAGCAATGCACTTCCAAGGAGGTCCACCAAAATGCATGGCTGCTGGCATTGTTTTAACACATTTATACTTCACTGCCCAAGTAGTTCCTTGTTTCCAGCTTTGGCGTGTATTTCCCTTTGAATACACAAAACCTGTACGTAAGCAGTTTTGTACAGATGTGAAAAAGCTAGAATTTCTTCCTGCACTAGTCAGTAATGTTGAAACTACCTGCACATACAGTAGGCTGTAGAAATAGTGTTTATTACTAGCAGTGGCTGCTTCTGAGTTTTATATTGTTAATATATTGTTAAACGAGAAAGACATTTTATAACGTAACGCTACTCATTGTGTGTCTCCTCCAGCTTGTTGAGCTAAACTGCCCCAATGTTGTTGTCAGATAAAAACCACGTACATGCAGATTGTGTAGCTTTTTATTGACACCCATGCATTTTTTAAATCCCACCATGGGTTTTTAACTCAACTCTTACAGTACAGAATATAATGTTAACCATTGTTTTGAAATTAGAGAAACAGAAATGCAGTTACGTGGTTTTTTGAAGACAGCGGTGTTACATTGCTGAATGCCGATCTATGGTGATGGCAGGTTTTTGAGGACGTAAAAAAGAAACTGTCAGTATTGCACTACTGAGTCGATCTGGCTGCTGAGAAAGGAGCAGCGTTTTTAAGGGCAAACTGGATAGCACTTGTGATGGTATCTTTTTCTAACAACACGTTTCCTTTCCAAGGCCATAGTGTCTGTTGAGACATCGGTTGAATGTATTTCATTGCAATGTGTAAAAACCTCAAAATGGAAGGGTACCTTAATGTTTATTTCTGTTTGTTTTTATTTATTATCTGACAGCTCTAAAGCTTAGATATTAATATAAATCGGACACCATGAGTTTTTAAGAAGTTTAACTTTGCTAACAAAACAGCCTAAAAACCCTCACTTTCTCTAAAACAGTTCTCTGTAGCAGAAAATGAACCAGTTTTTATATCACCAGTGTTCTACGACAAGCGTTTGGCTGAGAAGGATTTACTTTTTATGTGAAGGCTGTAGGTTTTATTTATTTAATGTCTACTAATTTATTTATTTCTAAAAAGAAAGAAAACATTTCAGAGAAATTATTGAAGAATTTTATTGATTTTTTTTTTTTCCTCTTTCAAAATCAGGATCGGGCTACCGTTCAGTTTCATTACTCCAAGTTAGAAGAACATGCACTGCCTCTAGTTCAATACGTCAATTTATTTTCCTCACCAGGCGAGATCTAGCAAATAACCGTGTAGTTGTATCTGTGATCTTGTAACGTAATAGCTAGGACATTTTCTTCCTTTGATTCAAACGTGTTCTTCGCTATTAGCTAGCAGGACTCCATCTCCGACCTCTAATCATAGACAAATTGCACTTTTAACTCATCATTTAATTTTAAGTGTTTGTTCATTCTGATGATGTAGCTCTTGTCCTTATTTTATTTTCATGTTGGGCGTGTGTTTGCGTGTGCGTGTGCGTGTGTGTGTGTGTGTGTTAGACAGTTGTCTTCCTGTTTCGTAATGAATGCTGACATTACAATCCTGCTGCTTGATTTTAACATGTTCTTTTCTCCTGTTCTGCTGCAGAACTCTGTGCTTAGACACACTACAATGAAGCCTTACGAGAAACCTTTTAGACAGGCGGCTCTTAGCAAAAACACAGCTAACACGAGCTGTCCTGAAATGCCCTTGAGCAAGAACCCAAACCCGCGCCTCCATTTTTTGACACTGCGTAAAAAGAAAGGGCTTATTAATTGTAAATATGCACAAATGATGGTGTGATTCTGAAGAAATGTGCTGCACTGTGCTTCCATGCTGGTTCATGTCATTTTTAACCACCCTGAAACAAACCGTCTATAATCTGGTGAAGTATCACGGCAGAATGGTCTTCTTCGTATTATCGGCATTAGCAGATCCAGTATCAGTTATAATCTGGATTATCCTGCATTAAGCATTTGAGTGAGAATAAGAAGGGAATCTTGTCAGGGAGATCAAGTGGAAAGATCAGGAGTTTACAGTATACAACTCTAAAACAGAAAATAAACTAACAGCCGCATTAGACTGTTTTTAATCTGGTGACTGAGATGTGTCTAATCTGTATATACTTGTGTTAAATGTTCTGTTTGTTGGTTTGACTTGTGTTTGTACATTCCATTTGTTAAGTCCAGGTGAATATGTTTGTACGTGAACATTTGGCCATGTAACATCATAGGTTTTGAGGGAATTAAGTACACATACAGGATAGTAGCAGCTCTTATATACTACTGTAGTTATGCATGAGCAATACACAAGATGCTGGACTTTAACTGAAGAGGTGAATCACACACTCTGTATGATGTAACACACACTCTGTATTTTAGTAGAATTTTCATTTGAAATCATAACCAAGGTACCATAGAAATCCTGCCAACCGTCTTCGTAACCATGTACTTAAATTGAAAAAATAAATGAATATGTTGCATGACATCAATGGCATCTTGAATTCTGTGTCTACATTGTTTTCTAAACAGAGTGGAGCTTCCTCTCTCTGCCAAGTGCTCCTGTACAAATTAGTGTAGGTTACATGGTATTTCCCACGTAATAAAGATTTCTTATGATCCTTTAGTTTTTCTGACATGCTCCCAGCAGGCATTGCAACCTCTTGAGCTCTTGCCAAAAACTGATTCCTTGAAGGACATTTTCGTGAGGAAAATGAACATCCAAACCTCCACCGTTATTCCTAATGTGTCGCACTACCCCAGGTGGAGTTGACAGCCGTGCAGGTGGATTGTTTGCTTGTGCTGTTGACAGCCGAGTGGTTTAAGCTGATGTGTGTATGTATATGTTGGGATACTGTCAACTTGGCCTGGGGTCCAGGGACACGAGCCCCCTCCACCAGAACAAGAGGCCTCTCCACAGGGTCAGCTGCTGGCCCTAAAGGGGCCCACTCACCCATGACTTAATGCCCCCGGGCTCCATTGTCCTCAGGGCTGTTGGTTTTACAGGCCCATTCACTCAATTGCCCCCCAAATGGATGGAGGCAAGGGACGTGACGACTTGCCTTATGCTGAAGGAGCAGCAGTGCACATGCATACAAACAATGTGCACATCAACACACGGGCGTCGCATGCACGCCATGTCCACTTAATCAATCTGTCCTCCCTCCGCTCTCGACCTCGTACAAGAGGGTCTTTTGTTCCTGCCTGACCCGCACTAAGAGTTGAAAGATGTCAGGGACCTTTAGCCACTTAATTGGTTATTGGCAGAAGCCCCCCACACACACCTTATGCTTCATGCATGTATTCAAGGGAACCAGTTCTTAGATTATTATTTAAATGTAGTTATTGACATCTGGACACATCCCTGTTGTATGCAGACTAGCCTTGTTGGATACACAAAGCTGTTATTGTGAGATTTATTAAAAATGAATCGTATTTTCCCATATTTCACTTTCCACATGCAGTAAAACTTGACACATCGTAGTGTGTGCCACCCATTGTTAGTATCCAGTGCAGGTCTGGTACCCTATAGTTCTGGTCCTTGGGTTAACCAGTCATGGACAATGCAAGGTGTGTGCTCATTTGTGTGTCTTCCTGGTGCTCTGAAGACATGAAACAGAGCCTGCAGGCGTCCGACCAAACCTCCCCTGCCTTCTTCCTCTGAGCACACACCCAGGAGTGCGCACACAAGCTCACGCACACATACACTGTTTGCCTTTGTGTATGCTAGACAGCAGATGGCAGCCCATTATTGGGCTGACAGAGCAGTCATCTGGCAGGCACCCTGTTACCCTTCCTCCCCCTCTCCTCCCCCCATCCCCCCGAAGAAACCAAGCACAACACAGCATGGATAGGACACTTTTAGGCGGGAGAGTCCACAGCCCTGAGGGAGTGTGTGTAGGTGTGTGTGTGTGAGTGTGTGTAGGTGTGTGTGTGTGTGTGTGTGTGCGTGTGTGCGTGTGTGCGTGTGTGCGTGTGTGCGTGTGTGCGTGTGTGCGTGTGTGTGTGTGTGTGTGTGTGTGTGTGTGTGCGTGTGTGTGTGTGTGTGTGTGTGTGTGTGTGTGTTCAAATTTGGACCCTGGCCCTTCCGCCCTATATAGGTCACTGTTTCCACTTGTGTGTGTCACCGTTTGAGGTACGTCAGTCCTTGTGAGTGGACATTTGCCATGTTTTGAAGCAACAGCTACAGTGGATGATTCATTTAAATATGAAAGTAACTTGTTTCTGCACAATATGTGACTTAATGTGAATTTGAATTAATTACTTTAAACCACATGTGAGTACTAATCACCCATTTATACTCCCAGAGGCTACCTTAGATGAGTGACATTTCTCCTTCTATACACCTCATGCACATACAGTCAATCTCATTAAGGGAGGTACACGTTATCATCTTTAATGTCCCGTCTTAAGTGCTCATTTGTCGGTCAGAACATGAAAGTAAATTCCCTCCCTCTGTCAAAAGTGAAAGTCGTAAACTAGATAAGTGGCAACAGTAACAGCAGCGTCCCACACAGATATTCTCATGAATCAGAGTTTTCTCATAGGACCAGTGAGCGGTCTCTCTTTGTAACGTTCACACCCTTCCTTGTGCAAGACATGCCGCCCAAAACACTGGCCCCAGAGTGACTGCCTCCTACGGCCTTTATCACAAAGGATTATACAACAGTGAATATTAAATGGTGGGGGAGGAGGAGGAGGAGGTGTGTTTTTCCCCACCGGGGTCAAGGACAAGGTTAAGGATTAGGTTTGGTGTTTGTGTCCTCGGGAAGGAGGTAATCTACAGCCCAGCCATAGAGACCCCACTCCGGGGACATGCTGGGAGGCACCACAGATGAAGAAGAGATGCAACTTATGAGGGCTGCTTGAGTGTTGCTAAGGCAACCGGTACAATCCCTGGTCCTTTGGCGAAGCTTTCAGGAGGCCTCAATCACACTTCCTTTCGCTTGAGAGAGTTTTTTTCTTCCTCTGGCGCTGTTAAATAGGAGGGAGGCCCAGTGTGTTTAAAGGAAAATGAACAGTAGCCGAACGCATGAGGTAATATCCGGAGTAAATAAAAGATGAGAGAGTCTGTAAGGGTTTATGGGTTTTATAATTATACAATTATGACATATTAAGCAGCAAAATACATACAAATCAACAGATTAGAAATGAGCAGATGAAGTCAGGAAACATGCATGATGGAACAAAATGTGCACAGACAATTGAAATACTTCTCTTAAGTAACAGCATCAAAGTCATGAAAAAGGCTACATTTGATCAGTTAAACATCTTGTGGCTTCATTGATAGCAGCTAACTCTAATGTTATTGTTTCCACGATTTTAATAATATACTCATTATATATTCAAAGCCTGCATTTGATCTTGCCATGCTGAAAAATAGGGCAGAACAGCAGCTGCTCAGCTCTCTGCACATTCGAACATGTTGCACTTGTGGAGACGCCCCCCATCAGTGATGTCACACCAGGCAATACATCGGATATAATGGGCAAAACACAATCTGTGACATCACCGATACGTTTGTACACTCACAATTCGCCCTCTTGCTTCTAGTAATGCAGCCAAGTCAAGAATACCAGGGATGGAAATGAGTAAGAGCCCACATGAAGATATATAAGACCCACATAGTCCCCCAACGCAGCCCCACCACAGTGAACACAAGTTCAGCCACCCAGGACAAAGAGGAGGGCCTCTTAGTCGCCCTCGAAGGCCCCGTTGGTAGCCCCCTGGCATTCAGTCTTTTTCCGGCATTTGGACAAGATCCTGTGGAGCAGGCTTGGGGATCTGTGTGTCTGAGGTTGGGAGGCCACGGGCTGTGGCACAGGGATCTGGTGCCTCCGCACCGGGAAGGGGCCCTTGTTCTCACCTTGGCCACCATCCAGCACCACTCCACCTCCTCCAACTCCTCTGCTCCCCCTCCTGAGGGCCTGCCGAATGTGTCCACTGGGGGACAAAGAGGAAATAACAAACACAAAGGCCCTGTTTATTCCTCATGACCCAAATTCCACCGCTAGCAGACAAGGCAGGCACGGAGCTGTACAGGGGGCTCTGTGTGGTGGTGGTGGTGTGAGCATGGTTCAGTGGCAGGCTGTCAAAAATAAAAGCACCCTACTGTCAAATAAACTGTAAGAGAGGTACAGCGTCCTACCGAATAACTTTTACTGCAACACTGAATGTAGCATTGATAAAACTCGTTTTTGACGATCCATCATAAATGTTGAATATTTCAAAGAAAACCACGGGGTCTTCCCTTTCCCTCCTGCTCCTCTTTAATGAGAGGCTGTGCAGTGAGAGGGGATTCACTAGATAGTGCGTTTGTGCGTGTGTGTGTGCATGTGTGTGTGTGTGTGTGTGTGTGTGTATGTGTGCCACCTCCATGTACGTCTATGTTGGGGGGGGGAGGAGGTTGTAATCAATGTGCTTTGTCAACTAATAAGGGACGAGAGGGGCCACCTGCTCAGGGGCACTGGGCGGAGAGCAGTAGGGACGGGATCTGGGAATGGGGGATGTGTGTGCGTGTGTGTGTGTGTGTGTGGGGGGGGGGGGGGGGGGGTTCGGTGGTTGAACAGCTGCTGGGTGTGTGCGTGATGTTTATGCATGTACTTGTTGAGGGGGACGTGTATGTTTGTTGTTATGCCTGTTGTTGTGTTTGTTGTACGCTGTATGAGTTGTACACTTACTTCCCATGACTACTGCGTACACCTGAATCGTTGCAGGCTGAGCTTCTCAGAGATAAACTCCTTCGTACGGCTTTTGGAGGAATATTCACCTGCGAATATAAACCATTGAGCAAATATGATTTTAAAATTTTCGACAGATACAAATAAATAAACGTTATACTTTCTCTGGTATCTTCTCTTATTCAACTCACAGACTCATACAGCTCCAACTCCTATATTGGATACTACACTTCCCATAATGCAACTCAATAATTATTTTCATTAGACTCCCACTGCTCTCTAAATGTCCTCTGATTACCACACCAGTATGTGATGTCGGCTTTTCCTGAGAATTTCTTAAGCCGAAATAGAGATAACCTTGATGATGACATCACTGTGACATCAGGGCTAATTGGTCAGTCTTGAAAAAAAGCCACAGAAGACATTATACAACTCTTGTCACCAGCTGAGCAGTACTTAATATCACAAATCAAAGCAATCAAAATTGAAGTTTGGAGGGAAAACACTGAAGTTAACTCTACTAACTCAACAACACATCTAAGACATGACATCTCAATTAAAATAACTAAATGAAGTTGTTAAAAATAACCAAATAAGCTCTGACGTCTGCAGAAAGTAATGTGCTCGTGGGAAGAAGCCGCGTTTGAAAGGCACGCAATAGAAAGGGCGGTCTGCCTCGTGACATTCAGCAGCAGCAACAGCACAGTCCAGTAACGCTGCATTGCTGAGCACATTCACCGGGCAGCCAACCAACCTGGCTCAGCTCCATCACACAGGAGGCGGGGAAGTAGCCCTGCTGGCCGCCCTGCAGCCGCCCAAACCACCTCTCCTCCTCGTGCTTGGGCAGCACCAGGATGACGTCACCCAGGGACAGCTCCAGCTCGTCGGGCCAGTGGGGCTTGTAGCTGTGCACCACTACCATCTAGCGGTCAAAGGGAGGGTTACAGCCGGTCGTTTTCACTTTGGATTGTGTGCATGTGATTTTACAATGACTTTAAGGTTCATGTTGTCGTGTTCTTTTCTGTTTGCATTGATACAAAGATCAAGTCACTATCCATGTTGTTCTCTGCTGCCTCCAGGTTAGACTCAGTGAATGGAGGATTATGTGTCAAGATTTAGATATTAACTGCTGTGCAGTGAAATAGAAACCCTAAATTTGGGTCTACTCTTCATTATCTGTTCCTCCTAAATATGGTCCGTGTTTGTCAGAGGAATTAGATGAATTGAACCCATAATGGAGCCAGAGGAAATTGACCGACTTTACATAACATCAATGTCAAACTCATATTAATCAATCTCCAGTGTATCTAAGACTTACAAAACAATAAATAATCATTTTGGGATTATATTTCTGCTGTTTAGGACCAACACATAATGTCCAGCGAACAACCTGCAGCCAATGATACATTTTTATCAATGCATATCAGATGCATATGTGAATAAGGGAGAATGTTTAACTTGCCGTTTCAGCTTCTGCTCTGTATCGATACCTCCCTGTTAACCAATGAGTAGAAAATGAATCAGCAAAAAAGATGCCTTATATGCAAATCTGAATATATTTCTATAAACGCATGGCTATAAGTATCTCCACGGCCATGTCCTGTAAATGAACAGTCCCCAGGGAGAAAACAAACGATCTATCACGTTAGTTATTAATCATCTGACATTGACATGTCATCTTGTCCTGCCTAACAATGAAAAATGATGTCATGCTAAGCCACTCTCCACTGCAGATATGATTCCACTCACCTTGAGGAGCAAGGACAGTGGTGAAGACTTCAAAGTGCTCATTGCTGTGCATGTAGATGCGCTGCATCTTGAAGATCTGACACTTGCACGCTGAACGAAGCTCCTGCACTCTCTCTGCACTAAATGCAGCTGACTAATCCACTGCAGCGCTGACTGAGCTGGACCCGAGCAACAACATGTCCTCCTTGGGGGGAAAAACACACACACACACACACACAAGCACGCACACACACACAAGCACACACACACACACAAGCACGCACAAGCACAAGACTATAGGCACCAATACAATCTTAGTTTATTGAAGAAAAGTGTGCGATTATTAGAGTAATTGTTGGGCTTTTCTTCATTTTGAAGACTACATTTTGACCTGATCTATTTTCAATATTTTCTTTGCTCAGCATATGGAATAAAAGGCTGTCTTCATCTCAGAGATCATGCTTGACCACCTCATCTTCATGCCAGTGCCTATTGTTCTTTGACCATCTGGTGACATGCGAGGGAAGTTTAGAGGCCGCTGCCAACACGGATGAGAATTCATAATTCCACCTCATCAAGAGTGCTTGATTGATTTATGGTTATTGACTGTGTCCTATTTCCAGTGGCATGGGTGAGCAGGGACAAAGATGAATGGGCTTGGGACGTGGTGGCGGACTGCTCAACAGATGGTGATTGAACCCTCCACACACACACACACACACACACACACACCTCCCCTTTCCCGCTCTGGTGCGATGGAGCTTGGCTGTGAGCTTGTGTCAGCGATTAAAAAGCATCCATCAACAACATGAGATCACTCAGCCAGACAATCATATCCGAGCAGTGGAAGTTTACTGCAAACCTGCAGCCATTATGCGCATGTCATCATCTCTAACTGCAGAAACACTTTATTAATTCTAAAAAAATATATACATTTATACCTAGAAAAAGAGTGCATTTTATTTTCACAACTCATTCCAAGCAATGTCAACCAGAAGCAATGCTGGAATACTGTCAGGAGGGCAATGCACAAGCTTGTGTGTGTGTGTTTGTGTCTGAAAGTGGAAACACCTGTAACTGGATAAGGCAACTGATTAACCTCGTTATCTTTATCCTCAGCAGCCGTGTAAAACACTTGTTTGGACTGAACCGGCCGTGAGAAGTCACTTCAGAGGCGGCGTGTGAAACGTAGCTGTAAGGATGAAGGCCTTCCGTTATCAGTAGTGTGCTCACTAGGATGATAGGACAATTATATTCAATGATTTCTACAGCGTTGAATTGAACGCCTGCTCCTAATTCAGTGTGATGCTTTCAGTCTAGACGTCAAGGCCGGAGCAAAGCCTTTACATAACCCAACATTACAGCTTAGCTTCTCAGAAGAAAGAACTGATGTTTACTTCTAGGAAAGAGACACATGAGCACTGAGCTCCTCCACGTTCTCCTAAGACCAACCAGGGCAGCTTTCAAAATCAAACATGAAAATGAAGACAAAAAAAAACACCTTTTGTGCATCACAGTTTTAGTTTGCAAGCAGAGATGCAAGTGATATTTCTTTGGAAGCGTTACGTTGCATTAGCTACAGCGACCATCGTGGCTCCATTATAAATATTTAATCTGTTGCTGAGATGCTTTCACTGTCAACGGTTTGCTGCTGGAGTTTCATTTAAGCAACCTGATTCAACAAAAATAAAGATAGTTCAATGTAAGGTTGGGTAATCTGAAAATATACAACAAGAAACAATGAGCATAAGTAAACAGTCAGAGATCTTGCTATTCATACAAAGATGATATTGCTTAAATATTTCTGGGTTCAGATTATTGTGGTTGTGTTGCAAACCATTGAGCAGGTTCTACTGGATTTATATTGAAGCTTTCATGATTAATACATTAATTATCCAAAATAAAGACTGCCTCAATGATTTCTACTGTTATTTAAGTCCTCAGTTGCTGCACAGCTTCATTGAAGCATGCTGACTCCATGATAATGTAATCGTCACACTTGGAAATGAAAGAAGAAACTATTTTGTTCTCTTCTGGTATTGTGCGTCCCGCCTCACTGTTATGACCGACTGGGACACGTTTAAAACCATTTCTCTGTATTTGGATAACTTTACCGACTGGGAACCATCGCACCGTAATCACTGATTACTTAATACTAGTTTATACTTTAAAGCACTTTCTAAATGTATAGTCAACTCACACTTAATCCAACTATATTATATTTGGTCTTGAATAGAAACTTTTTTTTAATTGACACATCTGTAATCTTTGCAGAAATGACCATTGTCTACTTTAGTTCGCACACATTAAGGGTGTTGTAATGCTTTTCCTGCTACCACAAGTCAAATGAAAGTGGAAAATAAATATCCCGCCATTGCTGACTTTTTAAATTAAAAACGGGGACAAAAAACACAATCTACTGATTTTAATGTATCAATATTACACATGATCTTACAGCTGATCTCCGTGAATGCTGGGACTGATATTTACAGACGAAAGTCACAACACCACACCCCTCACCCACAGACGATGAATCAAACAGTCATTTTTCATATTGCATCATTTGGGTCCAGATGTTTTCGATGCCAAGGCACAAACAGATAAAGCGGGATACAGAGTCCTCAATGCTTCCCAGGTTTGCCTCTCCTCTTCCCCCCAGCTTTGCCTCCTTGACCCCCCTTTCCTCCTTGACCTCCCTTTCCTTGACCCCCCTTTCCTCCTTTTCCTTTGCCACCCTTCCCTTTCCCTCCTCCCATGCTGCTTTTGCGTCCCTTCTTCCCTGAGCCCTTCTTGTATCTGGCTGCAGCCTCCTCCCGGTTCTCCTCCCTCATCTGCTTGTTGACGGCCATGTCGACGTTCATCACGGGCTTCTTGCTGCCCATGTGCTTCAGGAGCTCCAGCTGCTTCTGCTTCTCGTTGGAGAAGTTACCGATGAGGGGCTCAAACTTCCTCTTCTTGCCCGTGTTCCTTGGTGGTTTCTCTTTCGGCAAGCGGTCCTGGAACCGGCCCACGGACGCTGTGGAGACCTTGGCCACACTCACGGCTCGGACCAGGTCTTCCTTGGACTGCTGGGGCACGGGGATCAAACCCACGCCGGGTAGTTTCACCTTCTGCGCCCTGGCGATGTTCTTCAGCCGGTTGAACTCGTTTTTGTCCACTCTCTCCTTCTTGGCATGGGAGCGTTTGGCGAACTGGTCCTCATTTGGGTCTGCGGTCACCGGCACCTCGATCAGCCACTCCTTGGTGTCGTCCTTGGCCCTCTGGTAGCCCCAGCGCCTCCGCCAGTCCTTCGCGGTCTCGTCCCACACCAAGTTGGTCTTCTTCTTCTTCTGGATGCCTTTCAGCTTGGCGAACTCTTCCCATTTCGTGGGCGGTCTGGGCTTCGGCGGTGGTTTCTCTCTGGGCAGCGGGGTCGTCGTCTCCGGTAGTTTGGTCACGATCGCCTCCTCGATCCTCTCCGAGGGCTGTTTCCAGATCTCGTTGACGAGCAGCTGCGTGTTGTCGCGAGCTAGCGAGCGCAGAAAGTCTTCTTTCTTCTGCTCCCGGAAGTCTCGGGACTCGATACGGGTTTTGTCACAAGCCAGCAGGTTGCCGATGTCAAACTCCAGGTCCAGCTCTTTGTGGACGGAGATACTCTTCAGTTTCTCTGCCTCTTCTTGCTCAGCTTTAGCCAGCAGCGCTTCCACGCTGCACGCGGCCATGTTGGTAGAATGCTGGGTGACGTTAACGCTGCACGTGCGGCAGAGAAAAACAGACGCGATCACATCCGGGTCACAGTTCGCGTGGAGAAATACCACTTACAGCCACAAGAGGTGGAAGTTGCTCCATTTAGTTGGTTCTGTGGTTCACATAAGATACAAATGAAACTGTATTTATCCCGAGAGGGGAAATGCTGTGCAGTAGTTGCAATACAACATGGGAGTGCAAATATTACTAAAGATAAGAAAACAATAAGTGGCAAATCTAAAAGATATATAATACCAAAGTAATTAATAGCATGGATCTTAAAATGTGTCTTTTAAAAATATATATTATTCTATGTGCAACTGTTATTTATATAGGACATAATCCAAGAAGCACCGAGCTGTCAAATAAATAAATAAATAAAAGCAATCAAAATACAAATATAATTGTATCAAAAATAACAACTTATAAAAATATACATTTATGAAAAGTAAATGGCCATCTTTTTCAGTAATCTTTTCGATCCCCTCCAGAACATTACACATTTTCTTTCTCCTTCAATGACAAATTCAGATTATGCAAAATATGTATTATGTCAAGTGTATGTGCACTGGAGTTTCGAGTTTTCACACTTGTGCTGATTGCATACTGGAGCAATGACTTTAATTTTGAAACTAGACATCACTAAATCAGCGTGTGTGTATACACGCCTTCAAGGTGCTGAATTAGATATTCAGAGCATTAATATTGGCACTGTCCTCATGCAGTGGTAGTTTGCACTGTTAGCACCGTTAAAAATAAATGCTCACAATCTTATAAATATCAGCTTAAAGAAATCCTCGCAATCTTATAAATATCAGCTTTAAACTGAGATTTGAGGTGAGCAGATAAAACATGTTCCCCCCAATGTGAAAACCACCTTTTAGTATCAAACTCTGAACAAACCTAATTCTGGACCCAAGCCAAACATTTACTGAAGTAACAATAGAGGGGGACACTTTTTACTTTTCACTTTGAAATGTAAATGTAAAAAAATACAGTTTGTGTGTAGATAATTTACCAAATACCACAATGTTATGCTTAGTTGCTGTTCTGCATCTTCGGAGACATGTTTGGGTGTGCACACTCTTGTACTATTGACAACAGTTCAAATAACTAAGATTGCATCAGTGGCAAAACCCTACAGTACAGGGACACTTCAATGAGACATGGAAATAAAAGCCGAAATCAATATAAGTGACATAATAATGAAAGTTTTTTTTCTTTGTTTGTGTGCGGTAACTCTTATAGTGGCGGCACATCATTTTAAAGTTATGGAGTTGTGATACATTGTATAATAGGATTACTGTAAGTGTTTCCATGAGATATTAAATTCACTGAAGTATAAATATCCTTTCTTGTCTCTCATATATATGTATGTATTTCTCCCATAGGTTCAGGGCTCGAATAACTCTATTTTTGTCCTTGTCTCCACTAATTTGGAGAAGACGAAGAGGGGGAGGTCAATTGACTGGCTGCTGGTTGCTCAAAGACGATGGTGTTATTATTTTGGGCTCCAGTAATTACATTCATCGCCACACTTGCCATGTGAATGCTAACACTCTGACAGGCACAGAGATAAGGTCACAAGTGATGCTGTGTTTGGAAATGCGTAATTAGTGACCCAAAGTCCCTGTTGTGATTTAGAATAGGCTATACGGTCCTCTGTGATGTGAATGTATATCGTCTAAAAGCCCCCAATTTAAACATGCCCACTAGTTGGCTGCTGGCGTCACAGCACGTCACCCACCGTCTCCACAAGTGTTCAAGGGGTTTTGCTGCATTTTGATCCAGCGTGAATTCAGCCAAACGGGATTACTTTCCCCTGGTTTTTCTTTTATGGAAGAATAGACAGCACAGGCCGGATGAAGTTCTCTATGAAGCAAAGCCATTCGCACTCTCAGTGTCCGTGTCTCCACAGCTCTTAAATGTGCTTAAAGGATAAGATTAAGAAATAGTTTACTCCATAACACATCACTGCTTTCATGTGGAAACCCTCCTCACAGGCTTTTATTTTTTCATTGGTTACTTTCAGTTGAAGGAGCTCAAAGACTCTTTTTATTCCAAGATCCTGATAAATTGACATTTTGGACACTCATAATCTGCATTATACTGTATACACAGATAGACCTTTTACTGAAGTAAAAGAAGCAGTACCGTCATGTAGAAATATTCTGTTACAAGTAAAAGTAATCTATATTCAAAGTTTGACAGTAAAAATACAAAAAGTATTAACATCAAAATGAATATAATAAAAGTGGAAGTATTTACTCTGCAGAATAATAGTCTAATGGATTATATTTACTGATGCATTAATGCAGAAGAGTAATTATTTATGATGTAATTGGTAAATGTGGGGGTAGTGTTATATTATGCAGGGTATAGCTTAAGATAAAGATGATCTTATTGAATATATTTTGTATTAATAATGTGAATCAGCAAACTGTAACATATCTAATGTATCTGTTAAGCAACGACAAATACACAGAATAAAACACATCAATTCCAATCTCCATCTCTTTCATTTTGGATTGACTGGACAATCTATTATACATTTCTGGCCTCAGTTGACTTTTTTCCCATGATGTCCATAATTCAGCTGCATCTGCAACAGGCGATGCCCTCTCAATGTTTGCATGTAAATAGCACTTTATTTCATCAGTCACTATCACATAAGTGTCACCAATTGTCATCAAATCTTCAGCTTAAAAGAGATCCAGAAATAATGAAGACTTTAAGCACCTTTGCATGATTTTTATGAATGAATACATTTTGTGAATGGTTGACTAAGCAGGGACAAACCCATAACTCTAACAGGATCAGTGGTGTGCATTATTCAGAGGACTACAAGACCATTCATGCCACATATTATACGTATTCTATTTAGAATAAAATTAAGCACATGTGCAGTTACAATGTTTGCATTTGTCCACTTCATTTGAAGCTTTTCCCACATTTTCAATCGTATAAATTATATTAAATGTAAATCTCTATTCTGCATCTCTTCACAGACAAATTTGAGTCATGAAGATCTGTGTGCTTCACTTTTTGTCTTTAAATACCTACTGACTGGTGCCCACCACGATCCATGAATCACAGGGGGAAAGAAAGGACATTCATTCATGCAAAAACTAGCCAGAGGCTTGAAACTTCCTTCTCCTTCAAAAAAAGGTTGACCTGTTAGCATCAAAGACGAGGTGAGAGCGCCGGAGGGCCAGATATAAAAGGAGGGCAAAAAAATCTCATCAGCACCATCCTGGCATAAATCAGACGTGATAAGCTGCTGACAGTTTGCTCCTTTATATATAGATGTTGTATTATTACATATCATTATTAGACCTACTTGGCTGGAAGACAGAGAAGTTGTCTTTGAAACATTTCTTTCCTCCAGGATTTTGTGGAACACCATTTTGTTTGTTGTCTAAAGAGAATAACATGCTTTATTTATAACAGCCCATAGGGTGAGGTCCGCCTTTTTCTCCAGGAAAATGAGCCTAAGCAACTAGAAGAGGATGTTCAAGCTTCACACATGTCACCAAGGCATATAGCAGGCTTTAGATAGATCCTCCACTGTGGTAACTATCATGGGTAACAGCTTCACATGACATGATTTCTCAGAGTGGAATCAATAAAAGGGACTGTCTGTCCAAGTTAACCCTAAGCCTGCTCATGCAAAACAAAAAATCCACATGACTGAGCTGTTAGCTGATAGGCTTAGGCACTTTTGTATATTACAGTCACTACTTCCTGTTTGCATGGCAAAAGGGAAATGAGCGTCCCCTGGCAAACAGAGTTTAGCTGGCTGACAGTTGAGGTCAGAGCCTTTATTGATCTGCTGTGGTTGGGGCATAAACACCATTTGGTCCTGTGTGATGCCTCACAGCCGCCTGCTGCTCTCAAACTACCGTCTGCTCAGCGTGGTATCTCACAGTTTGAGAAGGATGAGCCAGAAGATAAACGTGCATTATCTGTTTTTTTTTGCAGGCTATAGTGATGTCAAAATGGGGGCTTCGCTTTGCTCTTGTGTTCATTTCAAACCATTTAAATTGTGATAAAAGATGACAAAAGGCATTCCTGTGCTTCTTTGGCAGGTATTACCCATCTATCAGGGACCAGGCCACATTAGTGTGCTGTTTGCAGCTGAGCAGGAAACACAGCTGTGGTCTCCCGGAAGTGCACAACCTCTCCGTCCAGGTGACGCGGGTGAAACAGTTTAGATGCACCCCAAAAACCTGGCTGGGTTCCTAGAACCAGCAGGGCGTAGAGGGGTGAGTCCTTGAGATATCATTCCAGCCCCATTGGCTGTGTGTGTGTGTGTGCACCCCACAACGTACATGCAAGTTTGTATGCGCTGCAGTGGCTCCACGCTGGATGTTGGAACCAGACGGAACTGGTTAGTTTCTGGTGTCGTGGCAACTTACAGAGGTCATCCCTCAATTTGGTATTCAGCAGCACTGTGGGGGCTTATCGCGGTGACGTCATCGGGTACGCCATGTACTCTGTTAAGCCGGGCCTTCACCGAGTTGCCCCACAACTTTGTGAGAATGATGAAATGATTAGAAGATTCCTCTGTCTCCTGCATCAGCAGCTAGCGCTTGTTTCTCTATGTTTTTTGCAGGATTTGCAGTTCACAGCCGTCCTGTAGTTTCCCCTCTATCAACATTATATATATTTCAAATCGATAAGTGCAAATACAACCATCAGTGTAATATGACTGTATAGCCACCAACAAAGTAAGAAAGCCTGAGCTTACTAGACCTCTGTAGCCCCTCACCTCTCCTTGAGGCTAGCAAGTCGAAGCTACATTAGCCCCCATTAGCATAACACACCCAAATAGCTTAGCTTTGCACAAAGCTTGGATACAAGGGGAAACAGCTCGACAGCTCGACACCTCTAAAGCTCACACATTTGAAATCTTGTTTGTTTGAATCACACAAAAACGAAGCGTTAAAACAACACATGGTTTTACGGGGCATTGTGTAGCCTACCGGACGATAGCTTAGCCGTGCCCAGTAACTTACTTCAGTAAGTAAAACCACACTGTTGTAGTGTAGTCACACTTTTGTACAAATTGAAAGAAAAAGAGCCAAAGTTGATGTTTCCAGTCGTTGTGCTAGGGCTAAGCTAACAGTAATGGTGGTAGCCTCATAATTGGCTGATAAGACTTACACACAGAAAGAGAGAGAGAGAGAGAAGAGCAAAAACGCTAACTTTTGCCAAATCTCTGCAGCCTAAGGTGTCATCCAGCATCTCGGGTCGAGCCTGAGAAATCCCCTTTGAAGCTTTGGTGCAGCTCCAATAATGAGGGGGTTGAGCGCGGGGGCCCCATACGTGAGGGGCATCCAGGGCCCCTATTGATCCCCCGTTAATTAGTCCGTAGGTGCACATTGGCGCATAATTAGACTGATACTGAGCTTAATGAATGCAGACAGCCACTAATTCCTCTCAGGAATTGTTCACTGCAGGAAGGATGTAGAATTTGGTCAATCAGATGTTAGCCTGTTTTGGTAAAATTATGTCTTTTATACATATAGTTTATACAGATAACAGCTGTGCAGGATGCATGTGTATAGGACATAGCACTGTATTGTAATGCCATTTAATGAGCACTGATCAATCTTTGTAAAAATGTTGCTTATAAAATGATAACAAGCCACCCTCATAACGTATCCTTCACATGCTTTATCAAAGACATGAGGGCTTTTAGCCACTAAGTGCTACTCAACTTGACGCCGACTGATTTGATGGCAATGGACCATGGGGAATGAAAGAACAAAAAAAAAGAACAAAAAATCCCAATACAGATAGAAATTGTTTCAAACTAAATTTGCGTTCTGACAAGTGTCAAATTGACCTCTTCTGGGATGCACTGAGGACATAGTGGACGTGCTGTCGTCTCCCTCGTGGGCCGCACGTCATGCCCTGCTGATGTTTCATGAGGGATCTTGTCGTCATTCGGGCATTTTATATGTCTGTTGAACTACTATTTACTACCTAAGTGTTGACTGGGAGATGCAAGGCAGGATATAAAGGATTGTTCAAAATCAGTGACACAGAGAGCAAGTCTTCTTTTGGTTTCTTTTGATGCTGATCGACATTTTTACATTTCTTTAATTTATTCTGCTGATGGCTCTGAAGCTTTCACATTCCCCCCTACCCCATCCTCCTATCTCTCTAATTAGGCAATCCATTAGTCCATTTCTGACCTTACTTACACTTGATTGCCATTAGCACCTGCAACAGGTGATGCCATTTGACTATTTGCATGCACTCTTTTGTATGATATATTGAGTGCAGAGCATTGCACCCTTAAAAGGATGATATTCCAAGACGACGACCAGGGAATAGTGACTTTGCTCCTGCACCATTCGACAGGAGCTACTCCTCTTGTATCAGTCAATGTTGTTGAATGAGACAGAGGAGGGGTGCTCATTAACAAAAGGGCAGGAGTCACCTTGCTCCACTCATCTTCAGGGCCACTGTCACTTATCGCTAACAGAGTGTCAGTGTGTCACTGGCATGCTAAGCATCCCTATGATCATAGGAGCAGAGGATCGGTGACGGTGATACACAGTCCTTCTCGTGCTCTCGTGACTGCGTCCCTCAAAGTGATTCCTGTCAGCCCAGTTTGCTTTGTTCTCCAAAAAGTTGTCTGATCAATGCTGTGATTGTATGTCGGTCACGCACCCCACAACCCTTTGGCCTGACATGATGCAGCAGTCACTAATTGCAAGCTACATTCACCCAACCTCTCGTGTAGCATGACAGACGCCGAACAGCATCAGGAACCCCGGGGGACATTCCTGAGCTATAAATAATATGGATCACATACATCTATGCAGGGACCCTCAAGCAACGGTATGCTCGCTTTGATATGTAAATGTAATCCTTGCTTTCCCCCCCTTCATACCCTAGAGTTTGAGTAAGTGAAACAATTTAGAAGAATTCCACAATGCGTCAGGTTTAGAATACCTAAACATCCATGATTCCTTAAATAACATTTGATCTTAAACTTAAAGCATCATTTGACAATTAATACTAAAGTTGTTAGTCTGAACGTTCAGATTAATGAGTTATGAAAATTATTTGAATGCTAAGGTTGAGGCTAATTTGACTGAACTGCCAACCCTCTGATTTGCATTTAAAAACCAACCGTAAGCATTAGTAAGTGGTGTACAGAAAGTAGAAAACCAAATGAAAAATGGCATTCATACAGCATTACAATTCAGCTGATTCAAGTTGAGTTATGCATGTGTTGATTGCCTATTAGCAGAATGTGTCAGTGTGCATTTGCAAGGCACCACGAGGCCCTGAACAGAAATCGTGACAGCAGGCGCTCAACGTGTGACAAAGTGCGTCAGCAAAGAGTGGCGCTGGACACAAATGGACACTTTAAAGTATAATGATTAAGTGCCTCCAAAGAACAGCTTCCAATATAAAAACTAAATTGAACTGCCTTATCTGCATGTCACTCCCAATGAGTGTCAAAAGGTCTGACTAAAACTGTAGGTTGTGAACTTGCAAAGCTCAGCTTGAATGTGAAGCGCTGCCTTTCAGAAACCGCTTTTGTAAACTATCTAATGCTTGTGCACAAAGAAGCAAAACCATGTGTAAGGAGCATAAAACCTGCACCCCTGAGAAATGAAAAGATCTGAACATCAATGAACCTTTATGGGAAGTTTGGGATCTCAGCGTGCAAATAAAATTTCCACCTTCTTCATCCTTCAAAGAGGGATTTTCTTCTATCCAACAAACACATTTTCAGACCGTGACAGCATCTAAAGAAGGTTTGAATCTGTTTTCAAAGCAAAATGTGATGCTGCTCCCCTCTTTGGTATTATTTGGTGTTTCTGTTATTTTGTCCACACTTGCTCAGGCTCTGAGGTTAGTTGTGAGGTGAGTTTTATGTTAATGTGGTACTCCTGCTGCCAGAGAAGAATACCGTTAAAATGAGCTGTGATCAAGAAGGCAGGAGTCTGTAATTACAGGGGGAAAAATGGGTCTTTCATTTCCATTATACGACATCACTTCAAAAGGACCGAAGGTCTGTCACGAGATTACCACACACACACGGTCACACATTTCATTTTTCACTCCAACAAGCACCTCACGGTGGAAACAAGCAGCGTGTGTGTTAATTATCAAGTTTTGAATTACATTTCTTTTCTCAAAACTTCTCTGCAGCACAGATTTATGGATAGTTTGCTCTAAAGTTTCATTAGCTCTTGGCCTCTGTACACGGGGTCAGTAGAAAGTAATGCAGAGCGACAGCCACATGGCCTCAACTCAAAAATAACCTGATGATTCCGTGTCACGGCTGATTTAGAAGAGATAACGGATGCCGGATCCATCTTGTGATTCTTTACGTGCAGTTATGGGCGAGGAGGAGGGGTGCAACAAAGCGGCGTCTTGACTGTAATCGTGTGAATCACCTCCAGCTATGTACAACCTACTTGTGGTTAGTTAGCCTCCTATTCATTCTGCCCGGTTTGAAAGTCATTGCCAACCCAAGTTAAACTAAACTACGTCCACTGTTGTTATATCACACAACTCATTCAGGCAGATGGCTGCATATACGCAGTCTCAGCTCAGCTGGGTTTATGCTGGAGGTTTCTGAGTGTGAAGTATTCACTGTTGTGAGCGTGATATAAACACATACCCATGGATACATGCATGAGTACTGTGATACAAAAAAAAAAGATCGCACAGTGGAGAGCAAGACATTGGTGTTGTGCCATTATCCAAATCCCTCATCTAATTAATGTTTACATAACTGTGGCTGATGTAATACATGCTCGCCCATGATGAGAGGTCAAGGAGCTTGGGGAAGCCCACCTGAGTTACAATCGTCTACGTGTGAGTTGTATGCACAGCCCAGTGAACTGGACACATCAGGACAGATTGGGAGGAGAAAACACACAGATACACACACCCACACACACACACTAATTACAAAACGCTGCTTGCAAACAGTGATCAGAGCAGTTCAGTAATCAAATTAAAAGTTTGTGGAAAACTTGTTGATCACTGCCTTTTGGCTATGATCATTGAATATCTGCTCACTGCACACTGATACGTAGAAGTAGAAAAACAATTAGCTATGTAAATGGAAGTACTCAAATGTAATGACCTGAGATGAAATTCATTTCTTCTATTTACAGTATTCTGCAGCAGAACCAGGTCTAAAGCAATCATAACCCGCAGCCATCACACAGCACTTAGTGAGTTTTTAAAAGGCGCTGTAATTTATTTGTTAAAATGAACTGTAAGGTGAAAAAAAAGACCCGGCATGGCAAAGATACAATTTTTGGATACTGGAGAGGCTTTTCTAAAGATTATGAAGATGGTACATTGTGAACCTTATAACAAAGAAGAGATTTAGGAGCGGAGGCAGGCTGTGGTAAGCGGCTTAGATTACATGCAGAGGTCAGTGTTAACAAGCAAACTGAAACTGTTGAATCGACAGATTGCCTGCCACTTCAAAAGTGCAGAAACTGATGCCAAGAGAGGCCAAAAGTAATACGTGTCGTAAATGAAAATAGACCCAGTTAGATGCAGAGCTTTGAACAAAAGGGGAGGAAACAGGGCTGCAAAGGTCTTGAGCCTTTGTGTGAAACAAAACAGTCAACTGGTCGAAGCATCAGTTCGTCGCCAGCATGACATCTGAAGGTCTGCCAGAGCAGCTGAAGCAGAGACAGTGGAGGAACTGAGACAGCATAAAGAAAGAAGATGGAGATGCTTGAAATTACCTCGTGGGCAACCTAGGATGTGGCTGTGTGAAGACCGGGCGTCTCCTCTGGGCTCAGACACAGCGGTGCTGAAACATATCAGGACGCAAAGTCTTTCACAAGGTCAATATGCTTGGCAGCATAACAAGTGCCTGGCAGCTGCAAGTGAGAGCAAACAGAAACATTTTTTTTTTACCCAGAAGCCAGAATATAAAACTTACTTTAAAAACCTAAAGTTAAGGTAGATAGGAGAGGCTAGACATTGGGACATCCATGGGAAATCATTGTGAAAAACCGCGATAAAAACTATGAATTATCAGAAATGTATACTATAGCTGTGTGTTTTCCTTCCTAGAAAGTCAAGTCCTCTAAAGCTCCTGCAATTCCTATAAACTGGGAAGCATTTTTTTTTGTTTGCTGGTTCATTTAAGTTTCTGAACTGTTTCAGGCAGACAAGTCAGAGGCTCCAGTTCCTCCTGTGAAGGCAAAGTGTGCAGCATGCAGTGAGCATGGAGTCCGACTGATACGTCGGCTTGGGAAAGCTGATATTGCCTGCAGCTTTTAACCTGCAGATGAGTAGGAATAACAAGAAAGCACACGTGTTGTCCTGTAGTTTTTTTTTATTTTGTTTGGATTAACAAAGGAATTACAATTAAGAACTGTTTTCTTATTTCCCCAAAAGTTAAACTTTTCCTTTAGGGTTCCTCGTCCATAAGGATACTGTGACACCAGATCCTCTGATGCTTAATGTTTGGATGACATCCCATCATCACTGGATAACAAAAGGGAGGCCGTGTAGGAAAGTGCAGTTCCTCTTTTCTGTCTGACAGCTGCCTCTCTATTTAGTTCATCCCAAGAAACAATGCCTCTCTTGAGTCCTCCTGTCAATCAACTTGATGAATTTCCTAGACGAGTCTGACTATCTGCCATCCATCATTACTTCTTCCTCCTCTCGTCTCTGTGTCTTTTCTGTATCTGTAATCATGAGCGCCCATACTGAATATTCACACTCTTCCTCCTCTCTGGAGGGTTAAGCCTGATGGGGAAAGGCTTCTGACAGAAGAGCACTCCAGATTAACGTGTGTATCTCTGCTGATTGATTCATAACATTAGTTTTATTCCACTAATTCAGTTGATTAATGCCAAGCTCAGGAAGCTTTTAAATTACAGATACTCAATTGAATGAATCACAGAGAACAAAGTTCAGTCCAGCAATGATCCTCAAACTCACATAGTTTATTAATTTCCTTAGCTGGTATTTGGAGTATTGCATCATATATTGTATTTATTCTGTCTTTCTGTGATATCTTCTTCCCTTGTGATGAGTTGCTTTTGAGCGTTCAGCGGTCTGGTGTAATTGTTAAAATTTTTATTTTGACCCGGAGCCATGATGTGATCAGTGCCTGTTAATTCCCTGCTGATGATCAGAAAGTAACCATGAGGAATGTAGAATATTTAGTAACTCACTGTAGAAAAGCCACTGTCATCATCTGATCTTAACTGATAAAACAAAGAAAAGAAACTAAGGATGAGTCAGATGATGGACTCAGGGGTGAAACATAGACAGATAATGAGGTCAGTTATGTTTTTATTGGACAGACACTCATCTAATTATCTTCTGATGTGATAAAGACTATGTTTGTGTGGCCAGCTTTGTTCCCTTATTCTGAACAAGGGCTATCAAGATATTCTTTGACCCCACTCCGTCACAATATATAACACAGCCCAGCCCAGTTATTGTTTTCCTCATTAGACTGTTTTAAATGCAGTCTCTGAAAAACAACAATGCATCTCTTCTTGCGCAAACACAGCTGATTTCACAGCATCTTCACTGGCTTGCATCCTGTCTAACGTGGTTGACATCCATTATGTGTGCCATGGGGCAAATACCCAGTGCGATCATCTGAGAGGACTCTGAGGGCTTTGTTGACATGGCTTTAGGAGCTTCTACACATTTAGAGCCAGGGCACGGCTTTCCTCGAAACACGTTTCTTATGGACAAAAGACAAAAGGTGAGATGACGTGATGGATGTCAAATGTGCCTTTTTTCTTTTTACACATGTTGACTAAACTGGTCCCTGCTGTTGAAATGACGGATGTGCATTTATTTTATGACGCAGTCTCGGCTATCCTCATGCTGGAACATAACTTACTGTGACTGCATTTGTCTAAAAAAAAGAGAAAGTTGCAACTGACATGCTTGGTTGAAGAAAGAAAGAAAGGACCACATTTCCTCTCATTAGAGCTCGACTTGGCAATATATATATATATGTATATATATATATATATTCCTTTTTATTTCAGACTCATGAGTTCATATAACAACAACAATATATAAAATACAATACAATATGAGGACACAGGTATAATCAATGCAGTTAAAAAGTCACACATGTTAAAAACATACAGACACTTGTTCCAATGCTCCCAGAAACAAGGAGAATATCTCGTATCACACTGTGTTGGCTCAGTTAAGTCTTTTATAATTTCATTTTCTGAGTCATTTAAATTTGTATATAAAATTCTTCAGCACAGCGTGGAAAGTGGGAACATGACGAGTCACAAACATATGACTTGCACTTGTCCATCTGGGAAGCTTGAGCAAGATTCTGAAAGCATCATTAAATGCCACCTGAATCTTTTTCATCTTGGCTTTACTATAACTGCACCACAGGTGGGCTGAGAGGAGTACAGTAGGCTCTAAAGAGAGCAGTTTTAACGTCTCAAATATCTAAATTTGTGCACCACATTTAGCTCCTGGTCTCCCATAAAAAAATGAAGAAAAATTTAGCTTCGGATCCTCTTTGGTTTTATCTAAAACTCTATCTGCTCTTCAAACTAAGCATATCACTGGGAGCAATTTTTGCAAAATACTTTAGAATATTAAATAAGAGAAGAAATTGGTTCTTTAAAAGGAGCATTTCAATATGTATAATGGCAACTTTGATTGGTCTGATGATCGTATTTTGGATCTGAACCAGATAAAAAGTCATATCTCGGTTAACAGATCACTGTGAGACAGACCAAAGAGACAGACATCCACATATACAGGAAGGAACTTGTTCAACCATTTCTGCCTTTATGCCCCTGATTGTTACATGGAATGAGGGGTAGCTGCATTGAAAGAAAAAGAGATTTCTTTGAGTCCTTGACGCTCAGAGGCAAGCCAAGTCTAAAATACAGAAGAAAAAAAAATTCTGGCTGTCTTCTGTCATGATAACTGGCAATGGTGATGCATATGATGTTTGTCAATCATTCTATACTAAGGCCTGGAGCTATTTAGTTGTCCCGCAGCTGATCCTACGGGAGCATAAAGAAATGACAGATTCTGTATTTTGACGGAAATACAGAGTTATAAATGATTCAAACCTTAGTCTTGAGACTATGTGGGGAGGAATCAACATTGTCTGTTTGGATTAAGGGGCCCCTAAGAGCCAATTATGTTCAAAGTAGTGTCGTCAAAGAGCAAAGAAAACTGAGTTTAAATTTTGGCTGAATGACTTTGCCCTAGATTCTTCTTGAGATGGCAATTTCTGTGACATTATGAAGCAGCCTAACCTACACAGTCTAAGAGTGGACATCTGCTGCCTCATGCATTTGAATAAAATGTTACTTCTCACGTATCACTGAAATGAAACATTACTTACTGTAATAACATGAAATCATCCACAGACACAGAACATGTAATTCCTAAAACGCTTCAATATATATATCTTATTTCATGAACATAAAACATAAGGATACAATAATGAAAAGGGATTTATTTCCACAGCTGCAAGCATACCAAAGATCTTCAATACGCATTATATTGGCAATATGCAATCTGTGAACGAGCAAAGTCGTTGTAACCTATTCGACAACCCAGAACATTTCATTTGGACTAAATAGGGAGATGCACTTCCTGTGCCAGTGCTGAATAAGGGAGCAGATTATTCATTTAGTAGTTAAAGTCCAGCAAATATGTTACATTTTAAACACCTGAGACTCCATTTATTTTTTTCCCAACAAACACCACCCTGGTGCTGTAAGCAGTAACTAGCACACCAAAAGTGTGTTATATGCTCCTGAAAAGATGCAACATTTACACCAACATTTATAACACAACATTTGTTGGAGTAACCTTTGCTAAAAAACGCAGCTGTTGTCTGATTTTTTTAAAAGGCTTTTATAAAGATGGAACAATATGTGTTGTGACCTGTTTTAAAAGATTCCCAGCTTCAGAGGAACAAACAGGCTCGAGGCTGACTGCTGTTGACGAAGTATAGACGTCAGAAAGTAATGAAAGATGTTGTTTTGGCTGTTTTTACAGGATTTGTTGAAAACAAGACCTATAATATAATGGATTTGGTACATTATGCAGAGGAAGCTGGTTCGATAAGTAAGTAACCACTATCCAATTTAAAGATAAGCTTTTGTAAATCAAAGTGATTGGTTTGTTAAGTCCTAATTGTTAGATTTGACCTGGAAAATCCACACATAGTGGTGAACAAATAGGAAAAGTAATTTAGGCAAAGATTAAATATTGTCTTTAGAGACGTTATTTTCCTTTCTCGACCCCTGTGTGAGGAGATTGGCATCCACTGTGTGAGCAAGCATTAGGGGAGCCGCTGAGTTAATACCTCCAGAGCTACACATGCTAGATTCATATAGCCAGACCGGACCCTGGGGGCTCTCTGCATTATGGACAGCTTTGCTTCACACGTTCTCCTGTCGGCTGCATACACACTGTTGAGCATGCACACCTTTGGAGAAGCTCAGGAAAGCCAGCTGTCGTACATTTAATTTTTCAAAAGGTTATCATCTTAAGCGCTGTAGAAGATGGTTATAATTTGTCATTTCAAATGTCTTGTTTGAGAAGTGCATCACGACATATTCAAAACAGCTCCTTTTTTAAAACGCAGCTGAGTTGCACTGAAGAATACTTGAACATCAAGTAAACCGGAGGGGATCCTGGTCAGCAGCTTTCATTCTGCATTATTAACAAGTCTGTTTAGCCTTAAACTGCCAGGACCGAACATTATCATACATTTAGATATCTAGTGTTGTATGAAAGGTTTGTGTAGTTTTGTTGTCAATTGTAAAACCAGAAATGACATATCTGTAAATTTTTCCATCTCCTTTTTCTTGAGATGAAAGGCCAAGCTCACACTTCTATTAGAGAGGTGTTTTTATAACAGGTTATATAAGCGGACCATAAAGCAGAAGGACACCTGAGCTACAGTGGTCAGGTGGTGGTCTAGGTCTCTGCAGACCCAGCAATCAGCACCAGAATACCTGTCCAACAGTGACCTTGTTTATCAAAATGAGTTTGTCAAAGTCTAAAACACCAGAAGTATTAAGAAAAACACAGCTCAATCCACTGGGGAAAGATGTCCAATTATTTAGGAAGGGACAGTTCGTGGAGAAGCACTTGTCCTCGTAGCAGATCGCAATTAGAAAGGCAAATGATCAATTAAAAGAATCTGTTGCCATGGAGAGTTTGTTTGTCTGACAGTGGTTTTCTCAGAAGCACTTTGAAATGTCAGGTAGATGAACTTATACTCTATCATGTCCAGATTTTCATCTAATCATTTTTTTTGTGTGTATTTTCTACCTGCGGACACAGACTCATTAAAGTTTTTTCTAATCTAATCGCCTGAGAGACTAATTGAGGAAACAAAAGGATAATGATGAAAGCTTCAGTCTTTTCCGGCCGGCGTGGCGTCACAGGAGAGGATTTCATTCCCAGTGACCTGTGTAGGGACAGTGATTTGAAAATGAGGTGACATGAGTTGACCACGAGCAGTCACTCTTTCATCTGGCGGTGTTTTCTATTTGTGTCAGCCAACATGTGTTTCTCATGATGGGACCTGACACCTCCCCCCGAAGCAGCACGGCGCATGAAGAGTGGCAAAGTGGAGAGGCTATGGGAGAAACAATTTCACGCCGGCTGCAAATCACACTCTGACCACCCAAAATGTCTAAAGATAATATGCGATTTTTAAATTTATTTTTGAGATATGCTGAAGAAAAATATGCCTTGTACTTCACACATTTACAAAATCTATTTTCCAGAACTCATTTTTCCTGACTGAAATTCTAGGTGAAATGGATTTATTGTTAAGGAATAATGGAAAGGCGTTTCCCACATTGTGAAAGGTGACTTAATACATATATGGAGTATATGCTTCAATGTAAAAGAGCCAACTTTTAAAGAGTTTCCCCAGACAGTGGTGTTAGTAATGCTCTTGCACTATATGTGAACTTAGTGTGAAACAGACAAGAGAGAGTTCTACTTTTTATCATCAAACTGTTTAAGATTCTAATGGCTGGTAAGGGATTAAGCTCCCCATCTTGAAAAGGTGAGTTGGCGGTGGGCCCCTCCGAAGCGAGGTGTCCGAGGCCCCCAGTGGCTGAGGTAGTGACGTAGGTGCATCAGCAATGAATCACCGGGACTCAATGCCCCCTGTCTCAGGCTGAGCTGTTTGCACACACAGGTCAGCTGGGAACCTGCTGAGGAATCATTAGTGTGGTGCAATATGCAGAAACAAAGTCAGTCTTATAGATTCCCCCAAAATATACCTGTTGTATGTGATGCATTTCCAATATGTTAAGTCTCTTCATGATTTATCATAGCTGTATTGTGGCCACTGTTGCAGGAGTTGATCAAAAGAACAGTCACTGTAGTGTTTTGTTTGATAAGGAATATTTGTGTCATGAAAAACACATTTAAATCAGATTCTGCACATATGTGACTGAGATACAGAATAAACAAAATCATAATGATTTAATACTTACTCTTTTCAATTTTTAAACAGTCTCCTCTCAAGTGAAAATGCCAGCAGGTGTGGCACCTATAGGCCTGTTCTGAACGCACAGAAGTAGACGCTGGTGCACGCGCGCGCACACTTACTTATGACTCATCTCATCTAAACTAAAGCACTTTGTCAGAGGCGTCCCTTCACGTTACACCCATGCAAGCACGCGCAGACTCAATCTCAGTTTGGAGCGCGACACTTGTAGTGAGGGTGGCTATATAAGTCCATTCAGCATCTACTCTTTAAGTAACTATATACTTGTTTCTTCAAAGAAGTGAAGGAGGGAGGCATCTCGCCAACTACCTGGCAACCTACAAGGCTGTACTGGACCTCCTCTAAAGATTGAAGGTATGAAGAGCTGTTTCTCTGCGTGCATTATTTGGAATTTTCTCATTTTCTCGGCAGGACTTCATTTATGAAGTGGGGGTTTTATCCTTCGTGATTGCACTGTATGTTCAAACTTGATTGTGTTGTATAGAGCTGGAAACAAGTATAGATGCAGGCAATAATAATTCAACTTTCACTGGTTATCCATCACTGAGCCAGAAAAGCAATCTCTCTTTCCGGACCAGTTAACCAAGACTATTTCGTATAACTACTGCAGATTGAAGTGTATCACAAAATCCCTCAAAACATAAATAAGCAGCAACACTTTTATTCATAGTTACCACACAGTCACACTAATGCGATGCCTGTTTTATGTGCGTTAACTCCTCATTACGCTGCACATTTTGCGCTACAGTTGGGATTAAAAAAATAATCCAAGCTTTTGATTTTCCCCTCAGATTCCTGTTGATATCCTGACATGAAGCTCAATTTACTTGGTACCACCGTGATTCTGCTAATTGCCTTCTTACCGCTCTACGAATGTCGGGCTATTGAGAGCCCTGGCGGTGCCCTGCGCGTCCCAGCTCCCCAAACCCAAAACTCCCAGCAGCAGCAGCAGTCTGGCCCCATCCTGGAGCGACTCGGGGAGGAGTATTTCATTCGACTGGGCAGCGGGGACACTAACTCTTTCCCATCATCGTCCCTGTATCCCGGAGGATCACCTGGCATCTACAACAGAGCATTGCAACTCCAGCTGACACGGCGTCTTTTACAAGGGAAAGTTGGAAACATCAGGGCGCTCATAAGCGGCTTCGGAGACCGCGGGGACGAGTCGATGGAGAGAGGAAGGCGGTCCGAGGACCCGCCGATATCCCTGGATCTGACCTTCCACCTGCTGCGGGAGATGATGGAGATGTCCAAGGCGGAACAGCTGGCCCAGCAAGCGCAAAATAACAGAAGAATGATGGAGCTCTTCGGGAAATGAAGACCTCTTTCCATCCGCCAAATATCTCCCTTCTCTTTCTTTTCTTTTCTTTTTTTTTGTTGCATTTTTTTCCATCAGCACAAAACATGCTCTGTACAATATAGTGCTGCTTTATCACTCTATTATTTATAGCTTTAACCTCAAACTATGGAGCGTAAATGGGCTTGACTTAATGATCCGATTGTACCTTGCCATTTTAATGTTGGTGTCAAATATGTAGAATCACAAGTTCTTCAAATTTGAGATTAAATAATTTTGGTTGAGACATGAAATACTGCATTGAAAAAAAAGTGGCGTTTTGTTTTAAATTATGAATCCTTGTATTTATGATATTTATGTTTGTTAATAAACTTATGTGCAACCAGTCATTTTCTGTTGTGCAAGAGAACATCTTATATCTATATTTTTTAATAAAAAATTAAAAGCAATGCTTACACTTCTCTGTGGATATCCTTACATATAAATTAATAATAACTATTATGAAAACTATTAAGATTTACTTAATTCACTAATCTAATTTGTATAAACTTTCCAAATGTTTCTGGACATATAGATTTGTAATCTTACAAAGGGGAAATTGAATATAAGTTGACCATAGGTTGAGAGAGCAAAAATGCCACTGCCTCAGTCTTGCCTACACAAATATTGATTCTAACTGAATATAAAACCATATTTAGTGTAACCATGGCATTGCTCTGGAGCCAAGTCGTGGGTTAACACCATGCCTCCTCTCTGACACATGAAAAGAGCTGCAACAACAACAAATTTACCAAAGATGTTTCTCAGGGTACTGTAAGAGCGCCTGCAGCCATGCAGGTGAAGAACACCCATAGCATTCTTTCTCCTAAACCCTTAATCCTCACAAAGCAATTCTCATTATAGCAGCAAAAGACCGCTGAAAGATGCACCACTGATAGTTAATGAGTGTGAAAGACATTGTGTGTGTGCTTACCCGTGTGTGTGTGTGCACGCTGTGCTGATCCTTGACCCATAGTGTAACTAAACAAGAGCTATGTGTGTGAGTCATCCCATTCTGTTTGGCCCACTTAGCTACTTGGGGGCTTAGTGCTGCATTGAGCCCATTTGTAGGATCCAACTCACTGAGAGACGCTGTACAATAATTAGATGTGTCTCAGTGGTGGACTACCTCAATAGTGGAGTCACAGCAAGATGGGACCATTGCCGGGCGTCAAATAGATAACTGAAGGTTTGAGGCACGCTGCAGTCTGATGTGTACAGTATGGTCGTATGGTAACAGTCATACTGTAGAGAAATTATACTAACGCCTTCTGTAGATGGATTGCCTTTGCCAAAAATAATTGACATGGAAATTGAAGAAGAGATAAAGGACGGGAGAAAGAGAAAAATATGTCTTTTCTTTTTACACATGCGCACACAGACACACAGGGGTGTTACATAAAACATGTCATTGGTAATTCAGTCCAGGGGAAGGCCTGAAGTACAGGGATACATGGTAACAACAGTTGTAATTTTGCTAATCAAAATTTGAGAAACACCATACTTTAAGCGTTTGTATAATTCAGTTTTAATGATAATTGCAGTATATAATACACTGTTACATGTCAAAATGTGATGTTTTCCATGTAGGAAAGTATACCTGGGTTATTCAATAAAGCATACAACACATTAGACGAGCCGTTAAGTGTATGAAATACTGAAATGTCACAGTGAGAGTTTTTGACTCTGCTACCCTACTCATAAAGTTATACCAGTCATAAAAAAAAGAGTACGACCGGGAGGGAAACCCGAGACCCTCTTGTCATGCTCACTAATGATGTAGTTTAAGCAGTGAATCGCAAAAGGTCAGCGACATAAAAAATGTATCAATTCTGGAAATAACCACCCCATAGCCTGCTTGTCATTCAGTGCGTCAAAAAAAAGCAAGAAGTCGCCAAAATGTATTTAACTAGACATAAAAATATGAGATCAGTCAGCATGCAGTGATGCACGCTAACATAATCCCAATATAAGAGAGAGAGAAGGGAATTGAAACTTCTGTCTCTTCCTTTAGATCTACCTCTGCAACTCAGAGTTTCCCTTCGGCACAGATCTAAATCTGTCTCGTGTTCCCCAATCTGGGGGAAAAGTATCACAACTGACCTGAAATCAACATCTAGGAGCAAAACTTAATGTGCTCCTGGATTGGGCTTCTTTTTTTTTCCGGGGCCGGCGGCTGACAGCTAGGACGAGGCCGCGCTCTTGGCTGCGCTTGGGGAGGAGCTACTCTGCTGCGGGGCGGAAGGTTGGATGGAGGCGGCTGCAACAGCACTGCCTCCCGAAACAGTCTGGGCCCCCTCGCCTTCCTCCGTGTCTGCGTCTCCGTACTCATCCTCTTCATCCTCGTCGTCATCATCTGTAGATGCAAAAAAAAAAGAAGAGTTACTACAAATTGGAGGTGTAAGCAGTACATTGCCACTCTGTCCGTCCACCTTGGAGGAAGTCGAGGCTGCGCAGGGCCGTGCCCTCTTTCTTGAAGTCCACGGTGTAATGATCCATATTCTCGTAGCCGCGCTCAACTTTGTCCAAGTGGGCTGTACTGGATGCTTCTGCAAGCCTGAGAGCAAAAGGTGCAATTTGCATTATTTATGGTGAAAAAAAAAAAAACTCCCCCTCAGACAGTCAATGTAACACTTGTTATATATAACCCATCTGTAATGTTTAGCACGTTCAGCGAGTTATTTCGGGATGCCCCAGCTAAAGATAATGATTTGCAGCGTTTCACAGAATCGCACTCGACGGCTCCTCGAGAGCAGGTGTGACCTTGCTGCAGTAGGCGGGCGTTTAGGTGCAGATGCACATTTGGTGAATCATTCTCAAGAGCAGGATTCTAGTCTTAAATTGTCAATATGATGTTACATACTATGATATTCCTATTGTTGGCGTATTCTGTGATGCATAGAGACTTACTTTTTGAGGAGAGGTTTTGTGTTCTGAAAGAGACATATTAATATGATCAATATTGATAAATGTTACTATTTTCTATGGAGTTTACACACATCTTGAATCCTGTTTGGTATTGACTCTGACCTGTAGAAATAAAGCCATTTCCGGCTCCTCCATAGTCTGGATGCCCAACTCCACCACCTTACAGCTCTCCTCCAGGTGGTCGCCATACTTCCGGGTCAGGCCCCGGATATAGTTCACCTTCTCTTCCTGTTCGGCAGTCACCTTCTGACTCATCTCTCTCTTCTTCCCCTCCAGGATGGAGTAGAGCTGGTCGAACCTCTCACACACCAGCGTCTTCTGCTTCCGACCATTCTCCTTTGCATCCACACGTACGAGACAGAAGAAGACACATTCATATCAATCATTCCTTATGGGTGAGAAGTGTATGTAAATGCTAAGACGATTCAAAAAGGTTTGTAATAGTTATTGCTTTTTCTCTGGTGAAAGTGCTGTAAAACACACATGTTCTGGTTCGCCTGTCTTCTGCCTATCAGCTACATGCAGGAAAGGACGGTGAAGCTCATTCTGCTTGTGCGTCCTGAGTGACACCACTGAGGGTGACACATGGGAGACTAGAGCCACTCCAGTTTCCTCCCTAATATGTCCAACTGCGGCACATGAACCAGAAGAAAGCTGTCTGTCCCCTCCCTGTCAATTTACACTGCTCATTTTTAATGTCAACGGGCCAGAGGAAGAGCAAAGTGCACCGCTAAGTGCATGTCGTAGAAAATGTGAAAAAGAGAGTGTAAAACAGACCGAGGCACCAAAACATTAATTTCCCCCCGCTCCACCCACATCTCGCAGACAGATAAAAGCAGACAGAGTGGCGGCGTCAAGGACACGTCGCGTCTGTTTGTGCGTCTGTGCAGGTGAGTGCAGCTGCATTAGTGTGCGCTCAGAGCGAGGCTTGCTGCGTGAGTGAGCGGCCGGTTGGACGCTGACCTCTATGGCACGACAGGCCTCCTCCAGCTGACTGATGATGCCTTGCATCCTGTCGTTGTTACCAACCATCATCGCAATCCCGTCACTCAGCTCCGTCTGGGGGGGGGCAAGGACGTGGCAGAGTAAGTGGGATTCAAATCTGGGACAACTTATTCCACATGTGAAAATAATTCACGGTTAAAAACGGTGTTTGTGTGAAAAACAATCACATGTCCGTAAATATTTCTGATCCTCTCATCATCTCCGTGAGCATTTCAGGCCTCACCTTCTTTGACTGGTAGATGCTGGTGATGGGCGCCACCTCACAGTCTTTGTGCGCTCCAAATACTTTGCACATGGAGCATGTGGGCACACCGTGGGTCACACAGTAGATGTTGATCTTCTCTTCTTCGTGAACATCACACATGGGCGTTTCTTCCTTTCTCTCTGGCGCCGGCTTGCTGCTGTTGAGGTTTAAAGAAAAGCGGGTTATCTTCCTGTCAAGGCCGTACATTTCAGTGCATATTGATGTGACATGTAATGTCGGTTTGATAATGTCACAGGTACACATCTCTGTAGCTTATTGACGATCCATCAGTCCTGCCTTGCCGTGCACATTGGCTGTCAGCACTGTAATCAATATGTCACTATTACACTGTGTAGAAAACAGGTGTGGGTGCACTTGAATAGCATCTATGGATGTCTAGCTTTTCTTTATAACTCATACTCCGGTCATTCATCATTGTCAGATCAATTTGCCCATAAAAACTATTCAAAATATAACTTAATTATCCGTAAAACATTTAACAATAATGCCTCAAAATCTTGATCAGTGTGGTTGTTAAGTGTTGTGGATCTTAAGTCAGACAAGCCTTTTGGCTGTACAGCCAACTACTTAGATCAGGGACCTCCTCTGTAGATAGACGACTAAAACCATCCAGCTGTCTGACTCAGAAGCCACCGGCCACACCAGCAACTTCTACACTTTTTGCCATCACGCCACCAGTTTATCCTCGTTCTCTTCTACTATCATCTGCTCGCTGCCCTTTGCCAGATCAACAAAGCTTTTCTCTGAACTCTGGAGGTGAAACTCTAGTGACGTGATCACGAGTGACTTAGATTTTGGTCTTCTGTCAACTGAACAGAGCACATCTGTATCTGATCTGTTTCACCTGCTGGACTCCTGTTTGAACATATCGATGATGTTCTCCACCAGCAGGTTCCTCTGCAGCCCGTAAACACCGTGTCTGTCCAGAACCACCTCGTGTCTGCAGGACGGGCATCGGAAGCGGCCGCCGGACGTCAGCGAGCCACCTCTTGTTGGAAGGTATGGGTTTGAGGCCTGTAAATGAGTAAAAAGAAAACTCATATTTAGTATAACGGGACACTGTTTTAACTGATAGATTAATCCCATTTGCAACAATGTATTAAATTATTTCACTCAATAGTTATGAAATGTGAATCCAATTAAATAGTGGTCCATAATACAAAAGTGAAACCTCGAAACCAAGACTAAAAACATTGAACTGCACTACTATCATCCCAACCCGGTTCACAGCTGTTCTAATGAAGGGACTAACGCCTAATAACAACTTAACCTCAAACTTCCCAAGCTGTCAATGTTTTCTGATGCTGGTAATGATTAATTATATATACATCTTGTTTGTAAACATAGCCTTACTTGTTTAATTGTGATCAGTTGTGACACAAAAAAGGCATCTTTTCTGCCTTAATTACTATACATACAATATACATATTATAAACATATAGTCTTTGCTGCCCAAACAGTTACTGGTTTGGCCTTGAATGCAGGGGAAGTTTATCTAAATCTCCATGGTTCAAATGACATCAGCTGTTAGTTGGATATGCTTATTATAAACCAAAAGCAGAGTTCTTCAAGTTTAGAAATACTTTCCCCATAATGTTTCAACTACCTACTAAACTGATCAGGGCATTGTTTTTCAGTAACTTACCTGGAAAACATCGTTGGCACATTTTCTGCAGAGGTTGTGCTGGCAGGGCAGGATAACCACAGGCTTTGTAAACATTTCCAGGCATATGGGACAAATCAGCTGTTTCTCCAGGTTATCCATGGTATTCATTTTAGACGAGCGCTTTTAGCAGGACGTAAAACAACAGCAAAGCCTACGTAGATAAAACCACACAAGCTGGGAAGGTGAGAACAACAATCCGTTTCTTTGAGCTATCTGCTGTAGGCCCGAGTCAGGCTGGAGACTAGGCCGGCAGCTCTCGTCCTAGCGGGTGTGGGCTCCTATCTAGCTGGTGTCAGTTCTGTTTTTAGCAGCTATTGCTGTCACGTCAAAGGTTGCCATTTTTACCGTGCCCATATTTGAAACTGAGTAGGGGCAATACTGAACAGCTGCCTACCAAACTCACTAACATGCATCCTCTACACACTGCGTTCAGTTAAAATCAGTTATTAATGATGTCCAGGCGACCATGAATATGTGGGTTTACGTAAAATGCAGGAACACCAAAATGTTCCGAACTATTAAATGCATATTTTGCATGTAGTCCCTGAGTGCACAATAGATAGATGATTGTCAATGTATTCATGCTTTAGTTCTAAAAAAAACACAATATTATGTTGAAACAATAACGTTAGATGGAAATAAGTTATATCTGGGCTAAATAAATAACTTTATATCCTAAGAGGTCAATACAACTAGAACGTAACGTTTGTACCCTGGTAATTGAAGCAGCAACTTTGTGCACCAAAGGGAAAATGTCCATGTCCATCAAAAGGTAGGTTACTTAACTTAAAACGTTGGTTACTTAACGTGGAATACACACTGTATATTTAAAATGATTAAATAATGGTGTCTTCTTGAAAATTAATAATGTTTGTTCAGTGAAGTTAGCTAAGTTAGCTATTGGTTTGGACAGCTAAAGCTTCACACACATGAGATTTGTATTCAACCTTTATTGTATTCCTTGGTCCATCATTACAGTTACTAGTAAAGAAAACAAATGCAAACCAACCAGGCCCAACAATATTTGACTGTCTAGTTTAATTATAATTCGTAGAAACAGTTTTAAACAAAGCAACAAAAAAATTTGTAAAAACAAAATTATCCCTGGAGAATGCGGGCATCGATCCCGCTACTTCTCGCATGCTAAGCGAGCGCTCTACCATTTGAGCTAATTCCCCTTGAAAATATATGGGAGGACATTTCCTTTTTTGTAGGAAAGGAAGAGCCCGTACTCAATATCGTTTGAGTACGTGGCGTATGTTCCCTGCTAAACTGTTTTGCTAATGTATCTTACATTTATGAAAGTAACTGCACACTTCAACGTATCTTGTGACGAACACATCAATGCTGGTGTTTATATTGACATGTCTTACCAAATACAAATCAGCGCGTCATGGTTTAAAATGGCTCAAAAAGCCATAAAACTAATCTACCTAATGAAATAAAGTATGTTAGTTGTTACATATGTCTTCGAAAGGGGTAAGACAGTGGTGATTGAGCATACGGTATAACACACTGGGTTATGTGGAGGCATTCAGAGACAGGAAATACTTACAGTTGAACTTTTGTACACACAAAATGGAACAATGCACACGCAATTGTAGCTCACGTAGTAAAAAATACAATAAACTACTTCACACATAGAAAATCAGGTGTTGGCCTACATCAAACATACTGACTCAGTCTGTGTCATGTCCCTTCGATAGCTCAGATGGTAGAGCGGAGGACTGTAGTGGTTACATGGCCATCCTTAGGTCGCTGGTTCGAATCCGGCTCGAAGGAGGATATTTTTTTCATGGATCCTTGGTCGTTTTGATAGGCCTGTATTTACGGGGACTTTGAGTTGACAGCGAATCCCAGGTCCAATTATCATTTTTCGCCAAGGTTATCAGCTAATGGCTTTGGTCATTTTTTTACGTCCATCTTTTGCCGACTAATTGCCGTAGATCTTTTCCATCTTTTGCCAAAGTGGCCAATCACTATGATTCTCTGCTTGCCCTAGCCACACCACTACCTCCATCAACGCCAAAAATCCCACAAAATACTTTGCCATGTTTTTAGAATGTCATCGCCGAAGTTAATAACGTAAAATTAGGGCAGATTTTTGACACATATTAAGACACATATTTGACATATTCTCAACACTTGGTAAGCTTATGGGTTCAGAGAGACCATACTCAAGTATGGTGTTATATTTGGACATATCTCTTAAATTAATAGGATGGTCACTGTGTGTTCTAAATCCAGTCGGGCAGCAGAGTCAATAGTAGCTTTCAATTTCTCCTTTTTTATTGTTCCCTAGATTATCGACCAAATTTGATATGCCTCCGTAAATCTTGTGTCAGTTTGTTTGTGGATGTTACAGTCTTTAGTCTTTCTAGCGTAATCTCTGTCATGAGTTATGTGTGTGCTAACTAATAATAGAGGCTGGATGACAAGCACAAATGTAAATCATGCACTAAATTCATACAGCCTTACCCAACTTGCTGTTTACAGAGATCACAGTCTGAAAAGTGACTTATGAATTAGCCAAGAAAGGAAGAAGGGAAATAATAAAGTCAATTATAAATAAATTAAATAAATAATAATAATGAAATAAGAAACCAAGTAGAGAAATTAAATATTTCTTCGCTACAGTGATGTTCGGGCTGTTTTGGTCTACAACTTCTCCTCATGGCGGCATCTAACTGTAATGAGTTAAGATCCTTAAAACTTTTTCTGGTTCCCATCTTCGTTGCGAGGAGGATATGTTGCATCTTGATTATGGAGAAGAAAAATCAACAAATATGAAGGTGTTTCATTGCACGTGGTTTGTATTGATTAAAATAACATTAGATATTTCTCTACTCCTATCAGAAGCACTTTGGGGTTCAGTGTCTTGCTCAAGGACACGTTCGTAGAGTATGATGCAGGGCCTTCTAAACTATCGGGTTTTTCATAAAATGTCATTATTGTTATGTTTTTCTGAGGTGATTATGTTACAATTGAAGATATAATGGAAGTCTGTGACCTTTAAGCACACCTAATGTTAATTTTCATCTCACTTTTTATTCCTCTGACTCATCCAATATGACATCTGCCTTCTTTCCACCTCTGTTCCTTTTATAATGGCGACGCTCACAATACTTTACACACGAGCACGTCAGTGAGTCATAAAAACATTTTAGACATATGTTATCATTGAAAATGAATGGATGTCATTCTCGAGCCCCCTCTCTAATTTCTTTCTTTGTTTCAGTTGGCGTCAACCCAGGGACAACAAACCACAGGTCTGAACAAAACATAACCACTTTTATATCCCACTGTCAACTGAAAAGTGTCTGTGAATCGTGATTTGTAAATGTTTGAAAATGTAAAATAGCAGACTTGTTTCCTTTTGCCATTCTATTATAAGTATAGGCATGTGTGTTTCACCTGATTCCTCCTTTCTGTTTATATTTATACAAATGTTTTCTGTATACTTTGTGATTAAATCAATTTTAATTAGTTGTCTTTAAAAAGGTCTAAATTAGAATGATTACATATTCATTCACAGCGGGGCAAAGGATTGCTTAAACACTCACCATTAGATGACTCAATTAAGAAGATGTTCTTCTGGGTTATGTCTTTGTGATTGAGGTGAATTCATAATTTTTGAGCCATTACTGTCTGATATCATTGCCGTGTCTGCTGGAAAAAAGTGCAATAAAGATAGAAGATTGACCAATTAAGAGCAGGAGGAAGATTGCTTCGGCAAAATGTAAAAGTCAGACAGAGGCTGCGAGTTTAAAGAGCTCAGTGTGGCTCTCCTGCTCCTCGGCTCAGTGGGGGTACACAGTGTTGGGATGATAAAGTTAAAGGGTTTGCAGCTACTCCCAAGGTCACAAAACACACACATGCTCTCGCACACAACCAGACACGCACATACAGGTCAGCTCATAAGCAAGATAAAAGTGTACAGTATATGGGGCCGGAACAGGGTACGGAGCAAAGGGTGCCATCTGCTCTGTTGAATATTTCAGTTGGGTGGGAGTCATATTGTATTCATACAGATGGTAAGCAGTCGTTGCCTGTGATTTAAAAAGGTCTTTGTAAGCATTCTCAGAAAATGTGCTCTATTTCTGCTTTTTCACGTCTGTCCTTAAACAATCCAGTGAAATGATGTTCGGAACCTCAAAACATAATTTGGGGTGAAACAAAGTATCAACATGACTAGAACTACTGTCACCTTGCTGTACATTTAACCCTGTTTAAAATGACTAGTACTGACTAGTACAAAACTACTAACCATTGTAAATGATCTGTAAGTCAATGTTCTTGGGATTTTCACAAATGTATAAATTCATAATAAAAAGAAACGATAAATTAAATGTAAGCAGACAACACTGTTCTTATCGTGATCGGTGTTTCCCATATTATTTTATGATTCATTATATTAAAAAAAGTAAAATACAAATTCATGGGTGAAATACAGTAGTTTGCAATGAATACAGACAGTTTACATATATATCTGTGATAACTGTGATTTAAAATGGAGCAATGTATGCAAAATCAATCTGGTGTACACATTAATTAACTTTATTAATAGGTACAAATACACAACTGATGTCTTCTTTTACAGCAACAGAGGTAAATGTAGGTAGTTAATCCCTCGGTTGTTTCTGTTGGTTTTAACAAGCAGTCGAGTGTGCCTAATGTCTGATAATCTGGTAAATAGAGATTCTTTAGTATCCATTTTTATGTTTAGAGTGTGAGCTTCTACCATGTCCATGTGCAGCTATAATACTTCCCAATGGCTTTTTTGTGCAGATCTAACAGTTTGGCATTTCATCTTTCCTTAGTTTGCACATCCTTCTGTATCATTTACCCACTAAATAAGCCAGGTAAATATCAAAAATGTACTGAAAATGGAACCAGGCATTACTAAATAATAATAATACACATTTAATTGAAAACAAAGATATCATTAGTTCCTACTGGAAGGACTCCCCTCCCCTCTAACACTTTATTCCAAACAAACAGCAACATATTTAGGACAGATTCTTCTGAGTAACTAGTAGTTATACTCACAGTGGTCATGAGCCAGTGCAAGTATAAGTACGGTTACAGACGATGAATAAAATGGGAACATTCAGTTTTGTAAATGCCCTTTGTCATTTTCGTCATGTAGTCACTTGACAATAAGAAAGATGAAATCTAACCGCCTGATGTCCACATGGAGTTTTATGTAACACCCTCTCCCGTACAATGACGTAAAAGAGACGTCAGCCTGTTTTCACAGTCACCACTGCAGCTCATGTGCTAATATGCGCTCAGCATTCAAGTGCTTCCCTCGGCTTGGCTTTAACCTCACACCCTCTGCACCTCAAGGAGCGCAGTCCACACTGTCTCATCCTAACATTCAAAGTGAAGTGAACCGGAGTGATTTGACAACATCCAGAAGCTGTGTGTTTACACAGCAAGAGCCTGTCTGCATGAAACAGGTTACACTGAGGGTACAGGACACATGCAGCATGTGGGCTCTATTATGAACCCATGAACGTTTACTCTCATGGATCTCTGAAGTTACTTTTGAGACTTTGTTATTTGTGCAATTTAATAGTTTAGCTTATGGCTGAAACCCTAAGAGAAGATAAAGAGACTGGTGTAGTGCAACGTCATCATCAAGTTTCTTCTGTACAGAGATAGAGTGAATCAAGCAAGACATTCGTACAGTTGTTGTGGTTCTGTAAATCAGGAATACAATTAATAATCTGACAATCTCTCTGGGATTATTCACCATTTATATCTGGATGTCTCAACATCAAGTGGTAGACATTCATATCTTAGAAACAAAATTAAATGATTGATTTTCCCCAAAGACACCTAAACTGTAGTGTCAACTTTTTAAAAATATGTTTGGCCATTTTATTAGGTATAGCATCAGAGAGACAATCTCAATAATGCCAATCAATAAACAATCTAACGCTGATAAAAGGACCTTTGTACTGTAGTCTGTGCTGAAGAGCTGTGACAGTAAAGCCCACTGGCCCATAATACAGTAAAAGAGTGCTATCTAGTGGTAGGAAGAGGACAGCCTGTCCAGTAGGTGCACTACTACTAGATATTAACATTGCTGCAGTCGTCACCTGGAAAAGGAGGTTGCGCAACAAGGGGATCAGCGGTGGTATACAAATATTTATCTTATTTATTTGGCTCACGTCCCATTGTGGCTTATATTGTACTTGTGGTTAGTTGTTATGATTCATTTGTAGATGGAACAAGAGATTTGTCACTTTAATAAAACATTAATAACAAATTAACCTGTCACTCATTGATGTTATCTGGGAGGAAGTCGATACGTTTAGCCCATCTGGACATGTTACACCAGCACTACATCCTTTTTCCCCATTGCACATGGGATAATATATATAAAATATAAATATATATACACACGAGGTGCCAGGTTCACAACATTTAGTTTTTATTAGGTTCACAACATTTAGTTTTTTATTAGGCGGGTATTATAGAGTGTAGTTTAAATATATATATATATATATATATATATTGGAGAATATAAACCTAATATCGGTTTGACTACACAATTAATACTCTCCGATTACAAACCAAGAAACCTACTTCTTTAAAGTATAGTTGAGATATACCCTAATTAACCTTAATGTTTCTTTAATTAATTTTGATCCTACAAGCACACTGTCTTTGTAGGTGCTCTTTTCCACCACAAGGTGGCTCTAAATACACACAAAATATTTTGTAATATTCTTTTTGTAATTTTTGTGTTTGTAATGGCATCTAATATATACTCAAAGAATGCTGTTTGTTTCTTAGTATTCAATCAAATGGTTATAGCAATCCATTTTAATATGAGTGAGATAACAGGTGCATATATATATATATATATATATACATACACACATACATAATTATATATATATATACACACACACACACGCATATATATATACAGACACACATACATAATTATATATGTACACACACACACACACACACACACACACATATATATATATATATATATATATATATATATATATGTGTGAATAGTGAATTGTGATGGAGTTAATTGGTTTCACAAAATTTTAGACAGTCATTAGAAGGAGATGTGCAGTTACATCAAATTGGATATTTTAAAACATCTGCAGTAGGTAAAGTCTGTGTATATCTGCACATATATCAAAGAGCTCTACAGGCTTAAAAAACTGCTGCGTGGGCAATTAAGCGATAGCTAATGACTCCTGTGACACCCACAGTGTTGTCAGAGGGTAACAGGTAAATCAATTAGGGACAGTATGGCGGATGGCGATCAGTCTCCAGAGAGCTCCCAGCTGAAATAGTCAGGGGGAGCTTTGGCTCCCAAGCAGATGCCGTACCTGTAACCTCCAGGGGAATCAGCAGGTATGCAGTTCTGCTGTCTTATAAAGCTCCTGAGGCTGATGCTACAGTAGTTAAACACACCTGTACGCTACAACGGCGTGTGCATGCATGCGCATGGAGTGTTTTAGTTTGCAAGTATGTGTGAATGGGGCAATAAAAAAGCTCTGTGGAAGAAATAAATTACCAGAAGATCCTTTTACCACATACACTCAGAGGAGTGAGTGTAAAATATGTGCTGTCCTGTGCGCACACACTGTGTCACTGACATCGTCATATGCCACATCAAGCGGTTACTGAGTTGTGTGGCAACAACAGGTTTGTAAACTGAATGCAAAAACAGAGCCGCCCATGTGTGGTTGACCTTCTCTGCTCTGTTTGCTGCAAATACCTATAAACATCAAGATGTGACTTGTTAGTAATTTAGACTAACACTTGAGGAAATGTAGCAGTTAAGATCAAACTAAGTGTTTTTATTGCATATTCTCAGCCACAAGGTGTTACACATCCTGAGTGGAGAGTAATGAATTAGAAGTAGTTATTGAGAAGCTTTTTCACCTTCTTGTACTGCTCACTAATTCAGTAATTCAACTTTCACAATGTTTTATGTTGTATTTGACTGTATATATAAAGACTAAAGAAAGACATTTAGGTTTGACTGATCCGACTGAGGTTTTCCCTTGAAACAAAGTCTCTGAAAAATATTTGTTTGGGGAATACATTTTGAAATCCTTTAGTCAGATTACAACATTGGTCTTCTAGTGAACATATGTAGCTGAGTAAGTGTCACAAATACTCATTACATAGTTGTAGTTTCAAAAACAGGTATCTCACTTTAAATACAACTGAGGTCAAATCACAGCGTACCTCTACTTGAATTGCTTATTCAATTACTCTTTGCACTCCTACTACTGTCTGACACATTTGATGTTGTGTTTTGCTGTGTTGCCTTAGTTGCCTGTAAAAGATGCAGGACCTCTTTGTGGGGGGTACGGTTGTGGGGAACTGCTTTCAGACCCATGGAAATGAGGAGGGGATTACGCCTCCATTGGCACTGGGCCTGCCTGTTGCCATGGCACATCCATTGTCCCTCAGCACATGGGCATGTCACAGAAACCTCCAGTGAAAATGTTCATGTTATGGTCTGTTAGAGCTGTGTTTTTTTGTGTGGAATTATTTAATACTGTACAGCAACACCGTACCATGCAAAAATAATAACACAAACATAATAATAAAACAAACAAAACAATGGTCCATTATCTGAGGGTAATTTGGTGCACACAGATACACCTAAATAAGGCATGCAGTCAGTAGAAGGACGAACTCAGAGTTCTTTACAAATGCAATCAGCTTGTCTTGAGTTGAGTCACCACCACACGTAGTCATATGGAGCAAATTGCTTCAGCCTTACAAAACTGCAACATTTTTCTGTACTTCCATGGCTGTATTTCAAACTCCCGGTATGTCTCAGCTCCCAAGAGTATGAGTCATGAGAGGAAGGTAATCACAGGCAATGATGTGGACCGCTGCAGGGCAAGCCCCGTTGTGGAGGAATACCTTTGAGAAAGTCCACGCCGTCTGCAAACGACTGCTCATATAGGTATTGGGATCGCCCTGACCGCAGAGCCAATCATATTAGTCGGTTCATCCAGCTCAAGCCACGTCGCCCAATCAGCGAGGGGGTTATAATACCAGCCGTCACGCCATTGGCTTATTCTAGACAAGGGCGGTTTTTAGCTTGCTTCAACAGCACCATCTCTGGCAGGTGGTGTGTGCTTTAAAACCATACAGTAGGCGAATGTTTAGGACGATAGGTAGCTAGTTATAGGGAAATAAACACCACTTAGCGTGTTTATTCGTCGTCTTTGCGTTGATAGTTTTGCGTTACGTGCCGTTACGTTTCCTTTGAACTCACCGGGATCTCGGCGGACGGGATGGACGTCGGGGTTTCCCTCAGACACTGTGCTTTACGGTCAGCGGTGAATAAGACAACTGCTCCTTCATCGTGCAGCCTCTGAAACGAGACGGAAAAGCCCTACATGTTGATTATGTTTCGCCACCGGCGTGAGTGAATGAGAGAAACACCTCCCCGGGGCCGAGGTCTCACATCCTGCAGCCGCCTCAGCTCATCCGCCGCGTTGCATTCAACATGATATGTTGATGGTATTTTTTTTTTGTGTGTGGAAGTGGTCGTGCCTTTTGTTTTCATTTCGGGATATGCGATATGCTGATCCGTGAACGCCACGCCACGCAAATGAGCGGAGGTTTTTTTCTGCTTTGAAAATGAGGAAGCATTTTCATAAAGACCCAGAAAATGGCAAGAAGGTCTCGTCGTCCGTGGGCCCGGATTTGAGTAAAATGAGAAGGAAAGGAGCAAACTCAACAGCAGCATGATTTTTTCTTCTTCCCCCAACAGAATGACACCAAAGGAGGTAAAACGGCGGCGGTAGATTAAGACGCAGCAGCATCAATGAAGACGATCAGAACAAGTTTCGAGTCGCTCTTATTAATGAACAGAAATACGTTGCAGCTCGATAGCAGATCGTTTCCACAATATTAAAATATTTTGCAGACTTGAGGGGTTTTCTTATTCACCATCTATTTTCGCATTGCATTTGTTACCTTTTTCATTATATATTCTTTTTTTTATTTTTTATTTTTTTTTTTTTTTAATACTTTCGATCCGGATCCAGCCCTGACTATTCAATGGAAGTATGTTATCAGCTGCCGGTTTTGCCTCTAGACAGGCCGGTTCCCAAGCATGTCCTTAGCCGTAGGGGAGCCATTAGTTTCAGCTCCAGCTCTTCTCTCTTCGGGGCTCCTGATCCAAGACAGCTGTCACAGGTAAATACATTAAACATCCTTATTCTAACTCTTTTATTTGTTTAACCATTTGCTCACAGTGGGGATGAATCTGGGAACCACACGGGCCTTTAAACCAGCACATTTAAACAAAACAAATATGAATAATCCACAGGAATCTTGCAGGTGGTTGTTGGATATCTAGGCCCTAACACACATAGTGAACACTCACTTGCAAAGACGCTCACAACCTTTTCTTATCTCTTGGACCTAAAATACACACCAAACTGAAACCACTTTGCATTCGTGCCTGTTGCCCACAGATAAAGGCCCTCTTGGCTTACACTTTATTTAGCCAACATTGACAGCGTGGGGCTTAAAGTATACCGGTTTACTCCTGCAACTTGCTACATTTGTCAGAAGCAGTGTCCCATAGTGTTATTTATATTACCATCCCTTGACACATTGACATAAGAAACATACATCTTTGAGTCATACTTGAACTTCCTGCTTTACCGGTCTCGAACCCTTGATAATGTGCCTCTGGCACGCCTGCCTTTTATATTTCTGCCCTGCAGTGAAATAATAAAAGAAAAAGGTAGGCCACAACAACAGTCTTCGTGTTGTGGAGTCACATCTTGCTTGACTCTGGCACAGCCATATAGTGAATCCCCAATGCATTAGCCAAGCATAGGGTCACTGTTGTGTACAAGCATGTCTCAGATGATGTACCACACATTAGGCATCGTCCAGGACACTCGCTTAACGAACTGTAACACATGTGCCTGCGACCTCTGCTCAGAGAAAAGTTACACATAAAGTCCTGAGGCTGTGAACTTTCCCCCTGAATGTGTCAAAATTTTTAAAATGTATTTCTTCAGTAGCTTTGCACAATCGCAGCAGGGTGTATTCTAATCTCTTTGGATCACTTGCTGCTCGTGGGTCATGAACAGAAACTCCCACAGCGTAGCAGGGCATCTCCCAACACATTAACTAAGCATTAAGTCACTGTCTTTGACTGCGTGAGCATCCTTTTCAATGGGCCTTCCATTAGTGCTTTGTGCAAGACGCTGCTCCACATAACCAGCCATGTGTGTCCGCTTTTAACCTACCACACCATCACTGCCAGCTCCCTCAAAGACTAATGCATAGCCATGGCTATCAAAGGCCCTCAATGTTGCTTGTCCTCAGTGGTCCTTTATTTGGCTGGGTTATTAGCGTTTCTGACAGATGTTAGGAAATGTTGGCAGGACAAGACTTTTCTGTCCCTCCATTGATGCTTTTGTGAATTCACTTCCTCTTTGAAGTCATCATCCATACTGCTCCATCACAATGCCCTCTTAGTTTGAAAGACTTGTAAAACCAAACCGAGGGCCTGAAGCTATCCTGTGCCTCGGTGGCTCTTGAACCTTTTTCTCTCAGACCGTAGTCTAAAAAGGAACCCTAAAGAGGTACCAGAACCTCACGAGAAAACCCAGCTCAGCATAATGCTAGATTGCTCATCCTCTGCAAACAAAGTGTAAAGCTATTGTGTCTCTTGGCCGGGTTCATCAGTAGATTTCTCAACTGGGTCAGAGTTAATTTTCAATCATCAGGTGTGAGGTGTACTGTTATCGTGCTCCTTTGTTGTGAAAAAGATGTTATTTGCAACAAGCAGTGCTCTTTGTCGTGTTAAGTGAGTTTCCCGTGAAACGGCAATGATCTACATGTCATTTTTATGTGGACTCATTGTTAAATTACACAAGGTTTGCACTATTTTTGTTGTTGCTAGAACAAGACTGCAACATAAAGGCCTGCTGACATAGTTATTTGTCTTTTCTTTCCCCATCCTGGACAGTGGCGGAATTGGGTGATGCATACACTCATCCAGTGTCACTCAACCTTTGTCGCAGAGCAATTACACTTCTACAAATATTGTGTTTCGGGCCCTAACTTTGACCATAAGGGTGCATTTGTCCTTGGTGGCTGCTGTGTTTTTGTGTGTGGTTCCGCAGGCCTGTTTGTGGAAGCAGTTCTGGACTACCATTGCTACTGCCAAGAGGCAGTTAGGCATGTGCCTGGGCTCTGTGGGCAATGGTTTGGCTCGCTGCCAGACTCACAGATGGCCGGAGTCTCAGTCTCTTTTCATTCTCTGGCTATCTTGTTCCGCTCACTCACAAGCTCCCTCTCTTTCTCCTCTACCCCCCCCCTTCCCTCGCAGATGAAGACATTTCCTCTTGTAAACAGAGGACAAAAGAGTAGGGTTGAAGACACGACGGAGTCTCAGAAGAATATGTCACTCTGTGGTCGTGGAATGCTTATGGTTGGGTGTAAATATGCTGCTGAAGAGGCGTTGAGAACTGCCTTAAATAAATGGGCTCATTTATCTCGTACAATGCCTTTTATTGTTTTTATTACAATGCATGTCGGTTGCTTTTTGATTAATTCCTAAAAGTGAGGTGGAAGATGATTTGAATGTTCCTTGTATATGGTTGTGCATGCCGGTCCCCTCTGGCTTCTCTGTGTGAAGGGTAAACACAGTGACGGAGATTAGTTTGGTCCAGAATGAAAGGACGGGGAGTTAGACACATCAACGGGTCATGTGGTTCCCATCTAAACTACAAAACACACATGTATTGTACGTGTTGCATACAAGTTAGTTTGGCTTTGCCGCACTCATTGCAACTAAGTTCTTCTGCCATTTGGCTGGCTGTCATGACTCGGTATTATATCACAGTCACACACGGTTGAATGGTTTTGACGACATTTGTAACAAAACAAAAACATTCCAGCACCGGTGCAAGAATCAATAAACGGACACACGGTATTGATGAGATCAGATCAGTCACATGGCTTGTGGGGATAATGGGAGGAAAGCGACTTGGACTGTGAACACTGATCTGCTTTCAGCCCCGTCCATCATAAGATAAGATAATCCTTTATTAGTCCCGCAGTGGGGAAATTACAGGATTACAGCAGCATTGCTCAGTACGTAAAGATACAAGAAATCAAGTAATATATCAGGGGGGCCGAGATATCATCAAGAGTGTGTTGGCCACTGACCCTAGATGGACTCCTCCTGATTTGAGATGTTTAGGGACAGGAGAGGATGATAAGCATGTGCGTAAGTAAGGGTGGGAGATATCTCAGCTTGTTTCATCCACACTAACGATGTTTCTGCGCAGGCTACGATAAGATAACACTTTACCGTGCGTCTCTCTGAGGGAGTTACTTTGTTGATTTTCAACTGAACCGATAAGCATTTTTCTTTCTGAACATTGCCATCAGATTGACGTAGTTTCAGGATGTGGTAAGAATGCTGAAGGAGCTGTTCAGACACTGAGAAGTGTTTCACAACAGTTCTCAAAATCTTTAACTCTCTCCCTGCCAAAGTTTGTTTTTCTGCGGGATTTGCACGAATGACCTGGAATGCATGGTGCTCTCTGCTAAGCGAGTATGTGTTTGAGCCTATTTAATAAATAAACGGGAATCAAATCTCACATCCTGTCTTCATTTATACATAGTCCCTCACTGTTTTTCTCTGCCTGCCTGTCGCTCTCTGTAAGGGGCCCCTCTTATCACATGACGATTTTGTTTTTGGGTTGCAGTGTCGAGTGCAATCAGCCGTGAGATTGTGGCTCCATACATCAACATGCTAACGGACACAATGTCATGGGCCAGCTGCTCTAGCTAAATATTAATCATATTTACTGTGGTCCTATAGACATATGATAGTTGTCCAAAAGTGCACAACTTGGCTTTTGTTTGCTTTCCTCAGAAGGCTAAGACTTGCAGGGGGGAGCATTAAGCTGACCCAGAGAAGCAATTAGAGCCTGGGGATGATGTTTTAGAGATGAATGAAATTCCTGTGTGGGGTAGATGGCTTGGGAGAATATGAAGCAGGTTTCTCTCTTCCCCCACCCCTTCACTGTAGTTGTGTCACAGAGCACATTTATACAAGGCCCCTTAAAGCTCTCTGTGTAAAGAAGGCTTAAATCATTTTAACATTGACACTTCCCCTCCAGTAAAAAACAACAACATTGGTTCCAGATATGTTACGGCTAGACAAGCACGCTGCTTTGTTCTTTGACGTCAATACTGCTCTGTCTTCCGCCGGCCACGGCGCCGGGCCAATCCACCCCGGGCCTGCCCTCAATCCAGCAGCCCTCTCTCAACAATTCACTGCAGCTGGAGTGCGTGAGAGTGGACAGTGATCTCTAAAACACTTACAGGTAGACTCTATCTAGGGCTTTGTGTATGCAATGAAACACACACACACACACACACACACACACACACACACACTCCAGACTTGTCCGCATTTATGGCCTAGCACTCGGTTACTGGAATGTGCCGTTCCACACAGCAGAGTGCTGCAAGAGGTTATAACTCAGAGGGAAGCTTTCAGTTTATGGAACTGCGCTGAGTCCAGCTGCTTTATCTTGGTGTTTACGTGTGTGTGTGTGTGTGTGTGTGTGTGTGTTTGGTGCACGTGCACGGCTGTGTTTCTGATATGTCAGTTTATAGGAATACTGCTGGCTTCCTCATTTGCTTGTCCCCAGCTGACTTACTGACATGGCAATGCACTGATGACAAGGAAGCACGTTTTGAAAAAGCTATTCTGAATTTGAGTCCTTGCAACTCAGCCAGTTCCTTTTTAATTAAAACTCACAAAATATATAGACCTGGCCTCACTCACACCGTCGGACATTTTGACAACACGTGACCCCCTGACCTCAGAAACCTGAATGCCATGACTCGAGCAAGACTAAGCTGAGATAAGAAACAGCTGTATGTAAACAAGCTCACGTGGAATTACAGGGAGCACAATGAGCAGACTGTTGGGCAGTAAACCAAACAACAGTTTGTCTCTCAGACTGCTGTGAGCAAACTCCAACTGGCTGCAACTTCAGGTGTTCCATTTTAAGAGCCCAAAGTATGTTTCCCAAAAATAAGATTAGCCTTTGTAAAGCTTTATGGAAGTAATGTGGCCTGTAACCAATTTGGGACATTGTTAAGCAGTTAATTGCTCACCCACACAAGCACATTTACAAAATCCAGGTGGCAGAATAAGCTCGGCGTTGTGTAAACATTTATGTGTGTGCTAGTGAGTTACACCTGCGACTTACTTTGACTATACGAGTACTGTGCCCTGTGGTGTTGCAGCTTTCTAATGAACTGTTGCTCATACAAACAGCTTCACACTCAACAATGCACTTCCATGGGTCCTGAGCAATACACTCGCTGTGCCAGAGTTGCGTCACACACCCAAGTTGCTGCAATGAGCAGAAAAACCGTTGTAATGGGCCTTTCCGGGGCCAGACTTTACCATTGGGGAAAGTAGGCTCCCTGGGCCTGGTGTCCCAACTAAAAGGCCCCCTAACAGCTATAGATTTATTAGGATGTTAAAACATATTCAATCATGCCAATATTCTAACGAATTATTCCCCAGAATAACTAACTGTGGTATTTAGGTAAAAACAAACTAACCCTGACATTACCATTAACACTAACCCTAAACTGTTTATTCTAACAAAATGTACAGTTAGCAAAAGCATGAATAGTAAAGCCAGACGGCTTTTGCCTTGAGCCCCCAACTAAAAGGACCCCAGACTGCTATAGATACAGTATATTATGTTTAGATGTGAAAATTATTAAATGTTTTGATTCTAAGTCATTGTACCCCAAATTAACTAACAAAAACCCCCCTTTAAAAGAACTGAAATCAAATGTATACTCCTTACTGTGTACTTCTACTTTGTACAAAAAACATTGTACATTCGTCTGACAGAGATATGTTACTGATTACATTGCAGATTCAGATTTTACTTTTCTACTAATTCTACTATATTTATTAAAATATGATGAATTATTATCCAGCATTATACTAGAATTACAAGCTCCAACTTGAAAAGCTGTTATGATATCATTTTGCTATGCTGTATTGTTTTACTATTAGTTGGACTGTTAGAGACGCTATATATGGCATGCCTATGATTCAGTTGGAGTCCGCCGGGATTGCCTCCACGCGTGGCTGTCGACATGGGGGCGCCTGAGCTGGCAGCTGGAAGCTAATGGTGCTAACAGCGCAAACAAAGGCAACAATGCTGACCGGGGAATGAAGGGAAAGTTCAGTTGTATCATGTTTGGTTAGCGTTATAGGCCTACTTATGCTTTTTTTTTTGGAATAGGCCTAATAAAGTTTGGCCAGGTGAGGTGAGGGTTTTTTCAAAATGTTTTCTTTTATTCCTGGATGTCTCAAAATGTTATTGCTGTCCAGGATTCACTAGAGGCGGATGACTTCATTCTTTTATAGCCCTATGAGTCACATTTCTCCCTTCACACCCCAGTTCTGCATGAGCCTGAAATGAAAAACAAGTGCCATAAATCATGCCATTAATCCTATCCCTGCCTTGTTTGATGCCAGAGGGTGTGTGTCAAATGCAAACCGGCAATCGGCACGGCTCAGCAGTGAAGCCAAAGCCAAAAAGTCTCTAAGGCTGTAATTTCTCTAATGGCCACTAGAAGCCAAGAATTCTGTATTAAAGTTTAAAAAAAATGTAAAGTAAATGCATTTTTCCTCATGCAATTTCTAAGATTTTAGGTGCACCAAACAATTTCCGTCGGGTCTTTTGCCCCTGCAATAATACATTTTAAGCATTAGCTTTTTTTATCAGTTCCTTCACACATTGGTAATCCCTTAGCACATTATTTTCCACATCATTGATTTCCATTAGGGTGGATAGCGCTGTGACATTAAGTAAAGAACAATGATCGAAACCCACGATGGTTTCTCTCAAACAAAGGAGCTGTGGTCAGTCCCTATTCTCAGTAACCAAGTCAGGACCTCTTGCAGCTGTTTCATAGTTAAAACCCTGCAGTAGCTATCCGGACTTTGGAAGTGGCTGTTAAAGGATCTAGTTTTTGCATGAAGGATACAAATTGAGGTGGCCAGTTTTAACATGCACAGGCATTTCAAAAAGGAGATTTACCACTGCTGGATACGTGTTGCAAAGTAGGACGCAAATCAGACCAATTAAAGCGAGGGAAGGTGAAAACTACCAAGAGTACGCTGGATTTTCAAATAATCCCGTTGAAAAACCCAGCTGAGTGTTGCCAACTCTTTTATAATGAAAGTAGCTGGCAGCACTAGCTCAGAAAAGTCCAGTTACTAAGTCTGGACTGCGAGTATACCTTCGTAGTACTATATACATATATATCTAGTACTCACAGCTGTAAAGCTATCCGCTTGTGGAAGAGTCCAGAGAAGAGCAATTAGAACAAGGGCCGGTAGGTAGAGAGTCAGGTAGCCCGTCCAGTCATCAGCCACAGAGGGCGGACTTGTTTCTCTTTTAATTTCAACAAAAATATCAGAAATGTCTTTGAAGAAGACTACCAACCCTAACTTTAATAAATTAATTTCCCATCTATGACATTAAGTTCAACTCCTGCCTTTTCCATTCTGCCATATCTCTCTCCCTCTCCCTTATTTCCCATCACCCTCAGCTGTGATTCATAAATGCCCAAAACACAGACCTTACAAAGGGCGTGAGTTAATTTCGCACCATGACTGGACCATCCATGGTTTTGTGCGTGTTGGCACTACACTGCGTGGCAGGGGTGTGTGTTGTGAGATGGCCTTTTCAAGGGTAAAACGTGACTTTCCCCTCCGTTCAGTGGGAATGTGACATTGACAAAGTGTTTGTACTGCCGCCTCCTTCTTACCAGCTCACAAGCGATCAAATGCCAATAATATCCACTTAAGTGCCAACTGGTGGCTTGCCCCGTGTGTGTGTGTGTGTGTGTGGGGAAAGTGTTGGCCAGGCTGGTCGCTCTTCCATTCCCAGCCCTAGAACCAGTATTACACAGTTCACACGCATGTTAAAACACACACACACTATCCGCCCATGCATCTATACTACACACAATCTATAATATTCACACCAACCACTAGTGCTGTGTGTAAACACAGAGGTCTGTTGACACTAAAATACAGCTTTGCAGATCACCCACCCAGAGACGAGCTGTTTGCTAGCCAGTAAAATATTAGCTTTGGATTGGCGCCTGTCATGAGCTTAGAGGATAGATAGTGTCGGGTGTCTTTCTGTGTGTGTGTGTGTGTGAAGGAGATTCACAGTAATCCTAAGGATATGAAGTAATTGCTATATAAGCGTGTACATCTGTGTTTGCATGTCATGAAATGGCCAGTCCTGCAGGTTCCCCGTGGAATGGGTAACCCTAAACCAGGGTAGCCCCAGAAGGGAGAGTGGGGCGCTGGCCTGGAGGGGAGCTAGGGTTTTAGGAGTGCATAGAGAGGTGAGCCAACACCTCAGTGGAGCCCCTGTCTGCCGACAGAGCATATATGTGTTGCCACTGTCATTCCCACTACAACTGCCGCTGCAGTGCTCTGCTGCCGGGCGGCCTCCTGGTGTGGGACACTGCTGGCACCGGATTGGGCTGTAGACACAAGTAAGACAACCTATCCGCTTTATGTGGTGGGATCTTCATCCATATCTGGTAACTTGTTGGGCTTCTCGGGTCAACAGAAGCACCCCAACACGTTGTGTGTCACGTTCTATCATTTCCCAGTAGGGCAGTGGTAACAATGGCTCCAGAAACCAAAAGGAAAAAGTTTTTCTTTATTATTTTTACTCTAAAACCCTGTTTGCAGCTCAAATGTCAGTGTGAGAAGAGTGTTTTCAGAATAGCGCTCTCCATTAGTATACATGGTAGTAGAGTAGTGCTCGGTGACCGTATACATTTTACACCGTTTGGATGGATTGCACTACAATCATTTTTTGGCAAATTTCCTGTTTATCATCTGCTTTTTCATGCCTTGAACAACCATGATCCCAACCTGCAATGAGGTATTTCGGTAGCACGAGCACAGTTTGGGGTGAAGATGGCGACCAGCTGGTGTAGAATAAAAGGTGTCTGGGCCTCTCCTCATACTTGGAGAAGCATTCCCTGATAAGAAAAGGGAGGTTTGGAAGACATTTCTGGAATCCCAACACAAGGGCACTATTTATGAAGTCGTTTTTGCCTCCGTCGGCCAGTTCTTTGTTTTTTTTCATTGAGGAGACAAAAACAACTCATGATGGGGACTCGACTTGGTGGACAATTCAACTGTAGCTGCTTCTTAGAAAGTCTTGTTGTGATGCAGCCGCCCCAAGTGTTGAGTTTAGACATTGAAGAAAAAACCTGAAGATATTATATGGAAGGTTTTTCAATAATAGATTGTTTCAGTGATTCATTAAATATTCATGCCATTGACTTATCGAAAGGTAGGCGGGCCACATCTGTCCTGTTTATTAGTTCCACAAAAGTCAATTCAAATAAAATTCAAATTCATTCAAATTGCCTTCACCTGTTGACGTCAGATCAGGGAAGTCATTACTTCAAACATACTTTTTTAATGTTTGTGCATTTTCAACTGTATTTTGAGGCAGACTTTTAAATGTCATGTTTATGGGAAACAGTGTGTATGGACACACACACACACACACACACACACACACACACACACACACATACTCACATGTACAAACTGCAACACTGATAAACATGTTCCAGCTTCATATCATCGGCCTGATACGGCACATACACCACTGCTATCAGTCACGTGAGAAACACACATGTTATGTGCGCACACACACACACACACACATACACACGCACACACACACAAAATGGTAGCAACATTACACCACCCTCTACTTGTCAAACTCTATTTATGTTATTTTGTGTTTTTTGAGGTGTGTGTCTGGTGGAGCTGTAATTGTGATACCACCCACATCAATTCTGTTACTTCTTACGTTATTGTCATAAAATAGTTGCAACATTGTATCGGTATAAACCTTGGACAGTTGTTTTATGATGTTTGTTTTTGTTTTTCAGAGACGAGGGGCTATCTCCTATGACAGCTCTGACCAGACAGCCCTGTACATTCGTATGCTAGGTAAGTGTTTCCCCTTCTATGTTTGCACACACACACACACACACACACACACCAGACATCAGTAGGTTTATCTCCTCCATGATCGTGTTCATTTCTTAATACACAATGGCTTAAAAAGCAGTGAGATGGAAAATGGATGGATGGAGTGATTATGGAGAGATGGGACGCTCTACAGTGCATATCCACTCAATCCTCTTGGTAATCTATCAGAATGGACATAAATGTTGTGTATCTGTAGTGTTGAGTGTCTTAGAGACTTAAGGGTTCATTGGCAGAGTGTGTGAGTGTGTTACATACTGCTTGTGTGTGTGTGTGTGTGTGTGTCCATTTGCCCTCAGCAACCCTAAACAGGATAAGCAGTTTAGAAAATGGATGAGAGGATGGAAGACTCAGCTCTGCCAGGCAGATGGAGTCAAATGCATCGAGCAGTCTTTGCTTCCTAATCAATAAAGCTATTGAGGATAATGTTCCGGGTGGACCCCTGACATCAGTCTGCCCCACACAGATGTGCCCTCGCGTGCAACTTTTACCACCTTTTTTATTCATCAATCATATGTTGTTTGGCTGGTAGTGAGCAGAAAGAAAGTATTATTGCTCGGTGTTATCGTGTCAGTGCCGTTCACAGATATCTGATTGCTTCTGTGAAGTTTAGTGAGGAGGCGGGGAGCATTAAACAGTAAGGGAAGTTTAGGGCTTATTGAATGCCTTTGTGGAAATCTGCAGCTTTCACATAATATTGCTTTACTTTGTTCCTCTCCAGCTCGATAACGCCCGTGTCTTGACTGCTGCCACGCACGTCTACTCGCAGTTACAGCAATTTATCGAGTTCACTGAAGGAGCCTTAGCGTTTTAATCATTTTACTTGGCTAAGTATGATGGCGGTCTCGTGTGTCACCGGCATAAAGCATCTGCGTCTGTAGCTTTCGTATTAAATTAAGTGTGAGCAGAGGCACGCTGATGCAGGCTGGTGTTTGCCTGGTCCAAGGTTCAGTCTGCCAAGTTGATGTGCTTTCCAATAGCAGGACTCAGAGCTTTCGCCGCATCAGTTATAATGACATGACCTACATCCACCCCAGAGCTCCAGCACTAATGCACCGCAGGAGAAACACGGACCCTGCGACTCTGGGGGAAAAAAAAACTACACACATACGTGCCAAGCCCCAACACAGAGATGGATGTGACAGATGGATGTAAATGTGGACTCACTCACTACCTAACTAGGAGTGCATGCATCGTAGTGTTTTTCCTAGTCCTAATTTATGTTTTGCATGTGAAATGCAACTGATATGGTTTCAGTCTCCACATTCATACGAACAACCTAACAGCTTTTCGACATAATGTTGAGCATCGTTACGCCTTGAATTGTAATTCTTAGTTTTTTGATATTTTGCTAGGAGCTTGTGTTGTATTCAAACAGCTGTTTGCAAGTAAGTAACATGCTGGTTGGGGAACACACCTGTGTGACTGCTTTGATTGTATTATTTAATTCTAATGCACATATGAAACAGTCAGAAGTGCCATGTTGGAAACATACCATTGCACCGTTTCGCACCTTGATGATGAGACTGCCATATAGAGTCTTGCTGCATACAGAGTGTTGCCTGGAACTACACACCAGCATTTGACTGCATCAGTGTCATAGCACCATCCTGTCGCCTCACTACACTCTCACTGCTGCGGACGGCCGTCTACACGCAGCCCGGCCGCCGTCTTTTTGGTCCAAGTCTGGAGCCTGTCCCTTTTTGTCTCTGCCTGACTACTAAAAACAAGTCCTGGATGTACTAGGATCCCTCTCTGTGGGTCTGAGTACAAATAGTGGAGCAGATTGTCCTGACATGGCATTGCATGCTCAGCTGTTGATTGATTGACTTTTCTTTCCATTGAATCTTCTCTTCTGAGACGTGGGAGTGTGTTTGTGCATAACTGTGCATCATACACCAGACTTGGGTGAAATAGTATTTACAAAAATACACATTTTACTTGTTTTAGTTTGCTTGGAGTACCAGAATGATGGGGTTTTAACCACTTGTTGACAATAGAGAGGTGAAGTCCTGTTTCACTTTGAATGCTGAGACAGAATATTTCCTCATTGATATGAAAAGCTGAAAAATGTTGAGGTTTTCTGTCAGTAAATGCACATCCACTACCATATTGATGAGAACAAATTGACACTGTATCATTGAAAATAAATACAAAATGGATGATTCATTTGTTTACTACAGCTCCCTTTGACAGACCGTTTCTGGCTAAAACTCAACTTTCTGTTGCATTCCAACAAAATAATATTTTGTCTTAATGTGTTCATATAACACATTAAATGTTACAAAACATTTTCCCATTGAATCATTTAACACAAAATATCAAACTTTCACACAAATACAAAATCAACTAAATGCAATATATAATACAGAAATAACATAAGCAAAAAATTGTTCATAAGTTAATATAGTTCATTATTAAAGTTAGGGGAATATTATTGAGTTGTAAATTCAAACTTATCTACTGATTTTGCCAGAAAGCCAGAATCCGTTTGAGCTTTCAAGACGATGATAGAAGCTCAATGTGATGAACGTATACTGTCTGACTGGTTGACAGAACAGATGGTAGTTTCACATACATTTGTAATTGTTTTACTGCAGTGCTCCGTTCATTGATCTGTGGTAAAGTCCATCCTTGTGGCACTAAAGCGAGATCAATTCCAGTATATAATCAGAAACATTTGTAAATACTACTTCCCCTCTCACATACAGGCACATTTCTTTTCAAGCCGCATGAATCTTGAGGAAATAAGTGTTGATTTCTTCTAGGAGATGTGAGAGTGAGAAGTCAGGTTGGATTTGAACCGGAACGAGGAATCTCCCACCCGTACCTGTGCATCGACTTCCGAACCCTTCACAGTGAGTATGAATCGCCCGTAACCTTCGCCCGCCAGCCTCTTCACCAACAAGAGCCCACGTCAAACTGCTCACACACTTTGCTCCTCTCCAGCGAGGTCGACATATGCTAGTCACGCAGCAGCGTTTCACATGATGATAAAGACCAAGGTGTGTCTTAGTGTAAACCACGTGAGAGGCTTTTTATCAAAGCTGTGTGTGGGTGTGTGTACCCAAAAGTAATCCTACTTCTTGCTGACGTGTTTCCGGATTGCAGCCAGGGTTTATTCAGTCACAGTGCTTGAGTGCGAGACCACTGACAAAGCATGTCTGCTGTGTGATCCCAGACGAAAGGCTTATGAGTGGGCGGCTGTGTCAGCAGCAACTGTTTTTATATCTCTGTGTCGGTGTCAGATCCCCACCGAGTTTGTGCGACCCGAGTGATTGTCGGAGCCTAATGAGCTTAAATAAACGTTTACCAAAAATATTGTTGCATATTTTACACCGTACATCTTTTGCTAATTGATGTGTGTGTGTGTGTGTGTTTGTCCTTGTGTGCAGCACGGCTGGACGATGGGTCAGCGAGCACCGCTCCTGAGAGGAGGGTCCACAGACTGCTCAGCTTCCAGAGGTACCTGCACTCGTCCCGTCTGCTGCGGGGCATCCCCCAGCAGATCCCCCTCCACATCCTGGATGAAGACTACACTGGACAGGCCAGAGTAGGACACCCACCTCTATACAACGATACCGTGATAAGTCTCTTTTTGTTCAGACGTCACGTCACTAATTCTGTGCTTTTTCTTTTCCCTCTCTTGCAGTGCATGCTGGAAAAAGTCGGGAACTGGAATTTTGACATTTTCCTCTTCGATAAGTTGACGAATGGTATGTCAAATATGATCTGAAATACTGTTCAGAAGTTGTTTTAAAAGTCATGACGCATGCAATGGAGCACTGATAATCCAGCATTCAACCAGCCTCATATTCCATGTATTAACAATGGTGCCATCTATTGGATGTCGGGCAACACAGAGGATTTACTAGAGCCCGTTCAAAACATGCCTGTGAGGCTAAATCCTTGGCCTGTGGTGTCGTCGCTTTCTCAAATAACTTTACACTCACAATCCTTTGGTCCGGAGTAATACACCTGCTATGACGACAACTGACAATTCGCGGTCAGAGAAAGTGGATGCACGAATACAATTAATTACAGGACAGAAAATAACTCCTGCGGTCCACTGAGCATAACGGAGATTAATATTTTACATTGCAACAAAGTCTGATGGAACAATTAACCATTTTATATTGTGAAAAGAGATTACACAAACCAGGTGAAAGCAGAGCGCTCACTCTGATCTTCCTCTTGTTCAGGAAACAGTCTGATCACCCTGACCTTCCACCTGCTGAACCAGTACGGCCTGGTGGAGCTGTTCCAGCTGGACATGGTCAAACTCTGGAGGTTCCTGGTTATGGTCCAGGAGGACTATCACAGCGACAACCCCTACCACAACGCTGTCCACGCCGCCGATGTCACACAGGCCATGTACTGCTACATGCGGGAACCCATGGTGAGACATACACAGGGGCACCAATGATGCTTTATAATTGGTATATAATGAAGGAGTCGTTCTATGTTATGGACCAATCATAATCTTTGCACCTTTTGGGTTGTTGTCATTGCAGCTTGCCAAATCTCTGACCTCTTGTGACCTCCTACTGGGAATCCTGGCAGCCGCCACACATGACCTGGACCATCCTGGGGTCAACCAGCCTTTCCTCATCAAGACTGACCACTATCTCGCTACACTCTATCGGGTAAGCCTGACAGAACTTTCTTCCGCATGAATTGATGTGGATGACATCATATGACTTATTGAATGAATGTCTGTGCATTTCTTCTCTTTTTTTAATGTGCAGAATACCTCAGTTCTGGAAAACCACCACTGGAAGTCAGCAGTGGGCCTGCTCAGAGAGACTGGGCTGCTTTCCCATCTGCCCGCTGAAGACAGGTCAGTCTGACACTGAAATGATGCCAAGTGTGCCAAGAAAACTGTGCTACACACAACAGTATGGCGGCCATTGAAAGGTTCCACGAATTAGTTCAGAATTTCACGTTATTTCAAAAGACTTCTTAGAGCTAATGCCATCAGATGCTTTAAACAATCCGGTCATCTTGTCTTGTCAGCCTGAACATGGAGAGGGAGTTGGGCTCCTTAATCCTGGCCACCGACATCAGCAGACAGAATGACTACCTGTCCAGGTTTCGCAGGCACCTGGACCAAGAGAACCTGTGCATGAGCAATGCCAGCCACCGTCACTTCATTCTGCAGGTCCGTCTCCTCCACAGCCGGGTTTACTTTAGCTGGCACGTTCCTGCTTTGTGCCGTTATCCTGTGTGGTTGTCCGGCAGATGAAATTACAAGAAATATGCCAGATAAATAAGGAAATTCATTAATATCATATCGCCTGATATTGTGTGACCACGGCTTGTGTCGATTTGACGATTGAAGGGATGATCGGCGATTCATTTTTACTACTCCGATATCAAGGCTTACTATATATTATAAAGCCAATCTCTAGAAGCCCTGCTGTGTATTTACAGATGATTCTGGTGGTGACGCGGCATTTCCACCCGCTGAGTCCGTTAATCAGTGACAAATTAATTTTAAATCCTTAATTACAAACCAGTTTGCTGTCTCTGTTCCATGCATCTCCATTTCTCTGCTCACCAAGCGTAGGCTAGTTAACGTTATAGATAGGCCGCCATTTTTTTATATTCAAAGCTTTGAATTGGGTTTTCAAATGAAGCTTTGAATGCCTGTCATATTCTATGATGTACAGTCCCAACGGACACTATTTTAACACACTGATTTGGCCTTTTTATTTCTTTAGACCACTTCTTCACTTGACCCAACTTAATTTGACGGGCTTAGAATGCAAAGATACATATCCTTCATATCCCAACGTCTTTATTTGATTAACAATAGAATGGCTATTTGTCTGTGACGAGTTCATTCTGCTGACTTATTTTAATAAAATACATATTTGAACTCTTGAACTGTTTAAATGGCTATTATATGGCTATTTAAAACACATGTCGGGTAGTTGTTTGAATTCTGGAATATTAACGGCCGTCAGTACCTCTTCATCTCGGCTAGTGTGAGCCTTCAACGTGTTTTTATTCCCGCCCGGTCCAGATGGCTCTGAAGTGTGCAGACATCTGTAACCCCTGCAGACCCTGGGAGCTGAGCAAACAGTGGAGCGAGAAAGTGACTGAGGAGTTCTTCCAACAAGGTTATTATCAGTTCTACTGGTTACCCGTTAACTATTTATTTAGCTCCTCCCTTTTTGTTTTTTACCGTTTATTCTCTGCAACAAAGTCTGTCCATGAAAGCCGCACATATGAGGTCATACAACAGCTCATGTATTGATTCTTTTTTGTGATGCTTTTAGGAGACATTGAGAAGAAGCACAAACTTGAAGTCAGCCCACTTTATGACAGAGAGATCAACACTGTTGGCAAAATTCAAATAGGTAAGTAGTTGTGTTGTATATTTGTTGTATTCAGATTTCACCAACAACCTCCCCCCACTCAGTATTTGGCCCTAATATGAGCCTTCCTCCTCCTCTTCTCTTCCTTCAGGCTTCATGACGTACGTGGCCGAGCCGCTGTTTGCCGAGTGGACCCGTTTCTCGGACACGCGTCTGTCCCAGACCATGCTGGGCTACATGGGGCTAAACAAGGCCAGCTGGGGCGGCCTCCAGCAGGAACAAACCTCCGTCTCCAAGGAGGCGGAGCTGGGCTCCACCGGCGCCGACAAAGAAGGCGCCACCGCTCGAAGGGACAGCATCACCGCTACAGCCGCAGGAGGAACCAGCTCCAAAGAAATACCTCAGGGAAGCAAAGAATCCTGACACTCCTCGTGTGCCCTTTCATCTCAACCTCCTGACCCCGGATTTGGGGCCTCACCACACTGGGGGCCTGGTGGGAGACCCCGTTTATGTTTTGTTGCTTATGCCTCCCATCTTGATAAACCACTGATTTTATTTAATTTATTTAATTTTTAATTCCTCTTTTTTTTTGGCGTAGAGCAATACATAGATACCTCATTTGGCTACTGCTGTATTTTTCTTTTATTTGCTTTGTTTTATTTATTTGTCCACTCTAGTTTTTGGCATTACTGACTGAACACACCATTTTTTGTTGTTGTTGTTGGTGAACCTTAAGGGGAAAGCAGTATAAGAGCTGAAGAAGATATTTTTCTGGTATTTTGAAGTGCCATTTGAAAACAAAGTGTGAAGACTAGTCTGAACTTGAGACAACTGGAGTATTCAGACATGAGACCCTCCTAAGACTGAATGCCATGTTGCAGTTGTATTGAAGATTCTTCCTCATGTAAAACAAAACAAAAAAAATGTGACAAGCCCAGTCCTTTTGCTGCCTCTACGAAGACTGTTTACGCATTTTCTTGTTCGTCGTTTCTTTCCCTCGAACTGAAGTGAATCACGTCGGCTCCACGGTTTGCCTTCGACGCACAGATGTGAAGAAACACTCGTTTGAATTGTCATCCCACTGTTGAAGCCATGAGCAGTTACCTTATTCAAACACACCAGATGCCATAAGTTACTCCACCTGTGCTACGATGTGTCCTTGCACTCTCGAATAACGATGGTGTTGGATGTGCAGCTTCGTCTCCATGACACCACGAGACCCTGTGAAGGTATTGTAGACATTAGTCTTTTTCCGGTGTTGCCGAATCTTCCAGTGCTGGTTGAACTCGGGGTAGCTTCCCTCCCAGACTGGAGATCAAGTTACTCGCTGCACATGCATCTCACCTGGAACTCCACTCCACGCAACTTGACTCGCTCAGGGTTTTGCCAGTCTCTTATCAAGAGGGAGAGGGGGAGGAGGTGACTGCGGGCGATGCCGGGTTGTTATTTTTCTTCTCCTGGCTAGGATCTACTGAAGGAGACTCTCCCTCTCCGCAGACTGTCTCTCACAGCCACATGCAACCTAAAGGACTGCTCGATTGATGCCTTATAACTATGCACAAACTATGCTAAGTGACCAAACCAGCTCCTGTTCCCATCAAGTGCATGTGTGCTTGTCTTTGAATGCACTGTCCAATCCCTTTGCCTTTTGTTGTGAGGAACAACTCCAGCTGTCCTTTTGTACGGAAAAACAAAATGGTCGAGTGACTTTGAACATTCCATTTCTTTGTTTGGTTTGTCTACTTTGATTCAATATAGTGGCACAAATTGTGTTTTGTGTTTAAACATTTTGAAAGATAACAGGTGCTTTTCTTACTTTAGCTGATTTGTATTTTTGCTGTAAGTGCTGTAAGACTGTTGATAAAACTGTTTACAATTTGTTGCGACAGCCATTTTTGGGAAGACTTCAGTGTCGAGCCAGATTTTGTAAAGGCTTTGCTGTATTGACCTTTTTGATACATGCCTGTTGCAGTTTCGATTTGAATAATAAAACCTGTTGAACATTGTTTCATTGACTTGGACACAGTTAAAGCATGTAGTCTAATACTGTAGTCAACATTAGCAGAAATATGTAAATGATAAATCAATGCCGTGGATGTTCATCTATACTTTCTTTGATCACTTGACTGACAAACTGTTTAGGAGCAATTCAATACGAGGGAAGGTGACTTTCATCAGGGTGAAACAATGACAGATTTACACCAGTGCAGGTCGGGACAGAACAAACTTTTATTTAGAAATTTGACAAAACGATTTTTCTACAAAAATCCTTCTGACACACCCAGTCCATGTTGCCTAATAAAAGATAAAACTAGTAGAGTTGACTTGAAGCAGCAACTGCACTGGCATAATGAACAGAACTGGAAACAATGAAAAATCAGTCACTTTGAACAAATAATTAAAAACCCTCCAAAAGGCCCAGAAGGTGTCTGTCTTTATCAAACTGAGGCATGAAAATGTGATTACTGGCACAAAAGCATAATGTTATACCTTTTGGAATACTGATAACAATGGGTACCTTAGGACCCATAACTAAAGTATTGTTTTATATAGAAACTAGTATTTCTTTACCAATTATGTTGAAATGTGAGTCTTTAAAAGATAAAGCAACAAAACATTGCATATGCGCCTGTACCGTCAATAACCGAAACAAGAAATATGAAATTTGCCTCAGTTACGGTATCGGTTTCAAGGCATCATCTTAAATGGGAATGAGAAAAGAAAAGATATTTGGCAGTGAAAGGCAGAATCTCGCAGATCACTGGAATGTCTTTGGCTCTTGAACCGATCGTACTAAAGCCAAAAGGTAACAACTAAAACTGGGTAAAGACACACAAGCCCCGGCAAGACAGGCGACTGGGACACGACTCACACAGGCTCAACAGACAAAAGTACAACATCGTCTAAAAGCCACTTAAAATTAACAGATCTATGACATAATTATGTGTTAAAATCTTAATTATCTACTTAAACCACAACATAAATAGAAGGATACCAATCATAAATTAGTCTATCATACATGTATAAACAATACAGCACAATATTCCTATAAGTGCTCCCTTTCTTTTGTGGTCGAGGAACTCTTCAGCTTTCACAGAGCCCTTAAAATGGGAACGCACACATGACCAAATATAACGTGCAACAAGTTTAACAAAAACCTACTTATGATTGAGAAATAAAACTAAGAGTGTTCATCACTTATGTAGTGTTGCCTCTGTCACTCAGGACAGAGGTTTTAACCATTTAACTCAAAAACAAAAAGACATTCAGTTGAACAAAAATAATCGTGTTTTTAAAAACGGAAAACTAATATAATTTAGAAAAGTGCAAAAGAAATGATGGTGAAGATGACTTGAATGCAACATTATGAGATGACTCAACTACTTCAGGCAGAATCCCTTGTTCTTCGACAGAAACAGCTCATATTTCGAGGGCGGTAAAGGCACTTCAAAGTCTCTGCAGCACATCTGGACCTCGAGATCAGAATCAGCGGATTAGACCAACTTCTTTTTTCCAGTTGATTTCAACATGTGCTGCCCAAACTGTGAAAACAGAGAGAAGACTGATTACATAGGGTTCTAGAAACAATATTTTCAGTTGATCCACCAAGGATTCATTAACGGACGACTATGTGGAGGCATACCAGCGATGAATACAGAAACATCTCTCACCAAAGGGGTTTTAGTTTGAGGTTTCACTTCCGGAACGGGAAGTTTGAAATCCTCCAGCTCTCCTTGTTCGCTGTCGTGCCGATAGCGATGGGCAAACTTGCGTTTCAACGCCTCTGCGATGAGAGTTGCAGCATCTAGAGGATCGCTGGTCTTCCCTTTGGCGTCACCGTCCACTGGCCGACTATGGGACAGTTAACAAGAACAATTACAAATGACGAGTATTTAACCATTTGTGTTGTACAAGACATGTCTTTCCATCTATAGCAGCTGCTCAACACAATAAAAGTCTACATGTGTTGATCTGAAGATGCATTTAGATATAAGCTATGAACAAGGCAAAGATGTCTCAGCTTGGGTTGAATCTGTAACACAACACTTCATTACAGTAATGAATAGAAACAATATCATAAACACCTATATTAAATGGGATACATATTTATTATCTTCATTTCCGAATGTATCGGCATGTATTCTCGTTGATTCTCTATCTAAGTACCTTTTGACTGATCGCAATTTGATTTTGCTCATGTCTTTCAAGACATCAAGCATGCTGGGAATTTCTGCTGGCTTTGAATCCAAAAGTGTCTGGCTGTCTGTCTTCTTCCCCCTGCGCTCCTTTATCAAGTCAAAGGCAGAAAATGTCCGCTGAAGATTTAAGGGTGGTGGAAGTGGTGGTGGAGGAGGAGGTGGTGGGGGAGGGGGAGGCAGGGTGCCACAGGGTGGAGGGGGAGGTGGAGGTGGCCCTGTGGTAGCAGCTGAGGGGAAACAAAGGAAAGAAAAATCTTAAAGCTGTGAGACATGTGAAACTCTGCTGCCATCTAGAGGAAACTATATATTGCTGCAGTAGAGTAAATCAAGGAAAACAAAAACTCAATGCGTTTATGCCATACAGAGAGAGAAAGAGATGTTTCTGTTTCTATCAGACATACCTGGCTGTGCGTTGTTTTCCTGAGCCAATACGATTTGTGCTATCTGAGCTCTGAGTTTGGCAAGTTCTGTCTCCAGTGCCCCGATCTTCTGAATGGCCTCATCGTTGACAGTTGTAGGCCCCTGGGGGTCCGGAGTCCCCTGATGCAGGCTTGGTAGTGAGCTCTGGCGGGTTAAGGGTTGTCTCTGAGGATGAGGCTGGCGGGCTCGGAACACGAGTCCCTGTGGGATCACTGACCTGCGTCAATAGGGTAAAATCACCTTTTAATAGATGCTACTCACAGGAAAAGGTAAATTTGTACACATAAAAATGCAATTATCCCTGAGAAGATATAAGCGATCACTATCCTACTCTCACCTGCCAAAAGAGTCTTCGTCGTCGTCTTCCTCATCCCTGTCGATCCAGGCGACATCAGCCAGAGAGGCCACCAAACCGTTCGGCCTTCTGGCGCCAATTAGGACACCAGCATCTTCACTGTACGGGTAAAGCTGTCAGGGAGAGCGCAGCCATGATCAACATTTGGACAAAAAGAGAGCGCACACACCAGGACATGCCACAACACCGCATTTCAACCACTAATAAAGGGAGTCATTCAGTATAAATAGGAAATAAGGGCAGTTCCGACGTAGGAGGGATGGAGGGAATCTATACAATGTTAATGAAATGTTCATGTAGGTTAGAAGGTAGCTTAGTAGGTATTCAATCCACTCAAAGTTACTGATGGTTGCTGAACACACTGACCTAAAGCAGACATACTGCATTCCTCAAAGCTAGGGAAGGTAGCTGGGAACAAAGGATATGAAGAAAAGAGAAAGCAGTGTTGAAAGAGACAGAAAGGTAAAGAAATTCACTTATTTTATTTGATTACATTGTCACATAATATAAATACATCAGAAGTATACTTGTTAACTGTTAGAAGAAAAAAATACTGTTGACACACATCTTTGTTCTAATGACTTCATCCACTCTGTTTATGGTTCATACAATGAAATCAGTCAGACAACCTGAGGTAAACAAAGATTGGAGGAGAGAATGTGAACAGTCAGGAGAGACCGGCAGAAAGGAGACAGGGTAATAAATAGGACAAAAACATGCTATTATCTTAAAATACTAGCTATACATACTACAGACTGCTCTGTCCGTTAAATGATACGACAACAGGATCAAAATTATGATCATGGTAACCTTCCCTCACCTGAAAATGAACCCTAGAGCAGGGGTTAATAGGAAGACTAGAAGCTATTCTCCTCACAATACTTCTCGAGGACCCATAGGACTTGGCTGATCCAAGAGCCTGCAAAACAAAAAAAATGAAATGCATAATTTAAATCACAAATGTAAGAAGAAGAAAAAAACGATATGCCACATTCTGTCAATTACTATTACTTTAATAATAAACTACATGGAGTCAACACAAGCTGCTCTCAAGGGGAATCATTCACTAGTCCAAGGTTGTTCTTAGGTGTTGCACATGAGAGATCTCAACAATGGGCTTTCTGATGAGAGACAGACAAAAGTACAACAACGTGGTGTTTTGGCATATGTTAGACTTTGAAATAAAATTGATTGTATGTTTGGAAATATTGATTTTAGAAGACACTTATTGAGTTGGACATGGACAGGGATTGTCACATACCAGGTCCATTTCAATCCGTGGGTTGTCTTTACTCATTTCTGTTGCGTTTCACAAGGACCGATGGCCACAAGCCCCAAATTAAAGCGCGTCATCACCAAACGGTCAACTAAAAGAAACAGGGCAAGAGGAAGAAGTTCAGGTTAAATCACTGGAAACACAAAACTTTTAAAACCCAAAATGACTTATTGGTAAGCTTTATGCATCTGTAATGCTAGGATGCTCCAGTACAACACAAATACATTCTGTATCAGTATTTAGTGGGGAGTGAAATACAACTGTCAAAGTACAAACCTACTAAATACAAGTTATTATCTTCACATGTATAACATTTAAAAAAATTAAAGCGTGTTACATTAACTAAAAATACATAATTCAAGGTTATACATCTAGCTTATTAATAACGTTTACAAGTTTCTCTTTAGCGCTGTTTGTACATTGTGAAAGTTCAGAACCTAAATAATGACCCCAATAAACATGTGAAAGTGAATCAATCGCAGTTCTGTTCCGATGTTAGCTGATATCATGCACGTGACACACACGTCTTAGGAAAAGTAAATCAAACGGTTCATATTAACTTTAGCAGGCAGAGTGACTAACGCCACATAATGCTAACGAGGATAGCACATTCACAACCACATTTATTAGGAAAGGTCGAAGACAAGCACACTTAGTTCACCCGCCAAACGTCAACGTTACATTTATATTACACGACCGGTGCGTGACTTTTAGACTAACTTACCGAAACTGCCACTAGAAGACAACTTTTCTTTCGTTTTTCCACCTTGTTAACTGACGGACCTCTAAGGTGGTTGCTATGTGGGAGGAGCTAATTGGATTATACGGATTACAACATGGAGGTCGTGGCCATGGAATGCCTCTATTGGTCATTCACGTTGATTGACAGACAAATTCACCAACTGCCTCAGGTCTGTAAAAGCAAACGACCTGATGATTGGTTCGTTTTTCAATCAGTCAAATCATTCCGTCCAATCAAATACCAGAATGCGTGTGTATGCTCGTTATATGCATCTACGTTTCCCGGCGGGGAGGTGATAGGTGTGATATGCTAGGATTAATGTGGAAAACTGGGATGTCCTCGTTCTCAAAACAGCTGTACCCGCTGATGTGCCACAAAAACCCAAACACTGGTCACAGCTGCTAGCCAAAGAAGCATACTGAAAGGAGAGGCGCAGGCCTAGCGTTAATGACATTATTTTGTTACAGTAGTTTTAAAGAGGGCGTCGGACATTTTTGTTACGTCTTTTTTGAATGTTTTGTAACTGAAGTCAGCTGGGGTTGTCTCATGATTTTACTGAAAACTGTCAAAAAGGTATGCTATGATTGTCAAGTAACATTCGCTAGCCTAGCTTAGCTGCTGAGTCGCCTCTGTACGACAGGGCGTGTTTTGAGGTGAGGTTGGGGGTCGTAGAAAGTGTCTTTGGCAAAAAACGCGTATTTATTTTTTCTCTTACAAAATTACACGATTGTGTTGGAAGTAAATCAAGTGATTAAACCACACCACTTAAAAATCTGCCTTCCAAAGCATGCTAAGCTGTGTGTACTTTCCCGTCACAACGACAGCCTTATCGGTGCATATCACTAAATACAATACGTGCAGTATTTACTAACGTCACTAATCAGTCAGATTGTGGAGCACCACATTTCAGAGGTTGTTGCTGATATAAAGCTCCATAAACTCTCAACAAATCAGTAAAACGTGGTCCAAGGCAATGGGATTGTTGTTAAGTTTGATAGTTGGTGGATGCCACGACACTTCCTTTTGCAAGGTGTATCATTATTCTGCACCAAAGATCTGTTTTATACACATAACACGTAGTTGTATCAGTGTTGCAACAATCGGTTGATTCATTAATAAGTTGATTGACATAAAAACATTTGCCAAAATTCAGATTTCGGGTCCAACCTCTCAAATGGCAATATTTGCTGCTTGTTTTTTTCTTCTTTCTTCTGTTTTTGCACATTTGTCTTTGAAAGTATATTGTTGGTCAAAAAAAAGAGAAGAAATGTGGACCTTGGAAACTTTGATGGATATTTTCACTCATTTTCTTACATTTTATAGACCTAATAATTAATGTCTAATAACAATTATCAATGTAAGCTCCCTGATTTACATTGTCTTTTTTCCCCAGTAGAGTGAAGAGGATGGTTTGATGTGCGAGGCATCAAGACAAGAGGCGCCATGAGTGCGGAGCTGGATGCACTGACTGTGGTTAACCAGCTGCGAGATCTTGCTGCAGACCCCCTGAACCGAAGAGCCATAGTAGAGGACCAAGGCTGTCTGCCAGGTCTCATCCTTTTTTTGGACCACCCCAATCCTCAGGTCGTCTACTCTGCACTATTGGTAAGCAGCATCCATATGTTTACATTTTCTTTAAGGATTCACACATGAGACTTTACATCACAGAAAGCGACTGTTGCATAACTATTAGATAAGATATTCCTTTATTAGTTCCCTAGTGGGGAAATTTACAAACTAAAACTATAAGCATAACTATACGGTTTGACTACTCAAGGCACATTATTCAGTACCGTCATACAAAGACGGAAATTAATTATCTAAACATGCTAGTGGAAATATTCACAGCAGCTGTTTAATTAATTGAGTCTTGGTTGAACAATCAGATGTGTTCACCTACTGGTTTCTGTAATGTAGGTGTTTTCTGCTCATGGTATATTTTGTCCCCCCCTGCTGTCCAGCAGCGTCAGAGCAGGTTTCAGTGACCCTGAAAGCCATTTCCCCCACCTCTGAAAGGCAAAGGCCCAATCCCAACTTCCACACTCACTGACTTTGATGCACGTTCGTGCACAGTCTGTGAGGGTTTAGGGCTGTCCCACTGTCCAACTGCAGAGTGTTTGAGGGCTCTCGAGACATTATGATGCCTTTTATGAACACTTTACGTAAGTAAGAAATATAAAATAAATACCCACAATTGTACATAACATTATATGACATTGTCATGGTAACGCGATATGTCGCAGCAAAGTGCTGTCCATTTGTATTTACACCATTTCAAGCCCTTACAGTCTCTCACACTCAACCATAACAGGTGAGGTCAGTGAATTCCTGAGGGTTCGGGGTTTAAGGCCTTAGGGGGGACATTGGGATTGGGCCCCAGTCACAGGCTGGTACATGGTGGGCTACATATTTAACATCACGGTCCAATGGTGACATCTGCTGTCCGTTTGGGGAGACAACACAATACAAAGTCTTGACTTAGCAAAAAAAACCACCAGACACAGGAACAGCTTCTTTCCACTGGCTGTCACCCTGATGAACAATTAATCAGACTCCCCCATCTGCACTACCTGCACTAATTGGACTACTTTTTCTTTTTAATGTCTTTTTTAAAAATATTTATCTTGCCTATTGTAAATGTGTATATATGTATAACGAGAGCTATGTGTAACCGGAGTCAAATTCCATGTGAGTGTAAACACACATGGCCAATAAAGCTGATTCTGATTCTGATTCTCCCCTCCACCACCACCACCCTTTTGTACATCCCATGACTTGTATTGCGAGAATACATTTAAGTGGCTTTACGTAACAATCGCTCCTTGGCGGTAACCAGTGAAGTGTAAACACGGGGTCAGTGCATGTGTATTTATTTTGGTTATGTAATATTTTGCTATTCACATGTCACGTTCTCTCTCTCTCTTATGATATCACAAAGAGTGCCGGCTTTTAGCGCCGGATAGATAACTGTTGCCCTTGTCCTTGCAGGCCGTGCGCTACCTGGCAGAATGTCGAGCCAACAGGGAGAAGATGAAGGGCGAGCTGGGCATGATGCTGAGTTTGCAGAATGTCATGCAGAAGCAAGTCCCTGTCACCACCACATCACACACACACACACACACACACACACACACACACACACACACACACACACACACACACACACACACACACATGCTCACTGTGCACTTTCTTTATGTAAAACCTTAACCTAGGATTTCTTTTGTTTTGCTCGGACAATGAGTGCCAGTCTGCAGATTTTCCAGACAGGATGATGCCCTTCCGTGTGCCATGTCAGGATGAACGTGATTAAAGTTGAATTAGAGCAGGGCGCTAAACAGTTGGACTGCTGTTTCTGCATCTTATAGATTTTAATGCATCTCGCCACCTCTCAATTTCTTGATGAGTGCACTTGCATTGTTTTTACTGATGTGAGCTTATATTTGCTCTTGTTTTATCATGGAGTGAGCGGTTTATTTTGCAGAGGTGGGTCATTTTGCTCACACGGTACATGGTACATATTTCTTTGTTGCTTTTTTCATTTGTAGGCTTCTCTGAAAGCACTGTACACAATTTATTGCACAACTTTCTATAAGAACACGATGTACACACATACTAATGTCGTCGACGAGTCTGGTTTGAGGAGGCGTTGTGCTCCAGATAGCTGGTCTCACCCGAGGGTCTTTGGCAGTTTTGCTAAGTGACTGCTGGTCCTCATCAGCACCCTGATAGGAATAGACCTACGCTCAAGTGGCCGGCTGTAGCTTGTATGATTATGCTTTCCCCTCCCCCTTCTCTTCCTGCGGCAAAGCTCTCGCCCGCCCTGGAGTTAGCCAGTCACTTCAGCTAGTCAGGCATGGCATCAAGAGGAGCCCTGCAGTAACGGCAGCAGCTTTCCCTGCTCGCAGTCCAGTCAATCTGACTTTGGGTAGAGGTCGATCATAGCTGGACAGAGTGGGAACACATGGCTGAGGGGGAGCGTCCAGCATAGTTGCACCAAACAGGTGTGAATACCATTTTTATTCCTTCAACACATTAAGATGTGTAGCCCAGGAAGACGTTGCCTCTTACCCGATGCGTAGACGTGAAGAGTAGATGAGTGCGTCAGTCGAGGAGGGCGTATGGCTTCCGTGGAGCCGGAGTCGGGATGTGTTGTGGAGCACCGGGGCTCCCAGAGGGCAGCCATGCCAGACAGCTGATGTCATGTGTGGTTACTATAGAAGGAGTGAGGACTTGATAACATATAAAGCAGTATAGCCCGCAGGTTTATCTCAGGATCCCTCACCAAATATCAACAACTGCAACTGACCTTATGGGGCTTCTTCAAAGAAAGATACTGCCCACTTAAATATTATGCGCTGCAGCGGGTTATTTGCTAAACGGGCAGAGAAAACCCGACTGAAAGGCATAAAAGGCTTAATTAGAGTTTGGATTTTGTGTGCTAGGTAGCAACCCTGTCTTTACTCATTTAAAGGGTGACTGTATGCTGTTAGGCATGATTCACAGTCTTCCACAAAGGCATACAGGCACCTTGATTTGTCTGCTTTTGCATCGGTGTTTCTGTCTCAATAGAAATATCATGGCCCAGTAATATGGCTGTTTAAAAGTGCACAAGATTCAATTGATCTATTTATTACATCAATTATTACATCAACATTCACCACAATGCACCTGTAGTATTGTTCCAAATGTACTTAAACACCATTGACCACTTGCGTGTACATAAAACACATTTGACAAATACAACGACGTAAGTAATTATTTCATGATTGTCTTCCCCTTTTGCCCTCTCTCTCTTTTCTGTCTCTCTCTCATATATCACAGGAGTACGTCACCTGGGGAGACCAAACTGCTGGCCTCTGAGATCTATGAGATTTTGCAGTTAGCCGGTAAAGAAGAGGCCGAACAGGCCGAGGCTGCTGCTGCCTCCTGCCAGCGTAAAGCCCAGTTCTTCCTGGGCTCCAACAACAAGAAGGCCAAAACTGTGGTGCTGCACATTGATGGACTGGACGACTCGGTGAGCGTTCACAGGATGCTTTCAGGTCTCGGTAACGGCGCACCGACACTCGTCCGTCACGCTCAGCTCAGACACAACCGAATGTCTGTTGATGCACAAAAAAATCTCTTTTTTTTGTGGCGATTATCGGTGTTTGAGATTGTCAGAGCAGCTTAGCGGCGTCTATCTGGCGCAGGTTTGGGGGGGTGGAGGCGTCAGGTTGTAAATGTCAGCCATTGAACAGCAGGACGTTGAGATTTAACCTGAATGCTGCTCTGCAGGACGCGTGCACCTAGCCAGATTACATTACAGCAGACAGACGGCCTCTGGTGGGCTGCCTCGCTATCGCCACATCAGAAACCACAGCAGTGTGGCAGCTAGAAGCCATAGCCGTGTAAACTGTATTCCTACATACAGGTTGTATGTAGTAATATCATGAGTTTGTATGTACTCGTGCCCTTAACCCATGCCGTTTGCCTTGTTGTTTCGCACACCTACTCATACCTTTCGCCTGCTTCCTGACGGTTGTCAGGCTCGACGCAGCCTTTGCGAGGAGGCGCTGCTGAAGCTTCGAGGGGTCATCAGCTTCACCTTCCAGATGGCTGTCAAGAGATGTGTTGTCAGGATCCGCTCTGACCTCACGGCTGAGGTAAGGGTGTGTCCGCGCGCAGGAAATCATTCAGGAACGTTGAGTTAAACCATTTAACAATAGATTTAGATAAGTGGTCAATACCATTTGCTTATTTCACCATCTGTCCAGTTTCATTATAGTGAATAATTCAGTCAAATTCATATTTCATTTAGTTTATTTAGAGCTTTGTCTCAAAATATTCAAAATACAGGTGTAGGGAGGTGAAGAGAGTCCATAACTAACTGTTCAGAAGCTTGATTTAGGAGGCACTTGGTTATTGATACAATATGATAATATGTGTATTATTAACATGATGCCAACATTACATTTAAAAAAATCACGATTATAGTCAATACCAATATATCACGACACCCTTGTTCCATTAATTAAAGAAAAAAAAAAATTTATTTAAGACTTTCTTTCAAACAAATATGGGCTGGCACATTTCACTGTAACCTATTGATTACTGTACCAAGGTAAGATAATAACTGTGTATATAACTTGTATTGACAACTTACATGTAATTGACAAGTTTCATCAGAAACAGATTTGCCTAAAATGTATGAACATGTACTCTTAATAAATCACACATTTTATTTACCAAAAGTAGTTTATTCATGTTTGAGCTGAATACTATCAAAAAAATATCAAATGAAAACAAGTGTCTTCTTTCTTTCTTTCTTTTTTTTTTACCTTCACAGGCGTTGGGCACAGCAATCAACTCCACCAAAGTAATGATAGCTCAGCAGGTGGTGAAGACAGCGGGCGGAGAAGAGGTAAGGACAGCTGAGACACAAATCTGTTCGAAAGGCAAACAATCAAACTCTGGGATCTGTATCGTTTACCTTTTAATTCCTGCACATGAAACCCGTTTCCAGTTGATGGATCAGCCCGCTGTATGTTGTGTGTATCTGTACGGGGAGTGTAGCCGCCCTTGCCTGCGGCTGAGACTTATTCACACTGACGTGATTAGCTAGTCACATCTCTGCCTCAGCCTGTGGGCTAGTTTCTATTTGCCAAACACATGACCAGTCCCAGTTGCACCTTTTTACAGCAGCGTTGCACATTAGCAGCTCTAATTTAATCAAGCTGTAATTAAAACTGCGGACAACATACAACAATATCGTAACGTGTTTGTTTTTCAATAGACTTTGAAGACTTCTGATAATTATTGCTCAATTGATAAGAGACATTTGTTAATGGTCATGAATACATGTGGCCAGCAGGGGTCAGACCTGACTCAATCATGTAATCTAAATTCAGGTGATGATTATTTGGCTCTGTAGTTTGTGTTTTACATTAATTAATTAACTGCATACTTTGAGATAATATAAACACAATTTATTTTCTTTGCTGTTATTAAAAACACACTTCTGTCTCTGTGCAGCTGATCTTGCCATTCCAGGAGGGCTCGGAGGTGCTGGTAGAGGAGAACAAGGACATCCCAGACTATCTGCCCGAGGAGGAGAGTCCATCCGAGGAGCAGGACAAAGCTGTCACGCGCGTGGGCTCCATCACAGACGGCATGGGCTGGCTCAACACTGCCGCCAACTTCCTGACACGCTCCTTTTACTGGTGACCACTTCCTGTGTTTCTCTCTCTGCTCCCTGTTTTGTCATCCAGCTGAAGCCTTAGCATCTCTCGGCCTTGTCCCGGACTAAGCCCTGCCTCACGGCCACACTCTAGTCTAGACTTCCCTCTGCTAAGCACAAAGAACCCGGCCTCGTGTTCGCAACAAGTGCTGGACTGCCAAGTGGAACCTGCAATAGCACTTGTGTATATTAAGCTACCGATGCCACTGCTGGCTGTTTGTGCACAGCTCTACACTCGCTGCTGAAATGTATCTCACAAGATAGCCAGAGGACTTCGAAGCAGCCGAAACCAAATAGCATTCTGGAAATGTGTACTGCTGCGTTGGCAGGGTGGACATGTGGCAGGCGTGTTTAAATGTTCCGAGGCTGATTTTGAATACGTTGAAAATTGGGAGTTCCCTTTTCTTTTGTGCATGGTTGAGTTCCTCCTGTGTCTATTCAAAATTGTTGTCGTCTCTCCTATTCATTTGTTTTCATAGTTTTTTTTCAATTTCCTAATTAGGCTGATTTTTTCTTCTTCTTCTTTCCCCTTCAGTTGTATTAGCATGCTGAGTCTTTTGTGCCAATCTTGCCTGATTGCCTAGATCTGTGATTTGTGTGTGTGTGCCTTTTTGACGTTTTACTTTCAACATATTAATTATGTTATTTTTGTTTTCATCAGTCATTCAAAATAACTTCCTAGCATTTAACGTTTGTGCATCCGAGGTGGCTCTTAGCAGCAACAGCAGCTTTCAGCCTCACGAGGGACGTCTCTTTAGTATTTATGGTAAACGAGACACCAGCAAGAGGCCGCAGCCCGTTCAACCACCGCTCACATACATTTGTTTGTCGCCCACTGCCCCACTAATTAAACTCCCACCCTCGCTGTGTCTAGCTGGACTCTCTGGAGCCCGTCTCTGGACTGATACTATAATGCAGGATGCAGTGGTGGTGAGTTGTAAGGCAGCTCCTCGTGTTGATTACACAGACTTTAGGCTACCTCTGCTTTCAGCCCTCTATCTCACATCAGCATTACAGTCTTCTGTAGTTTTAGTAAACCCCTTGCTCAGCATGTAGAAGACAAACCTGTTAGCTGCTTTACTGTGTTACCTGGACTCCCGTTGACATTTCTACAGTAGTGTTGCCCCACCTGTTAAGTTACATTTTCAGTTTAGCCAGCAGTGTCCTTAAAGCAAAGATCATGTTGGTGCACGCTCACACACACACACACATGCAGAGTACTCACTAATATGAGCAGTAGTGGTATACTGGAACAAGGGCGTTGTTATGTACATTTTGTAAATGGTGCCTGGTTCCCTAAAATCTCAAACCTTACATGTGAAGCATTTTCTTTTTCTCTTTTTGTAATACAGATTTGCATTTTGAGTTACAAAACAGGACTATTCAGCTAATGCTGACCCTCTGAGTGAGTTTATTCCTTTCGTTTAGCCTTTACAGCCCCATGACTCCCTCCAGGTTTAATTAGTATATCCTCTGACTTGTGTGGGTGTCATTAATAATTATTATATACAATGCTGACCAAGCGACTTTTATTGTTCGTGGTGCGGAGACGTCACAGTTGGTTGAGGTCAAAGCGGTCAGTGGAATGGCACAGAATGACCTGAATAATCTGAATTGATGGTGGTTCTATTCTGCAAAAGCAATACAATTTGTTGCATTAAATATAGTCGCTATAGATAAGCATCAGCATTCACAATTATGTTTTGGAATAAAAGTTATTCGGTAAAATTAAGGATTATCATCAGTATTAAAATCTCTTCTTTATTTGTCCATTTTGCACAGAAGGAATCTCTAAGTTGCATCTTGTAATTTTATGTTTTATTTCTGATGTCGGCTCATACGCGAAGAAATATTTGAACATTGTTTCTTAGAACTGTTCTTATGTCTTATGATCAAAGTGTAAATTTCCCTCACCTGCTAGATTAACCACATCTGTAAGGATGACCACAAAAACAAACAAACTTAAGTCCTCAAAAAACGTAACTTCATGTGTGCAGACTTCATGTGTCTGTCATCAAATGTAAAATAATGTAATGCAGATCTTAAACATGTAGATTCCCATAGACTGTTAATGCAAATGATGATAAACTTCAAATCAAAATGTGTCTGGTGCTTTTTTCTTTTCATCTGGTTCTACTGAATGTGTTAAGATGGTCTTGACCTATATTCATTTCCCAGTGTTATACCCTCATGAGACTCTTCATGGCATGTGCAGTGGTCACACCACCGATCCAGACTTTACTTTGTCAAACAAATTGCTGAAGGCAGCAGCCATTCTTAGCTGAGAGAGAGAGAGTGGGGAAATTCAGTTTTCTTTACTGAGGCATAAGTGAGGTGCCCCGGGGCGATCCAGTGGCCTGCCCACCACCTCCCCTAGCCCGGTACTGGTAGGCAGCAGCCAGCCCCAGCTGCAGGCCCTGGAGCCACTGATACTGATGCTGCTGCTGCTGCTGCTGAGCCTCCAATGAAACGCTGTGCCAAGCTGGAGGGGAGGCCTTCACTGCTCTGCTGTATTATCTGAATGGAAGGTGGCAGAGAGCTTGTTGAATGGCAATTTAAAAATGTTCAACATGCTAAAGCCATTTTAAGTTGTAAATTATAAGAGAAAGCTCTTCTACATCAAAATTCTGCAAAGTAAGACACACAAGGCATCTTAAAATGCGTACTGGGGGCGACTGGCTCAGTGGTTAGCAAGTCAATCTTTCAATCAGAGGGTCGGTGGTTCAAACCCCAGCTCAGCCAGTCCATGTCGTTGTGTCCTTGAGCAAGACACTTAACCCTAATTGCTCACCGTTGCTGTGTCTACGGTCTACTGTATATCATGTAAGTCGCTTTGGATAAAAGCGTCAGCTAAATGAAATGTAATGTAATGTACTGGAAACCGTAATCATCAAATATAAGTTGCAGCACAAGCTGTCGTGTTTTAAGTGCAGACTTGATGGGTGAAGAAGTCCAGACTTGGCAGAGCCTGTAAATCATTGAACTTGAACAAAACAGACACAGGTTATTTGTGGAGCTGTAACCAGTGGGGTTAACCACCTCATTTTCTTGACAATATAACTGGAGTGTTTCTGAGTATGTAACATGATTTTCAACAGGTCATTCTCTGATTTGGGCTTTAGCAACATCTTATCCACGTTGGCTTAACAGTTGAGTTTCAAATCTCACATTTCGTCTCATTTAGTTAAAGATGGAGATGTAATGTTACATAGTACCTTATACTTGTCATAATACTCTGTCTCTTGCAGTGCCAGAGAGCAAAAATACCATTCCCAGTGACCCAATATGTATCCCGTGTGTGCTTTGCTGTAGAAAAGGCCTGTGAGGCCTCCGAGTTCAGACTTCTCACTTATCACCACTAGAGAGAGACAATAAACCTGACAAGGAAAATAAATGATGAAGTGTGGCGTCCAGCGTATAATCTGAAAACATCTCATAAAAACACTTGTTTGTAATTAGATGACCCAAGGCTTTCCTGCTGTCGGGGACCATGCTGAAACAGCATTTCCATCTGGTCGGCTTGAGCTTGATCATAACCATTAACGCACTGCAACCATTAACATGCCTCGCTCACCTCCGACTGTAATATCAGTGGACTAATGCAGCCATAAGGTTGTTTTTAGTAGTTCATATAGTGTGCACCTTTCTCCGCAACGTCTGAACACTAATGTAGAAAGCAATTTTCAGTTTTAAATGATTTTCCTCAAGGGTTCATATGCCTTATGATATGACTCCTCTGAGAAGTTTTTAAGGGGATTTTCTCCAGAGGACATTAAAGTGGCACTCACCTCTCTTTTTCAAATTAAAGCCACAGATAATTCCCCGTTTGCTCCTTGAGTTATTTGGAGAAACCACCTTGCCATTCTCCCCTGTTTCATATCCCCATCAGATAAAACACAATCAGCCTGTGTTGTGCATAGCCCTCATCCCCCTCATGGTCATATCAGCCCAGTTGCGTATAATGTGTGCATAAATGTGTTGTCGGTATCATCCTCCCACCTGTGCGTATTTGCATGGTTAATCTGCGCGCAGGGGGGAGGAGAGGGCCTGATGGAGGGGAGATAGGTGCGTCTCACGGCCCCATGGGCTCTTGAGGAATTTTATTGGAGGTTCAGCTCCCAGTCAATGGGATCAGCCGTAAATCCCGCTCAGAGTGTGGCAGGAAATGATGTGACTCCGGCAATTTATGTCAAATAACTTTTGAGGATGTGTGAGTGTAGCGATCAGCGCCACCGGGGCGGCGATAACTCTTTGGCGGGGGGAGGGGGCCCCGGTGAAGATTTAATTGAGACATTTTTCTTTATCTGCAGCGAAGCGCCGGAGCCGTGTTGTTGTGTAACGAGATGTAATGTCTCTCTTTATACGGGGGTCAACATCCGAGATGAGGGAAGGTCACGGACTGACTGTTTGAGCATCCAATTTGCTCACGTAATACCCGCTCTGCAGGGAGTAAAAACACAGTGTATTAAGTTACACAGTCCACATATCACAGGCAGACATGGCGCCCTGTGCTGAGGGATATAATGCATCTTCATGAGTTCATATGTAGCCGCTGAGGGAACAGACATGTTAAGTAATGTAGTTGCTGAGTCTGAAAGTATTTTTAGTCTAAATCATCTCTATTTGTCTCCATGATCGATGTATTGGTACCACTTTTAAGGCACTCTGTCTTTACCAATGATTATTAAGTGTTTGTAGATCAGTTATAGGCCAGTAATAAATGCTCATTGGTTCCTCTTGTTCTAAGGCCAGTAAATCTCAAGTATCAATCATCAAGTCTGCATTTGTGAATAAGTGGTAAGCTGGCAAATAGTCTTACTGATCAGGAAGAACAGTTAAAAAGAATAACTAAAATATCTATTGACTATAAACATGGCCATAGTTACAAGCTATAATTCCTCTATGAAGGTATGTTTAAAATAAAAGTTCAGCATTATTAATGTACTTTATTATAGCAGGGCCCTTAATGACTCCAGTCAGGAGGCTATTCTATATTGTAATGTTTATTACCGATTCATGTGAGCATAATGTAGCTCGTTATGGTTACTGTTAACTACTGTTAGTACAGTCTATAAGAATGGATCACATTTTGTAAGATGATCATTTGTCTGATAGCTACGTACAATATGAATCTGCAGTGATGGAAGAAATATTGATGTAAAGGACAATGTAAAAACACACTACACGTAAAAGGCATTACATTTTAATAAGTGTACAGAAGCTTCGGTAAAACATACTTCTATTCATCATATAGAAGATGGGCCCATGTCAGTGTATTATATATGGTCATACTTAATGATTATGGATAATGCATTAACATGTAACAGTTAAATATTGTTCACCTAACTGAACAAGAAGTAAATTCTAATATAGCCGAAGGTAACACTGTAACACTGATGAACATTTACTGTGAAAGTCTTATCAGTGACCAACTGTATTATGCTTGTACTGTATATTGCTGTGAAAGCAATGCATTCTGGGAGTTATTACCCTTGTTTCCATGATCCCAACAGTTAAGTATTTCTTTAATAATTTACTACTTGCCGCTGCTGTTACTGCATTTATATTTTGATAAATTACGGTACTCCTCAGACACGGTAGAGATTATAAAAATTGTACATTTATTTTGAAACTGTTATGCTTTGATTAAGTTGTTCTAGTCTTTTGATAATGTAGAGATACAGCAACATTGGATTTACTGGTGGCCAGTAAGTACTGGGATTTCACATTAATGTAGCATGCAAGAACATTATAGGTTTTGTCTGTTTTTTCATGGGCCCATATTATACATTTTAATATTTAATGATTATAAATAAAGCATTAACATGTAACAGTAAAATGTTGTCCACCTAACCTTTACATTTACTGTTAAATTCTAACAGTGACCTACTGTATTTTGCTTGTACTGTATATTCCTGTGAAAGCAATGCATTCTGGGAGTTATTACCCAGAATGCATTGCAATGTGACCTACATTGTTAGGCTGCTGACTGTGAATCTGTAAAGTTACTGCAGTATAGGTGCAGTAACATGTGCCTCTGAAAAGTAGTGAACTATATAGCAGCAGTAATATACAAGTACTTCAAAAACAATAACAGAGTACTTACCTCTCCAGCAAGGTGATCTGTATTATAGATTGTGTATATTTTGTATTATCAATGCAATGGTAAGCCGTTGGTGTCTGTATACAGTATGTGTATCCCTGTGCCTCCTCCCGCAGCAGCATGGAGGCCTTGATGAGATGCATGCACACACAGGCAGCTCATAATTGTGGCCATAGCTCATTATTGTCCCCCGGATGATTTGGATCCGCCGGCGGGAGCCTCGTCCTCTGACACCGCCACGTCCGGCAACCACTCCAGGCACTGATTGGTGGGATGAAATATTGCCGGCGAAAATTAAAAGGTCCCGGTGTCAAAATAATTCATGATATGCATATCTTCCCGGCTTGATGAAATCGCTGATATCTGGATTAGGCGGATAATAAAAGCGATCAGGCTACAGTTAAACTGTTCCAGCAGCGGCGTGGGGGGAGGAGGGGGAGGCATCTTCTTTATGTGTCAAGAGAGTTGGGCTGCGGGGGTCAAGATACAACAAGTGTGTGCGTGCGTGCGTGCGTGTCAGACCCCTGTCAGATAGTGTGCGGCGCAGTTCACCACACACCTAGACCTGTGATTTGAATATCCGCTGTAATTGTCCCAAAACGGCTCATCAGTGGATCTGCCCGCCGCCATTAGGGCCCAACAATATGGTGTGACATTCAAATTCCCCTCAATGACAGGTTATTAGGAGCCCCAAGCAGCCGGCACATAATTAAGCACCGTAACGTTGACCTGTAATATGAAGTGATGGCTCAGTCGTACAGTGGCTGAGAATGAAATAGGTGCTTTGCTAAAACACTGGAGAACTGGGGGATTTAAAAAAAAAAAAGAAGACAGATGTCGATGCAAAATTCAACCATAGAGGCAAATAACACCGACTATGATTTTATAACTGGGAAAAAAAAACTGTTTGCCAGCTGCCATGGCAACAGCTGACAGATTAGAGAGTGAAAAAACGCTCATCAATATCAACAAAAGTGATGCATTTGATTGTTTTTGCCTACATTCTGTTCTCCTATATCAGATCATGTTGGTTTATGTTATACAATCTTCTTACTCCCTTTTTATCCACAGTGATGTTGAGCTGTGTGAACAAATCTTTCAGGAGAAACAAACAACCTGAGAAAAAAAAAATGAACGTGTGACTTTCATTTGTGACACTAAAAGCCTATTACACAACTTAAGACATGCTGTCGGAGGCCCCCGCTTTCCCCTTTAGAACAAGTGGACGTTGTGATGAGCAATGGACCCATCTGCTGTGCCCTCTCCTCCAACTGGTGTGTGAACATGATGTAGTCTGTAGGTGCCCATTTACAAGTCGGAAAAATATAATACCAGCACCTGGAAAATGTTCCAAAAAAGATGATTAAGTTTCTTGTTACGGTACCTGAACATGCTCTGGAGGTGGACAGCTCTCATGTCTCTGCATATGGCGTCAAAGCAATCTTTTCTGTCGTTAAGATACTGTTTTTATTGGGCTTTCAACACGTGTAAAACAATAAGAAGTGCACAATTTTCATGACCCGATTCTGCTTCTTTAGTTGGACCCAAAGCTCACCTTCCCATACTGGGGGGCGAAGCGAGCCTTTATCTTAAACTGTAGGCCAGAGGCCTGTGTAATGGTGGGTTTGTGTGGCAGGGCTGCTGAACAGAAGGTCTGCACTTCCCTCCCTCCCTTCCTCCCTCCATCGCTCTCCCTTTCTCTCTCTATCTCTCTGCTAGCCCTCCCTCACCCCACCACCCCCCTTTCATAACGGTGGCAGATGGCTGCAGATGAATCCCTCATAATCATGTCAGGACGGCTCCTCCGATCCCAATTCATCTCTTTAAACACATTTCATCAGAAGGAGAATTACACAAAGATAAAGGCGGCCGGCAGACAACAAAAGCACACAAAGATTGTCCTTGCAAACAAGTGTTCTTAGTCCCTAACACCACTTAATCATTTGTGCTCCTGTTATTGCTCCTCACCCTCTGTGCTATCAACTCTACCCCATTTCCCTCCTCTGTCTCGCACTCGTTCACTCTTTATTTATGGTGTTTTCCCCGTACAGTTAATTGTCTCCATCCCCTGCTACTGTCTGTCCTTATTAAGCATAAATCTTTCTAACAAGCCTTCCTCTCATCCCTGTCGCTGCCTTTTGAAAAAGACAGGTGTGTAAAATCCTCTCCTCCCCTCATTGAGTCCTGCTTTTCTGATGGCTGCCCTTTTTGGAGGGGTGATAATTTGCCACAAAGTGAATTGTGATTTTTTTTCTCCCCCCCTCCCCCCCTGCTGTGACCCCGTGTCACCCATCCGCATGATGCCGTTAATTGTGGATCAGGTGAAGTTTGTCTCACCTCATTTCAGGGCCATGCTCTGCTAGGGCCATTCTCCCCACTCAAAGGCCACATAATTTCACAGCCTCCTACTTCTCATTAATCCCTCCTGAGTGGCTGCTCTCCGAGTTCCAGATCACAGATTTGTTTTGCTCTTGTTTTCTGACTCGCTGCCCTTCCTGCCCCACCCACTCCTCTCCTCCGCCTCCACGTTAACCCCTTTAGTGAGACCCACCAGTGTGCTGCGTCTTCACTGTGCACATTTCCTACAACTCCTCTGGCCTGTGATTTTAAAATCCTTGCATTTTGCTAACGTTTGACGGCTGATATCCCCCTTACAGCTCCCCACCATCCTGGCATTTCCTCCCTTGTAAGATCCCTTTGTTCTGTACCTCTGGGACAGAAGCTACTGTAGTCTGTTGTGAATAAAGTGGACAGGCGTTTGTGGCGTCCGCTTGCGATGCCAGTATCACCTCTTCTTCCAAAACAACTCCACACCCGGCTGCATTGTACATTCATCTGACAAAAAACCTGCCATCTCCTGCCCAATAAATACCGAGAGACAAATTGAAGAAAACAATAGGAAAGCTGTGTGTTTGTGCGTCTCGGCACACGTGCACGTGTGTGATCAACACGGCAGTCAGACTTCACTCATTTCTTCCACGCTAAACTTTTTTTGTTGATTCATAAATTATTCATGAGAGAAAGCTGAAGATCTCTCATTAACATAAAATAACAATTTGCTAATTTATGGAAACTCCTAATTACTTGCCTTATTTGCCATGACCATATTAAATATTCATAAACATGTGATAATTTCTTTGATTTGAATGTCGTTCAGTTTAATTTACTATTTTTGCTCAACAATAGCGGTGTGCCAGCTTGTGCTGTGTACCAACCAAAACAAAAACCCAGGAGAGAACAATGAACAATATTGTGCATTCATAGTAGAGCCTTTCATTTTCTGATTCTTTAATACACCTCTTACATTATCCATATGCTAATTTAATGATTTGTAGTTCTAGATGATTTGAAACCCTTTCATGTAGAACGGTCTTGAGTTGTTGATGTTATATTGTGAACGGAATGATCTTTCAGGAAGTGATTGTGTAAAATGCAAGTTTACAATCAATTGTGGTGTGAATTAAATATACTTTGGTCATTTAAATGCTCCACATCTGGGAATAAAATCCCTGCTGACAGATCTTTCTTGAAAGAAAAAGCTGATATTTACCAAACTGTATGAGCAGCAGCTGGTCATTTAACCTGCTAAAAGAGCATGCTGAATATATAAAAAGTATACTAAACTGTTATTTTATGGCTCTACAGTCGTAGATAAATGATAGGGAAGAACAAAAACTCAGACTATACAAGCTTGTAAATCGTAGCGCGGCTCCAGCTCCAAAATCAAAAATGCATTAATTCATTTGGCTTCCATCCAGAACTAATCACTTCATTTTCCGTTCTGTAGCATGGAAGGCAGCCTCACTCCAGTTCATTTCTATTCACTCAAACTTGGATAAAGACTCAGAGGATATGCATGAAAGATGAGTCTATCTTCGAATATCTCCTCTTGTCTTTATGGCAGCAAACTGTTGTCAGAGGAAGTCTCAGCCAAGTTCTCGGGAGAAAGCAGAGTCTTGCATCCCATCTGGGACGACTAGATGAGGTCTCTTGCTGTCATCGCGTCTGTTGTCAAGGCTGCATTTAACCTCAAATTTATGACTTTGTTATATCAGAATTAATTACAGATATTTCCCCCCAAAGTGAGTGACGTTGACGAAAACGCTAAGCACAGGCAATTTAGCTCTATTTGCAGATTAATTTGGGCCCACCTGTGATGCTTGGTGTGCTAAGTAGGTACATCAGTTTTAATTACAGACCTCGCAGAGTGGGTTTAGTTAAATTACAGTATTAATTATCACATTTACTAGATATCAGAGTGACAAACGGTTGTGGAGAAGCACTTCCCTCAAACCTCCTGTTTCTCCAGATGATGGTTTCACTTCTGTCCTTCAAGTAACCTTCAGACAGGTGGATATGATGGAAGGCTTTGTTTTTTAAGGAGAAGCATCCACCTTGATTCACGACCTTCCACTGTCTGCCAAAGATGTTCACTTCTGAAGCTCAAATACAGAATTTGATGGGTTTTGACGTTTCATGCTTCCTCACAGAACAAGGCCTAATGAAAAGTTTTCTTGCCATATGGTAAAATTAGGCCGAACATTTGGAAAATGGAGAAAACACCTCACAGAAATCAAAGTAGTTACTCCCATTATGAAGGGAAAATAAGTGGCCTTTATCCACATCATTACCCTCTTCATTCAGTCAGCTACATTAATCTCTTCAAGGATAATATGATTCACGCTTGACTGCCACTTCAGTCAAAATCTGTAAGAGGAAATAGCGACCCTTGACCCATGGGATCATTACAAATATAAGATATATAGAACCATGAGTGATCCGTTTGAGACATAAATCTTCTGCATGTTTATATGAGGTAAACATGAGAGTTCACAAAATACATAGCAGCCTTTGGAGGTTGATTCTTCAGGTTAAAGGAGCTGCATCTTTATAACTTAAAGGACTAGTTTGATATTCTGGGAAATATACTTGTGTGCCATCTTGCTGAGAGTTAGATGCCAGAAGCTGGTTTCACAATGACATTTTGTTAGCACCAAATCACATTGTGAATATCGTAGAGGATTTAGTAGCTATAAAGAATACAATATTTTCCCCAAGAAATGGTCCAAACCAACACATAAAACAGGAGTTACTATTGGACTTATGTTAGCTCAGTGGCATAATACATGACTCCAAATTAATATTAATGTTGCTCCATAACTGCTGAATGCGTAAATAAATACCTGTATGCTGTGATAATATGTAAAATTCTGCTGTCCCCAAGAGGCCCAAAATTGTGTTTGTCACTAGGCAGATTCTGTAGCCTTTGGACATAACAAGGGGAGCTGTTCACCAGTGTTTCATCACTTTGTGCTAAGCTAAGATAAGATAATCACTAACCACCTGCAACTTCATATTTAACAAACACATACAGTAAGAGTGGTATGATCTTCTCATCCAACTCTCGGCAAGATAGCAAATATAGCGTATTTATCTAAATGTCAAACTATTCCTTTTAAAATGACCAGGGTAAAATAAAAAATGTTGATTAGTGAATTGCATGCTAACCATTGAAGCTAGGAGACACAGAGGTCCAAGGCAGAGCTGAAATGTGTCCAGGACTGGAACTGGAGAGAGGGTCCTCGTTTAGCCTTTGGCTGATGTTCTCTCCCACCAAAGTACTATATTAATCATAATCACACAACACCATTAGACTATGTCATTCTATTAAATAAATCACATTATCATACATTTCATTAATTAAACTCAAACCCAGTCCATCCACTGTGAGGGGCGCCCCATAAGAGCAGGAGAGCGAGGAGGACTAGGATGAAGGAAGAGGGGGGGAGGAAGGTGGCAGAGGGCAGGACACTTCACCACTCCACTCACCGTCTCTCCAAAATGAAATCATGGGGATGGATTTGCATGTCATGGGCATGGGCGGGGCTATGTCTAGAGGCTCAGACAATAGGCGCTGATGACGGAGGTGGAGTGAGGAATCCTTCTGACAAGTGTCTGCTTGATGGAGGAAAGCAAGACTTAACAGTGGATCACTGGCGGGATCGCAGGGTGATACTGGAGTGACGAGGATGCAGAGGGTGCAACACACAAACACACTTCAAGTGGCTTTGAGGAGACACGAGTGTTATTGATACCTCTTGGATAAGGAGACGTGTGCTTGTTCATGGCTGGAATGCAGCCACATGGGCCATGTTTGATATTATTTCTAAGCCTCTGCAATTAGGTTGTAGATTTTTACCAATTTGATAAAATCCAGGAACAAGAAACGACTTATATCATTTATTGTGTCACACAAAAAGGCCTATGTAGCCCTAAAGTGAAATCAAAAATATTAAAATCTGCCACAAAGAAAAGTCCCTTTCCTATAACATAATTCAAGTTTTTTATAATCATCACAAATGTTAGACATTTCACTAAAAATATGTAGTCCTTAAATCTTCTTATAATGAACAATACAACAGGAAGTGGACTTGAAATAACATAACAAACAAGATATTTTCTCTTCAGGAAGACCATAACTAATAACTAATAACTAATATTCAAAAATGTGATTAAAATACAAAACATTTTAAGATACAAAAAAGACTTGTTAGATGCAAAATCCTCTGCAACGACAGCCGGTATGATTGCCTTGTTAAGATATCATCCCGTATTCACATCAAACAAAACAGTGTCTGGATAAGATGCATGCTATTTGCTGAAAGTCATCTTGAATTTGCATATTTATACTTTTTACAAACAAGCCTTCTCCTCTTTTTGCGCTTTTCCAGTTCTGTCTTGACAATGCCTTCTTCATTTTATGCCATTTTTATCTGCACAATATATTCCCTCTCTTTTTTCTCTCCTCCTGCATTTCTTCACTAGAGACCACGTTCACTAGTTTTGACTCCATCTGCCGTCTCTCTCCCTCTGCCTCTCCCTCTCTCCGTCTCTATGGGTCTGATTAGCATGTGTAGTGTATGTTCCGTCACGCTGTAGTGTTGACCTGTGCTGTCATCTCCCTGATTACCTCCCTGATTCACTTTCCTTGTTTTGTAATGTGCAATCAATCATAATCAATTAGCCAAAATGTTGAATCATTAAAACCATTATCATTAATTAAAATAATTATCACTTTCTGCCAATGCTTCATTACCAGTGTTGTCTAACGTGTCTGCCACACACCAGACTTTCCTGCTCCTGCTTTTTTCTTTCAGAAGTCAGATTTCTAAAGTTCCTTTTAAAGCCCGGCTGATGATGCAAACAATCAGTGATTATTTTCCTTCCGATAATATTTGTCTAATTTGGTCTAATACGCACATTTGACAAATCTGCAAAGTATCCGATTAATTGTATGCTCCAGAAATATATTCAGTATGATACAATGATTGCCAAACTAAAGTTCCGGTTGTATAATAGTATCGCACAAAATATTTCTCAAAAATAAGTTTGCTTGAAAGTTTTGAGCATCAAGTTTGTCGGAAAAACTCCATAAACAGCTCCTCTTGACATGAGCTGAAGTGTTTTCTCACTGTCCGTAGGATTGTGCTGCCTCCTTTGCAGCGCTGCTTTCGTCCTCTCACGCCTGAACAGACACTGTCTTTTCTTCCACCTCAGACCAATGCAGCCCTTTTCTTGAAAGGACAGAGCAGAGATGAGACAGGGGAACCTTAATGATGTGTAAACATCCAGGGAGAGGCAGAGCGCTTGTCTGAAAAGCCCCGAGGGGAGAAAGGAGAGGCAGACAGACATGCAGCTCACTTAGTCCGGCACGCCGCCTCAACCCGAGCTGTAATTCCAGACAATTGTCAGTCCGCTTCTCTGATGTGTGCCTGTTGAAACCTGGAATAGACCTGTCACTCCCTAACCCTCAATAATTGCTCATGTCAAAATTTCCTTGAGAGTGGGTTAGGGACCCTGAGGGTGTGTAGGGTGAAACTGAGTGTATGTGTGCGTAAGAGATGTGTAAGAGTCCGTGTGGGCGTCTGTTTTCTCAGCTCAGCCCATTGGGCAAAGAAGGGTCTCCTCGCTCCCCTGCCCCGACACTGTGGAGGAGCATCGCTCACTGCCACCTGGGGAAAGCAGGCGTCTCATTGGGGTCATGCCACCCCAGTGGAATGTGAGTCAAAAGGAAATGGGCCTGAACATTGCACAGTATCCCCGGTCTGAGCTCCATTAAGCTAGGCATCCTCACTCTGGGATGGATGTCCATTATTACGCAGAGCACAAAGACCATCCATTTAGCTCATAGTTACTGAGCGTCATGTCTAACATCAATACACTACAGAGAGAGAAGACAATGAGGAGTCTATGGTCCGTGCATGGCGTGTCTTTTCTTTTACACGAATACAACACGAGTGAATGTGCAAATACATTGTTTTGGTCAAATCATGCACTAATTCTTAAATGCCTTTTCCTCCCGTACTAAACCAATATCTTGCTCAGTGTCTCAGTGTCTCTCGGCTCTGTCGATGCCCATGGCACCTCCTGGCATGACGGGGTGTCCTGCCGAGAGGAACCACAGAAAACAGGCTGCGAGGCAGAAGGGGTCTCACAACATGTGGCACCCCGCTCTCCATCCACCAAGACGCCCCCTAATCCTCCGATGGAGCCCATCATGACCACCTGATTGCATCATTTGCAAATGGTCTTCAGGAATGAATGTAATTGTGTCTCATTAAGGGCTATGAAGTGTGACAGGACGCGCCTGAAAATTATTTTATTTTAGCAAAAAAGGACAGAAAAACATCGTCAAAAGCAACACATTATTGAGCCATGGGGAAATATAAAGACAAAGACAGGAAATCTCTATTTTGAGCACCAGGATAACAAATCTGCTGCAGCAGAAAAAGATGAAACTACCATGTTTGTGATTTTTCAGTACAGTAACGCCTTCATGTAACCACCGTGTCCGTGGTATTTGATGAAGAACAAGCATCCAGTAAAAGACATCCCACTCAGTCCTGGTTGCCTCCACCTCTGCCTGTTTATGATGAAGGGCTCTTTTTGGTGTGAGAGTAAAAGAGACAGGCTGGGCTGGCTGTCATGTCATAAAGGATGCAGTCAGAGAGAGCAGACATGATTTCATGGCTAATGATTCCCGCACTAATATCAGTGTGGGCTGCAGAGGGGATAACCAAGTTGAGCTGTCTTAGCTCAAATGATTCAATTAGGCCAGCTGTCCCTATTTGTCATGGCTCAACTGGCTTCTAGATTACCTTTCCAGAGTGCATACGTGCCTCTGCATTGAACTTACCAGCTCAACAGTTTCATAAAAAAACAGAGGAGAAAAAAGAAAGAATAGGGGGGAAGAAAGGAAGGAGCGGTGGAGAGGAAGAAATGAAACAAAGAATGCAGTAATAACCACATTATCCACTTAAACGCTGAGGCCAATTACAGAGATAAATGTGACTTTTTGTTTTGTGGAGGATCTTTGTGGTGAAATCACAGGAAAGCCTCAGAGCGTGCTGGATTGACTGGAGAGATACTATACATGGAAATCGGATCACTGAAAGAGAAAGACAACAGCAGAGACAATGTGAAGGTCAAGAGATAAACAGGCAGAGAAAAGAAATGAAAGCTGAAAAAAATAACCTCTTTTTCTCCAAAACTCATACAAAAACTCACTATTTTTCTTTCTCCATTGCTTACTCTGAAATGATTTCTATTCCTCTACTTTATTCCAAAGCTGTCTCAAAAATAAAAATGTAAAACAACACAGAAACGGCAGAGTAGAACATGCCCATGCAGTCCTGCTTCTTCACCTTTCCTTCTCTGAGCCTGAATTAAGTGCGTGATGAGTATTAAATTCAAAGAAGCATTAGAGTCATTAGCGTTGATTGAGTCGATGACTCTGAGGGCGATGTCTTCTTCCTCACTTTAATGTAGTTAAACGTAAATTTGTGTCAACTAACCTCATCAGACCCAATTAACACAATTGTCAGTTTTGGGTCAGAGAGTAGACGACGAGGATCGGCACACTAAGACGCTAAAATATCTCGTTTATTAAAGGTAATTAGTTATGTTAGTGCTCTCAATTTCGCATTAACATCGAACCTATGAAACAATGAAACTACTGTATCTCTGCACCACACAGTGTACTGTGAGGTAAAGCTCAATTAGACATGTCTCCTTACAATTCAAATAAACAACATCCCATTAAAAGCAGGGATGTAACGTGCTCTGTGGATAGCGTGTTCAATGCTCATGCAACCATGAAAACACAAATGATGTTTCATTTTTCACTTCTTCACGGCTAAACAACAACACATTACTGCACTTCGCAGAAGCCGACGTTAATCAGATATAAAAGGTTTTATCCTCGTTGGAGACATCCGAGCAGCTTAATGGGACAATATTCCTTAAACATGCTCTGTGTGTACTTCCACTGTACTGCTTAGAGAGGAGATAATGAGATCACACTGCTGTGTACATCAGGGCAGCTTCTTATCCCTGAAACTCAAAGATGTGTGTTTCTGATGAGGCAAACACACACTGTCCTCTATCACATCACTGGTCAAATTGTCTTTCTCCTTTATTTAATATAACGTTTTATCCCCTAAAATGATTTAAAAGTGAATATCAAGACTGAAAATCCCACCATTTTAATCATCAGTAGATTTAGATTTATGTAATTAGCTTTTGCTAATCTTTCTGGGGTCCACACAGCTTACGTAGTCATCACATTACACCAACACAACACATCGTATAAGTAACGCAAACACAAATAAAATATAGATGCTGCTGCTCATGGTTGTCTCTTAATTTTCCATTGTACCTGAGATTAAATTACATAGACAAAAGTGCCTGTTTCCAGTTAGTGGTTGATTCATATGTGTTTGTTAGTCCAGTCCATTTTGTCTCCTCCGAGCGCCGTGAACGAGGGCAGCCTCGCCTCGGAGCTGTCAGAGCTCTGACTGGAATCAGCCTCATTGCAGTGATTGAGAGAACAGGCCTTTGGAGCACAGAACACCATCCAAAGGGACTAGAAAGGCCACATTCATGCAACCGAGTTCACACATCTGTCTTCATTAATCCAATTCTGCTCTGTTTTGTCAGGTTTGCTACCAAACACTTACACTTACACAGTTATACAGTCAGATAAAAGCACCAGATATCGCCAGAGGTCACAGCATTGATACAGCAGATAGGAGGGCTTCATGTGCTTGGCCATCTTGTTCTCTAAGAAGGTCCCTCGGGCACTGGTGCTTTTGACCCTTTTAACACCAAGAGTGTGATGATAGCGACATTTAATGTAGTGAATCGCAAATTGATTGATCGCTGAAGGAATTGAACACCAAGCGTTACCAACATTTATGTATTTTTTGACATAACATGGCTATTTTGACCTTCAAATTGTGTCTTTTTAAAGACAGAAAGATGAATCTGAATGGAATGATTTTCGATTAATTTAGCATATGCTGTTAGCATGCTATTTTGCTGTTGAGATCTTTACCATTCGGTCCAAATAGTGACTAACTCCCAGACTCGACAGGCCCGGGAATACAGAACATCATTACTGCCTTATCTTTAGCGATGGAGCGAGGTGTCAATGACACTTCTGCTGCATGCAGGCGGCAGCTGAGCTGTGAGATGTCCTGGCACACAGCACAGTCTTCCTGGCCAGAGCTTTGTAGCCAAATCTTTACCTTTTAATTACAGGAATATTCATTGCTCATATAGTCTACATGTGATACATTTCATACCAGTTCTGACTGGATGTTTTTTTGTTTGTTATCATATCTAACTAAATTATTGGGAGTTTAGTGTCAAAGTTCTGTACATGATGGTTGAAATGTTCAACATTTTGGGAAGCATGCTTTTTGTTTTCTTTCAGACAGAAGAGTGGGATACATCTCTCATATTTCTATGTTAAATATGAAGCTAAAGGAAACAGTTAGCACATAAATACTTGAAATACAGCTCATACGGAATAGGAGGAATAGCTCAGCACAAAATGACCAACATTGGTTGTTAAACCTTGTTTCTTGTACAGATTGTGTTAATTGATGAGCTTTAGAGGGGCTGGTAGGTGGAGTTATTTCTTCTCTTTTGACAGAGCCAAGCTAGCTGTTTCAAACTATTTCCAATCTGTATGCTAAGTTGTCACAAGCTATTTGGATTTATTTTAATTTGAATCACACATATGTTCATTAAGCTCAGCAAGAGTTTTATCAATTGCTGGTTGAGAAGAAGAAGGCACATCATATCATAACCTCACAGCATTGAGCTTATAATTAGGCTGTAGTCTCCTCTTTGTTCATGCTTTGTATCTGCTCTCCCACTAATCATCATGCTATCAGAGTGCTCTGCCCAGCCAGAGAGCGAGAGACAGAGGGCTCATAGACAACCTCTTCACCTGCTCCTTTCACCCCTCCTCCTCTTCTCCATGTGTACCTGCAACACTGAGCTGCACTGCATCATGGGTGCAGCTGAGGCCATGCCAAAACCCAATTTGGAACGTGTCCAGCACTTCATTGGAAAGTAATGGTTTTCACTGAACTGAGTTATGACCAGCTGTTTGCAGACAGTCTGTGACATACTGATGGAGCAGAACACCGTATGTTGCTTTCCAAATCAAATGATACAAGGAGTGTGACAGTGTGGAGAAACATCTGTCATTAGCAATTTTCAGCACGCTCCACTAATTCTGGACAAAATATGCCTAATGAAGTTACTGCAGGAAACTTCAAATATTGTCAGAGCAACAAGGCCATAAGAAGCCAGTGCTCACCAAGGCCTGTAATCTGATTCATTTGTTGTGAGAAAAATACAGAAGGAGGAGGTAATTGTTTTTGATCATGATGTTTTAAAATGCAAATCACAAACGTTGTTCTTTAATCCAAGAACAAAAACCCACGAAATCAAGGACGCGAGGGTGGCTGGCTTTTCTTTATTGATGTCCCCTCCCTTGTAGTGGCGCTTCATAGATGGAGTTTCTGTATGGGGGAACATAAAAGCTTTGATGGGCTGGGTTATCAAGTTCAGTCATCTTATATACATGAGGGTCTGTTGCAGAAACCACTCTGGTCATTGTGCAGAGATTCAGTTTTAGCTATCTAACAGGTTGTTTTAAAAAATGTAATTCAACTCTGATAATTTTATGTTTCTTTTAAATCATATCTCTTGATATGCTTTGGCGCTGTGACAAAACACTTCACATAATTGCTTCCTCGTTGCCTTTATGGTTCAATATCGAGTTGAAATGTGGACTATAAGTCTAGCACTAACAATACTCATTTGGCCACTCTGTGTTTGTAATTTGCCAGTTCCCTAGAACTGTCCTCAATTTATTCAGACTCTGCTGTGAGAATGAGAGGGCTTGTGACAGGCAGCTCTGCTGAAAGTGGTCCTCTCCTCCAGAACAGTTGTTGTAGTGAGAAGTGTTAGAGACGGGTGGGCGTCTGGACCCAAGTATGCTGCTCAAACACGAGGCCTGTGTCTATCTGGCAGCCGGCTCCTGGCGGCAGAAGGGCCATAAACCCGCCTGTGTTAATTCTGCCGTAATTATCATGGGTGCCACATGTTATGCAGGATGTCCTACCACTGCAGATCCACTTGAAAGTTTGCAGTGAAATCCTTCCACACTGCTTAAAGCTGTGGCAGACGAGCGGATGCAGAGCGTGACAGTTGGCCATTGTGATTAGAAAGGGCTGCTCCTGGAGCCCTGCCCCAAGTCTCATTTCCTGTCGCGGCCCTTTGCAATCATGTGTTTTATGCGGTGCATGTTGGTGAATAACTGGCTGCAATGAGATGACAATAATCACCCATAATGCCCCTAGGGAGGGGGCGGCCTCTCTCAGGGCAACATTAGTCATAAATATGCAAAACGGCTGCTGTCCTAACTGCATGCTATTTCACGACACGCTTTGTTTCAGTTCAAGGTTGCTCCGACTGTATAGTTAAAAATACATAATTTGAAAAGATATAGTCATTCAAAGATGTCGATTAATTGACACCAAATGAGACTCAGTGTGACAAATTTTGCATTACTGGAAATGAGAGCGTTGCACACAAGGATGCACAGACTTAACAACGCTCAAGCAAATAAGAATGTTTACTTGGTTGAGCATTTACCCAATAATCCATTAATAATATTACCACTACCGAGTGTATGTGTGTGCTGCATGTGTGTATGTGCTCTCAGCCTCAGTTGTCCTCTTGTTGTCACACCCAATAAGTGGCTCTCTCCATTGCCTCATCTCAAGTCTCGGTATCCCCCATGAGAGCCACAAGCAGCCCCACTCAGCTTGCCTGGGCCGTGCTTTGGCAGGACGACACGGTTTAGCACCCTGAGAAATCGCACACTCTTTCCCAGTCAGGGTGGAAGGCTTTGTGTCTCTCCCATATTGACCTTCTCCCACTCCTGCGCTCCTGTCATCCATCTGTCGGAGAACACTTTCTTCCTGTTGTCCTGTGATTGTGACAAGATCACCCACATGCTCCCGTCTTGTTGTCCGTTCACAGGGAGACAAACTGCACACGCGGGCATTGTTGGCTACACAAGTAGTGAACTGAAAATCATCATTCTGTCACACATTTGCACACACATACACATGCATAATCAGACTATTATCTCTATTCTGTGCAGTACTATCAAACCCTGTGTCTTTTCCCTCTCTCAGTGCTCTCATCAGTATTAACATATCGTCCTGTTTCCTGGGCTCTGAGCAGGGAGAGCAGGGCGGTGGCGTCTCAACGTGTCTGTCAGGTTAGTGGATGTCTCCCTGCCTAAATCTGCTGACGTTGATTTGTGAGCATAATGCCTGATTATAGGATGGGTGACAGATACATTTTATCAAAATTAAGGCACAATTAAACATTTCATCTCCGCTAATTACTGGCTGTAGATTTGGCAAGATGACCATGTGCTGTAGGAAATCAGCAACCATAACACATTTTAATGGGGCACAGCTGTCTTACAGCTTGGTAATATTTGCACAGTGCACCAGAACTGTAATTTATGAGACAGAAAGATGGAGAAAATCTGCACTGGATTGAGTGCCAGACTAGATTTAAAATTTATATTCTTTAATGAGGTTTGGATTTGTTGCTGCTGGTTGTTTCCTATCAACGATCGATGTGGATGCTGTGGTGTCTTGGTGCATCTTGGAGGAGTCCTTCATCGCTTATGTGTGTGTGCAGTTTATGTAAATGTTCACTCAACTAATGTTAATGTTGTATCTTGCAGCCTTGCACACACAACATTTAGATTCATTCGCTGCAAGAAAGGGAAGGTAGTCGGTTTTTGAGTGTGCACGCTTCGCAGGCACTGGACAGACTTGATGGGTTCACGCTAAAGTAATCAGCCCCAGTATCCACTTGTGCCAAGGAATAAGCCTGGGAAATTCACCAAAATGTGGGAACAGCTTGGGAACAGATTGATGCAGAAGGGTGAAAAAGGCTGAGTGAGTGTATGTGTGTGCTGTAATGGGTGTGTATGTGTGTATGTGCTCTCAGAGCTAATTCCAAGGCAAACAAGAGGAAGCTTCCTCTAAGTAACTCAGCTCTGGTGTGCTCCGATGGTACGTCTCCAGTGGGCTCTGGCATAGCCTCTTCAATTATATGGAAGTTTGGCCACCAAATCCCTTCTAAAATAGATAGTTGATGCATTGTGAGGAATGTAAATTTGATCATTTTCACATCTTATGCATTTGACATTGGCTGTTGTTGGATTCTCTTTTTGTCAGAATGTACACCTCATCAGGGCCTGGAGGTCAGAAAGGCGGCATTATTGTACATTATTATATATAAGGCATCATTGGAAACAGCAGCCTGTGTATATTCTATTGAGCAAAACAATACAGTACCGACTTGTGCTCCAATATGTTGTCTTATATAGGGACATTAACTGCTTAATATGAAAAACAGAAGACCAAATGCTGATCAGTACCATACAGCCCTTTTTTAAATGCATTCGGCCACAGGACGGGCCTCCCAAAGCAAAGCGTTGTGATCAATTAAGATATTTCCTGATTGATATTGTATCATACTCACTACACTCTCCCCTCATATCATCCCAGCATTGCTTCACCAAGGCTTCAGTGGACCGGGCAGAGAATGAAAAGGGCTCGGTTGGACTGTGCTGGCATGCTGCAGGCTATGTTTGGTTGGATCCCACCGAGGTTAATTCAACTGCTGTTGTCTGGATGACACCTTCAGTCTGTGACAGGCCTGCGAGTGCTGGGTGCTCGTGGCACTTTCCATGATACCCCACCGATCTGTGCTTGGGTCCAGTTCAGGTGCTGCTCAGTACAGCACACCCCCCAAAGGCCCTGTTGACCTTCTTTCATGAGCGATTATTTTCACGTCTAGTGTGGTGACATTACAGTGCCGCGTGGTCATCGAGCTAGTCAGACACTCCGTCTGTGTGATGAACTTGTGGCAGTAATGGTAGCCGTCCATTTACAACATGTAGGTCGATTTAGGAGTATTAATGTGGTTCTATAGATAAGTGAGATACGTTTAGGTTAAACATGACTTTTTCTTTCTAAATTATTGGATATTAAAATGTATTTACACAAGTTTTTTCAGGTTGCCTTCCCTCAGTTTGACCAAAGTGATGCAGCAGACTGTGGTCATGAAGCGTTTGCCCTGAGCTGAAATGTGACCACAGGCTAGTGAGTATGTCAGTTTGTGCACCGTGCTGGAGACTGACGAGGGGGCTCACCCTCGCAGATAACCGGCTGTTGTCCTAAAAGTGCAGCACATTGCCGTATCGCCCCAGGACAACAAATCAGGGACAGCAAAGGACAACAGAGTGCATGCTGTATCAAATCACTCTTTCAACAAACAAGCAGCGATTTAGAGCGTTTATAGTACTCACAAAACAGAATTATGTTAATTTATTTTTCAATGGATATGCTACAGTGAAGATTATGAGAGATTATTTATGCAAGCGAGTGTTTCTTCACTCATTAGGTCAGCTATGCGCTTCAATAGTGCATCTTTGCTGAGGGAATCCAAACATTAGATTAGATGTAATTGAGAGAAATGAAGCCATGCTTCAAGCAGTTAAGCCTTTGCATTAAAGCGTGCACAGAAATGCTCTTTGTTAATCTCTGATCAAGTGGGATATTACCTCTCATGAAGAGCTTAGTAAATGCTCATTAAGGCATTACACCGTAAATGCCTGAATAATTATGAATTCCATTTCGCCTCCCTATAAAATCACACAGTTTACCAAACAGTGCGCGGCATTAAAGTGAATGAACTTTAGGACTCTAAAGGAGCATGACAAATACGTGGTGACGTTACACATGTCAGTTTTTAATCCTGAACATACTTTTCACCCTCCTGGTCATACAGTACATATGTCAGGGTTCGGGACAAAAGCCTCCCGCCAACGTCTCATACCAGGCTGAATCTGTTAGAATCAGACTCATGCATGAATGCATATTTGTGCACACAGATTCTGTTGCACAGCATAGTTCTCTGATTATTTTATTATGACAAGACACACGCACTAATGCCTATTTAAAAGCAGTTATTAGTGTTGATCAATAGGCCCATGTGGTCACATGGCCTTTGCCATTATCCCACAGGATACTGTCAGTATATGATGTCAAGGTATGACGTGTGATATATGTCAATAATCCTCGATGTCATACATTAAATCATAGTCTAGAACATGACAGCGTGTTCAACAACACCCATCCTCACCTAACGTTTTGCCACATGCCATATTTTCCCATTATTCAGGATTAGAAACAGGTGTTAGTGTGTGTCTGTGTGTGTATGCAGATGCATTAACACAACCATCACATGCCCTGAGTAGATCTGTGTTTGTTTTTTTGACAAGTGGTCCTGCGTGTGTGTGTGTGTGTGTATGAGTTGTCGTAGGCCAGTGACAGCTGAAGAAGAGGACTGTATTTGTGGAGGAACAGCATGGCTGCAGAGAGGAGTGGAGATCCTGAGGGAGGCCTAATGGTTCCACTCCTTCCTGCACAGAGATAAAGACTCATAATAAGCGTGTATGCTCACCATCTGGCCCTGTGCATGTGGCCCTTATGGAGGCGAAAGCAGCACAATCTGTAAACGATCAGGAGCCATGGCGCTCCCCCTAGAGAGGCCGCCATGCAATCAAGGTGACAGATGGCAGCACCACTGCTGTGGCCTCATGGAGGAGATCAAAATCACCTTCAATAAACTCTGACTGGAATGGGCACAGAACCCTCAAAAAGTCAGTTTGTCAGTCAAACTGTGGCAGCTTGCTGAAACAGGGGGAACACACAGCGGTCCGTCCGTCCACCGCCTGATTTCCATATTTTCCGTCTGACTGAGCCTGAACTGTGATCTTTCTCCAGTTGTCCTCTCGACTCGTGCCGGCGTGGGCGAGCTGGCTGCCAGCACTAGCAATGCTACTGGGGGGGAATGGAGAACATGATGCTGCTAATGTGGGGCAATAGGAGCGGATGGTGGCAGAGAGACATTAAATAACCGACTGGTACTCTATTTTTGATTTGACAGGACCCCCATGATTCGCCTCTCTTTGTTTATTTAATTACACACACAGACACACACACACACACACACACACACACACACACACACACACACACACACACACACACACACACATGCAACCACACACAAACCAATATCATTATGCTGTATATAATACAACTCATCGCCATAAAATAGCTGTACATTCAGCAGGAAGCTCATGCTGATTTCCTATCCTTTCCTATTTTTTTGTTTTAACATCTGATGGAGCAGCATGGTCCAGCCTCCGCACCGTGTCTGTATCTCAGTGTTTGTGTCCTGAGCATGGAGATAGAAATGCTTGGGAATGCTATTTCACACATCCCCTTCATCTGATGCGCAGCTTCTGTCAGTGATGTGAGAAAAACAGCCTGACTCTCCAAGGTTTTTTTTGCACCAGTGCAAAAGTTCAAAATTGAAACGCCATCTGTTCAATAAAACTAATCTAGGCAGGGAGAGCCGCTTCCAAGGCTGTCCTGATTGGATGTGTTTCTTGTATTTGAACCCCCTGCCACATCAACTCAAGACATTGTCATTTGCAAAAGAAATTGATGTTGGGCAAAAACAAGTCCAAGTCCACGAGTTATAAATAATTAGTTTTGTATAATTACAATGCTTTTCATTCTATTTCACATTATTATATGTCCAAAGTTCCTCTTTGCTATTAATTCATCTGCAGGCACTTTTATTGTACGCTGTATATCTGAATTCAGACTCTTAACCACCTTCACTCTTTAGTTCTAATGAAATGAGAGGCCGTAAGTACTTTCAGAGAAAATCAATTGTCCTCTCTTCGGCTGCAGCCCTTAAACACTCACTTAGTTAATTGCTACACTTATTTGATTAATTGGACAACTTCCATTGTACTCTCTCTTTACCTCCCATGTTTTATCGGGGTGTCCTGGAGTACTCTTCATCATCCACTTTTAAACATTTTTACAAATGTTAAATATGTGCACTTTAACTAATAATTAGATCAATTACACTAATTACTATCATAAGTTGAATTGAAAACAGTAAAGGGGCTTTTAGGTTTCATATCCATAGTGTGGTGTCTTTTTGACTCCAGTCTTAAATCTGTGACCAAATGTACTGCAAGGACATTAGGGCTCTGGCCATCCCACTTAAGGTTAAAATAACAGTACTTAAAAAATCACCCAAATTGAATTGGTTTTATTTTGCCAAGAAATATATGAACTGTAAGATGACTGCACTTGAACTGAATCTTATGAGGGCTTTTTTAAACATTAGTTTTTAATTTAATACTTCATATTCACACACACGGTACAGAGCTGCCTAGTTAAACCACATCATTCTTATGTAAAGCCAGTTATGTTAAGAAGACAAAGGCAATTTATTTTTCATTCATGAGCTGGTCTATGGACTTTTAAATATAGAAAATTAATTAATCTTGTAATTGTTATTTGTATGTAACTGTTAATATACATTGGTCTCTTGAAATAAACAAATTAAATGATGTAGTTGGTTGGGCCATGATTGTCCGAAGAAATATGCCTAAAAAGCACCTGAACGTGACACTTGTATCACAGCTGTCTTTCAGTGTTTAATGCAATTGTCTAATATTTAACAATATATAACTATTATTGATCTGGTTCCTTTGATCTCCATTTTTGAAATGCAAATCAAGGAAAAATAGCCCACCAAGAAGAAACATTGTGACTCTGAAGTCTCTCTCAAATTTCAACACTCAGAAATCACTTAAATCGTAAAAACATTAAATATGAAAGAAATTAATCCTATGTTATAGTCATGAATACCTGAGCCCTCAGGTTTGTTGTGTTGCATTTGGTTTGTGTTAATTTGATAAATTGGTTGACCTTATTAAGTAAAATATAAACTGATGGTGATGGTGGGTCACTCATCACTGAAAGCTTAAATACCATTACGTATAAAATATTGTTTTCAGCTATAACCATGCTTTTATGGTGCATATTCTTAAATACATATATCTTAAATGAAATGACCAATTCCCAGATAGTATTCTAGTAAATTAATAATACAAACATTAACATTCACTGAGAGCAGGAGGAAAAGGAGCTTTTCTTCTTCCGGTATCATTTTGAGTGCCTGGTAGTGGGCGGGGTTTGTCAATTACCTGCTTCACTGACAGGTGAGCGAAGACGTTGCACATTTTGGAGAAGGCTGTTTGGATTGAATTTGGGAGCCGCTACCTTAATTTTCGACCTGTCCTTGGTTAAAAACCGTTCAGCTTGATTTATACTGAACTGTTTGACCATGATAGAGCGCGTGCAGACACGTCGACCGATGGAGGCTTTACAAACTTCAACTTTAGGTAATGTGACACTGCAGTGTTTCTCTTTCTAATCTCCTTTGTTGTAGCTAATGCCATAAAAACACACACACACACACACACACACACACACACACACACACACACACACACACACACACACACACACACACACACACACACACACACACACACACACACATTTATAACAGATAACCTGACATGTCATAGCAGCCGTGAACAATTAGTCTGAGAAAGTGTGGAGTTGTAACAGTTAGTATAAGTGCTGTAGAGACAGTTCGTTAGCTAAAATTACTATAAACTGAATTAGCTGCGTTACCTCCAGATGCAATTTTCAGGAGGATTATTAATCTCAGACTAATGCTTATGTCTTAAATTAGTGGTTTACACTTCTGCAAGGTGTTATATCAGCCTAAAATGCAACTACTTATTATTTGTTGTATTAATCTGTCGATTTCTTCATTACAATCCAAAACATTGCAAAATGGCCATTGCTTTTCGTTATATTGACATTTAATTTGCAATTATATCAGCAAAAGCAGCCAATGCTCACATTTAAGAAGCCAGATATTTGCTTCGACAAACAATCTATCAAATAAATGAATGAATCAAAAACAGTTTCAGATTAATTGTCTGTGTACTAGTTATACTAATCTACTAATCTTTTCAGCTCTGAAATTTACCAACAATGTGATATTCCACTATTTGAAAAAGAAGCACAAGCCCTTGTTTTGTTGCCAAGCAGTTTTAGATTTGTCAGGATCAATGGATATAATTTGGTCAGACATAACAGACTCGTCTCTTTGTTTTGAGTAGTTTTCAACTATTTTATCAGAGCGTTTGAATAGAGTTTCATTCTGCAGCTGTATCGCCTGATGATGGTATTGTATTGTCCATTTGGGCCACCTGCAGATGCACTTTTTAGAGAATAGACAAATAAGGCTATTCTGTAAATGTTTCTGGGGAATACAACTTTTTAATTTAGTCTGTCCTTGAAACGTCGCACTATTAATAATACATTGCCTTCCCCCCTGTGGAGCAAGTGTAAGCAGTAACTAATAGTGTTTACTTAATGGCATAGGCATTTTCTTTTATAGCCGTTGAGATTGGTTCTTCAAAATGATGAAGACAAGATGTTTTGGTTGAATGACATGATGCAATATTTGGTTTCTTTGGCCTTGTTATAATTATTTGGTTGGTCACACTGGTCACAGGATAAAATGTGTTGGCAAGCTTTAACTGGGTTGACCCTTTAGGACCAAATGTTCCCCTAAAAAATGTAATGAAGAAAACGGAGGAAGGGCAGTTGGTTTGATCCTGAGTGGAAATTTTGGCTTTGGGGTCTAATATGATTGGATTAAATCACACTGATTCACGAGTAAGCTCACACCGTTCCCATTGCTTTGTCAGATGAGGATTTTAATTTGAGCCTCACCTGATGGATGCTGGTAATTTATGCTGATTAGAAGTAAAGCATCATATTTTCCTTTATCTCCACCCACCCATCTGAACAGAAGAAGATTTTTCCAGAAGGGTGTAAGGAGAGCGGTTGATTAGTTGTAATGTGACCGCAGTACCCCACAGGCTGAAATTTATGTCCTCCATTTGAACTGTGTCTGCGTGTGCTGTATACATCAGGTTTGTTAATGAAATTTGTCGCCAGGAGGGAGTCGATGGCTGCGGTCGTTCAGCACCTCGACACAATAGTGTGAAATTTTAACCTTTCAAACTTCAAGTCAGCACTACTTTAATTGTAATATTGTTATTCTCCCCATCAAAACATAATTCATTGGGTGTCTTAATGGATTATTGCTTTCAGACTGTTGATCAATTATTAATTGTGTTAGTTTTATTTAATTATTTTAAACATTGTCTCCCATTGCTATAAATGTTAAACAAGCGTGGATGAAAACCAATTTGTTTTACATGGGTCACATCAGCAGCGTCAGCAGGCAGCCGCACTACTATACCTGGTGTGGGTGTGCGTGATGTTAAACTGAGTCCAGTGCTGGGCTGCAGTAGCATGTGGAGCTGTGTATGCTGCTGTCCTGTCTGTGAGTTTATGATTGACAGGTGTCAGACTTGTCACGGCTTCCCAGGCTGCTGTGGGTGAGATGTGCAGGGACAGGGGGAGATGAAGGAGAGGGACGGCGAGAGAGTCTGTCATTTCATTCAGGCTTTTCTCTTTCTGACACGCATCCTCACCCCCGTATTGTCTATCAGCATCAGCAGATGACTGACAAAGGAACTGCTCAGCTGCAGACAGGTCCACATCAAGTCTGCGTGTGTGTCTTTGTGCTGCATGCACTTGAGTGGCTTACGCAAGTGTTAACACATGAGATAATGCCATGCCACCGCTTTGCGAGATCAGCATATCCTCACAGTGATGATCAGATGTTGCAGTGTTAGCATACAACTGAGCCCGCTGCCTCCTCACTGCCCTCTGCCCTTTACACTCACTGACTTAATTGACTCTGGCCATCGAAATGCTGAGTGCTTTCCAAAAACTTGATTTCACAAATGGAAAAACAGCATCTGCTTTCCAACAGCTTCACATATGGCGGCCATAGCTGCTCATATGAACCGAAGCAGGTAAGCGGGGTAGGGGGTTGGCCCCTGGGGACCTTGAACAGAGGGCCTGGCCCTGGGGACTCTGTCTGGCCACTCGGCAGTGATGGCCACACTGTCCTGAGCCAGATGAACCTGCATATGTAATGAGGCCACGGAGAGCAGGGGACCATGAACCTGGAGGAAAGTAGAGGATGTACATCGACTGTGTGCTAGTTAGAAAAGGCTAATTGGAATGGAAGATTTTTAGATCCTTGTTGCAGCATAGTTGGCTCAAGATGAAAGTCTAAAAGGTGTAGTGAATGATTGTATTTGTTTTTATAATAGCTGTGTGGCATTGACAGGTTAATGACAGTGAAGCGTTTCAAACAACAACTTTACTTCTGCTGTTCTTAGCCTTCGATACTACCTTCAGTTTATGTAACAACCCACTCTATTTCCTGACCCTCCCGCTATTTTTGTCTGACTGCAATTTAATGCTGTGTCCACACCTTGGATCTTACTCCCCAAGGGGTTTTTAGGTGTAGTCATGTTCGTTCTTTTTCTTTTTCCCCCTCCTCTCCCCCGCCTCTGGTCTCGCTCCCCTGGCGGCATTTCTGGTGATCACAGCGTGACAGGCCGGCGTCCTTGGGGAGCGAGGAGCACCGTTTACAACTCTTTTGTTGTCAATGCCTCCTGTCTGCTCCAATTTCCACCTCACTACTGTACCTCCTCCCCATGTCCCTACTCAGTACGTGCACATTTATTATACAGAGGGGACGATGGGTCGGACTGAATGTTGGTAGAAAAATACTAGTAACTAGTCGTGCTCTCTTTGAAACGGTAAACCAGGACACAGATGCACATGCACAGACTAACACAAACACACATGCACAGATCAGTTGGTTACATCATTACCAATATCCACCTGAAGGCAGCCCAGAGTAGAAATGTGTAATGATTGCTAATTGCCTTGTTAGTATGAAAACAAAGCAGCCTTTTTTTTTCTTGTGCTGAAGGGCTAAATTACCAGGAAACAAACAAGTGGAGGGGAACATGTGAATAAGGATGTTTTTACATGAGCATCTGTGGATACAGCTGCCGCTCGCTCTGACCATCCTGCCTTCTCCTCTCTTTTTTTTCCCAGGCTCAAACAAACAAAACCAAACAAGACAGCAGCCTCATGTGCCTGTTTTGGGTAAGTGTTATACTCTACAGGCCCAGTTTTCAATGACACCACTTCATAGCCTTTGTTGAGAGCAACATCCATCTACCTCTTATGATGTTCCCCTTGCGGAAAGTCTCTTCTTTTTATGGGTTTGTTTTTATTTGTGGAACACTGAGACAATGAATCGGCACTACTACGCAGGAACAATTTTAGTTCCCACTAGTGTATCCTCTGGTAATAACACATGGCACTCCTGGGTATCTGTTTCTTTTACAGTGGAGCACAACTTGAGCAGAGGCTGTCATGCTGATGATGAAACACACACTCGCTTGCTTCCATGGTCCGTCTCTTACTCCATCTCTCCGCGCGCCTCCCTCTTTGTCTCCAGAGAAATGTGTTTACCTCGGCAGTCACCTGCCACTGCGGGAGCTAGAATGAGATTCGGTAGCCTTTTGTCCCAATCAGCTTTTCCTATCAGGCTAAATGCTCTCTGGAGACGGGGCTTATTACATGACACGATCCTCAGAGTAGATAAATGGTCCTCCGTGACACAAGCCGGACCCCACTCATGGGGGTGGGGGGGGGGGGGGGGGGGGGGTAGGTGGGGGCAAGGAGACAGACAGCTTGGGGCCCAAGAAATGAAAGGAACTCACAGCCTTACTGACGTTTTAATCAAAAACAGTTAGCACCGAATCAGTCTGTTTGCAGGCAGAGATGCAGGCTTTTCAATGGTGCCGATTGAAAATATGCAAGGATGGAAATGCAGACCTCTCTGACATATAATTTACCTGCTGTCAGCCTGTATAGGCTGTTTTTCCATGAGTGCTTCCCCCCTTCTCTTCACATCTCCTGTCCCCTGTTTCAACCTCATGTTTGAAAATATTATGAGTTTGTGAGCAGCAGTGCTTAATTTTCTAATAGTTATCAGTCTGTATTGAAGTTATTCTGAGGGCAGTTCTTTTAGTGACTTGTCATGCTATAGGAAGCACCCATCAACACAGTGTCGCACTCAGAGGACAGCTGATTTGTGCTTTGTTAGGACGGCAGGAGTGAGCAAGTACCTGAAGAACAATGGTGTGTGCATTTGAGAAAATGGCCCTTTAAACTTAAATGGGTGGTTTTCAGTTATTCAGCTGGTTAGACCTATGCTCAGGTTGGAGGTGGTGAAGCTATGCTGTGAATTGTGACGCTTTTCCCAGCAGACATTTTCACTTGTCATAGTAGTAAAAGCTTATGTGTAATAATAACAGAGCGCTCCCTCTAGTTTAAAATCTGTACTTTTCTGAAAAGACCTCGGGCGTTTATGATGCACTAAAGCTGGGCAGTAATTCTGTATAATCTATTGTCTTTCAATAGAATCAAATTGTGGTGAATCATATTTGCAGATATCCTGGACGCACAAACTCAAATCTCAAAAAGAAAATTGAAATTGATATGAAGTTTGCTGCCAGGAATACCCCAGTGTATAGTGAATTTTTTCTTCTTTAATTTCACTTGATTCACTTAATTAAGCTCTTAATTAAATGAGAAAATTCTCAATTCAATTCAAAACAGAGTATAAAGATAGGCTTGAGAAAACTTTATATATTGTTATCAAGATATGAAATCAGGATAGAAGATTTTGACCAGATTCCCCTATTATGTGCTTGAATGAAGCGCTCCCATTATAGTGGATTATAGCAATTCAAACATTGTGAGCAGTGTTTTTCTTCGGATGATGGGCCTGTGTGTATTATTTGTATACTGTGTATGCACATGTTTACTCTATATGCCGCTACACAATATTAAATATGTATTATACCAACACGATGTGGACATCAGTTTACCTCCGTAACATCTGATTTCTCCCTCATGATTAGAATGTTTAGAGAATAGTATACAGCAGGAATCTCAAACATTTCTGTTAAATTATTCATTTTGCACGCTTTAATCTGTGTCAGAGAATGCAGCCAACAATTTTCCACACTCATAACTACACTACTAATTGTTAAACGCACTCCACTGGGTTTTAAAGATGTTGTCACAGACTTTTCATCAAACATTAATGCGTGGTACCAATGATTTCATGCAGTTCGCTCTTAACATCTCGCTTTTAATGACGCTCCTGAAAAATAAAACATTAAAACTAATCGTAAATTACAAATGATAATGGGAGGAGGGAGAGGGAGAAAAGGCTCTGCTCCCCGACCGGTCATAAGTTGATCATCTTAAGCTCCGAGCTGCAGGTAGGCGGTGACAGCTGCTTAATTTGGTTTTGTCACCGGGGTGACTTAATCCTGTAACGGGCCCCAGTGACAGCGGCCTCACAGACGGCTGAGAGACAGAACGGCACTCCAGTTGCCCGTTTACAGATGCAGCAATAGAAACCAAGGTCACTTTAATTAACTGCCAAATTACAATTTAAACGATAATACTAATCACTCACTTTTGCGGTAGCAAGAAGCTACTGGCTGTCATGTTAATTTAAGGCTGCGGGGGAAAATGGACGTTTCCACCTCTGCCTCACAGTCGGGCCCGGGTCCGTGCTGCCCCGCTTGCATTTTCTCTGTGTGCTGCCGCTTTCCCAGATCAATACCGGGGTGACCCAACTGTACAGTTTTTTCTTGCATTAGTTTCTAATGCAACAGCCCCTCCTCTGTCTATTTTTGATTACCATCTCTCAATCAGTCTCATAGCTCCTCTCCCTCTTCACTCTCTCTGAAGGATTTCAATTAGACACCAATGATGCCTTTGTCTGGGTGTATTCCCTGTAGTTTGGCTTTATAGATTAAAGGGCCTCACTGCTGCAGCAATTCACTTGCAAGTGTCTGCAGTTATGGACTGGTGGGCGATATGGCCAACATATTCTATCGCGATAGGTTATTTCATATAGATATTGATTACGATCTAAATATATGAAATGATCACATGGTGAAACCTATTTTGTATATTCCAAAATAAAATAATTTATTATTGAATTAAGAACTTTAGTACAGTTTCAAGTGAAATCATAGACTTTTTTATTTTACGCTGACTGTTTACATGTGTGCAAACAAATTCATAATCAGATTATGGGAACAGTTTGATTTAAGTGAGTATGATCAGACGAGCACATACTGACTAAAATTTCTTAGATTTAAATTTAGACAACATAATTTGTCTATCATATCTGGATACATGATTTCATTGTAAAACGATTCCATTAAAAAAAACAATATATTATTCTATTGAATTATCGCCCAGCCCTAAATTGAAGTGAATGGTTCGCTCAATAATAATCACAGACATTTCCACACATAAACATTGGAAATTGGCTGGAATGATCTCTGTCGGCTTTGAGACAAAGGTTAAGTTTGTTAATATTAATGCAGTCATGTTTTATATTTTTGGTTTAGTTGCGCAAAAATTAAGATATTGTATTATTTTCTAGTAATGCACGGTACATTATATAAAGTTTAGTACAACACTAAGTACAGTGACCTCTCTTTTTTTGGGCTGCTCATTATCAAATTATCTGCTGTTTTCTTTCTTTATGAATCAGTTTGTTTAAATTGTCAAACCAAAGATATTCAGTTGACTCTGATAGAAGAGGGAGACAAAATAAGTCACATTTAGAATCTGGAATTGGTTATTTAAATGGTCGAAGATAATTCGTTTGTTTCAATTTACAAAAGGATTAATTGATGACTCATTTCAGCTCTACTTTCCATGACTTTGGTTCCTGGAGTCTTTGTTGTGTAGTGGACTCGCTGTAGAAACTAGGTAAGTTCCAAACCATGGGATATTTATTCCAGCCAACCTCCACCCCATTACAGTTACTGCCCATCTGCCACTGCTGCCACTCGGAGCCCTCCTAAAGGTTACTCATTTACATATGGGGGGGGGGGGGAGCGTCCACTGATAACAGAGCTTCAATCAATCAGTGCTTCATGATTAGTCCCATGTAAAATCCCAGCAGTTGGTTAAAACTCTGCCTACTTGCCTCGTTGCCACTTTTCAAACGAGGTCCTGTAATGCAACGACAAATAACTGGAAACAACTGAATGGAAAAATTCATAATTTCTCGGATAAATTATGATGTGTGCCTGAAATTGATTTATTATTGTGATCGTTAGCCATATGGCACAGGCTGCTTCCCCCCTCCTAACATTCAAAAAATGTGCGATTACAGGGCTAGGTCAGCGCAACCTTTACCATCGCACAAATGAATCTCAGTCTAATCAGAAAGGAACGGCAACAAAGAAATTAACTATTTTTTAAAGCTGCATTCACAATGAAACCGTGGAGGATACGAAATACAACTTGGACTCCTTATGTCTCTCAAGGTGGAGAGGACAGAATTATGGTATGTGTTTGATATTTACCAAATCTAAATCAAGATGCTTCTTGTTTCCTCTTAAGAGGCCTCAGTTTAACGGCTTTATAAAACATGGGAAAAAATATCATGACAAGTAATGTGCACAACAAAATGCAGATCATGTTCAACACAAGAAAAACATGACAAACAAAAATAGTGCATTCCTGTAGTGCATTTTCCGAATTTGCATCAGGAGATTTGTAAAGGGAAATTAATTGAAGATTTTCTCATTTCCCCTTTAAGTACTTTCTTCCAGCAATAACTGTTTTTTTGTCAATTTGGGGCTGGGAAAACCATCTCAAAAGATGCAGATATTTAAAGTTCATATTCCAACTTGTTAGTTTTGGTTCTTTAGCTAAATGCAACACTATGTTTATCGTGATACGTCACTGACAGTCTGGTTTTCCTTCGGGGCGGAGCAGATAATATACATAATCTCATATACAGTGGGTTTTTAGAGAAGCATCTGAAAATAACGCCACAAGATCAGGAGAGGGACCCAAAACAATGAGCTGAAAGGACACTAAAAGGCTCCATACAGTGGATTTGCAGTTGGTTGTCATTTTGATTGAAATGTTACGTATTCAGAGTTTGTTGTTGGTTGTAACAAGCCTTATTTTAATGACCTAAAATTAGACTGACAACCATTGCAATGTTCTCTTTTCTCACTGAAGGTATGATTGGACAACCTTACATGATACTTAATGAAATCCTTTTTGAACTTGTTCTAGACTCTGTCATCTTCTCAAATGTGCCCTTTGGAGTACCCCTCCTTCTTATTGCACAAGCAATTACACCAAAAGTTTAAGCTTTCGGGGGGAAAATATTGTCTTTGTAATTATTTGCATGTGGCCTGCCAACATTTACATTATCATCTCGGTCTCATAATAATTGCCTGGTTCTTCCCATTGGCTCAGGGCAATGTTGTATTGGATTGTAATCTCCAACACTGTTTCCTGACACAAACTTGATGTGTCACTGTGATTGGCATGGAGGAGATGACATGACAGAGCTGGTTTTGGGGGACTGACAGATAGTTGGCAGGTTAAGGCTCCCCTGTTGGGTGCTGCGCTGCCTCAGGACAGTCACCTGTCAACTCAGGTGAAGGCTCGTCATAGCTGATGACTGGGAGCAGCAGAGTGGATATAATGGGATGAGCAGACTGACACAGACGTTGTGCAGGACTCCCTTTGTCTGTGGGCAGAGGAGTAGACTTCGCTTCAGTCAAGTGTGCCGCCATGCTGAATAACGAGTATAAAGAGTTTTAGCGCTGTGGGTGACGTGCTGGCATTTATATTGCGAGCACATGATTGATCCAAGTAATGTTCAGTCTTATGAAGTCAAGTGTTTATAGTTTGCTGATCACTTAATAGTAACACTTAAGATATAACCCTATAATTCTGTTGAATAAATTACATAGCTTTATAAGTAATTCAAATTGTGATATTATAAGGTTTTGGATCTGTGGATATATGATCAGCTAACTGTAGGATTATGTGAAGTACTTGTTTCACTTCACTTTCATCATTCACTTTTATCAGTTGGCCAGTTGTTGCCTCTTCTAAGATAATTAAACACACAAGAAAACGTACTCCTTTCTTTGTCACAGTATCTACTAATGATTCAGCTTCGTTGCAAGTTTTTAAGGTGAAGAGGCTCCGTATGCACACATCTTCCCAGAGCTCATCTTGACAATGCGACGAACCTCAACTGGCGAAATAAAGGTACGTGCTTGCTTGTGTGTACGTGTTTGACCATATAAGCGCATGTCTGTGATTTTTGGAAGTTGAGGTCTGGGGGCGTGTGTGTGTGTCTGTGTCGACCCAATCGCTGTTGCCGTTTTTGTTGAGTTTCCTGAAAAGACCGTCCTGCCAAGCATGGAGGGAGCATGTGTCCATCAAAGTCGGGCTGATATGAGGCGTGAGGGCTGAGGCCTGCTCGTGAGATGGGAAAGTGGGACTGACTCATACAGAAGCTCAGGAATCAGCATGTCGCTCTCAGCACCGCCAACTGCCACAGTGTATCAATGCTGAGTCTCTGTAGAAACTTCTGGATCAAATTCAATATGTAACGATATCAAGTAACGAGCGGGACAAATATTAGTATACAATAAAGGACGATAGCGTCCTTTATTCATAAGAACATTTCCAAAATGTGTCCCATGCAGATATGCTGTAGAAGAAGTACCTAAAACAACAATAAATTAAGGTTTTAGTGTATCTTCTGTAGAAATAACGTCATCATAGAAATGGTATATCAGTTTTTGATATCAGGCAAATTAATGAAAAAAATGTAAAAGAACAAAGGTATCAGTTTTAGTGCAAAATATAGCATTGGTTACATATACTCTATGAAATCTGGGTGTGGTCTCTGTGATGTCACCCATAGTTGTTAAGCTCATAGCGGGTGACTCCGGCCGTTGCCATCTTTGAAGCGACGACACAGACTAATCCAAAGATGTGTAAAGATTAAGTGAGGCCCTCCGTGTGTGTGTGGTAACTGTGCTTTGTTTACATAGCCGTGTGGACTGCACATGCCTTCTTGTGCATGTTAATGCATGTGATGCATGTAGCTCACGTCTGACCACTCTAAATTATTTTATTGTCTATAAAAAAAAAGCTAACTATCACAGCAGATGATTGGTCAACCCCCTTCTGTGGAATCATTTTTTTCTCCCTCTGTAACTTAATCAAATGTTCAGTCCTTGAGTTTAAGTTGTTGAGATGACAAACATAGGCACTTGCATACCAACTGCACACCCGCAGACACACATACACTTACTGGTGCTCACCTGTCCGCTGTCCACCTATTCTGTAGTAGCAGGTCTCTCTATCTTCCTGTCAAATCATCTGCTCAGTCCCAGAGGCCCCGGGCGTCCATCAGTAAGGCCTGTCAGTCATAAGGTCCGATTGGTATTCATAACTTCTGTCAAAGCAGTGCCATTCAGTCTGGCCCCCCCAGCCTCTGTGAAGAGCAGCAGCAGTGCTCAGTAACGTGGATATAATATCTAAAACCTGCTCAGATTATGCGGTTTTGAGCCAGATACAGAGGTGTGCCATTTGAGTGTTACTGCTTTTCCTAAAACGCTGTCGGGCAAGCTCAAAGGTCCTGAGTCACGCCAACATTGGACCCTTTACATCTGATTCACTCAATTTATGAATTATGGATTACTCTAGTCTGAAAGGTAGAGGTTGTGGTATTGGTTGAGGAATCAGTGGGCAACATTATGTCAAAACGGGTGACTTCTGTAAGCAATACCTCTCAAATAAATTTTAATGATTTTTACTTGTCCTCTTTCACACATTCTGTCCCAACAGTTCCTGGTAAAAAATAAATAAAAATAATGCAGTAGAAACAATAAACAGCAGTAAGCAAATGTAATTGTGTGGTAAATACTGCAAAGTCCCTTCGTCACCTTGTGAGAAGCTTGTTTTCATCTTCTGTCATCCCGCGTTGCTGCAGGTTTTTGTTCAGATCTGTTCAGGGTCCAACTTCAAATGGGACGTATGCATTGTAAAAGTGTAGATATGTTTTGGTTGGGAGATGTGGTTTTCTAAGGTCAGCTGCAGCAGCCCCTTGGTACATTTAACTAAACAATGCCTCGGGAAGGTTCATTCCCACTGGTGAAGTGCACATGAAGGCGCTGCCCACATTTTACCTTTTCCTCCGAGGGGCGGATTTAATCAGTGCGCAGTCAAGAAAACCGCTCGTTAATTAATGAGACCTCCACGAGAGATCAGCGTTCAACATGCCAAAGCCGTGCAGATTCAGAACTTCAGAACAAAATAGTGGTTAACAGTAGTCGCTTCAGGGCTGTGCTAAGTATTTATTTGTTGTTTTATTTAGCCTGTTGTTTTTTTTTCCTGATCGCAGGCCCAACTGGGGGCATCTTAATTCTCTAAATTACTTTTTAAGTAGTGCCTCTGCTCTGCGTGACCCTGCTGAGTGACAGGCCATTCTAATCCTTTTTCACCAGGGGAAACCGTCTTTATTGCAGCCTCTGGTCAGTTTGTTTTGCCCCAGCCCACGACATACGGCATTTAACACTCTCATAATTAAGTAGCTGAAGCCAAAGTGTTCTGCCCAATCTGAGGCCATAGGCTGGCGCTGATTGACACACGAGCAGCAGGACAGTTGAGGTCATGCTAACATTATTAATGCCCACATGAAAATGATGACAACAAATGTGAACAGACCTGGGAAACAGTGAATTTGGATTTGATATGAATAACTCTGAATAATATTTCAGGGGTATTTGTTGTGTTAACAGGTTTCCGTTAAGCACAGCAAAATTAATGTATTTGACGGAGATAAGCACTCAAACAATAATTACATGCAATATTTGGGAGTCTTGACAGTGTCCCTGCTTGCCGTTTATCCTGGTCTTTTCTAGCCAACTGGGTGAAGGATACTCTGCCTGTTTCCCCACCCAAACTCTCGGTCCCATCTGCTCACAGAAAGGCACAACATTTGTCAAAGTAGACTGGATAATGGCTTTGGCATCCTTATTATAATCTCAGCATAATCTTCATTTGTCCACTTTTGGCATTGGGACACTTCTGGGTTTGGGAAATCGGTCAGCACTCTTAAGTGTCCTCGTTTCGATTTCATTAGCTCAAATCTGGGCATGAAAGCTCATTTGATTCCAATTTAAGCATGATGGTTCTGTGTTTTTACGTGGCACACAGAGAGCTGAGGTTGTTTTCCATCCTACTGTGCTTAGCCCAAATAAAACTCCCCAAATTAAAGTGATCGTGCGAATAAAGCCTCATCAATCTGTGAGTCTGATTTTATTTCGGGGGTTGTGTGTCCTGATCTGCTTCTGTCTGACACATTTTGTGAGTGAGGCATTGGATCAAAATCGTTATAATTGATCACTAGATTAAACAACTATCATGGAGCCACTTGGAATATTTCTTTCTGTCGTTGAAAAGTTATAACAGTTGAAGAAGCAATAGAATACAAGCTGAACACACTTCATTTTCGACTTAATGTGTGTAAAGACAATAGAGGGACAAACTCCATGTCGTGTCTCTCCATTCTCCATTAAGGTTGTGGCTCTCAGTTGACTACTGCTCCCCCTGTATGTGGGTCACACACACACCGTTCCCAGCTGTGCAGCCCAGTCAGCTGTGCCTTTTGCCATGCCCGCCAACATCTGCTCCACAAAAACAATATCCAGCTTTTAGCACTCAAATGGAGGTTACACCATATGCCAGCAAGCCACTTAGTTTCTGCCAGGGGAGCTGGGGCCTGGCCGCACTCGTCGAGGTAACAATGAAGGAGAGCGTCGCTGGGATGTGAAGGAGAGCTCCTCTCTCTCCACCGGCTTCTTTTTCCTCTTTTATTCAATCTTTACCTCTCGCTCCCATTTTTCTTTCTGACCTAAATCTTTAAATTTCATGTTCTCTCGCTCTCTCTCTATTTTCTTTTTGTGTAAACCCTATGCTCTCTTGTACTGTTTCCTCTGCAGCTCGTCACTCGATGTGTGCCAGTGTGCATCTGCTCAAGGTGCTTTGGCAGCATCACCTTTTGAATATTAATGCACCATCTAAACAACAGTTTTCAAGCAAGGTCTGCCATAAGGTCTGGGGAAGGATGTGCGTTTGTGTGTGTATACACCCTTATGTTTGAGAATCATCTTTTGTATCACTGGTTTCTACTTTGCAAATGGGGGGTAATTTATAACAAGACTCTAGATTAGTTGACATTTTTTCTTAACTTCTTTTAGAGAACTGGAAGACTGATTGCATGAAAAGAAATGTAGCCATTTAAGACCAATTAAGAGTGCAGGTCTGGATAGTATGGGCTAAAGTGCTGCTCACTATGCTGAGAGGTGATAATGGATTTTTAATTAAATATGGGAACCAAAGGTCCCAAAATGGAGCTTACAGCTAACCAAGCAGTAGCCATTTGGTGACTGTACAGACAAGGTCCATTATTAGTCTCTCTGGCCTTGAGTCTCTTCACTTCCTGCTTTGCTCTGTGGCCCCGCCGCTGTCCAATCCCTCACGGCTATCAAACAAAAAGATGAAATGATGTGTAAAATAATTATTTTGAAGCTGTTGCTTTAACAGTGACTTGACATTAAATTCACAGCTGGTGATTTATTTTTCTATCATATCATAAATAATATCATTTAGCCTAAATGTAAATATGTCTATATTTTTTTAGTGAAGCAAACAAAACACGCTTTTATTCATTTAATTTTTCAGTGATTATCATATTCATCCCATGCAATCTCTTGTCCTTGTTCAGTCTGGGGACGGGGGGAGAGACAGACAGAGCCACGCGCTAGGGGGGTGGATCCACTGAGAGGCTGTGGGACGGCAGGTCGGGGCTGCCTTCTGCAGGTCACGGTTTCACTTGTGGGTATTAATTTGGTAGGGACCAGCACACAGCAGCTGTGTGTGTGTGTGTGTGTGTGTGTGTGTGTGTGTGTGTGTGTGTGTGTGTGTGTGTGTGTGTACGAGATGGCCATGGTGGGAGTTGTTTGAGCTGGTGAGCACTGAGAAATCACCTTGACAGGGCCTGCACTGTATATCATTTTAAGAGCTGATGCCATTGATGAGTGCTGATTAGAGTCTGCTGGGGTTTTAATTATTCTCTGCTTAGACGCTGCCGCTGGTTGTGCTTTTCATCTCACAGGAACAGTTTGTAAAGTCTTTGAAAAAGATGGAAAATGTTTCTTGTTTTTTTTTGGGATAGAAAACAACTTTTGAGTATCGTCTCGTTACCAGCTGGTTGAGCTTAGAATTATAACAACACCGATACTAACGGACTCAAAAGGCTATGCTGGCAATAAGAATATATATTTTTGCTCTTGAAAGATATTTTTGTTTGTAACAACATACTGTGACTTTTTTTTCTTCTCCAAATTGTTTATACCCACCTCCAGCTTATATTTATTAATCCGATTGCTATTTTTTGTCCAAATTCACACTTTAGTCACATTTTATTTGATCAAATCACATCCGTCTCAGAGTCATTGCTTGTGTCGTAGAAGTGCCAGCACTTTTGGCAACGGCAGCAGATTTCTGTCAGCGTCTATCTTTGAACACCTCCCACATCATGTTCTGAGGAAGTGATTCCTATCCGTTGCCAAAGGGGTGCAGTCCAACAACAAATGGCACTGGATAGAGGGGCTGGGGAGGGGTCTCCCATCCACCGACTGTGCTCTCTCGACAAGAAATAAAAGCAATCTTGAAGTCATCTTTTCTTGAATGTAATAACTTGGAGCAGTGATGAGGTGCTTGGTTGGCATACTGATTGTATGCACTTCCTTGGACAGTCAGAGGAGGGCAGTGCTTATGTGGAAACAAATCAGAAGCTGTCAGGGTACAATCGGCTTCATGCACGTGTGTGTATGTGAAGGTGTCATGTGGATCCTTGTTTATATTCCGTGAGCCGTGTGGGTCTCTCTCTGGTCAAAAGGAGTGTGTGGTTTGCTATTATCCGCAGTGTGTAACATGCTGTTGGGTGTCTCTATTGTGCTATACATTACAGTAAGTAACTCGGACAAACTAGCACAGAAATTATGCTAATGATGACAGTGATTATGTTAATTTGACTTTACCAGTCCAGTGCAATGACGCTGTGCTACATGATTATTAATAGGATCACAACATGTTAGATCACACGATAGTTAAGATATGCTTGCGGTCTTTATATCAATTGTCTGACACTAAAAACTTCATGCCAACATCAGAAATTCATATTCTATTTTAGAATTCATGTTAATATTTCTGTAAGATTATATGTAATGGAGTATAATTTTAGTTAAATAGATTGACAGTTCCTGCAGTTTCTTTTAAAATGTTGCTGCAAGGTTACACTTATACTCTGGATTTACATGTTCTTTTTGCTGTTGAAGCAAACTTTACCTCTGACTTAAATTAGATCTTGACATTCTGTCTCTGCCACATTTAAAGTGAAAAGTAAGTGGCTTTTATCTCGGCTCCAGCTGTGACTTCTCTTAAGAGACAACTCTTAAGGCCATTGCATGACTGCTCAGAATGAGAGTGAGACCTCAACAAATGTGTTCAGCCAGTAACCACATCTGGGTGTGATGCATCATGAAGACCTGTCAAAAAACTTTGATCCTGATCACTGTGAAAAGTGTAGACAAGGATGTAATATTGAACGTCCAGATGGTTTCCAAGCAGAGACAGACGTGCGGTGGCTTGGCGTTATCTTTAATTCATATCTGCTCAGCCGTTCTCCCTGCATTGTTAGGCCCTGTCTCTGGGCACCGGGAGATGTGCAACTAATTTAATATGGGGGAACAAACAAACTAAGTTTAGTCAGTGTCACTTTGGCTGGCACTCCAGCTAATTTGTGGAAACAGTATTGTGTATGATATAGTGCAACATGGTGAATGCTTTCTCTTACAATTGGAAATGACTTTTTGGGGTGTGTTGCCAAGAGCTTGATGATGATGCTCAGAAGCCCAGTATGGTTCACGCCTCACTGCTTCAAAGCAACTGCTAAGCTCTTCTCAATGATATGACATGCACCAATATTGTGCAATATTGTGCAATATTGTGCATTGTGCTTGACTTAGTCTCATGTACCTGTGTACGTCTTGTTTGATTACTTCTTGCTTATTTTTACATCAACAAAGAATACGTTTCTAAAAACACCAGATATTACAACATTTTCTTGACTTATCCTGTCTGAATTTTATAGACCTCATGTGGGGCTTGGAATGCATAAAAGCAGCAGTTTTCAGTCCATATATTTTATAATTTTTAAAGAAGGGCGGGACTGTGTGAAGGAGCTGAACGTGCGAGCAACACCTTGGGAGGAAGAGCCAAGCGCCTCCTTTCTGTGGGGCATGGTTTAACCATATGGGTCTGAAAGAGCAGAGGTGATAAAAGATTCAGAGGGTTGGACACACTCATCTGCTATCGATTATGGTGCAGATGTGCTTGTATGTGTGTGGCACTTTGATTGACATGATGTGCGAGTCCCAACAACAGACTGGCATGGTTCAGCATGTAAATGCATGAACGCACGTGCATGAACAAATGCATTTCAGTTGCAGGATGTGTGCTTGGAAGACATCCCAGAAGTGAGTTATTATTGATTTCATTAGAGAAGTATATTGATACACTATCTTTTATGTGATTCATTTTCAGAGAGGTTTAGAGTTGAATGCTGATGTAGATCAGATGTTGAGAAGATGAACTTTCTCTCCTTGGAGGAAATTCAATGCATCTGCTTTTCAGAAGCAACTGACAAATGTATGTTAATGTGTTGGCAGGATTCAAAAAGTGAAATGAGGCAGCCCATCTTTTCAGATCAGTCATGTGTCACAAAGCCAGAGCCTCAGCTCTCTCCTCGCTCCTCCATGGGGCTGGGATGACCTCAATAATTAAGCGACAATTTTAAAATGCATTTCTAATTTTCTACCAGACTGAAAAGCTTTATTATGGAATAGCTGACAAAAACCCTCCCCTTGAATGGGGGTGACTCCTGGGCTTCCACTAAACTGGTCATGAATGCACAAACCATCTGTTTTTCTGGCCGTTTGTCAGTGTGAGCGTGGCGGAGGCAGCTGTCGGAGTGGCCCCGGTTTGAATGATGGAGCACACAACCTTTGTTTCGCTCGGCAGTGGCTTTGGGAGCTCTGGCTCGTCTTGCTCATGCTGCCCTGTGCCGAAATACGGCGGGAGATGGTTTCTGTTGTCGGCCCACCAAACGCCACCGAATTACCAGATAGACAGTCAGAGAAGCGAGAGATGCACTTGGAGAGAGCTTGAGGAAAATTACATGAACGAAGAGAATGAATGAGGGGGAAAGAAAAATGAGGAAATGGACAGAAGGGATGTAGTGAGAGTTGAAGAGAAGGGAAGGTGTATGGCTGGTGAGCGCATTGTGTTGGTGAATGAGGATCTGGGGCATTGTGTGCCGGCCAATCTGTAGCTCAGTGGGTGAGGTTGTCAGGAGCCAGAGCCAAGGATGAGGGCCAGAGGGCCAGGAGAGACAGGTGAGAGCAGCCAGCAGGTCTGAGGAGAGTGGAAGCATGAAAACAAGAATGTGAGCAGAGATGTGAAACAAAGAAGTTAAAAATAAAAAAAAAGTCAATTTATTTAGATTTCATGGCAATCATGCGTCTGTCTGGAGAAATTCTGGCGCTTTGAGTCAGATTGAGTTCCTATGATAAGAAAATAAACTGTGAAAGTACTGCTTTAAAAGGTAGTGTTTGTTGTGTGGACCATTATTCAAAGGGGGCCTCCAGGTTATTGCCCATTTAAAATGTAATTTCCTGGCTACAGCATGCCTTTATATTTCCAAATTAAAGGCCAGCACTGGGTAAGCGCAGCATATTGGAGGGTAATTTAATTCTTATCATGCACAAGTGTACTCCTTTGCTATCTGCTTTATTTATCTGTTGTCCTATTTATTAAGGTGATTCCCTCAGACAATTATGTGCCCCCTGTGCCCTGATAGGATTCTACTTTTATTAACATACTGACTGTTGTCCACTGTGTGGATCGCACTGGCCAGCATGACCTAATTGCATACATTTGCCTGGCTGATGCACTTGACCGGAACAGAGAGGCTGTGATTTTTAGGATACGGGTCAACCCGTATGTGGGGGGGTAGAGGATGTGCAGTGTGTGTGTCTTATATCACCTGACACAAGGAAACATATGGCAACAACATCATTATCATAAAGGTTTTTGGGTGAAAAATGGGAATCGCAATTGCATTCATTGCATCGTGTTTGACAATTTTGCAGAAATATAATTTCTGATATTCTTCCCGACTTGTGAAACTTCCCGACATTATCAATGACAGAGTTAGTGACAGAAGTTGCCTGAAGGCTCCAAAGAAATGCTGGCCAGCTCTTGGTTTTACAGCTGAATAGAAGAGGAGCTGAAAGGTGAAAGTCTGTTCTTAAGTCCCAGTGCAAAGCTTATTTCACATGATTTGCTGTTTAGTCACAGGCGTATTGTCTCTGTGTGCTAAGAAAGTGTCTTGCTGTGACTGGTTTAATGAAGTGGCAAGCATTATCCTTTGTGGTTTTTATTATTTGTAGAACTCGGTAAGATCAGCAACAGCAGATGGTAAGTAAGATAGTAAGAAAGTTTTTGGTTGTTTGGCAAACAATGTTTTTATTTTATTGGTTTGAATGTAACACTTTTGGCAAACCGTATGCTGATATGATTTATGAAGATCCCTCAGCATTGGAATTCCTGTACTGTGGAGCTGTATGCCATTTCATTTGGTTGTTTATGTGTACACATATAATTTACAATATTCCTTTGAATTGCTCTTACAGCACCCCATTCCCTTGTAATGGCCCAGCGATGTGGGCTGTGGTCTGGTGGAGCTTATGGTGGTAAAGCAAAGCTTAGCAGAAAGCAGTTGTGTTCTCTCACACGGCAGTCTGAGCATGGCGTTTTTCTGTAGCCCCGGGGCAGGCAGGCACCCAGCGTTAGCACTGCCAGGCCCAGCCCCTCCCCATCTGTGTGTCACGAGTCGGATCTCGTTAGGGATGACGGCTCTCTGATGTGGACAAATTGTCACTAAGGGGGGACCTGGAGACTGAGAGACACAGCTTAGGCTACTTCGAGGGGAGAAAGTGTAGGGGAAATGTGTGTTCAGAGGGCCCCCCAGAGGGTAATTCGGTAGTCTGCTCCTTGCTGTGAGGTGTGGAGTATCTCAGGGGTTTCATCCAGCTCCTCATGTGTAGCTAACCATGTCTGGGTGCTCATAGCTGCCAGGGGGCCTGGTTAGGTATTTAGCTGCATTGTCTGTAAGATGGTAGCAGAGAAACTACCACCTAGGGTCTCTGTGCTTTGCAGAGATGTTGAAAATCAGTGTCTCAATTGCTTGAAAGTGAAAACATACCCCTTTTATTCAATTGGGCCACTCCAATAAACAAAGTAACCCCCTTTCTCTTTCAAGAGAGATGCTTGAATTGCATCAGGTGCAGATTCTCAGTTCAATTGTGTGGATGGAAACCTCCAATAGACTGCCAAGCACTCATTCATGATCTCACACTTTTGTCTCGTAACCTCAAAGGCCCACAATAGGCAGTGTGGTGACAGAATGGCCCCTTTTTTAATGGTTAACGGGCCAAGAGAGGCCAAGCATCAACACCAGGCTTTGAGAGTAGGCTGGAGAAGCATATGGAGCTCTAAATAAAATTCAGATCAAGCACAATGATAGCCGAGGTCTGCTTTGTGTTAGGACGACATGGTGAAATAAGGGGGCGGAGTGGAAAGTTAGATCCCCATAATAAGATCGTGGAGCATGAGCAAATGAATGTATGGTTCTGTAATGCGGCATGCTTTTGAGTCTAGAGGGAAATTGCAGCACTAGTGTTATTGTCAGCGCCAAACTCTGCCCTTTATTACTCTTCAACGGTTGGCTTCAATGAAGCCTCATCATCTGCCCAGAGATCTGCTCCTAATCAATGACACTGACAGTTGACAGATTTTCCAGGCCTGCGGTCTTTGTTAGAGGCTGATGACCTGAAAGAGCTTGGGTGGTAGGGCAATGAATAAGACGTTTAAAACCAATAAATAAACCCTCCAAAAGCTGCTATGTTGTGTGTGTGTGTGTGTCTATTGCAGCAGAAGGGGTGTGGGGGGATTTTTCTCTTTTCCTTTTTCACTCCCTCTTTTTTCACACTTGCAGAATCTGCGGCCTTTGAAGGACTTGTGAAGCCGAAGGCAACCCGTTGCTCAATCAAACAGATTAAGTCAGTCAGACAAGCAGCGATCTGTCCCATTCAATAAAGTTACTTTTGTCATGCTGGATCTCAGAGGGCCTCATATATGCATGACACCAGGCTTTGACATGTCACTGTTTTATCACACTGTGACCAGGCTTTCACTGGGCTTTAGTTTGTTGTTTTTCTTAGGTTTTTGCATAATAATAACATCCATGGCATTATTTGTTTGTCTGTTTTTAATATAGTTTCATTAGTAACAGTATTATTTTTTCCTAAATCGTTGATTTTTATTTCATTTTTTAGATATTCTAATCTACACCAAAATGAGACAACACTGAAACATGATACCGTGTGACATTTCTTAATCCCCTGATCTGTGATAAGGTGAGTATGTAGTATTCTAAATCACGGGCGCCCCATTAATGAGGACATCTGTTTTCATATGGTCCTTGACACGTAGCACCAGAAATCTGATGTCATCCTGTCCAAACTGGTACATGGCTGGCAGACAGCATGGCATCCTGTGATTGGTTCTGACAAGCCAGTGACAGCTCTGGAGGTGAGGAGGGTGCATGACAAAGGGCAAGCAGGGGATGAGGTTTGTCTGTCTGCCTGTCTTTTCTGCCTCCTCCACCCACGACCCCCTCACAACCTCCATCACCCAGTCGTAGCACGCTCCCATCAACCCCCCCCACCCACCCACCCACACACCCACACCCACATCCACACCCAGCCACCCACCAACCCACTCTCCTAATCAGACCAATCAGAGCCACATATATGACTTCCTTGAAATGATATGCCATGCCTACTTATTCTGTACTATTTCAATTGATTTTGTTAATATTTGGACCGCAAGGGGTCATGGTATGTTTTGATGCATGATGTAATTTTTCTGTTATTACATGATGTTACACTGGTTTGTGGCTAGTACTGTATGTGATATCTGATTTAAAGATGGCCACCTGCCACTGTGAAAATCAGGGGCTGCTATGCTTCTGCACACAGCTGAGCACTGTGGGAGCCAACGAAGCCTCCTTGACATTGAGTGTACACCAGATTTTTGGCAGTGATGTCCCTTTATCGTTTTCTCCTCACAGACATATCAGGATTTCTCTATTTTATAGAAGCACCATTTATTAGAGCTGCTAATGAAAAAAGGGCCCCGTTTAACACACTGACATTTTATTGTAGGGCATGATGACTACATCAGTGGTTTGTGTCTGTGTTGGGCTCACAAGGCAAATTGGATGGCTGTTTTCTCCTCATGTGGCCAGTCTCCAGTGTGACCTTGCATTAGTGCATATGCTCACAGCAGGGTCACTGGTTGAGGGCATGATCTGTCAGCCTTTGTTTATGAAAGGCAGACAGCACAAGCCTGTAAGATAACATATTTCATGCAATTAGTGGTCTGCTGCACTGCATTACAATTTCTGTACAACCGCAATAAACAACATTGATTTAAGTGTTTTTCAGCTTCATGTATTCGTCCATTTTTTTATGTAATACTACAAGAGTTTTCTTAAACAAGTAATTTTTATTCTGCTTGACTTAATCTATTATGCATCAATTACCCACCACAGAATGTGCCAAATAAGTTGCAACAATCTCTCCTATTGCTTCAACTATTTTTTTTTTTGTTTTCTCGGTTTGCTCTATAAAATGTCATAAAATCCCATCACATGGTCGGACCAAAGATTTTAAGATGCCACAGTGTTCTCAGTAAAAAAAAAAAAACAACAAAACCTGGAAATGTTCACATTCAGAATTCTTGACACAAAACCACTATCAAAATGTTCGCAGATTAATAGCGTGTCGATTGACGAATCAATTAATGTCCTAATCATTTCCGCTCTACTTTCAAGTACATCTTTTAAAAAAAAAAAAACATGTCTGCTTGATTTAACGCTTTACATAAAATCTCCACAACACTACAACATATGAGAACACAAAAAAGTCCAGAGTTTATGAAAACAAGCATTTAAAATCCTGTGTTCAAGTTGGATGTGTATACTTCCCGGATGAGTTTGACGTCCACATTATTGAGATGGTTTCAATATGATAGAGATAGGTTGACAGAGTGTGTCAGTGCGGAGTCGGCAGCAGCTCTGATGACTGGCGCCCTCTGACAGTCGCTCTATAAGGCTTGGTAACCAGCCTTTTTCCTGGGAGGTGTTTACTGTCACTGTGCGTTGTGGGTGCCTGGCAGCAGTATTTCTCCAGGCTGTCAATCTCCACAGACACTAACCTGCCATGTTAGATTTGACCTCCACAGGGGAGATTACTGTCTCCAAGCTTTGGAGGCATCCTTCATTTTTTTTTTCTTTGCTCTGTGGGGATACCTGGGAGAAACAACATGGGCATGCACGCAATATTTACAACATTAAGATATGGTGTTGAATATTCATTTATCTTGAAAATAATGTAATCACTGAGCATTAGCTACTACACTGTTAAAACAGCAGGCAGATATTCATTTTTTTATTCTGAGTTTCCGACATGCAAATCAACAATTTTCTAGGAAAGGCTTGCAATGTAGTATTTTTATATTCTTAATGGAGATTATTTAAATTAAAATAAAAGCTTCTTATGCTGTGCAGTATGTGTTACAGGAATGTTTGGCTGTGTAGTAGCGCTGCATATCCTTGTTTCTGTAGAGAAGAACGAGTTTTGGATAAGGACACTGGCTGCGAGTTTGATGCAGTATGTGTGTGGGAGGCCTCAGAAATGGCTGTTAATTAATGGTGTTACATGATAACTCTCAGCACAACCAACCAAAGTAGGTTCCAGACTGAATTAGCTTTTACTAGGTAGTATTTTCGGATGTGCTATTTCTTTTGTAGTTAAACATTTTAGTATGTTTCTGATAATGGAGGCTTGTTTTTTGTGATTCAGCCACCAAGAAACAAAAAAACTCAAACTGATTTTATAAAATCTTGGGAGAGCTATGGGATTTCAACCCCTGTATTTGACTCCTGACTGACAGGTTTATACTTTTTAACTCGGGCTAAAGTTTAACGGTACTGGCTCCAATACTGCGCCTATTAATCGGATCAGGTATTGTTAAACTATTCCTTTGAGGAATCAATTGTACATTCTTCTAAAAATCCCCTGGAGATCTGATTACCCAGCTATTAGTGACATTAAAGTGTAATGAGCTCATGGCTAGTGATAGACATGGTCTATGTAAGTTCGACTACCCTAAATTTGAATATATTATTTCCCTTAAATAGATGCTAGATATCTTTAATACACTTTGTTCAATCTGGTTGTTGGAGGTAATATTGTATTTTAATGTAATGAATATTGATTTTTGTGATATCCTCTTTAAACATGTTCTGAGTCTCCAGTATAGATACAGCTGTCCTATCAGAAGCTGGTTCGGCCCGTAATGATGTTGTTTGAGATGGGCCATCGCACATATATTTACAGCTCGCTCCATTCTTATCATAAATTGAGTGGGGTGCTATGAACGGGGCTGGTACAGTCACATAAAACCTCCGGTTATGGCCTGTGTGCTGTTTAGCCCTTGATAGAAACGTGGCGTTGCTTCCTGGTGTATTTTTGACCATGAAAATTATAATATGGAACAAAGATTAGAATTAAATTATTGTGGCCGGAAGGCATTTACCCGTCATTCTGAGGCACACAACACAGGCTTAGGGCAGGGGGGGGGGACCCTGGTCCCCAAGAATAATGATAATACATTAGGCTGTGAGCGTGCTGGTATTATTGCTGTACATTATGTACGTTCCATTTATACTACCTCACACAGCCCAACCGCTGCTGACGGATAGGTCATTACTCCCCGCACCGATGAACACTTATCAGGCCCCACTGCTATTTATGGCCAGAATGAAGAGCACTTGTCAGTCAAGGTCACTGCTTTGTGTGTCCTCTTTAATAGTTCCTTCTTCACAGTTGTTGAACTTTGTATGCTAGCTCGGGCCCCCCTCTAAGTGGCGAGGGAGATGGGCCGGCTGCTTTAACGGGGAAATTCAGTCTTTTATGTTGTGTGTGTTTGACCAGTGGATATTCTGGAGAGGTTTCAGTGGTCTGAACAATGTTGAATGATGGTTCCTGTGTGTGTGTGAGTGTGTGTGTGAGTATAGCTTTAGTTTGCCTCTGAGAGACAAGAAAACTGAGATAATAAAAGATCAATATATCCGATAATGGTCTGTGCGTACTTGCTGCAGCAAACGAGCTGCCTTTTTCATGTCTGCATGTTTGTGTCTGGCGTTGTGTGTATGTGTGTGAGAGTGTATGATAAGTTCGGGTGACAGGATCCTAAGAGCCTGCTCTAACTGGAGGGCCAATGCTAATGCTTGGCTGGTTGCGTTACACCAGCTAGTGCTGAAATCAGAAGTTGCCCGCAGTCCAGTGCAGGGTTTGGCCCTGGGACAAAAACAGATTTTAGTTGCCTTTGATTCTTTTAGCCTCAAGCCCTAATATTTGTCATCTCTGCACAAGTTGTATCTCTATGTTGTAGCACCATAGGACTGCACAGGCAAAGATGCTTGTTTATCCAGACTGCTCGGGTAAAAAGGCTTGCCCCATGGTAACTGTCGATGTTGTTTTGTGTAACACTCTGATCATGTGTTTCCTTGTTTTAAGTTATCTTTACCACCAAAATGATCATAATTCAATCTTAAACACTTTAAATAATGTCTTCTTTCTTCTTTACTGTGCAGTGCACACATTTGCAGCCATGTCTGTTCTCATAAGATTTTTATCATGAAGACATTCAAATTTAACGAGTAAGATTTACATTTTTTTTTACCAGCTGTTGACTATGTTCAGCAAAAAGCAAATTATGAATTGTATTTCCTCAAATAAAGTAAGATGAATTCACACTGTGCTGCACCATGCAGGCAACACCAACAGTAGACTCTGTCAAATGAGGTTCACATGGACGCTGACGTAAAGAAACTAGATCTCAAATGTCTCCCTTCAACTTCAGTCTTATTTTGACTCCGCTGTCATACATCCAAATGGGTGATGGTTGACAAGGTGCTTTTCATTGTCATAATCTTTCCTGTAAGTCATCCAACATAATTTACGCTGCTCACCTTCCCAGTCTGTTTCCAAAGAAAACCCCCTCCACAGTCCAACTCTCAGCTGTAAAAATGAACAGTTCCTGTTCCTCCGCTTTGATGCAATGCTGACAGGAGTCACTTTGATACACTTGGTAGTATGAAATTTCGATCCGTCCTGTTTTTTTTTCTTCCTCCCGAGGCTTCATCTTTGCAGACATTGGGAGCTGTCATTTCGCGACACCCTGTGACGTGGGTGACACTCAGCCGATATGACAGGTGCTGGACAGCAGACGCGCTGCTATGCGAGCTGGCAATATTTCTAAAGGTAAAATGCCAAAATGTGTAAAATATATTTCTATACATTTATCACATTTTTATATAAATCTCCTTGCATATATTACAAGCATTCACCTCTCTACTTGATGTTAAGAAAAGATAAAAGATATGAACATATTAGTAATCAATGGTTTAGGGTTTTGCAGATATTATGTTATTTGCTAATATTTGTGTATGTCTTTTTTGGTGCAGACTCAACCTTCAAAAGTCATGAAACAAACACCAAATATAACAATCTTACCCTATTCAGAATCAGAATAATTTATTGCCATGTTTGTTTTCACATTCAAGGAATTTGTCCTGGCGGAAGCTGCATACATTTAACATTTAACTATTAGCATGTTGTTTAGGAATTATACGAATTAGAGTTGTTTTTACTACTCAACAATAAACGGACTGGCTTGTTAAGACGGAAGATTTGTGGCAGTGTGCAGTGGGATAGAGGCTATGCAGAGCACAGTGGGAGCCCACAGGGTGTATGTTCACAGTGTTTCCTGGATTAGACACCTTGGTATGGCCTGTGGAGAGATGTTCGTCGTCCGCTGTTTACACAATCTGGCTGCTACAGCTGAGCTGCCCTTTGCCAACAGGCCTAGAGACAGGACGGACAGATTTAGATCCACATGTCGCAGTTCTCTATGGTGCAGCTCACCATTTAATGATTTCTGTTTATAGTTCTTTTAAAGGACAAATAGGGATATTCTCACTTGTATATTCGCTCAGAAATGTGGCTTTGTCTGTACCAATTGTCATTGTTTGCGTAACTTTTCAGCAAGCAATAACAATAAGTGAGCGTTACGAGTCATTTGTGTGAAGCCAGGTACTGTGTACCAAAGTCAGTAAAAAAAAGCAATATCTCTGAAGTCACAACACTAATTCTGTGTGTCAGTGTTCCCACATGCATACGTGCGTTTCCTTTAATTTAGTGTTAATATTTACTGAGTTGTGTGAAGGTTGCCATGTCTGATCAATTTGTTGGGGTATTGGTTACTGGATAACCTGGCAGTTCTGTCTATAATAGCACAGTTCACAGCTTACAGGACCTATTGTTTCACCACACACACGCACACAAACATGTTGACATGCTCATCTGTCACTAGGAAAACCGCCATAGGCTGTGGCCTTGGCACAAAGACATTCTCTGAGCTGAGTGATGACGCTTGGAGCCAAGATGCACCCAGTCAAAATGTTAAGCATTTCAGATGCCAGAATAGACAAGCGCAGGCGTTGATTTGAGAAGAAATGATGTTGAAGCAACTGCAACAATTTAGATGCATGTTGCGATGATGCTTTGCTCGTTTCTGACAACTGTGTAAACTGGTTTGCTGTGTAGCTTTGAAAGGGAAACAAAAAACAATCTTGAAGCTTAAAAGCAGTAATTGTTGCATATTTCTAACAATATGGTCGGAAGACAAAACGTTTCTCAAATGATTTTTCCCTCTTAAAATGTCGACCGAAAGCTCTTGCTGCCTCCAAAATGGTACCTCCATCAGAGCTACAGCAATGCAGAGCTATTGAGACACCATGTGTTCAGGGTGTGGTCAAGAAGGATTGTTTACTTCTAAGCAGGAGCTGTAAGTAGGCATTATTATCATTATTTTGCATCTGCATTCGTTCAAGAAACAGCTGTTGAATTTTGAGTGAAATTTAAAGTGGCAGGGCCTGGAGTTGTTCTTGTTCATTCAGCTAACTTAGCTTTGACATGATGGCTTCTGGCAGAGTTTTGTGCTGAACTCAACATCTGTGACAACCGTCAGCACCACTGACCAGCCTTTCCTCCCTCGCTCTGTCTCTCGTTCTCTTCAGTGTTTACATATTTCCCTTCGTCTGTCCTCTATCTTTCCTTGCCTTCCAGGATTGCCCAGTTTGGGGGGTTAAGACCATCACGGAAAAAGTGGGAAAAATGAAAACCTTTGAAGCCACTAGATCAGTTTCTTCTGCCAGTACCCATTTCCATCACTGCCACATCAGCTGGTCCCAAGGTTGTGAGGTCATCCAAACATCTGGCCCCTTCCACCATGTTTTCTAAGGTCAGTGGGTAGCATCTGTTTATAGACCCCACCACCTTCAATGTCTCTGACAACGAGGATCACGCTGAGAAAACTGGACATAATGCTTTGATTAGTCATAAGTGTTGACAAGCTGTTAATCTGACATCAGTAAACCTGCCTCAGCCAATACTATACCGCTGCACATGGGATAGAAGTTAGCCATTGTTTTTTTAAGTTATACAAATATTGATAATCAGCAATCACAAAAATATTATCCTATAAAACTTAAAATGAACGAATAAACTAAATCACAGTCCATATTAGTTGCAAACCATTTTGGCATTTGTTGCCATGATTTCTTCCTCAAAACCTTTAGATATTATTTCAAACTATAATCGCACAACATTAGCTCAGGTGACCTCTCTATTGTTTTATTGAAAACTAACATATTAGCTGTAAAATTCTGCTAATTGATTGCAGTCGAGTTTATATTTATGCTTCAATGTTTCATGGAAAGTTAATTTCAATGAGCTGTATTTTGTCCACTACCAGTGTGCGACATACAAGCACATTGAAGATATTTACGATGACATGTTGGTGTCACCTGAGAATTTTAATCTCTGTAATCAAGAAACATTTAATCTATCAGCTAAAGTAAAATCAGTCCAATTGATGGTGTACTGCATTCTTAATTATTGTATTATGCATAGGACCCCATCCATTTCCCTTTCAGTATTTTATGAAGACAGTAAAGGTTTGCTTGGTTCATCCCAACAACAGCAACACCACTGCAGGTGATGCAGGTTTGTAATCCAGAGGATTTTGTGGCGGGCACCTGTCCCTTTGTGTCAGGTCTTGGGGAACTTTGAGCAGCAGCCGGTGCTGTGATGTCACGGGCTCTGAGGGGTCAGGACAGGAATTATTGAACAGAGGGTGGCTGACAGAGGAAGCTGGCACTGGGAGCAAACAGATGTTGCAATCGTAAAGAAATACACAACCTCTGAATTAAATATGAAGAGGGGGGCAGCCAGTGGTGACTTTGTCTCTGCTACTCGGCCGATCGCAGGGGGTGTTGCAAGTTAAGGAACCACGGATTGGTCAGTTGTTGTGACGAGAACCAGGTGATTCACCTCAAAAGTATGCTGGTTTCTCAAAAAGGACTTGAGTGATGCGACCAAAACCCTTTAAAAAAGTTCTCTGAAGAAGACAGCTGTTCGGAGCATACTGTAGATTCATTATTCAGGAGCTCTGGGTCTCTGGACGCAGCATGCTATGTCAAAGTGTTTTAAAGCATTTACGCCACAGCAGCTCAGGGATGAATTCTGTAAAAAAGAGAGGAATCTGACAGAATGTCCTCAGAACATTGTTTTACCACAAGTGTTTTGTTTCCAAGTCATTTTTACACAGCTTCTCACTGACAAGGAATCTGTCTGAATATTTGATGGCTGCAGAAACTGTTTCCGTCTTTACTGAGAGAAAGAGGCTTCACATAGAGCTCAAGGTCTTCACAGCAATCAAATGTTATTTGTACCACGATTCCAATTATTTTTGTATGATTCAACTGAAATAAAATAGTGCATCTGTATTTTACTAATAGCATGTAATATACAAACTTTGTGTATTGTAAATGCTTTTAAAATTATTTTGTAAAAATTAATCCATTTTGGCGTCTTTGTTGTAGTTTGAACTAGAAGTTTGTGATGTGAATAAAGTCTTATTTCACAGCTTATGTATCATAATACTGAAATATGATGCATATCAAGCAACAAATTTCTAAAAACATGATGTATTTGAGCCTTAAATCCACCGCTGCATATCTCTGTCTGTTTATCTCTAAAGTGGATGGCCTTCTGCCAGTGAGGCCTGGCTCCGAGTGCTGCAGTGTCAACACTACAGAGTGAGGGCCAGAGGGGTGATGTAAGTATTGATACACTCCTTGAAATCACTTTGTCACCGCCGGAGATGCCAAGCTGCTGGAGTAACACAATAGCAGGAAGATGATTGTGAATTCTTGGCAGAGGGTTGAGGGATGCCATTAAAAAGGCAAATGTGATTAATTTTTAGTGAGAACGCCCTCTTCTTGGCGATTGTCAGCGAGGCCGGGCTAAAGGGATGTGACACAGAGATTACTCTTCCTCCTGGCGTCTAATGCGACTCGTCACTCTGAGGAAATATCTCGGAGATGGGGACTCTGACAAAAGCGCTCTCATCTAATGGACTAACTATTTGTTCAGGGCTCGTGCGGCAGGGATCTGGCTCGATAGCGCTAAGTGATCAATTGCTTAAACACCACAGATCACTTGTGATTCAACACAAACAAACGTGTTTTATCTCAAATTGTCGCTGAGGGCTTCATCACATTTGTATGGATGAGGAACAAAAAGCAATTTAGTACAGTCAGGGAAGCATGAAGAGTCGATGCAATACATTCTTGTACGGCCTCATATTTTGTCCTTTTAACACTCTTTGTGAATGTCAGGATAAGTGTCGGTGGTTATCAGGGTTTTCTTTATTCCCGTTCGACCTGAGACTGCCACCCCTGTGGAGTGACATTTGCCAGGCGACGCAATTGCCACATTTTGTCCCAACCGCTTCACAAACAATGAAATGCTGCAGAACCTTTGACCGCTGCCTCGGTCTCTTCCTGGAGACGAACTAACAACAAAAGACAGCGCACAGGTCACACTAAAGGTTATGTCTTTATGGATTTCATGCAGTTCCAGACACATGCTTTTCTACAAATGAATATGTATGATAATTAGTATGTTGCCTACAACTAATTGAACAATAGGAATCATACCAATCAGCCACTAAAGGTACTGTTGGGTTTTAAGACATTTTATTTATTCTTTATAGGTTTTATTGTCTGCACAGATGGGTTGAAGCTAGGGATGCTAATGTTCCTCAGAAAAATGTTGTATTTGTTCAAATAAAATAAAAAGTATGCTATCTGTGGCGACCACAGGACTGTAATAGGTTTGGCCTGAATGTAAAGATTGCCCGTCTGTGTATTTCTGTAACTGACTCTCTGTAGATATCCATGTACTGAGCTGAACTATAGATCTCTCAGATGTAACTATTTAATCTGCACAAAGAGACATAAACATACCAGTTTGTCTCTGAAAGAAGAAACTGTACAATGTTTATATTTCTTTTTAAAACTGAAACTAAAATTATTCTGAGTGCTAAATCTATTATAAAAGTCATATTATACGCCTTTGAAGATCCCGATTGCTTAGTCTCTTGCTTGCATCTTGGTTTAGTCCTTGGCTCGTGTGACTGCCTCAGGAAAAGACTCTCCCGCTGGCAGGACGGGCTACTGCACACAATGCTGTGGTTTACTTTGTGAGAAAACCGCTCACGTTCTTGTATCCCATTACCACGACCACCTTGAGATAAATGGCTCTTTCTCCCCTCTGCCATAAGGTTTTATATCAAACGACATGTGTTGAGTATCTGACCGCAGGTTATATTGTTTCAGCGAAATAAAACAATCACTTCTGGAGCTGTTTCTGGGCACCCGGCTGAGGTGTGTAACTGCTGGACAACCTATACACACTGTTTATAGATGTAAGGAAGAGGACAGTGGCAGGTGACAGGTTAACTCTGCTGTGTAAATTCCTGGGCCGTGTATGATGTAGCCTGTGATCCTGCAGTCCTTGATTAGATCTGAGCTAGTAAATATCCTGTGATTAATCAAAAGGGCTTGTTCTGCGTGCAGCGTCCCTGTGTCACCTTCACAGCTGGGGAGCAGGGCCGCCTTGTTTACCACACTCCACCTCCGTCTCCTCAGACCCCATCCTTATTCACAGCTCATCCAGGGCTAACATAAAAGGCTCCTGCAATAACCCCAAAATAGGATATTAGAGCAGGTCTTCACAAAAACATTTCCCAATATTTCCGTTTTGCTAGTGGAAATAGGACTTTGTGAAGAGACATGTTTGGTATATGTTTTAGCAAAGGACAGTTGATATTCTCTTTTCTTTCCCCTAAACAAATCATGTGACAAAACAACAACATGACATTGTGCATGTGCTGTTAGCACTTTTGTAGTACTAGATATCATTATTTCTGTTATCCACAGCATTGCATTAGGTTTCATTTTCCTTCATTAAGATGAACATTGTAGTTCATTTTGAGTCGAGCCCACATACACTGTTCTGCTGCCGGTTATCCTAGTGTACCTAATGTGTATTAATCCACAGCTGAAAATGCACTCTTGTCTAAGTGATATTTATTTATATATGTATATAGCTATAGATATCTATCTATATAGATATAGATTTATGCTGTATATAGATAGGTCTGTGACGTTTTAAGATGAAACCAATGAGGCAGTGCCACAGAAGTGTAGTGAAGTTTGAAAGTATTGCGAGACGACTTAACACATTGTTAGCTTTGGTCTTTTTTATGGGATTTGTTGACAGTAAGAAATAATGACTAATGCCAGGCTTATCCTTTTAATTACCAAATAATTAGCACTCAAACAGAGAATATCCCCTAGAAACTGCTTTGCTACATGCTCGTTACATCAATGAAACATGTTCAAATGAAGGCCAACATGATAATGGGTGGTTATAGTAATTAATAGACTGAACTAATTACTTTAGCCAATAGAGATTAATTTAATGCTGAAGAGTAGGGGGTGTTTGAGCAGAGCGTGTCCAACTGAAACTACACCATTTCTAATTAACTATCCTGCTCTCCGAGCTTACAGTAACCGTAACATTATCTGACAACTGGTGTTATTTCAGTTACTTTCTGTTTTTTTGAGATCTCCTGTGTGATGTTTGCTAAATCTTCCGAGACACTTTTTTTTTTTGTCCCCAGAACAGTTCACTTGCAAAATGTATCATGATGTCTCGACTTGTCAGCACAGTCGACTCTGCAGAGCATGATTTAACTGATTGCTGCCCCCCTTTTCATTATGACCCTTTGATTGTCATTCGAAGACTGTGTAAGGGACACGCATGTCATGTTAATAAAGACACTAAACCGCACGTATCGCTCCACCATAGAACAAAGTCCGGACCTGTCTGGGAATATAGATCTCTAATTGCTTTTGCGTGGTGGTGCAGCAGAATTGTGCTTCCCAGATGTCACCTCTGCCAAACCCGAGTGCACGTCACTGTCAATAGGCCTGAGAAATCTCCCTAACAAGCTTGCGATTACATAAATCTATAGCCGCTTTGGATATTGCGCCAAAGAAACTGAACAACTTTCAAGGAGACTTCATGTTTGATGTTCCAGGGCTTGATTGCATTTTGAAAAAAAAAAAGAGAAACCCACTATATTGGGAATGTGTCCAAACAGTCTAGGTTTGCTAATTTTGTCATAGTCAATTTCATAGCGCGGCCGTGAGAATGGCCGACACTGGAATGAAGTTCCTGAGTGCTTTGCAGAGGGGCGTGAGTGGGTTTGACAGGCCCAGTGAAATATGCTCCGCCGTACCTTTTTCCATTACAGGAGCACGGTCCAAAAATGCAAATCTGGGGTCCTCTCTCGAGAGGTCGTTAGAAAAGTGACATATCAAACAACTGGCTTCAAGTGGCAGACAAAATCTTACATTATTGCTACATCGACGTTTTCATATCTTAATTTGTGATATTATTACCATGGCTTTTCAAACTCATCATTTCAATAAAGAGCGGTTTTGCTTTGAGCAGCTCTCTGAAGACATTGTTTAGATGGCCTCACGTCCATCTTTAATATGGCGGAAATCCTTGATCATCAGAATAGTAGCCACATCCTAAAGAGAGTGACTGACTGATAGACTGGATCTGTCTCATGGTCTTCTCTGAAGAGGTGATGCATGGGCTTAATGGTTAGTAGAGCAGAGAGCCACGCTAAGGGGGGTGAGAGGGGACATTAAATGACATGGTTTTATGGCCTATCAGCATTGTCATACCCCCGCTGTAATTTCAGCCTCCTTTTTTTCTGCACCATAACGCGTGTTGGATGTTAGGCCCTAAGCTCGGTTAAACACAACTCCTCTACCTGGTACCTCAGGACGCCATGTGTCATCGCCTGTAAATAGAGTTGACACGCTGATTGAAGCGCTAACCATGAGAACCGACACTCAAAAGTTGGACCTGATTCGTCCCATTACATGTTTATTGTAATATTAGTGATGGCGCTGTCAGTCTGTGTGTCCCTCTGTCAGTCAGTTGGTCAGACCAATTATTCAATACATTTCCTAACTTTTTATCTATAGATGCATAGGCAGCATGCGGCGAGAAAGCCAAATCGGTACTACATTCTAGTTGTTTTCCATAGCAGTGTGAAGATGCATATAATAAGATCATATTTACTTGAACCCACTCCAACATGTGCACCAGAAGCCGTACACGGTGAGAGCCATTAGAGTAATACTCTCCTTTAGTATTTCCCAGACTGTTTTCAACACAACTCATTATTTGTGATAAATTAGCAGGCTGATTGTAGTGATGTACTCTAATTTGTAAATGAGTGGGGTGCACCTGTCAGTAAGACTCATTTACTAATAATGACCATCCACTGAATAAGTAACGACCTTTCTAATTTCAGTTGACTTCTTAACCGTCTGATTTGTATTATTCTGCCATTTCCTTTTTGCTGCAGCTTGATTCTTCCTTTCAAACCATGTTTATTGTCGTTCCTCCTTTTGTGAATAAAGCTGAAACTATTACTGTAGTCGACTATTATATTAGTTAGTTGACAGAAAATTAATCGGCATCTATTATGGAATAAAATCACCAGTTTCTGTCAATGATTCAACAATAATGAAAATAAAGTAAAGCCCGATTCAAATATTCTGTATCCAAACTCGGAACTGAGCACAATTTAACACTTTTTTTATACAGAAGATATAAAGTGTTGAATCATAAATCCTGTGGCAACAGGAGTAGCAGGGTGGGATAACTGGTTCCCATTAACATATAGTGCCCTGTAACTTTACAAAGGCCTTGTCGTAATACAAGACAAGGGGGTATGTGACCTTCAGCCATTAAATCATCCTGTTAATTGTCTAATAATAAACTGTTTTTATTGTGCAAAAACCCTTCCGTATAATTGAATTTCACTCTGCTTTTCACTCATCTTATTTTTATTTCTATCTTTTTGCTGAGGCCGTGAAGCCTCACCATTACTGGTTATAATGGCGGTATGGGATTGGTTTTTCAGGATTGCCGCTCTAACTAAGCTCTATTGGTTCGGCCACCTTCTCATTCTTCTCCCTGCAAATTTAACATTTAAAGCACTCTCATTACAGCACAGATTACAGAGGCCTATTGGTCCTCATTAGCGCCCACTGATCCTTGGCTGGGCCCATGTCCTAACATCTTTTAATTAGCATTCTGGAAATCTAATCAATGTAATAACTGAGAATAATCTCCCCTTTTGCACTTATTTTCTCCCACTCTTTTGTTCCAGGATGTTCTTGGCTGGAAGACTCAAAGGCTGATAGAAGGTGGCCTTTTCTGAGCCTGCCAGGTATGTGACACAAAGGGTAAGGAGACCTTGAAGTGCTTCCAGTTGAAGGGCAAACTGGATCAGTGGATTTGACTGCACTCTGTGAACTTTGATCAAACAAATCAAACAAAAAACTCAAATTATAGGTCTGAGATTCACTAATTGTGTTTTTTTTTTAAAGGATTTTTGCAGTTATAAGATTAATGAGCTGTAGAAGAACATGAAAAGCTTCATATACCGGTGACAGATGTAGACGGGGCTGCGAGTTTCTCTCTAAATGCCCTGTAAAGCCGTCCGTCCTCAGCCAGGCCCTGTGGTGTGATATGAAGTGAAAGCCAAGGCGGGGTTTGGCACTGGACGGCCATTTTGTGTCTGGTCTGATGCATGGTTTCTCTGGGTGTCACTTTGGCTACATATCAGAGTCCGTGGTGGCGGCAAGCGAAGCTGCAGGTCTCATTAGAGTATGTTTACTGCAACAGTTGCAGCGTGAGTAGAAAGACCACCAACAGGGGTTATTTTAATAGTGTTCTCATGATAAGTGTAATATTTAAAAAAACGGATGCCAACATACATTTTATCTGCCCGTAATAAAGTAAAGGACGACTGCTATTACGGCATTGTAGCATCCATGAGAGAGAGAGAAGCCTCTGCCAGCCTGGTATTCATACACCTTTTGTGTACAGTAAAGTACTGTTTCTATGCCAGGTATCCAGGGCAGACATTTTGGCACAGCTTTGGCAGGACAGACAAAGACGCCAGGGTGTGACAGACCTGCCATTTCCCAGCAGCACTGGCATGCCTCTCACTGTAGAATGATGAATGGTTACACACGCATGCCGCGCATTTGCTCATGCACACATATGACACACATACATAAACATGCACAAATGCAAAAATAGACAGGCAACCCTACTGGTCAGGTCAACCAGGCTTTGGCATTACATCTTACACGCACAAACACACACAGAGACCGGCTTCCTTACTGTAGCGCTGCATTATTCAGAGCCAGGTGTAGGAGGAAGGGGGAATAAGGTTGTGTTTATTAGCTGCTCCCTTGGTGTTCTCTAAATTGCCTTGTTTGCTCGGCACAAGCACACAAACAGATGCTGTCCTCTCTGCTCTGGGTAATTCTCTGGGTCTCTGGGTATTTAGTGAAAGGCCTACCGTACCACACACACGGCCTCATTTGTGCTTGTGCATACAGTGTGCGCATACAAACGCACACATCTGACCGGGCTTCTAGAAAAACACATTTGCGCGCTAATTTTGCGCTGACATTCAGAAGTACAGTCTGATTCATTCACAGAAGAAGACGTTGTCTCTCTGCATAAGTAATTGGAGTAGCCCATATAGCCAACCTCACAGTCCCTAACCCTCTCAGCGACACAATTTCACTCTTATTAAGAAAATCTGCATTTAGGAGGGACCAATGCTATCAGTCGAAATTAATCTGCATTGACTGATCCCTAATGTGACCACAGTCATCGAGTAATTATTGTCTGGATGGCTGTGCACCAGCCTCATAACCACTGTCCGCCTCTTCCCACTCCCTCCCCCCCCCCAAAAACGGGCTAGTCTTGGTGTGTGAATCCCTCTGCAGTGCGCTGGTTACAGAGGGTACGGCAGGCATGTCATTTAGCGCTTGATCAGTGAGTCGTGATTAGCCTGCCCTGTATTATTGTGATTAACGTCCACCCAGCGGACGACTGTCCTGTTGTCACCAGTGATACCATCTGAGATCTTGAGACTCTGGGATGAGGGCCAGTGGAAGAACCTGGTTGTGTGGCAACACAAAACCTCTCACTCTGATAATGGCTGCTTCTCTAAAATGCACACGCGCAGACACACACTTCAACTCCTTTCCTGTCAGTCACAAAATAGAATGCATGTAACGAGTGCGGCACTCTTTCCCCTATGCAGCTATGTTTTGTCTGTGTGTCTGCTTGGATTAGTTAAACCACTACCTCTTCTGCAGCTTGCGTGTTGTGTACTATTTCCATCAGGGCGCATGCTTTATGTCTCCAAAAGCACTGAAATCCAGAACCTCGTCCTTTTTTACGGTCCTCCATTTCCCTATTTCATCTCGCACCTTCTCGACCAACAAAGTCGATTTGACCGCGGCTGATTATAGTAACGAAGGCAGTCCAAGAGAATATGCACATTCTCAGTGTACGTCAAATTAGATCACAGCAAGGGGGCGGGGGAATGCTGCGTGCTGACCCCCGTCTCTTCTCCTCAGACAATCGGTCGCTTACACAGAGGGAGCTTTTGAAAAACAGGCCTGTGGACCAAACTGGTTGACGGCTCACTGCGACAACACACAGGACAAAGAAAGATGTCCAGGAGAAATAAGGGGCTCAGATGAAGTAGATTTATCCAAGAGAATCAGAAAAAAGTGCATCTAGTTTGTGAGGAAATAAGCTTATTTAGAGTATAACAAGATTTAGAGGGTTTCTGCTTTAGCATGTGAGCTTTATGCAAAAATGTGGCACTTGGGAACTAGAGAAGGGGCTATTTCTGTCTCTGTGCATCAGTATCACACTTTAAAAACCAGTAAATCTAGACATGCAAACTTGTTTTTATATCTTGAAATATTTGTCATGAATTAAGGTATTCTATATAGATCAGAATTTGTTTTCCCAAAATGTGCGGCTATTCCTATTGATGTAGCATTTTGTGCATATATGTGTGTGTCATTCCTTTGTAATTACTCGCCTAAACTCAGACCCCCTTCTCATGGCTCTTGTGCATCCGCCGGTGGAAAAGAGTCAGTTTTGATTACAAAGTAAACGCTGCAGCATCAGACAGGGGGTTACATGCTGATATGCATTCTATCAGGATGATTTATGCAAATTATGCACATTATTCCCGCAGGAATCTCTCTTCGGAAAGTGCCAGGATAAATTGCCGGAAATTAGCCATAAAATTCACTGTGCAGGGAGTGTGAGGTGAAGGCCGCCGAGGAGCCAAGGACATTGGGCCGCCATGGTTACGCTTGGCCTGGCCTGCCTCCCCCATGCTTGGCATTCATGGCTGTTAAAGACCTCTGCTCAGACAGATACACTGAAGCCTCGAGTAGCACTCAGCACATCAGGAGGATCAGCCAAGCAAGTGTTACACTAACGGCCGTGGTTTCATGCTCTAGTAACATGACAGATTTTCAGCAGAGAGAAGCAGATCGTCTGTTTTTTCTCATTCCACGTTTTAGATTGAAATGCACTTTATTATTCTACATTCCTAGAAAGGATGCGATTGTAATATAGTAAATGACCTGAAAACCTCTCTGTGTTTTGTCTTTTTTTCATGCCGTTGTTTACAATATATTTAACCTTGGTTGTAGTTCATCTTAATCTTCAGATTACACTCCAATCAGAAACCTGTCCAGCAATCTGGGAATGAGGTTGTTGGAACAACACGTAAACAAGTAGCTGTCAGTATCACAACACACAACTCAGGCTGTTAGACAATGGCTTCTTTAGCTTTAACCGTAACTCTGTGTGTGTGTGTGTGTGTGTGTGTGTGTGTGTGTGTGTGTGTGTGTGTGTGTGTGTGTGTGTGTGTGTGTGTGTGTGTGTGTGTGTGTGTGTGTGTGTGTGTGTGTGTGTGTGTGTGTGAGAGAGTGTGAAATGAGCAGTGAGCGATTCACACTGTTATGTCATCATGTCTTTATTTCAATCTGGAAGCCAGAGTAAATTAATGAGTATCAGACTGGAGATGAAAACCACCTCGCCTTAGCTTTAATGAACCCTGAGAGGGTCGGGATCTGCATTTTGATCAGGACAAGTGATCCCCGTCTCTCTTACACAAACTGCACAAGAACACACGTCGGTGTGCGCATAGACTTCCAGATACAGAGATTCCAGCAAGCCCAGGTTAGTTTAATGTAAACTTTAGTCTCAGGTGATCTTGTTCATCCCCTTGAAGCTTAGTTTGTAGCAGTGTTATGAATGTGTGTCTTAGTGCTGCTGATATCATGCTGGTTTTGCTAGTTCACATGATCCAGGGAGGCTGTTGGGTCACTGTGAGCTCTACATCCTCTAATCAAACAGTGACACATTATCTGAATGTTAAGGTCACAGAAATGGAAAGTTCACAGCTGTCGGGGGAGCGTTGAGTACCACACAGCCATTGTACATACACTATAATAAATTATAAATTAATTTAGAAATATCAGCTATTATCTGATGGAAACAAAGAGCTGCATTTATTATAGAAAATCTATATATTTATTTTGGTCAAGGTGTTTGATTTAAGCAATTTTTCGACGCTCAAATTCAAGGAGCCTGATGAAAAAAACAGAGCTTAAAGTTTCTTTGAAGCAATAACACCATAAAATGTCAACAAATCAAATGAATTGTCTCTCGACAGCAGTCATAATTTGATTTACTTGGTGCAAATGTTTGCACAATGAAAGCACTTTACTCCATTGCACCTGTTTTTGTTTTCTGAAATCCTGAGTGAATTGTTGTTTTGGAAGAAAAAACAACCTGTACAACGGCAGCCCGCTCCGTCCACAACAACACCGCACATTACTGCGCTCTGCCATGACACGCTTTAATCCCCGCGGAATAAAAGAACATCAGATTACGGCACAAAAACAGAGCCATCGGTAAACAGGGATTAGGGGATTGGGACTTTAATCTGATTAATATGGAGGCAGTTGGAATATTAGAGATGTTACTCAACAATTGCATTCCAGATGAGAGGATAATCGCACATTACTACGTCATTTATTGTACCCTGTTAGAGCTTTCAGAGCTAAACACGCTACCATATGTTTACCTGACCTCAAGGCCGCCTCAGAGAGAAAACATTCCCACTATAATGAATTAGGAGGCAGGACAACATAGTGAGAAATGTACAAGAACATTGTTATTTCAAGATAACCTGAATGAACTTGATAAACTTTGATTCATTTGTTGGTTAGTTCAGAGAAATCTTTAATCAGTCAAGCTGTCAATGTTTTGTAAATTAGAGCCCTGCAGCTCTTAAACATGCAGAGATAGAAAATCACATTATGTAATGAATATTTCTCATATTTAACAAAACAAAAGAAGATGGCAAAAGGAAGAGTGTGGGGTGAAAGGGGTGTCACATGTGTATAGCAAATGTTGCAGCCATGTGTTTGGCTCCAATTAAGTGGCTGTTCTTGCCTGAGAACTGGATCGGAAGATCAGGAGTTTTAAAAATAGATCTCCAAAAGTTGGATAATTTAAGAAATTGCTAAAACATACGAGCAAAGGAGGTGGGGAGCAATCTGCACTTTAGGATGCATTTTAGTAAATTCAACTTGTGAGGAACTTAAACTGCACCAGGCGGTCGAGTACAAATTGAAGCTCTACTTCTAGAACATGTTCTTATTGCTCTCTGTTATACCAAACCCAAATACATTTCACAGGCAGATATTTAAATATATAATAAATTCAGCAAGTTGGTGAGCTCATAACAATTGAAGATATGACTTCTCTGGCTGAAAATGAAAACAAGTGTCTTTCTTTTATATTCAATAAATCCACAAAGTTGAAGAAATTGAATGTGGCCGCTTAAAAGTCCCATCTAGATGAACAACTTAATGCTTTAAGTACCATGTTATGTCCTGAAGGTTGAATAGTTCACATAAATAATTTTGATATACTTAACAGAGCCTGAATTGACCCCCTTCAGTTGCAGTTGTGTTAGCCTGCATTTTGTGTGCACAACACAAACACAACATTGTGCATTGCTATCAGCAGCCTGACAAAAGTGAATTACCTCCCAGCAGTTGATTTGGTGCCTCAGCCAGTGCAGCACATATATCTTTCTACACAGTGTATGACACAGCATGGATGAATACATTGCCAGAGTTTAGCCTGTTACTGATATGAAGGGGACATTTCAATTCAATGCTCTTATGTATATTTTGACTTTCATGTTTATCATCCTCAGCAGACATCACATCCGCATTATGAATAGGCGCCCTGCTGGCCCTTGATATGGTAAATTGGACATTTTATGGTTTATGAAAAGGGGTGTTTTTTATCTTCCACTTTTATTCATGAGCCCTGAATCTCGCTGTAAACGCCTTTAAGACAGATTCAGCTTTATTAGACTCGTGAATAAAAACGATGTTGCCTGTTATGACCTGCTGTGGTTGGTGGCCACTGAAGAAAACTTCTCTTTGCATGACACTTCTGAGCGCCATATCATTGCAGTCCAACATAACATTTCAGAGACCCATGTGTGTGCGTGACATCCCAGCTCCCCACATCACCAGCTTGAAGGCTGAAACACACGAGTGTCGAGCAGTTCCCACATCAAGAGGAATATGATTGCTTTCGATTGATGAACATCTCACTTAGATCGTGCGATGCTTGTCGTCCTCTTGGTAGTAAAATGCTCTCTGCCTTTTGAAGTGATATTTTTTTTGTGCTGTGGTCTGTTTTCATTTGAATGCTGTGTGCTGTTTTCCACACGCATATGGCTCTGTCTCACCCCTGGGGAATTTCCTCTTCTGGGCTAATGTGAATATTAGTATGGGTTAAATGCTCCAGTCATTTGTGCATTAATGCATATTGCATAATTAATGTTTTTTGTGAAGTCTCAGTTACCGAACTGAAGTGCCGGAAAACAAATGCATTTCTGTGTCAAAATGTAAAATATCTGAGTTCAGTCCTGGAAGGAGACGATGCCCAACAGGAACTGCTGACAGGATTTCTATGCCAGAGCTGTTTTGATGTCTCCTGATTATTTCCGTTCTTGATTAATTAAGTGCTGTTCTGTGAAGATTCAAGGCATTCGGGAGTGTGATGGGATTAAATGGGACACTGTAATGACCCTGTTGTCGGAGTGGCTCATCATACAGACACAAAGCTGGGATCGGAGATTGAAAAACCACAAACCCACTTTGGTAAACTGGGAAAACAATGCCATGATTGTTCACGCTAATAAGGGAAAGGGAAATAAAGAATGTTGTTTTTTTGTAAAAATGATTAAACGTTGCTCTTATATTTTTTTATTTGTTCATATTTCTGTCATCTTAAAGTGAGTTCTTCATTCAAATGATATTTGGATATTTTTAGTTTAATTTATTGAGTAATAAAGTGACAGATTTATCATGTTTCCATATTTTAACTAAAATGAAATGTTAAGCAAATACCATAGTAGCTGGTAATCCTTTTGATTTAAGAAAATATACAATATGCATCTACAAAAACATATTTAGATGGCTATTGCCCACTTGCAGTTAATTTTAAAATTCTTCACATATTGAATTCGGATCGTTCCCTCATAGCTGTGCATCTCTGCATGTCTAACAATATTATCCAAGCTGTTAGTTTGACAGGAAACAATTAATGGTTAAACACCTCCACAATAACACAAAATAACTGGACATGCATTGATCTGGGGGAGACAAAAATAGTTTCCTTTTCAAAATTGCTTCTGTCCATGGTGCTGACGTCTTAGACACACTAACCTCACTATTTATGTGAAGTATTAAGTATTAGTAAGTAGCACTTTAGAGAAATTGCTATTTTTTAAATGTGATAATAATGTTTAGATTGTGGCTTTTATACGTTGCATTCCTGCTTTTGTGCATAATTGGATAAAAATTGTTGAGGCTAAAGCGTTTCAAGTCCTCACTTCTGTCTCAACTTCACTTCCTGTCTACATTTTGAAGATTAATATCCGTGCAGAGTGACAGGTTTTGGGATTGAGATTATGTCCTATATTTCATGAATATTGGTCACACTTTTGCTGTTTGACCCTCATCGTAATGTTTTGATATGGACAGACGACAGAGGAGGACAAAGGGTGAGTCAATGGGAGTGCAGCTGATGGCTGCGTTGTGATTAAAGACACCAAATTACGGCAATGAACAGTGTCGTAATTACATTCCTTAATCACATTCTGGAGGTCTAATTGCCTTAACGATGTGTTTCATTATGTGAAGCCAGGTATTACAGTCGACAGTTTTCATACACACTTGTTTTCGAATTAACGTATTATTACACACCGTCATGGAAATTGTTTTAATCATCACGATAAAGGTCGCTAGAGTTAGTTTTTTGTTCGAGGAGCAGAAACCTATTTTTTTTTTTCGCCTTGAGGCAATATTCGCCCACCACGTCTGTCCTTCGCTCCCAAGACTTGGCGTCACTTTACTGCTCAAGAAAAGAAAAGTTATCGGTTTTGATGGAGCAGAAAATGATTGGACAATTCTTTCTCAGTGTACTTAACAACTAGCGAGAGTCTGAGACTGATAAATAAGGACTACGTCATCCCCAGACACGACGGTCTAATTTTATAATAAGCACTTGGGAAAACTTTAGTTTGGCGATTAAAACATAATAAAATGTCAAATTCATGTCAACAATGTCCGTGTGTATTCATCAATTGCACAATAAAAGGTAAAGGCAGTTTGCTGTGATTCCACTGACACTAAACTTCACATCAGATGAATAAGAAGAAGTATTTCTGTTGTTCAAAATATTTTAATAAAGCTTTTCAACACTGAAATACATACAAATGGCCCTCTTTGCTCATATAATAACTAAAGTATCTACAATAATTCACATCTTGACCTGACAACGCGATTCATCTGAAAACCTCAATTATCTTGTGAGAAGAGAAAACGCAAAATATACAAATAAGATAAACACTACAATGTGCAATGCAAGCAAATTATCCAATATAACTATCCAAATTAATAAATTACAAAAGACACACCGAAACACCTGAAACACCTTGAATCAGGTTTTCTACATTTTTCTGAAATTTTATTATATCACAGTGCCCCAAAAAAGAATTGTAATAGGCGTGCGCAACTATTAACAAGTGTCTGGATTCGCACATAAATATCTGACTGATTAAACGACTTAACTTCATCTATATCATTTAACTTTTCCTTGTTCATGACATTCCACGTGCTCGATAGAAAAGTTCATGAAAACAGGCCTTGAACCAGTAAGCAAACAGCAAATGTCTCTGAGGTGAATGAAAGAAAAACCGCAAAATAAATAAGGAAGCAGCAGAAAGTTGGACTAACGCTCCAGGAAGGTGTCCATCTATTTAAGTGAAAAAGTCGCAGGTTGTCAGGTCACTCAAATCTCCAAAAGGTTCCATAACAGGGCAAGTGATCAACAACTCGCTCAACACTTGAAGCCACTCTTACAGGCCTACTGTACTTGTGTTTGGTCTTCACTGTCATTCATACCAGCACTTTAAGGATGATTTATATACATAATCAAGTATTGTTCGAACAAAAAAGCGCGTTTTGAATGCATTTAGTAAATATTATAAAAGTATTCATCGGCATTTCTTCTTTGTCTCTAGCCTACTGACTTCAACAACAGTAGCCTCACAGGTTTCCCTCTCCAAAAGTGTTCTTAAAAGTGGTGTCTGATATCCCCTGTGCTTCTCTGAGTCTTTGCCAGACGCAGTTAAGGCTTGTCAGTGCACTGTTTGCAGAGGCTGGAGGTGGCGTTGCTGAATAGGGAACATTTATCGGGGCAGGAGGACGCAGCTACCCCGCTGGGGAAGGGATATCCAGGCGGCTGGTCGTACGCGCCCAAGCCCGGAGCTGCGAGGGCAGTGGTGGCCGGTATCGAGGCAGCAGAGATGGCTTGGCCCTGGTTGAGATACGCCACTAGCCTCCTCATCTCTTCCAGTGCCTGCGCCTGCATGAGGATGTAGTTTTTGGCGAGCAGCAAAGTGGCAATTTTGGAGAGTTTACGCACTGACGGGCTGTGCGCGTAAGGGATGACCCCTCTGAGCTCATCCAGCGCGTCGTTCAGATCGTGCATCCGTCGTCTCTCTCTGGCATTGATGTTCAGCCTCAGTGATTTCTGCTCTTTGTTTTTCTTACCTCCTCCTTCTTTCCCCACGGACACTGACCGCCCGTCGGTCAGAAGGACCATATCACACCTGCCGTCACTGTCATCATCGGGACTCTCGCCTCCGCTGCTCTCCGCCGCCGAGGTCCTGTTGGCGCTCTCACCGAAATTGACGCACAAAGATCCGGTCGGCAGACCAAGTGGTCCCCCTCTACCTCCTGCCAGTCCTCCTGGCTGAATCGAGTCTTGATCGGTCTGGTCAAAGCAGCTGATCGGTGACTGGCGGTCTCTGGCTGGTAGTTCAATGCCGGCCGACGACCTGAAAGGGTCCATTTTTTTAGTGGACACGGCGCTGAGAGTTTTGTGAAAAATGTCCCCGGCGCTGCCGTTCAAGTTCATCATTCTGTCCATAGTCTTGTGGATTCCGCGTTTTTTGCAAGCAACGGTCGCTGCTGGAAACTCTTTGCGCGCCTCTATGAGTTTCCTCCTCTGTTTGTCCTTTACGACTTTAGTTATGTGTCAGTGGTGAAGTTGCAGGCTCGCTCGGCTTGTCAGCTGAGGTGTGGAGACGAGGAGGAGACTCGTGTAATAAGTGCTACTCTCTCCTGACTTATCTCTCTCTCCCTCTCTCTCTCTCTCTCTCTCTCTCTCTCTCTCTCTCTCTCTCGTTCTGTGTCTGATTCACCTTCACCGAATCCTCGTTACGCACGAGACGCCTGAGTCTTTTTACATCATTATCTCGAGGCGGGTTATTAAATGGGATTCGCCTATTGGGATAGAGACACCCTCTCCCCTCTCACTCTCTACCCAATCAGGTTAACGTTTTAATTAATGGCATTTAAACGATGACAAACAATACCGCGTGCGCTCGATCTCTCTCTTTGTGTGTGCGTGTGTCTATGACTAAATATATTCCATTTTATCAGAAAAGGACCTGCTTCAGTGTTTTGGGTTGGTAACATTATCTTGTGTGTTTTTAGAGACATGTTTATTTAATATAACTTCAGTTTCAGACTGCACAATCAAAATCATATAGACTTGGTTTATGTTGTGCCTTTTTCTTCTTCTTCTTCTTCTTCTTCTTCTTCTTTTGTCACTGTTTTCTTAGTGTGGCACCAAACCTTCACTTGAGCTCAGAGACATAACTTTGCAAACAAACTTGACAGGTCACTCTGCAGCGGACTTGAGTTGCATTGATGATGTATTGTTATTGAAATCACAACCAGTAGTTCAAGTCCCCCAAAATGAACTAGGATTCCCATGTGTCACTATTGTTGTACGTTCTCTCGTGACAGATGCGCTCTTACTAAGATTTACTTGTGGTCATACTGCCATCTCCTGGTTGTGTGGTGTAACACACTCATAATGGAAAGTTAAACGTCATCAGGACCAACAACTAAGCTTTATTCAGCTTTCTTTTACAGCCATCATTAACAAAAACATATATATATTTTATGGCTTTGAAATAAATCTATTCAACCTCTTAAGGTTTTTAATAATACTGAATTATAGGGTGAATTATATTACAAAAAACATCTAAATCTTCCATTTTAATTAATGGGGCAACCTTAAAGAATTGTTTAAATATTTCTCTGAATATAAACATAATAAAGGTTCACCACGGTGTTGGAACAAGCAGATGGAACATGTATGTGATGTAACAAATGAAAGTGGCACTGCAGCGATTTGAACATAAAGATCAGTTTACTCATTGCAGAGGGTGGGCGTGGGAGCGGGGATGTAATGTAATGTGTGGTGATGCTCAGGTTGTGAAAACAGTATAATGTCTTCTAAAGATTGGGCTGAGACCTCAGATTTACAAGGGAGACATTGTGTTGCAAACGGGGGGCATGAAGTTGGCAAGACATGCTAGCAGGCCAGAAGAGTCTAAAGACACTAACCTTATATTACGGAAATTGTTGAACTCTGCTGGATCGTTTTGACCATTCTTTCAAAAATAGTATTTCTGAATACTTATTTTAAATTAATTATAAATATTTCTCGTCAGAGTTAATTGCACTACCGCAACAGTTTACACCTCAGCTCCTCTCCGTTCCAAAGAGGTCATACACAAGACTTTCCCCACACTTCAATGTGACCTTAAACACGGGGTTACCAGGGGAAACATGGAAGCTGGAGACACAAAAAAAGTAAACAAAAAGGATGTCCAGCCTGCATAAAACATTTACACAGAAACACTCAAACTGAAATGCATTCAAACCAGGGATTAAAGACTATGAAATAAACACCCACAATTATGATACGTAGCAGAAAAGGGCTGTCCGATTAGTATGTACACCTTTTAAGCTCTTTCAGCCTCTCACACTCAGGTGCTTAACTGACGTCACTTGTTAAATGGTTGAGGGTTCAGGCTTCAAGACTTTGGGGGGGGGCATTGTATCAGGCCCGTAGCCCTGGGGACCCCAAAGCTCACGACGATTGAATGTGACCAACTCTGGAACTGCTCCCATAGAGGACACATTCTTCTTCACCTCTTACACTGAAAGCTATTCAGTAATTACTCTCTAGAAGCCATTTGTAGATACCAGCTGCAGTGCATTAAGGACAAACATCTTCCTCCACTTCTAAGTTACCATGGCTAGTTAAGGAATGTGTGCTGTCCATATTAAAGGTATAGCAGTGATTACAGTTGAACCCTGCCAATTGAAACCACAGTGAATATGGTGTGGATGTTTGCACCCTCTGAGCTGGTACCTTAGCAGCTACATATGGTTGAAAAGAAAAGGCTGCTCTTCTTCCTTCAGTATGTCTCAAACGAAAGACAGCAAAGTTTGCCAAAAGAAGCGAAGAAGAATCCATAAGTCCTTAAATAACCAATGATAATGGAGAAAAAGGGACGGAAGAGAATTCTGAGATATTTATACGTAAAACGCTACAGAATTAACTCAATGTTTGGAGATATATTTTCCAATTTCAGCTTGGGCTCATTAGGCGTATAACTTTTGATTAAGAGTTCTTGACTTTTAAATCTGTCGAACATCTTCAACAAGAAACACTTTTGTGATTTAGAGTCAACTCCCGAGGCACAGACAAATTATTTCTATGAAAAGCGAAAACATCAGGAAACATAATTAAAAGGAGTTTCTAATTAAATCTCTACTCCCACATACATTTATTTCTACCAGTTACACGGGTCTGTTATCAACTATCTGTCTCTTGGCACAACCTTATGCCTTCAGTATAATACTATTTTGATAGGAAAAAAATAACATCTGATACATTATTATCGTTTAAGAAACAGCTCTTGAAAGCATCTCAGTGGTTAGATGGAGCTGGCCTACATGAGCCGTGGCATGATTTATACCGAATACATGTTGGATCTTTGGTTTTCTCTAAGAATTATACATACTGGTAAGTAAAATATCAAGTAACTGGGACCAAATGGGCGGTTTTACTTCATTTGAATACCAAGAAAGCAAAGAAATATGTGTTTTCATGCTGAATTGATGTTATATTTCCACCATGTTGGATCTCAATGTTCATGTCAAAGAGGTTCTTTGCAGCCGATGCTCGAACACAATTGGCTAATACGTGCTTAACACATTCAAGGTCAGTGCTTTATCCCTTTTTCAGCATATTTCAATTAACGTTTGTACAGTCTCTCTGCTGAGGCTCCAAGAGAGGCCATCAGGGCAGAATACTTGAGGAGTTATGATCTAACGAGTGGCAGAGACAGCCACTTTATCCTGAGACAGCAAGAGAACACCTTCATGGCCAATCAGGTCCGGCTAATGAGACAAGATGGGCCAGGACGGTGCCACAGCCATTACAGCCACAGTCTGTCAGCACTTTGGTAATGAAGAGACCGTTGAAGGAAAAACTGTTAGAAAAGAGAACAAGCATCAATTTAGATTGGAACAAAAGAGAAGTTTAGACACAGGAGCATGACAGGAAGTGTTCGAACCATTAATGAAACTTCCAAACAGACAACAGGATCGATAGTGTGTGTGGGCCATACGTGCCGACAGCCCAGCAAAAGTGCAAATATACAGTAGTTTCAGGTCTTTTATCCACTTTAAATGCACTGGGCTCTGTGTGGGCACATTTAAAAAGTATTTAATGTAGATGCATTTAACATGTGAAATGTATGAGACTTTTACAGCCCATTTTTTCAGTTTTGTCAAATTCAGACTGATTATAATTAATCACAGTAATTAATTAAATCTAGTTTTTGATTGCCCATTTAAATTGAATCTCTCGTGCATCCAAATGAAGCGTTTTCCATGTTCACCACCAGAGGGCAGGCTGTGACCTGTAATGGGGAAAGCAGTTCAACGCTGGAGATTCTGAGGGTGAGCTTGATGAACATGCTTTATGGCAGCCTTGTGGATTTTATTCAACTTTGAAGATTTTGGTTATCAGTGGAAGCCAGACTCTCAGGCTGTAGGGACCTGATATGAAAGTTCAATTTTGTCATGCGGTGCTCTACATCGAGACCCACCAGTGAACCATATTCATGACATGACATGTAGGCCGCCCTATTTATTCTGGAGGCGGCCAAGTTGCAGTTTAATTTACTGTTAACCCCCCTTCCCCCTCCCCAACCAGGTAAATGCTGCCTGCAACATTGATACCCACTCGTGTCATTTTTGAGACTGGAGCACCTGATCACACGCATAGATTGATGCTCTTTTACTCTTTACTTTTTTGTTTTTTAGGACGGGCAGTAAATCTCTCCTCATTTAATTATTTTCGAATATAGATGAACTCTCAAATGTCCTCTCGCTCTAGCATTGATTGTTTTTTACCATGCATTGCTTATTTGAAGGATTAAAGGAAATAAACAATCATAAGTTGGTGAATTGATTGATTCCCCCACCCGCCACCAGGCCCTTCCTCCATCCATCACCCCTTCTGCCATTCTCGGTGATGATGTGCATTAATCAAGATCTGATTATTGTCTGCTGTCAAATGTGCACTTAAAACATGGACATTTTCTCGGTCTTGAGTGATAACATGAACAAATGCAATATCTTTCCACAGAACGTATATGTTGTGAAGTGTAACTCCATCTTACCATAATTACGGTTGTTTTGTCAAATTCTCAATTCCGTAAAAAGCATTATCCTCTATCCTGGTTTAATATAACAGACTGCAGCGCCCCTGATCGCCACTAGGCGACACTAAGATTGGAGGATGTTATTTCATCCGGCAAACATGCCATAAGACTCCGGCTACTGCATCCATCGGCTCTGTCAAAAGGTTTGTTTCCAAACCTCTTAATATTAGTCTAATCAGACATTTGAGTTGGTATGTGCAGATGTCCTTAGCCCACTTCCTCATTTACATTCCACACTGGCACCTGATATGGAAATGAGTAGTTCAAATATATCATAGTGCAATATACTTGTCATGCAAGGCCATTTTAGGTTATTGAAGGCTGGCGAAACTGGACCTGCTTCACTGCGAAATTGATCATTTTTTTCAAAGCAAGTGGGAGAGAATGTGTCGCTAGAACAGGATGTTCACTTCTTTCCACTGCAGATCTGCTCAACAATTACCTCGAAATAAGCGACAATGAAGTCGGTGGTGTTTTTATTTATAGGTATTATTGTATAAACCGCCGTAGAAATCAATTACACCCCTGTCACACGTTTGCATATTTATTCCTTTCTGATTTAAGAGAAGTATTCGAAGGATTTTTTTTTCTCATAACCTCCAATATCCTCGCTTGCCTTCTTGTGTTTATGGGTGTAGTTTATATGCTGCCTGGTCCGGGTAGCATTCCTCCACTACAGTAAAATAGTTGAGGCATTTCCGCCTTTGCACTGACAGGCGAGTGAAACAAAAGGCGGATAGGTGGTGCGCAGATTTCAGCACCACAGAAGGTGGACAGCGCTCTCGGGAAGCCAGTGTGAGGATGGACAGCTCCCACCGTCACACACACACACACACACACACACACACACACACACACACACACACGGCAGCCGTCACATGCATAATCACATAAAGAAAACAGAGCTTTAAAATGCTTGTGCGTAATAACTTTATTGTTGATGAGAGGGGGAAAGAGACAGTACATGCAATGCGTTACAGTTTGAAACGACAGAAGCAAACCTTCACTGAGAAAGCAACACCAATAGGCTTCTGTCTAAAAATTTAATTAGTTAAACGATGTGATGTGTTTCTTGGCTCTGCAGACATCCGAAGAAAGAAGGATCATCTCTTGGCATTCACCGCGTGCCTTAATTGTAAGACATTAAATCAAGGTCCGCTGTGAACACGGAGAGACACATCCCGCTCGTCTGTGTGTGTGTGTGTGCATGCTCGTGTGTGTCAATGTGTCCTGCATTCCCTCTGCTGTGGTAAGCGGCCAGACACCTCATACCTTTCTGTCAAACTTTTTTTTACAAATATAAATCACTTCATTCTGCAGCCTTTGAGGCCCGTGTTGTGTGACTAAAAACTGTATCGAGATGTCAAGTTTGGTCAAAAATGAAAAAAGAAAAAAAATCCCAAGTATGGGTCCAAAGAGATCAAATCCTCTCCTGGTTGTTGTGCAGGTCTATGTACACACACATACAAACACAACATTCAATTTGAGGGAAAAGAGGTTATAGTTTACAGGAAAGTGATTATAAGTCCCAGGCCGCTTTTGCAGGCGGAAAAGGACTCCCGTCGACTGCTTTGTCCAAAACTGCAGAAAGCTTAAAAGTCCTCCATTATCCCAAAGTGCACCTACAAAAAAAGAAAACACAAAATGCGTCATGAACTTCATAAAGAATTGCAGATGACAAAAATCTAATATTCCCCATTGACCTGTTAAAAAAGATCAGTTGGCGTCCATTAATCAGAAAAAAAGTCAATGTCCACGTCCAAAATATTGATTTTCCTAGGCACATAATACACATACACACACCCACACAAACACACACACACACACAAGAATACACAAGCATGCAGCCTCTTGCGAGTCACACGTTAAAACTGCCGCAAACGGGGCAGCTGAAGAGCCGTGGTAACTGCGGCTGTCCTGAACACAGCGGTGCTCTGCGCCCCTGCACGCGCTTCCCCCAACAGCAAGCTGCGGGAGAGACCGAGACCGGGCAGTGCAGCGCGAGCCCAGACCGACACCGCCTAAATGGGGCTGATCTCTCTCCGTCCGGTCTTTTCCTCTGACTTTGGGATTAATGGTGCTCCAGCCAAACAAATGAGGCATCTGCCTTCAGCACAAGAGGATTCGGAAGAGGGGGGGTTGGGTGGGGTGGAGGGTGTAAGAGGGGGGTGTTGACGTCACCGGGCAAACAGATGTTACTCTATATTACCCATCGTCCTCCTCATGACTACCCTGTGTCCTTGAAACTAGGAGGGGAATTGACGACTTCCTATTTGGAGTATTAACGTTTATCACCGAAATGTGTTAATTGTCCTGCAGTTGGTTTGTGAACTTGTTTGCGCGCGTGTGTGTATGTGTGTGTGAGAGAGTTTACGGGCCAGCACAGGAAATGCCAAAAATGGCCCCGCAAATTGTGATGCCCTGAATCTGGCATTGGTTATGAACGGTTATGCAACATTGCACTATTTTTAAAAAAAAAAAGTAAAAAAAACACGCGTGTACGTACAAACACGCTGCAGACTCGCATTAATGCACGGGCATGCGCACACGCACTGGTTCTCTTACACTCACACACACACAGAGATGAGGGAGGGATGCTTGTGTCATCCTGAGCCCGCTGTTTGATGTGATGAGCTGCAATTGATTTTAGTGCTTGGAATACATTGTTTTAAATGACACTAACTAAACCGATAGCATTGTATCTGTCGTGAGTGAGATGCAAACGAGTGGTACGTTTTGTGCTTGAGATGCGCATTAAAGGATACATTACTTTCATAATAATTACGTTAATGTATGTGGGCTGGCACAGATACGAGATCCATGGCATCATAATCCACTATAATTTGCAGACAGAGAACCTATTGCTTTGCAAATCTACGATTGCAGGCTCAAAACTGCTGAAATTCAAATACAAGAGGTGCTGTCTAATCATAATTAAGAGCCACATATACCTGCTTTCCTATATCTGAGCCTGCCGGAGCCTCTGAGCTCATCATACTGGGGACTCGTTTTACATCTGACAGCCCATGTTTTGCCATTTAAGAGCAGAATCCCCTGCGTGTAAAGCAGTGTGGTGGAAATGAAGGGGTGCAGGCTCTCAGTTATGGTAATTGCAATGCATTACCCACTCGCTATAACAGAGATGAGAGGGATGCAGAAACAAAGGGAAACGCCATTTTAGACGGAAACGTCCCCATCCGCATGAAAACCCGGCATCTCTCGTATGGACCATCGCATGGAGCCTCATCACGGCTCGTCAGCACATCTCCATATTTCGGGTCCCTCTATGTAACTGCATGCCACCGACGGGAACACGACCCCTATTGTCCTTAAGCACCGCGCAACGAACAAACGATGTGGCTCACAAATCCACCGTCCGCTTTGCCCTTCTTTTTGATTATGCAACCGTCGACATACAACGGTCTGTTCACCCTGCTCGGGGTTGGAGATGTTTTTCTAATGCCTTCTTTTTGTTCGCTCTCTTCCTAAAGTGGTTAATTCCCCAAAGCCCGCAATAACAATGGCAAGTGCAACGTGCATGTGGAAGCGTACAGAACAAACCTATCTGTGCGGACACAAACGTGATCAGTATTCTCATCTGAACTATTGAAAAGCATGTTCTACGAATACATCTCGACTACACATTCATCTTATACATATTTGATCAAAGGGTCGAGCATAAAGCAAACGCAAGAATCAGATACTCACCATGGTATTCACGCCATATGGTGGATCCCAGAACACTGCGCTCTGCTAATATGTATCCGTGCTCTGCTGTATTTTCACTTCACTTTACCGTTAATACCTCACTGCAGATCTTTACATCACGGAGGCAGGCGCCTGTATTCCCGGTTCCTTTCGGAGTGGCGGCGGACAAGCAAAGACTCCGTTTGGCGAGAGGCTGATACTCAATGAGAGCGACGCGGTAGCCTCTGCAAAGCATGGCTGCGCTCTCTCGCTTTTTTCAAAAGAGGGCAGGTCGTTCTGTGCATTACAATAAAATCTCTCTCTCTCTCTCTCTCTCTCCCCCTCCCCTCACATGCACACGCGCGCACACACGCTTTTATACATAGCCCACAAATGCGCGCTCGCTTACACTGAAACGCAAATATATATGCGCGCTCTGGAAAATCCTATAGCCTATATGTCTAGTGTTTTATATGAGTATTTCTATCACATTTTTATTATTTTCACGCATGTTGTTAAACTGATTTTCGGTGTCCAATGTATCATTTTACAGTTGTAGTGGTATATGTGCAGCAATAACTACTCTATATAATCTCGTGAAGCTCTGCATAAGGAGTGTGTGTATCGTCGCCTCGCCGGCCACAATTAATCATGTTTAATGCCGTTTGTCTTGAGAGGTCCATTAGTGCGTTACAGTTTCACGCATCTGGCCGCTGGATTGCGACTCAATTTCTAGTCTATGTTGGTCCAATTGTATTTTGAGCCTGTCCAGATAAACTGAGCAAGAAAACATTTTTTTCCCCTGTTTTGTCTGTAATGTGTTTTAGGCCTAATGCAAGTAATATCTCCCTGTCTATATTTTAAGGTTACATTAATCCTTTTCATTTCTGTTTGCACACTTTTTTAGCATTTGAGCTCTTTCTGTTCGACAGATTTCAACATGCAAAAGGGCACAGAGGACTATAGGTTTGGTTTGGTGTTCACATTGATGCAGCCATTGATTGAAGCGAGTATGGTCCTGCACTGCTCTTTGTAACCCCTTCACTTCCTGCCGTGATTGACTCCGAGCAAAGACCCAATCGAAACCAGGGCCCCATTTATGATGTCATTTGAGTAATCTTACTAACCCTATAGCCAAGGCGGAACACACACCTAATGCCTATACCTCCAACCTATTAACATATATCTGCTTCCCGCATTAGAAATAGCCCGTATGGTGTTATTCACGCTTTGTTTCGTCGACTTCTCTCCTTTTGTCACCGCATCCTCTGCACGTCCATTATCTCTTTCACAGTTTCACTCCGTTACAGTTGTATTGTTTCACTCTGTTACAGTGTTGGCCTTTGACGGCTGCAAGAACCCAGGCAGTGCAATGACGCAACATTGGCGTGTGATGCAACGTGGGCTACCACTAACAGCGTTAACGTTTTGTCAACATTTTTATTCTTTAGCTGTTTGAAGGGTTAGAGGGAAAGTCTGCTGGGGCTTGCGTCAGGCTACATGTAGAGGGAAGTTTGAAAGCTGCTTTCTCTCTGGCAGAGAGGGGGGTAACGCTATTGTTCCCGCTGAAACAATGGGAGCTGCGGGGCGACATGCAGCGGTGCGCACATGAATGGCAGGGCTCTGGGATGTGTTTGGGTCAGTGGCCCGGGGTCTCCGTCCCAAAGCCCCTTTCCCAGCGCCTCACAATGAACCCGCACAAGGTCGGGGCTCCTAGGGGTCACAGGCCAACCCCTTTTATCCCGCACTTCAAAACACATAAACATTTATTAATCAAGAGCCAGCCACTGGGCCCCCTGTTTAAAAAAAGGGGGGTGAGAGGGGTGGCCTGAAGGGCGGAAAGAAGTGGGGGAGAAAGAAAGAAATAACTAGTGGCTGCAGATGGGAATTCCATCATTTGGACAGAGGTGGGAGTTTGTAAAAGTTGCAGCCTAATAGAGGAAGTTGGGGTCCTGTGCAGCAGTTAGTCGGCGGATGGAGACACACGGCCAAGTAAGATGGATTCGGACTTATTAAACTGTACCCCGTCCTTTTGTCTCACTCTTCTGCGGGATACGCGTTCAACATCTCTGGAATGGGATTTCTGTATCACAGTGGCATGTTGTTCTCCACACCTGACGACTCAAAGGACAAAAGGGGATACAACCGCCTGCACAGCGCCGAGCCGATCTGACTAAATTGCATAAAATAATGTAGTCAGTGGCGGCGCATTTACACACACACAAAAAAGAACCCACGGAGGCTGCAGGATCGAAACGCCGTTATTATGCACGTCTTTCTTCACGTGGAGTTTCTTTACAGGAACTAGTGCAACACTCGAAGGCGACATCGAAATGCTGTTTTTCTCTACGTGCATTGTCGACCGAAGCTATTCGGTTAATTGTTGTCAAGAAAATCCTAAAGCAGGCCTCCCTCTGCAGCATGGCAACGTGAAACCTATACCTGTTTGAGAATGTGCTAAAATGAAAAAGAAACACCTTCATTTTACTCAAGATCAAATAACATTTAGCACCGGGCAAATTGGCATGCATTAATTTAATTTGTAGACATTAAGGCTCCCCAATAAGCGTCGGTGTTAGTCTTTTGGGAAGCAGTGTAACGAATTGGAAACCACATCGAAACGAAAATGTGCGATGTTGGAAAATGTGTCCAGGCTGCTGCAGGCGCAGTGCTCTGCAGCAGTACGCGTTGTAGTTGCATCAGTTTCAGCAACGAGATGCCTTAATAACCGCAGCCTTTCCATCAGCCCACCCCCCCCCCTATATTTTGCATCTTGCATCAGGCCTCTACCCACCCTCCCCCCTCAAACCGCCAAAACGATTTTGCTCTAAGTACTATATTATTCTGCATTACGTGTGCATCAAAGCTTGTTTCAAATGTCGGTATTTCTTCTTTTTTTTACACATCAGATATTGGTGAATAATTGTAATTGTAACATAGTTGTGAAAATGTCCTGTAATTGACGTGTTTTATAAACAAATGGACCAATATTTGTTTCAGAATTTGACTTAAAGGAAAATAACAGGGTGTGTGAACTAAAGTTTAATTTTGATGAGCATGTTTGCTTTCATATGTTTACAGATTTGTTGTTGATAGATGTGAGACAGGAACTTAAAAATATTATCCTAATTGTTTTTCCCAAATTATAATGTTTTTTTAGTTGCATTTTAATTCTCTTAAGCTCAAATACACTCAGTCAGTTTGGTGAGTCTCCATGATCCTGAATATCTACATTATGAAGTTTTAAAAAGCAGTTTTGGTTTACTGGTGGAAATCAAAGATGCTTTTTCTATTGTTACAAAAGCAACGCAGACAGGGAAACATACCTGCAGTACCACATAAGAAAGAGGGGGCATACTGTGCATTTGCATAGATTGAGTAGAAATATTTGGAATATTTATTAGTGGAACATTTGATGAAGATGTTGCACAATTTCTTTCAGTTATGTTGTGTCTAAATATAATTTACATCAGGACCACAATACGTTTTTGCATGTAATTAAATGGCAATCTAGAACATTTTGATTTAAGTAGATGTCTGTTAAGTCACCATGACTAAAGGAGGCAACACAATGGTGACTGAGCCTGGCCCACTGAAGAAAATATTGCAATATTCATATATTTGCAGTATTACGAACTGGAGGTTTATGGCAACATTCCTAATGTTGTATTACAGTTTTTCTTCATTGTATACAAACACAAAATTGACACATAATTCTGGAAAATTGCATCTATGGAATTCCGGTCTCAGCCTAAAACTCCAGACGACTGAACTCTAAGTCTTTTCTTTTCACTCAAATAAATTATAAATCAACAAGGACTGAAATCTTAAGGATTGCCACTTTAACTACTTTCTATAGAAAATCTTTCTTGAGAAAAAATTAAATACATTTATGAATACAATGCATTCAATATATTTGTATTGTCATCTTTGTCACAGTGGGACAATTGCTTTTGGAGACAAATCAATGTAATACGTGCATCAGTTTGTAAAAATGAATGAATTAAAACTCAAAACGAAGCACAATTTTCCTATATCACAAAGCGTATGTGTGGTTTTTAAGGTAACCGTGCAGATACTACAATATCAATAACTGTTGTTTATAAAAGTAGTTATACGTTCTTATGTTATTAAACCATCTTCACATGTTTTTGCCTCTTCCCATATGAATACATATCTTGCATTTTGTAGCAGTTTTTAGGAGTTCAATCAAAATGGCGGCTGGTGTAATCTAAGAAACAGATTATTTGTTACAATATGACATGCCGCCAGTCCTGACGTGCAATCAATGGACTCCAGAATTAAAGGATAACCCAGTAAATCCTGCTGTGTTTCAGGTTAACCTCATTGCAATTTTTTTCAGTCTTTTTAAAAACAAAAACAAATCCTGACCATAGCGTTTGCCTGCTTAGCCTGAGCGGGGACAGTACGCTCCCCGAGCGAACATCAAGCATCAAACAGCAGTTGTTATTTCATGGTTGCGTGCAAGCAGAACCAGGTCATCTGCACCGGGTTACAGGCCTGCTGGCTGTGTGTCCTCCAACGTGGGCATCTTCCCTTACAGACGTTGAGCTTTTTGCTTAATCATTCTCCTTTAGCTTTGCTTTAAGTTCTCTTAAATTTACACATTTAACAATACCTGTAATTTCAGAGAAGAGAATATTAGAGAGTCTAGATTATATTTTGTGTAGGTGGTTTGTGATATGGCTTAGTTTAGGTGTATAAGACAAAAAGGTTTCCTCATAGAATGCTTATTTCTCATACTATCATATAATACCAACCCTATATTTTATATTAGAAACCTTAACTCGAATTACAGTCCATTAAAAATGGTGTGTTATGGAGGATTGTTATATTTGGGATGAATCGCACCTCCCGCTTCATAAACCTGTAAAACAGGAAACAGAATCCTGTCTGTAATCACGGAGACAGATACTTTGTACTATGCGCCCTTGTAGTGTTTTGTGTGAGTGAATCGAGGAAGAGTGTGTGGGACCTTCCCCCTCTGACATTAGCAGGGGGTCAAATGTGCATGTAGGGCACCTGGCTCTCCACCTCCCCTCTCTCTGTGATGTTAAATGTCAACCAGTAGCATCCTGAGAAAGCAAGGTGAGCCTCCATTCTAATGCTTATGCCAGGAGATTATCACGTCTGACTCCCAAAGCCATGTTTCTCTTGTGTAGGGCAATTAAAGCCGTAAGAGAGGGGAAGTTTACGGAATCATTAGTCTGAGGTTTTCTTTTTAGTCAAGTCGATGTTGCAGGGGTTGCTGTGCTGAAAGGGAAACCCTGTCTTTATATGAATTGGAGATGAGCAGCTTGAGCAAGATGCGCTTTAACAGCCCCCACATATCTTTCAATGTAGTGAACACTCTCATCGTCCATGTGTGAACATAAAGCAATAATTGAAGAAATACAAATTAATTTAATTTATTAATTTACAGGCGCTAATGAATATGAAAAAGATTTTGCTCTAATAGCTTATTTTCCAAAGCCGCTGCCTCGCATTGCTCAGACATTTTTCTTCTTCTTCAAATAGCAGGAGGGATATGATCAGATCACTGATTCTACAAGGCACCGTGTGGATTAATGTAAGTTCAATAACTGCATTGCACGCTTATCCAATTGTCTCTCTGATTCGAGATACAGTTCAGCATTGCCGTCTCCTCCAAGGTGCACACGGGGTTAGATGTAAATCTGCACTATCAGTCGGAGAAACATCCTCGCTCTGAAATGGCAGCAGTCAGGACCTTCCGCTGCATTCCCACTGTTCCCTAATACAAAGCCTATTGAGGCCCAATCAGCCGGTCTGTTCCAGCCTTGTAAGTGGATTTCTCCCATACCCCCAAGGTTTGTGAAATGGGGGTCAATGGGTCTGTTATTGTTTTTCTCTGCCTCTTTATCCCCACATAGCTCTGTGATGTCAACAGTGAAATGACGGAGAGAGCTGGGCCCTGGGAAAAAAAAAAACAGAGAGGAAATAACTGCTATTATGATTCCTGTGCTTTACTCTCAACAGGGCTGCAATTGTTCCAGTGGGCATGGACGCGTGTACCCCATGTGAACAAGGGAAAGGGGTAAATATCACTTATCCCCAACAGGTTGAAATGAAACAGCAGCTACTGGCAGCAGAGAGCTGAAAATATTGAGTTTATTCTGAAATGTATCACTAAACTTAACCCTTACTGTCTCTCAGTTGGTGTACAGTTCGGAGCAAGAAGTTTCCTCGAGAAATGATTTCATAGGCTACGTAAACAACATTGTCATCCCCATTTGTAAGTGCTGCTTACATAATTCACATTACACTTTTTTCTTATTGTTATTAACCGTTACTGAAGCAGCGTGTAAACAGCTTTTCACCTTGATGCTTTTAAAAGAAAAAAAAGACACATTTATAGACTCTAATGTGACTCTAAATGGTGACATTTTTAACAAATATGTTTAAGGCGAAATGGCATTGTTTTCCATTGTGTTACAGCCTGCTGCCATTTATTAAATGAAAGTGGGGATCCGTTGTGAGGTGGAATTCTATGCCTCTGCCTGCAATGTGATCATTGCACCAAAGCACAGCCATAAATTTCTTTTGATATAATTGTATTAATGCGGCGAGTAATGGATGAGCATATGTTTCACACTGATTACTATCCCTCTCTGACTGTGTGTCCTAGTTGCCTTCCCATCGCCTGACTATCGGAATGAGAATATGTGCCTTGAGTTAATGCTGATTGCAGCAGCTGCCAACACATGAATCTCCATGGCAACAATAATGGTTGCCAGGCAACCATGCTCTTTTAGGGACACTGAAAGAAGCCCAAAGGCTTACTAAAAATATATATACGGATGTTCTTCAACGCTTCAACCGAATGCACGTAATGCACTGAGTGACAAACAGTGAAATGCTGTAAGATACTGCGTGTTAGTCTCTGCTGTTCAGATGCAGGGAGCGGAAACCCTGACGCTTCCCTGCTTTGGCATGAGCGCTCCGCTCCAAATGGAAAGCCACAAATACTGATACCCTTCATGACATTAACACACAGAGGCATGACGGAGGAAAGAATGCGTGTATACGGTTGTGTGCTGCATACGGGGTCCGTGGGCCGCCTGGTTCAAGGAGATAGGGGTGTTGTTTTTTTTTACGCTTGAAAAATGGGGCAACTGTCAGCCATCTTGGCTCCCACATCGAGCTTCCCCTCGCAGCTCGCTCAGACCCAGGTGGCATGCGCACACGCTGTGGAACAAAGCATTCCATCAGCGCAAGTGACATCACTGCAGTCAGCTCAGCTGTTTCTGCCTGCGCTATAAATAGTGTGGCGGAAAGAGCGGATTGCCTATGCAGAAAATATTTAACTCCTGACCCCCGAGCCTTGAGAGAAATAGATTTTTGTATTCCTGCATGGAAGTGTTGAACTGGATCTTTGCCAGTGCATCAATCATGACATATGGGTGTTTGTTCATGTCTCCCTTATGGTTGTATGTCTCAGTCCTTGCAGTATTTTGTAAAAGTGTGATGTATAATTTGTGTTGGATTTATAAAGCTTTGAAACAGATTACATTGAAAAGTGATCCTTTGTATTACATATATGAGTGACATCTTAGATATAACGTATACAATACAAGCTATTTTTGTTTGTCACACCATGTATTTTCTGTTATACATAACATATATACATAAGACTCGATAGCTTTGTAGCATTTTGTGTTATTTATGTATTAAATATTTCTCCAGATTCGTTAGCAGTGAGTTGGTGGTTCGCTTACAAAGTGTTGAGTTGAAGCCACAGCGAGGGAATGCAAAGGTAAAGCGAGGAGGAAAGCAGAGGAAGAGCTCAGTCACGCGCATCCTGAGGGTCGCAGTACCAATCGCAGTCATTGATAATGTACCATGTCAGCTGGCTTCCTGCCGTGGCTTTTGCAAATTCCCAGTTCTCTTTAAAAGACACACTCTCACACACACAGCAGTCTGTCGCTGGTGAAGCGTTCGCACACACACCGACGCTTAGCTGCGCTGCAGCCGCCTGCTGGTCCAGCCAGCCAGGCTGAGGGTCGTGGTGTGGCTGGCCAGGAGCCAGGACGTGTGCAGGGGGCTATGCCATGGCGTTGGGCCTCGCAGGCTGGCAGCATTGAGGAGCGTAAAGGCATTCAGAAGCGTGAATGTCCCTTTGTCTCAGAGCAGCGTGCCAGGCTAGCTCTAATGAGGCAACTCTTTGTGGCAGGCCTCTCAACATCAAGTGGGCTGGTGGACTCATTAACCTGACTACTGCAAATAAAGCAGGCAGGCACAAGAGACGCCTATGATAGCACACTTAAGGCCCCACTGAATCCCCCCACCGCCGCCATCGTCCCTCCCCTCCTCCCTCTCTTCTTTTCCCTCCAGTCTCTCAGGCTTCCCAGGGCTCCTCTGATAGGAGGAAATCAGCCTCTGGCCTATTTCAGGTGTCCCAAATATAAGGGATGGGGGTGATTTCCACTTTCCTTATCCAGTCTCCTCCCTACCTGAGCCTTAATCAGTTGTTGGCTCTGTTCTGTAACCTGGTTTTGCTGAAAAATGAATGAACTACATTTGCATGCTTCTGTGTAAAAGATGTAGTCTGTTGGCGAATGTGCCTTAACACATGTGATCCCAGTTCATATGTTTTCTTACTACAATATATCTCTCTGCAGATATCGCAGTTATAGTCAAAGCTTTCTATGTTGTGGTAAAGAACACATATTTCATATTGTCTCATAAATATCAAATGCAATCTGTGAATAGATTTATCTGATGGATACTGCAAGCATTTAAAACACATGGCCAAAAACATTGAATGAAGGTATTGAAGCACAATATTCATTTGTATTTTAGACACATTGTCCTCCTAACAAATGATTGTTTGTTTTCATGGGTGAACATTTAATTGCCATTTATTGTTTTTTTCAATAACCGCACAACAGAACCACAGCTCAACCAACTGCAGTATAATCTGTGTTTTGGTTTATTCGAAAGTGGAAAGGGGAGATGCAGATGATGTATTGTGGGAAATATTTCAATCCTCTATTTTTAATTATCAAATACATTTTAAATGTATTTTTGTGATTGATGTGTTGGTAAAATATCACTTATATCAACTTGACTTATTTGGGTCAGTGAAGCTTTTATGAGTAGTTCCCAACTAATGAAGCAGTTGTAATGTCGAAACGAGGGATCGTAAGTGAATCTATTGAAATAGATTTCCTAACTTGTTTTGATGAATATTTTTATAGTGGTGTAGAAGTCTTATAGCTCGCCACTGAATTATGTATCTCCGTGAAATTGGGTCATGAGCAGCTGTTCTCTGCTCACTGACAAGGGCAGGTCAGATACTCATCTCACAGTATGACAGTGTGTTGTTTTATATTTCTCCTAGTTATTTATCTCTCATATCCCTGCCGGTTATTAATGCTCAGCGTTATTGCTTATGGGTGTGGACCTCTCAGATATTGATTTGATGTTAATGTTGTTTACTGTTTGATATATGGCCTTTGGAATTGCTCAAGCATTTGATCAGGTTCCTTGTATGTAGATTAGATTCATTAGATATTGCCCTCGCTATTTTTCATGATGTTTCCTCACATTAATTTTATGTCCTCTCATTGTCCTCCCTGCAAAGTAAATGATTTTAATCTGGCGGGGCTCTGTACTCTGAAATTCAGGCAGCGGCGCAGAATGTAGGAATAGTCTAACGCCACAATAAGAACTCATCGTGCAAGTGCCTCATTTTCTGAAAAAGAATATTCATACCCACATCAAAGGACTTAGCACTACTGACACTGACACATTGCAGATGAGGTTTCATTAATTAAGTAGGCCACTAATGTTTATTTAAATGAAATTTACGGTTGCATTATTGATTTGCCTCCACAAAATGATCTGACACGATGCACATGGATTGTGAGCAGTGGCTCTCTGCAGGCTCAGACAGACAGCAGGAGTATGGAAGAGGGGATGGATGGATGTTTGGAGGGGGTCTAGGTATGTTTGAAGCCCAAAGATGGGAAGGGAAGAGGCTTAGGTATGAGTATAGTCGGCAACATGAAGGTGCCTTTGCCTATACATCCTCAGAATGAAGCCGGAGCCTTTGGGGAAAAGGATGTTTTTGTTTGCATTTAAATGGCAGACTATTCCCGCATCAGATCTAAAGAAGGAAAGAAATATCTGTCACCACAGCAACAATTGACAGAAGGTTCACATCCAACTCACGTGTCTTCATTCAGGGTAGATACTTCTGACATCAGAGGCTCATATCTCCTCTCAAGATTTGCCACGCATCAACATTCCCTTGTGCAGTCTGCCCTCTAGTCTTCCGCCTCGCTAACTGGTGACAATTTCAGGTTTCCTATCTTTGTTGCTGACATCATTTTATATCTTTAAAACAGCGTATTGAAGAACACTGCACATGGCATGCAAATGCTTCACATTTATGGTTTCAAAAATCTGCAATGGAAAGCAAATTGTCCTCTGAACCTGAAACTATTTCATACGTTCTTCTCCTATTGTTCCCAAGGGCAGGGTGGAGGAGGCAAGTCTAAACAGTGTGTATGTGCATTTACACACGTGTACATGTCTGTCAGCCGCACAACACCGTGCTCTTAGTCAACACAACAGACAAATTGTTATTGACAAGTATTCACAATACACCAAGAGCTACTGAGAAGACTCAATAACGTTGAGGGATAGGCTTGTTGAGATCCAAGGCCTTTCTAATTTCCCATAATAGACTCCTCTCTGCTTTGAAATGTGATTTCGGCCGGAGTAGTGGGTTTTGGTAGTCTGTTAGCCGGTCTATCCATCGCTCCTCCCTGTAACGGAGAGCATCAGAGTCACAGGCAGGTTTTTACCCGCAGCATTCGCGCAACAGCCACAGCCTCCTGTCTGTCCCACGCTAAAACATTTGACTGAGCAAAAATCAATCGTAATTAGATCGGATGAAATGAATCCAGGTGTCAGAGTTCAGGCATAAACCGATCCCCGGATGTGTACCGTGATTTATCTGTGACACTAAATATAACAACGCTACAGCTCCTCCCGCTTCTCGGGGTTTGCAGTAAAATTAGTTTCCTCATTTTTCATATTTATTTTACAGCCTATAACATGCAGCTGTGCAGTCAGTGTGCAAATATATTTGACATATTTAAACAAACATGTTCTCTTTTGTGGTTTCCAATGTATTTATTCAGTGGCTTAACGTAGACAAGAATGCACACACGTGTCAGGTTCCATATGGTGTTCTTTTATTATAGAAATGGATCCTAGGTGTGTGTGTGTGTGTGTGTGTGTGTGTGTGTGTGAGAGAGAGCAGATGAAACCGCTTCTGTTGTGTTCTTCCTCTCGGGCAGCGCTCTGATGGCAGGTGCAACGGGATGACTGCCTGCCATCTGTCCAGGTAGCTGCTCCGTACGTCTTCACCCCACAGCTCTGTGGAAGCGTCTGAATCTGTGGGAGTGTGTCTGTTTTTTTTTTCTTCTTTTTTTCTATCTGTTCTCTGAAACACAAAACAATGATTTTCACATGAGCTTAACTTCAGTTCAAAACAATTTCATCCCCTCTTTCCTTGATTTATAGTTTTTATAGAATTGTTGAACACCTATAAGTCCATCACACAGGTAGCCTCTAGCATGCACAAGCACTCCCCCCACCGAGGGATATGTCCGTATATGTATGTGTCATATGGTGGAGCTGAAGGCAGAGATAGGACTGTGTGTGTGTGTGTGTGTGTGTGAGAGAGAGAGAGAGAGAGAGAGGGAGAGAGGCAGGTGGTAAATGACATTGCGAGCCAACAGTCCGAGGTCAACCTCACTGGGCATACGCCCAAGCTATATTATCAACTGGAGAGCTGGCAGCTTGCTCTGCTGTACCGACGCTGCCCGCACCCACTGCTACCCACACCTAGACGATCCCCCGCACACACAGACAACTTGCTATACTATTGATCCGTAAACAGAATGAAATTATACAGAACTATAATCGCTTTATTGCTAGTAGCAGCAGCATTGCATTCCAACGGTGGCACAAATTTGAACACAAAAAATTACCTTGAAAAATGGCAATATGTTTTCCCCATTTGTGTTATATTGATCTTTGGAAACAAACGAGGACCAGGAGATGCAGTATTAATTTTAATAGGAGCATTTGAAGCATGTCTATACTGCAAAAGCAACAACATTATTTATATTTTCCCTGCTAACATACTATAATAAAACTGTAAGCTATATTAAGAACATTTCAGGTGTTTGTTAATGTACAGTATTTTACAAGCATTATAAGTTCTCCTGAAGATGTAATTTACATCAGTACAACTCTGTTTTACTTTATTGTGATTCATTATTGTCTTGTTTTTACAGCTGCCTCCACTTGTTAGTAAGGAGTTATCACTGCTTACCACCACATTATAGTGCAATATAAACCATCTATTCAATGTGTATACACTGCTTGTGAGGGCTAAAGATAAGGGCTGGAGTGTCACCTTTTCCTGCACGTCTCATTATGAGTTTATGCTAAATTTGATTTGTTCAAAAATTACCATCATAGCATGCAGTGTAAAATAAACTGAGGATATGTTCAGCGTTCAGAATAGATCAAGTGCATTTGCTTGATCTAAATCATTCTCTGAAAGTCTTCCGACGTGCTCGCCTTTTTTCTTTTCTTTGCGGCAAGTCATGCTTCATCAGAGTGCCGTGATGTTTGACCCACTTTACTTCAACGTTTCCTTCCCCGTTGTCTCAAAGAAAACCAAATACCACGGTGCATTTATGGTGGTTGGGAAAAGGGTAGGTTTCAGCAGCACTAAACGCTTGTGCAGTGAATACCAGTTACTTTGAATAACACGTGTAATGAGAAACTGCTTATTGAAAGATGTGTCCTCATGATGTGCTATCCAGGCTTCTAACTCATGGGCATTTCCCATCAATGTTACAGTAGATTGTCAATGATACAGCGAGAAACATTTCCAGCAGGTCTCGGTTACTGTTGGTTATCTGGCTCCATATCAGAAATGTGTATGTGGAGGGAACGAGGTCATAAAATATAACAACAACATTTTGTGATTGTACCCCTGCTGAGGTCCCCTGTGCACATACCGATGGCTTGTCGGCCGTAGGAAAGATCCTAAATTTACGTCTGAGGTTAGGAGGCAGGGGTGGATAGCGCGGTGCTGAGGAGAGGGGGGATGGGATGGAGAGAGAAAGAGAGGATGGAGGGGGACACAGCAGCTGGCTCCTTTTCCCCTGTCATTATCCCTGGTCGCTGTTTCAGTCAGCCCATTTGATGAAAGTCAAACAGTACACTAGCCCTGATTATGTGACAACTGGAATTCACCTACTTAGTTAATCCTGCATCGGGGTTTAGATTTCAATTAATTTCTCTCTGGTTGCTCCATCCTCCCAGGGGGTGGTGAGAGTATGCTGGGGGAGGGGAGCCTGCTGTGTGGGTGAGGAGGATACAGTATGATGGAGAGGGTGGGGGGAGGGTAAGCCATACATAGAGAACGGAGATGGCGAAAATGCCTGCACAGCACAATCAGATATACCACGCAGCAGGGCGGGGAGATGGTACCTGTCTGGTTTTCTTACTTTAACTGTGTAGTCAGGGAGCAAACAGCTAAACATTTTTTTTAGCTTTTAGCTTCTTTGCAAGCGGCTCATTGTGCGTGTGTGACTGCAGCGCATGCACACGTGTCTACCGTGCCTTTCCTGTCTGTTTCATACAAAAAGCTGCATATTAATCAGGTCTCAGAGGCCCTTTAGAGGATCAAACCCCCCAGGTTGTCATTTTCCGCCATTAGTCTTACGAGGCTGAGGGGACTGGGTCTGTTTAGGCCAGCTGAGCCTGCTGTGCTTAGGGAACAACGCTACTGTAGCTGCTCTCCCCTCCCCTCCCCTCCGCTCTCCGTCTTCTCCTGTCTCTCTATCTGACATTCCTTGACATTCTGATGAAGGTTTGAGTTCGAGCCTCCTGGCCGCGTCGCCATGGTAAAGCTTTCGCCTGATGGCGTCCGATCACACTGTGTGTCTGTGATGGGCAGAGAGCCTCATGGTGACATGCTGCTGCACATCTATCGCTGAAATAAGCAGGACAATTTCCCAGGCAATATAGGTTCAATTTCACCTAACATTTCTGCGGTTATTTGGAATTTTGTGAAGGTATTAATGTAAAACAAAATAAAAATGATATCTCTACTGTATACAATTTACATTAAATGTTTGCTAGTTCAAAGCAAGAACAAATATTCTGCTCCACAATCAAGTTAGATTTAATTATGTTCTCCTTTTTTTGTATGAAATATAGGCCAATCTTATATTATTTTAAATATATTATACAATTTGTTCAGGAATTAAAAGGTTGCATTACCAAAATGAACACATTGTCACTATCATGCATTGAGCATGAGAGATGATGTTAGTTTGCCCTTTTGGTTACTGACATAATTCATAATGCTCTTTTGGGGAAAACTTAAATTCAGTCAAAAATACTCTTTTGTAGCCCTGGATAGACTGGCGACTTGTCCAGGGTGTACCCTGCCTTCGCCCAATGACTGCTGGGATCGGCTCCAGCGCCCCGCGACCCTAAAGAGGATAAGCGGTTCGGATAATGGATGGATGGATACTCTTTTGTATTTTTGTATGAATTTATTTGATGACATTGACTGCAACAAAAAGGGCACATTGTAGAGTTCTGTCACATACCTGCACTGCTATTGAAGGGCAACTTTTACATCATTAGTTCGGGGACAAAATCTATAATCATGAATAATGTCAAAGATCTACTAATGTACACTACATCAGCTTTTAGCCCTAAATTATACTCTTATACTTTCACAACATTTACTTTATTCTTAACTGCTGTGCTTCACAAAAACATTTATCTTACGCTTCATTTTTTTCATCCAACAATTAATGTAATCTTTAGTGTAAAGAAGGAAACGCTCGTGGGTAACTCCTTTCATGCCATCACGTAGCCTCACACAAGCATCTAAGCAGTTATCGAGGACCCTCTTCTAATGGGGAAGCTAATGAGAAAGCTAATGAGAAAGCTAATGTGAGAAGGTGATGGTGTTGGTAGCTGGAGATAATGCCATGTAGATCTCCTGCTGGGAGTCCTCGCTCTCCATCAGTTCTCATTAATAGAAATGGTGCTGTGTGGGGAAAGGAGGCTGACTCTTAATGCACTGCCAACCCGCTGTAATCTGCTTTCATCAGTAACGCCTGACAGTGGAGCTGGATACTTACCTCACCTCCACCCAGGCCTGGACCTCCTCGTCCTTAACCTGCTGTCTCCTCCCTGCCAAGGTGAAGCCCTCAGAGCAAAGGATGCTGGGACGCTAATGGTTCTTGGCACCCAAGCCCACTAACAGTACCTCCAGACTAGTGAGGACACCAATGTGAACACTATGACACGTAAAACTGAGGTAGAATGAGGCAGTGAAGAAAACATCATTATCCATACACAATGGTGAATTAATTTAATGTATTAAAGGAATAGTTCAACATTTTGCTTCCGTGCAGACAGTTAGATGAGAATATCAATATTGTTGTCATGCTTTTTCAATAAATAGGAAGCTACAGCTAGCAGCCTTTTAGCTTAGCTTAGCACAAACACAGGAAACATGGGAAAACAGCTGGCCTGCCTCTGCACAAAAGAACAGGAATGCAGAAATGGCACATTGAGGTTTTACTGTGGGTTATGTGTTGGACTATTTCTTGGGGGGGAGCAATTACTTCCTGGAATTTTGTCATCACCATGAGGTTGCCAGGCAACCAGCAGACATTCCAGGAAGTCACCAAACCCTGGCCAAGAAATAGCCGGCCGTGGAAGTGTTAAGAGAGCTGGACACTGTGTCACAAGTCGGCGTCGCTGTCACTTTGCTCACGTGGCCAATCATGATGCTGGAACTAAAAGATCCCTCGTCGTCAAAAAAGTCCGTACAAATTTAAATTTGGAATCAAAAGATGGTTTTATGTGCATGATGTCATCACCGTTTGAAGTCAATCGTCCAAGAGGGACCAAGCAGGCAGGGGCCCAGCATCTAGATGTTATGATTCATTCATGAATCCTGCACATGGACCGAGTCAGCCGGGTCTTTTTCATCCGTTTTCCATCAGTCAAAGCTAAGTAACAGACAGGACAGTCGTATCAATCTTCTCGTCTAACTCTCGACAAGGAAGCAAATACTTGTATTGCCCAAAATGTCAAACTATTCCTTTTATGGGTGCATCTACAGTATGTCATAGCAAGTAAGACATCGCCAACAACGTGTGAGAAAAGAATCAACCAGAAACAGAGTCAGTGTGTGTGATAGAGAGAGACATGCACAGAGAGTTTTCCTGGATCTGTAATGGCTGCCATCCTCTCTCTCTCTCTCTCTCTCTCTCTCCCTCTCTCGCCCTCCTCCTCCTTTTCCTCTCACGGCTGCGGCTCGGTGGATCCTCTGTGCCCAGGCATGCGGTACTGAACATGCATGGAAGCGTGTCTCCTCCTGTAGCAAGATACCTTCTGCACCACTCCTCCCGCTATTTCTAGGAAAGTGCAACCTTTGCCTTGGGCCTTAATTATGTTCAATTTGCCAAGCTGGGCCTGAAACCATTGGGGGTGGAAAAGCTCTCTGACCTATTTATCAATGCAGCTTTTTCCTTCCACTGACTGAGACTGAACCAAAACGAGAGAGAGAGAGAGAGAGAGACTTAGTTTTCACATCAGCAGCAATGGCATAAGATGTGTGAAAAAACAGGTGTAACAAATGGTACAATATCCAGTATATATATATAGTATATATATATATGCTGTGTTTGCATTGGGCAGTGCTGATCGTCACTGTCACTGTACCATTTACCTGTCTTACATTTGAACAGTTCTGTTTGATTTCTTATGAGTATTTGTCGATGCTCCGCGATAAACACTCAAACCAAATTCATTTGTAGCGACTAAAGTCTCGAAACTCGGTTCAGAAACAATGAAACAGCATTATTTGTTTTACCTGCGGCCAACAATTCTGTGTTATCTCCCAAACAGACCGCTGCTCTTTCAATAGAGACTGAAGAAGCTTCTTCAGACCACATGATTGGAGGTAAACACTGAGGAGGCCATTGACCTTTCATTATAGCTTCTGATAAGGCCAACTATCTCCCCTCTCTACACTGTGCCCTAAATGTCAAGTCACTGTATGTGTTATAATTACCCTGAGTTGGTATTTTCCTCCTCTTTACGTTTCAATGCATTGAGAGCAAATCCCACTAGTTGAGGTTGGCTGACGACATGTCATACTACATTAGACGTGTGTGGTTAATTTAGCTCTTCATGGGATAATAAATTACCTATTTTTTCGTAACGTAGCATTTTCCAAAGATGTAAGGCATTCTCAACGCTGAGAATTCACCTCCCCAGAGTCAAGAGCTTGTTAATACACTCTCATTAAGATGTTTTATGCATGGACAAATAAACAAATGCTAATAAACTCCTAATTATTTTCTCACAGCAAATTCCTGGATTTTGAATATTCATGTTTGACCAAAAAGTAGTGCAATTATTTCTCCTTTTACTGGATGTTTCTGAGCATGCTATTTTTGAAAATGCCTCCTTTTAAAACAGGCTGACTGTCATAAATGCTATTTCAAGAACAAAAACGTAACTCATGGAAGAGTTGGTGTTTGTTTAACAAAGATAGGATTTGAGTGATTGTGGAGAGAGAATATTGTGACACAACTAAAGGGAGAAAAGGCTCTTAAATGATCAGACTGTGCTTTTCAGCACATTTTTATATAATTGGTTGAATACATTTTTTCTCCCCACATGCAATTTCAGTCAAGATTTTTGTCAGCAGCCGAGGTGTCGATTTTATTTTGTTGTGAAAGATGATGTCAAAGTCCTGCAGTATTTCCCTATAAAAGAGGAACGCCCCGCCAAACATTGACTCAATACAATGCACCATATTTCAGCTCTATTGTGATTTCTTTTTTCCCGTGAAAACATTGTGCACCACTAATGCAATTTGACTTGCCGGTGCAATTGTGTGGAAAAAGGTAGGCCCATTTTGTGAGTGTCAAGGAAGGCTTTTAAACTGTCACCTCGCTCTCTCCTTCCTTCATACAGAAACCTATTAGAGGTCCTCTTCGCCAGCTTGGACAATGGAGTGTGAACGTTTCCCCATTCTGATTTTATACGAGAGTTATATGGGAGTAATATCTGTTTTTCGGGGATGTATGTGAATATGATTAAGTATGGTGGGTTCTGACATCCTAAACATAAGGGGTTTGGCACATACAGACTTTCCATAGCAGGAGTCCAAGTCTAGTTTGCGTGATGTCGACAGACTGCCACGATTCAAGATGGCACCTGTCTCACGAATGTCTTTACCGCTGCTGCTCTGAGCCTTCCGCAGCTTAGTGACAGCCAGAATCCTCGCTGACAAGAAAGCCCAGAGACAACCAGAGGCAGAATCTGAGATTAGGAATGTTGTTGTAAGCATTAAGATGCATGAATCTCTCTGTTAAGGACGGGGCTCTATATTATTCGTTAGATTAAAAACTGTGAGGTGCTAAAGACATTAGTCAGACTCATTCCATGCGGTGATTTGCAGCATGCCTTTTAACAAGTGCAGCCTTCACTTGCACATGGCAGAAAATGAAGTGAGGAGAAAATGAAATTATGATTTGTGATGACAAAACTGAGTGCGTGCTACCACAAAAACAGCAACAACTCATGAATAATGCATGGCTGCCGTGGGCTATAGATTAAGTGTGAATATTAATTCATTTGCTTGCCCTTTGGGAGGTGATGCAAATTCATACAAAGGCATGCTGGCAACTGGGTTATCCACCGCTCATATGAGTAAATAAGGGTAACTACGGATGGCACTGGTTATTTCTTCATGAGTACCAACGCGGCCTGCAAACTGAAGGGCAGCGTCTGTGCCGTTAAGAAGTTTTAACAGGGTTTTCCAAGTAGTGACCCCCCCTCGCCCCAGCCCCCCACTCTTAAGTGCTAAGTCACCAGAGCAGGGAAAGCCCATTAGCGTAAAGAAGGTGGGGGAAGGAAAGAGTTTGAGTGATTAATCTGATTGGATATAGCAGCACTAGGTTGCTCAGGTCAGGACTAATCAGCATCAGAACAGACGGAAGGTTCCTAACGAGTAATAAGAAAGAAAGACGAAGAGATGCGAATGCTGTCCAGTGTAAACAGCCTTCATGTCACGCACACACAAACAATAACACTCTCATATAGCCTCAGGCAAGCACAGTGCAGTCACTGAGTCAGCATGGCGATGGATGAGCCACCACTGAGTATAAAAACAACACAGCTAATATTTGATTGTTCTCTTTAGTCGCACCAGTCTGTGCTTTTGGACAGAGGGCCCGAGCCGTCTGAAAATCAGAATAGAAATTGCGGGAACCGTGCACCGTGAATGGCTCACAGTCTGCAGGTTTTCAGTCAACACGAGGCAATGTTACTGATAAGACGACTTCAAACAGAGCAGAGGAGCTATTCAATGAAATCACCTCTTGTAGTTTTTGCATGGAATGACAACCTGCAGACTCTCATCCCTCTGCTGCACACCGCTGACTTTCTTGAACACTATTTTAGCCCTCACTCTACCTGCACTAGCACTTGGCTGTAGGTTCCTTTCCACATCCACTGTCTTCTTTTTCCTCAAGCATGAAAAAACACACTGTGCAGGATGAATTGATTTTGTTTAGGGGATCATTTGCACATTTATCCACACTATGTAGAGAACCCCACCATGTGCAATCGCCCCTGCAGCATGGCAGTGGCAGGATGAAGAGCCGGGATTGGACAGAGATAAACGACACATTAACCCCAAATTGATCATGAGCCGCACACTTGTGAGGACATTTCATCATTAATATTTCAACGTAATTATTTGTGCGCATGTTGACACCGAGGTTCTAATTTACACGTCACTGTGTGATGTATGAATTATTGTAATGAACAATATTTGAGCAGTTATGTCTTGCCCCTGCCACCATTTTTCTTTTCCCCACCTCTCTTTGTCTCCCACCTCTCTCTCCTGTGTGTGCAGAAATAATTTCTTGTCATGATAAACTCATGTCTTGGGGGCTTAAATCCAGAAGACTGTCACTTATACATTTTACTCTGCTGGCTGAGGGAATTGGGCCACATACAGAGTTTTGAACCGCTGGTGCAAAGTTTCTGATTTCTGCTTGTTCCATCAAATATATTTCTGGTGTCGAAAAACACTTTTGAGAAAGCGCTGTCAGTAGAGATTGCATTTCTTATGAGCGGAGAAGAGATTGGCAAAACATTTTCATGAAGTTTGGTGTTCGTCTCGCCTGAGCTGTGTTCTGTGCTGTCCCAGCTTTTATTCCGTATGGCATGCAGCAGGTATCTGCGTGGTGATTTGCGATCCCGTAGAGGTGGAGTGTCTGCTTTGCTTTGTTTACCCCCCTCCCTGATGTACCCGTCACTTGTGCTCAGTCAGATAGCAGCGACAGAGAGAAACTTTCATTTCCGCTAACCCGTTCCCTTCAAATGTGCAGACAATTCAGAGCATCCACACTCCGCAAATCATTCTGTATTGTGCTGTAACATCAAACAGCTGAGAAACATCCGAAGACGGATAGCAGATGTGCTCTGAATCGCTCAGGCCAACATGCCAACACCTTGAACAAGACGTCTCATTTCAGGCACCAGCCCTGTTGCCACAGCTTCGGCTTTAATAGACTTCTCCGGGTGAGGTTTGAGGTTCAGAGCAGAGAGCCAGATTGAGAGGTCTGAGGATTGGAGGTGAGTGCAAACCTGTGCATCAGCATCTCTTAATCCCAGAGAGCCATAATCTGGGATTAGTGATCCTCTCCTCACTGGATCCAGATTAGAGCATCCGCTCATGCAGCAGGCTCTGCACCAAAGGCTGGCGCCACCTCCCCAACCCCTGTGGGAGGAGCTTAGAAAGGCTGTGGTGCGCCCTGATTGGAGGACGCTCGGGATAAACTATGTGGTGACAGGGGTTGCCAAGGCGATCACGCTGGCTTTGTGATGATTGGTTGTGTCAGAGCTCAGGATGCCTGGCTGTCCTCAGACCCGCATTAGATCACTCACTGGAGAGGTACTTGTGTTAACGTACCTACACGCACAAACACACACTGTTGGGCATGCGTGGAAACTGAATGATTGAAAGCTTTTCACTCTTCATACCAACAAATTTAACAACCTACTTATTAGAACAGAGAGACATTGATTTATAGATCCAAAAGTGTGCACTGCAAGCCATATTTCATTTGCATGTGTGTGTGTTGGTTGGTGGATCTTTTGCTGTCAGATATCTGTCACACACACACACACACACACACAGCAGTAGCAGCAGCCCACACAGGTCAATCTCATCACCCTGCTCACTGGCACGTGTTGGGACCATAATCCTAAGGGTCAGAGGTCAGCTTCATGCTGCTTGCCTGGCTGAAAGGGCAGATGGGACACACACACACACACACACACACACACACACACGCAGGTCAGCCTCATGCTGCCGGGTTGGTTTGAAGGGCAGATGGGTACATTGTGTCATTATGGCGGCCGGGCTGCAGCTTGTGGGGGCAGCCATGTTGTCATTGAGAGGACACTCACTGGGTCAGGTGTACAGAGGCAGACACTGAATGTAGTGTATTATGTGGAGGCCTTTGTTTGGAGTGTTTATTCAAGTCTGCTGGTTATATCCATGACCTCTTTACACGACTTGAAGATGACAAAAGATCACATGCGAGTCATGTAACTGCCATTTAAAACGTTTGCAATGTTCCAGGTCTTTTACGTGGCTGATTTAGGACGTCATTGTGAATCAGATTGTTTGTATTTCTTGAAAAGCCATTAATACAAAACGTGTTTGGACTTACAGGAAGCCTGAAAGGCAGAAACCCACCTGAATTATTCTTTCTGCCGGCTTTCATGTTCTCATTTGGAGCTAATCCTCTTGAGGGTTTTTTATGAGACGGAGAAATCTGTGAGCAGCAAAAGACTGAAAATTGCAAAATGATGTTATATTGATTTAGTTAGGTAACATACGAAAAGTCAGAAAATCTTTTTGTTTTTTTGTGCAACTACACAGTGCACAATGCACAGTGCACAATGAATTTCACATACGTATCTATCTCATGTCTACAATCACTAACTGTTTTTGCCTCACGAGTTGGGATCTTTTTTTTCTTACTTACCAAGAAACAATGTAACAATGTCTCTGAGCACATCGATAACATGCTTCATTTTGCTCGCATGTCTCAACCCTTTTATTGTGGCAGAGACACAGTTTGGGAGATTTATGATTTGTAAGCTGCTTTCATTGCATTTCCCCTGCAAATGTGGTATTAAAAATACTTCAATTTTAAGGAATGTAATACATGTATAATCTGCTTTTGCTGGATTAGGCTCCCACATTAGAACAAATCAGGAAGACACAAAGGGCAGGGACTGGAGGTCTAAATATACTCCCTTTATCCGTCACTGCATCGGCCCCATTTTTGGGAAATGTGCTTCTGGTGATGAGCGCTGGTACTTTGTTTTTTACTAGAGAAGTATTAGAGTGAGACTTTTTTAGAGACCGTCTGTTTCTACAAAACCTTCCAGCGCCCTGCATAGCATAAGGCCTCGTTGAGATAATATATATTTAAAATAGATATATTGAAGCAGAAGATGAAATTGAAGACAGTATAACACACAATGAATCTCCTTTCATCTTGTCAGGTGCAACTTTGATTATATTTCCCAAAAGTGCAATGTGTATTTGTCAGTGTAGTATACATCTTGATCTGCAGGGAACCTCCATGTAGAAGCCACCAGTAGTTTAACGGCGAGTGAGAGCACAAGATAGAAATGGGTGTTATATGCTGTGAAAGAGGTGGGCCGAGGGTGACAGCCCTCAGTTAGGTCTGTCAGACCTGGGGCTCTGCAGGCTGTCAGTCCCAGGATAGCAGAGAGAAAATGGAATTCGTTTTATCCCTGGTCTTCCTCAGGTCAACTGTGACAGGGTTGCCCCTCAATTACAGAGTATCAGCACCTCTTCTCTCCGCTTTTCTCCTCTTCCTCCCGCCCGCTGCAGCGTGCCTGTGTGTGCTCTGCAAGAAGCATGCAGAGAAGAAAAATTGAGAGGAGAGTGGGGGCAGGGTGGCGAGCATCTACAATAGGCTGCAGGAGAATCCACAGAGCACAGGGAATTTCCAGAGGTGTTTATACCACGGTTTATTGTTTGAATATATCTCCTTACCTACACCAATGTTCTGTTTGTTATATCACACAGCATAACGAAGGCTGTATGTTTTATTGATTGCACTATAAATACTGAGCATCCCTTTAGATATGGCTGCCGTATTCAGCGTTGACTATCTTCCCTTTAAGTAAATCGCATATATCTAATGATCCTAAACTTCATGTTTTATGTATCCACCTTAACTAATAAGGTCAACTAGCAGTGAAATGGCTGACAGGAATCTATGCATTTTAATGCTGCGGCAGAACAATGGACACGCGCCGAACACAATAGGGTGGATATGGAATCAGTCAATGAGGAGGTAGTGTGACCAGATGGAGCCCTCTAGCCCCTGACCCCCAGGTCACCAACCGCTACCCTTGTCTTTCATTCACCTCTCCTGGTCGACTCATGAAAATGCATAGAATAGGAAAGTTGCTTTGTCATACAGATAACCCCGACGCGTGGAGGTCTGATAGGGCAACATTATGAAATCACTTTCCTTTATTTGGAGGGGGTGATTGCTCAGACGCCCCTTGACGTGTCATCCTCTGCTTGTTTGTGATTGAAAGCAAGGTCTGACCTGCAGCAGATGGACTGGGCTGTGTCTGGAAGTTGAGCAGTATAACTGGACACCCTTGCTTAACCTTGACCCCGTATCAATCTAGACTGCAATGCCTTTAGGTCACTTGAGGTTTCAGTTTCTTTCAAGTAAGCCTTAGAGACAAGGGGGCGACTCGCATCAAGCAGCTACACTCCTTTCTTTAATCCAGGCTTCTGAAAAGCTGCAGGCCAAACAGAAAGTGCTTTAACTGGCTTCTGTGTGTCCCAGTCCCTTTCATAGCAGTGACTCACGCTTTGTGTTGGGAGACTAAAGAGCTCTGTCCTGCTCCTCTGTCCTCTTTAGTGGCCGTAGCGAATAGACCTCGCCGCCTCCAGCTCTCAGCTTGCAAACCGCTGAGGCTCAGACACTGTAAGAAACTAAACTGTGAACCAATCCAACCTGCAGAGGAGCTGATCTGCCATTCTTGTCCGCCTGCACTTCAATGGCTATGTGACCTATTAGCAGGAGATGGGCCTGTCAAAGAAATTGGGCCTCGAAGCTTTTGAGTGCCGAGGCCCACTGTCAGCCCCGAAATGCAGAGTTTGTGCACAGTGAAGTCAAAGGCTTGCACCTCCATTTAGGCTCCACTTAGAGGCGGCTCCTGACAGATGTACGAGGCTTCTCCGCTCTTATTTGTTAAACTTCCTAAAGCATTGATCAGGTTTGCCATTAAAAGCTTTTGAATGTACGTTAAACCAGCTTCAACAGTCAAGTCAGTGTGGACTTTGTTGGCTTCGTGTTTGATTGTACTAGAATCAGTGGATACAATAGGAATATTGAATTTTCCCAGTGCTGGATTTAAGGTCCGTCTTTTCAATCTAGTATCATGTCTATAAAGCTCAGCCTCAATGTTAGCTGAGTATTGTCAGACAATTGAGAGACCATTGGTTTGCTCACGCTCTCGGGAGGCAGAGACAAGGGAGCGGCACAGATAACCAACCCAAACATCCGTGGATATCTCGTTGCCCGCCTTCCCTGGTCTTATATTTCCAGGGTTAAAAATCAATAGGGCTACTGCTGATGAAATTTGACGCATGAGTGCACGTCAGAGTCTGCAAAGTAGACCTGGGCCGAGGCATTTCTCTCCACCCGCCTTCGCTCACTTCCATTCTGTTTTTAAATGCAAAGGGGATTTCATTTCATTCTCTTTTTTGCCATTTTACCTCTTTTTCTTTTTTCTCTAAATCCAGCATTTGGAAGGCCCAGGGGCTGAGTAAATGTGATCGATTTCTAGAGAGTGTGTCATCTAGGCCGCCCTTTTTAGGAGTGGTTTGTAACAGAGGCACAAAGGCGCGTGGAACCATCATTCAGCCAGCTCTTCTATTGTTCACTTAATTCATGCTGAAGGATCCAGGTCAGGCCAGCTTGCACCCTTTACAGGTTAGAAGTCAGGACTCTTCTCCCATAAACCACGGGCAAGAACTAAACCACTTAAGTCCAGAGACGTGATGTATCCTTAGCCACGAGAAATCTATTTTCACAGCTGTTTCTCCTCTATTTGTAATATGACTGTGAAAGTAATGAGAACAGAATATATCTGAAATTATATTTGCTCACCAGGGTTTGCAGAACAGGGAGCTGATATGAGACGGGATGAGAACATCAAGCGTGGTTATTAGTTGGACTGTGTTCACTGGAGGAGCAGACTGGAGTGGATTTTGAATTTACACTTGGCCATTTTGTCTAACACGGTTGTCTTTTGTGGGATGAGGATAATACCAAGTTGAGTCAGTCTGAATTAACCATAGCAACATGCCATTACTGTATATTAGATTTGGGTATAGCCGGTTCATTTAGCTTTTATCTCTTTCACAAAGTATCCTCCGGCCTGGCTAAGTCTGTAACAATGAGCTCCTCCCGTCCGAGCTATCTTCTCCTTGTCACTAAGAAACGAATGCACACGGCAGCCGTGCAGCCCGGCTCTCCTGTGAAGGAGAATTAATCTGCTCCAAACAACCTTTTATTTTCTCTGAACAACTACTTGTCAACCGCCACTAAAAGCAATTTGTTTTTGGCCCGCTTCTTAAGGCTCATGTAGCAGGACTGAGAGAGCAGTGTGGCATGTTGTTTCAAAAAGGAGAGGGGGGGGGGGGGGGGGGAGGAGGAGGGGGAGGGGGGGGGGGACGACAGTGCTTTAATCTGATTAGACCTGGCTAAAATCCCAAACCAGGGCTGAAGTGCAGTGCTTGTGGTTTCTGAACGGCTTACGCTAAGTCTGTACCATGAAAATAATCTACTCTTAAAACCCAGGAAACAAATCAACTATGGTAAGGACATAAGTCGCTGTCATTACGGAGTCATTAGGAGAAACATTTCCATTCAGCATGCAGGCCAGTAGTGCCGGCAGAAGGGGGCAGTGTGTGTGTGTGTGTGTGTGTGTGTGTACACAGTGATCATGTCTTTATATTAAAGTATATCTGTTTATGTTTTAAATGTACAGTAGAAACATTCATGTATTTTCATTAATAATTGTGTGAATCTCTACATTTCCGATGCAGAAGATTTGTGCGTTTGCATGTATTTTCTGTGTGTGCGCATCTCTCTCCAGTGCGTGTCTTACATGCGTGTTTCTCTGTGCTGCTTTGGGATTGCAGGACGACTTCTCGGGTGCTGAATAATGAATCAAAGCATGAGAGAGGAGCAAAGTCACACTGCAGCAGCTTGTCTCTCTCCACTGCTTTTACTTTAGCTGAGCTAGATGAATGGAGCCTGGAAAAAGTGTGTTCTAATAGGGCCAAGACCCTGCAATCACCTCCACGACACGCAGCAGTAAACCACCCAATTCTCTTTGATGTGTAGTTAAATACGAGCAGCACCACTAAGGAAAAAGTCCAGATCATCAATGAATATTTATAATAGAAACATTAGCATTTATTGTATAAGTAGTATTTGTTGATTGGAAGTACATTCAGAGGAGGCGGCCATTTAGGAAGATCAATAAAAAACGCTCATAAACATCCACTTCAACAGAAGGGTTTATGATCAATAAAATGTAGAAAAGAAAACCAGCTGGTCATCCATATTCAATCAATATTGGAAAAAAATATGGACTGAATGGAGCAATAAGGCAGAGGAGGCACTGAGGATTGGAGGAAATATTACCTTTCACTGCCACCTTGTAGGCTTGGAGCGATAACACTAAGCCAGATCTTCCTAATGACACTATTAAAGTGTTTTACCACGGTATACCATGTTGTCAGCCACAGTGTTTCATTGTCTCATTAATAGCCTCCCAACACAGTGCAGATTTCAATATCAGTTTGCTCTCATTATCTCTCTACTCTGATACCGTTTCATTTTGCGCGGGCTAAATTAAATGTAAAAACCGTAATGCAATTTTGCTGGAGGAGAACATGGCGGCTAATTGCATTAAGCTGAACTGTCGGTGGCGTCTGCAAGCGTCCAGGCCCCCATCACTCTCTCGCAATTAGCGCTGGCTACTCCCCTCAGCAGCAGGTGTTGTTCTGCCCGTGCCAGCACTCCAGCTGATTACCTTAGCCAAGCGCTGCGAGCGGCTCTCCATCCATCTAGGTTACCGCACCACCACAGCCCTGTGCAGAAACTCTGAGAGCCACAATTACATTACTGTAGAGCCCATAGATACAGATGGTGGGCTGTATGCAACACTGTCACTCTGGACGCAGGAAAGGCTACCGGGTTGCAGGAAGGACTGGTACGATGCTGTCATGCTGCCGCTAGAGGAGACCGGCTAGCTGCAACCTTGGGTGTGAAGGTTGTGGTGTATTGATGTGAGAAGCCAGGAGGATGAGGAGGAGAGGGCTATGAGTGAGCTTAGAGCGGCAAAAACAGCAATGAACACGCACACACACACACACACACACACACACACACACACACACACACATGCACTCAGCATGAGGTTGGCAGCATTCCAATAGTATCTGAGAGCAGTTGGGCTAACCAAATTATAAATTTACAAGGACTAAATTACATAGCGAGTGTACACACATACTGTCACATCAGAGACAGCCACAGGCACAAAAACACACACACCTAACACACACACTCTCCCTCCTTCTCTGGCGGTCTGTCCCCTCTGTCTCACACACACATACACACACAAACACACGCACACACCAGACACAGAAGCCGCCAACATCAAACAATTGAACTTGAACTTTGGACAAGTTCTGTGCATGATATGAATTTAAAAACAATCTCAAAGAAAGCGCGACATCTTTTTGATGCCATTTATTTGTGACTGGACCTCCCTTCCTTGATATTTCCATAAATTGGAAATGCAACGCAGTGAAAACAAATCTGAAATTGTGATCTGGCAATATGAGGAAGCCAAAGAGCCTGGATCAGAATTCAACAAGAGGTTGTGAATTATCTTGTAAATTGTTCCAGGTAGATGTGGCTGAACTGGTTTGCACCTTGATATGGAGGTTACTCTTGTACATTTCATCCATATCTGATGGGGAAGTGAATGAAGTTATTTATCCGAGGAAAGGACAGAGGATGTTGTAGCTGATGGTAAAGCCCTCTGAGGCAAACACACTCACTTTACAATGCACATTATACTCTGTATGCTTTTGTTTTGTGAACATTGAGTATTTTTTTTTATCCAGTGTAATTATTTCATAGATGTCTCTGACAAAACAAAACCAAATGTTAAATGTATTTTGGGCTGTATCTGACCCACATCGCTTGCCATCCAGAAAGGTGTTAGTGTCGTATTGACTGGCACGGTGGTCCCGCTGTGCCATTGCTCTCAGCCTCCCGGATTAAGGAGACACTGCACTCCAGACATGACTCACTCATTGAATTCCTCCACTCACATGGCCTCACTGCAGCGCCAATCCACCGGAGACATTACGTAAGTTAGAGACAACTTCAATTCCTCTATTGGAGGAGGAAATAAAATGAACAGTGGTGTTAATTACTGCCAGTTTTCTTTGCCCCTCTACCATAGACCAATGCTTTTACACTTCAGGTGTTTTTTAAGGATACAACGTTTCTCTAGATCTCTGTCTGAATCTCTCTGAGCACAGTTCTCTCACAGCGATAATGAACCGCCGTTAGCAACGGGCCACGCAGTTCAAGAATGGCCCTGCCAGGCCCGCCGCCAATTACCCCCTGAACAAGAACAGAAAGGTAAACACACAAGCACACACTCACACATGTGTACCCACTCGCAAGACTTCTTTCTTTGCCTTTTTCTTACTTTATTTCTCACTGGTCTTAGCAGTTACCACAAAAAGCCAATTGACTCACCCCACGCCTAAAGTCTGCAGCCTGTTTGTAATCAAGTTGCGAATGTGAAACCCTTAACTTGTCATTTCTGAATGGCGTACTCTGATGCAAGTCCAACATTATAATAGCATCCTGCGTGTGCATCTTGTCATCTGCTAGAAAAAACATCACAGAACAGTTATTTTAAAAATGCAAGCAAAAAAGTACATCTGAATTTAAATCAATATCTATTTAAAAACGAAAAGCAGTATTTAATGTATAAAAGCTTACTGCTTACTACTTGCAGTCAGGTTGAACTGGTGGTCAAAGGTCACTGTGACCTCACAAAGCATGTCCATAATTCAATAATTAATTTCCTACTTCTGTCGAGTAGGACAAAAAGATGAAGCGATGACATGGATGTAAACGGCAACATTGGCAGAGGCTCAAAACAGTGAAATTCTAGTTCGAAATGTATTTCAAAAAGCACCAACATGGATGGTTAAAAGGCCTCAGTGGTCAGTCTGGACTTGTCCTGATCATTTCTTTTTGGGTATTTTGATGAAAATGGGAGCAGCTATGGAGACAATGCACACTCGTCTCTCCCCTGCTTAATTGCTGTTCATGTTACTCCAAGTGAGGCCCCCCTCCCTTATATTAGCCCCTCAGCCAATTTACATCTTATTATGTATATCTGTGCTGAGACCTAGTATCTCAAATAGAGAAGCAAATTACTCTCCATTTCTGGGGGAAATGGTGACTCGTTCTAGTCACTCCAACATTGATGCATTCTGTCACTGTGTCAGAGGTTCCTATGAAGATATTATATAAATTCTGCCCATGCAGTATGGACATTGTTCCTACTCTCAACCCATTATTAAAACCGGTGTGTCATTAACTGCATAAATAAATGACATGTTTGCAAAATAACTGAATGATGGAAGGTGAATGTGGCTTCTGCATTAAAAAAACAACATACAGTTGAGGCTTTAAATCACTTGACTATATGTGTATGTCTGAGGAAATGTTACTGCAATCACAGTTTACTTTTACTTACTTTAATTATATGAAAAGGTTCTCACTTGCCAAGCGTTAAACAATTATCTCTGTGAAAATTTCCTATATCATTTTTATTATTCAAACATCTTGCAGCGTTGGCATTTTCAGTCAAGTTTGAAAAACAGTGTTGATTGATTGCTGTTTTATTTCATTTAAACATGGCCATCCTTGTTAGCATGTGTAGGGTTGTTTCCATTCGAGTGAACATGCTCCTCTTCCATAATTATTGCTTAATTAAAGGGGAATCTTGCAAAGAAATTGTCAAGAATTCGTGCTGCCAACAAAGCCAACACAATAATGATTGGTTCCTTGTGTATTAGATATCTGTTGATTAGTTAGATCTAGCGAGGCTTTGTGACATGCTTTTGTGACAAAGTGCTGTATTAGTAAACTTGACTGAGAAAGGAAAAGCTCTCTGATAGGATAATTATTTTTATTTTAAGGAGCCTATGTGGGAGGACAGCTCTGCTGCCTAAGTTTCCACTTACCAGCAGTGAGTGACAAAGCCTATCTATTAAGGCAGCGAGTATTTTACCAGCGTTCTCAATCGATCCTCTGCCCCGTGCAGCCTATAAAATAATGCATCGGAATGAGAGGCAGGAGGGGGCCTTTGATGAATGACAGGAAAACACTGTGGAACTGACAACACAAAGTTGTGGGCTGTTTCCACTTTATTCTCAATTTCAGTTGCACATCGAAGCATTCTGTTATTATTCAATTTCCATCAAACTACCGCAAACACATGACTGTCAGTGACATCCCAATCAGTTATTCCCAATGAAAATCATAAAAACAAGGCAGGGCGTTGAAGACGCTTTAATTGTTTCTGATAACATGATTAGCTCATAAACGTTAGAACATAAGCACATAAAGTGGGTGCAGATAATGAAATATGGTGTTCAAAGCACACATTTTGAAGGTTTTGATGGCATTGGGTCAATTTTTGTAATGTTTATTGATTAAGGTACATCTAACTACACTACACTTATAAACATTCATCAACCTGCATGTATTATCTTTGTTTTTCATTCTGCTGCTGTTATCTCAACCACAAGCTTCCTATTATTCAGTTCGCCGGGAAAACATCACTTGTGGAAAAGAAAAATGTTGTAGCTTAATTGACTTTATAGGCCCCCATTAGATTGCATGTGTTCGCTCTGTCTCTCTCTCCTCATCTACATGTTCACACACACAGTGGTGGCGAGATGGGATCCTCTGATTCAGCAAATCAAAGGCCTCTCCTCCTGTCCATATTATCGATGCTGCTGGAGGGCCGTGGAGGATGCCGGGGCACAAGGCAGGGTGGGGGTGGGAAGAGCTGGCGGATCTGTGGGGGGCAGGGCAGGCAGGGCTGGAGCTGCAGATTATTCTGGAAATTGCCAGCTGCAGTGTCTGCAATCAGGATCAAACCGGTTCCGGGTGGGGGAGGAGGAAGTCACTGTCGATTTTTGTCAAGCCAGCCTGTGCCTGTGTGTCTCCCGGCTGAGTGGGATGACATTCGCGAGGGCGACGGTGGAAATGTCCCACCATCTCATCCTCTCCTTAATAATTCATTCCGCCTGCCTGGGCTCTCTGCAGGTCTGTGGCTGTAGCCTTACTGCCCGCCTTTTAATGGAGCCGGTGATTACCAACACCGACATCTTAACATTTAAATAATACACAGACGGCGGGCCAGAGCAAAATCAATAGCACATAGAGAGAGCGTTGCGGAGAGCACAGCACATCCAGCAGCCATCTTGCCTACTACTGGATATACACAGCGTGTAGATGCAAAAACACATCCAGCACTCCTCGCTCTGCACGCTACCTCCCCCACCCTATTCCCAATGATACTATGGGGTCTTCTTTTCCTTTTTTCTCTCATCCTCACCTCCTCCCTGTATCCTCTCTCTTTTCTTCCTCTCCCTCTATCTCTGCTTCTCCTGCTCTCTGAGGATTGCAGGGCTCCTGAGGCGAGCAGCAGAGCCCTGGGACAGACCCTGATTAAAACTGCCTGTTAATGACAAAGGCCCCAACGCTGCAGCTCACGCTCTAATCCTAATCTGTATGCATTCGCAGCGGCACATATTTCCTCCCTTGCTCAGTCCTCTGACACCAGACAAACGGAAACACAGAGGCAGCCATTTTGGAACAGCTGCATGGAGCTCCATGTAATGGAGGAGCTCTGCCTAGGACACAAACGGGGACGAAACCACAACAAATCTGCTTGTACTCGTCTGTGACCCCGGTATGCTCCACTCAGCCCTCGAGGTCCACGGCTGCAGAATGTGTCACGACATAACGAAGGTGCATGATCCAAATCCCCTTTCATTTGTTTTGGCGCGATGCTCCACTCAAGCTTACACCTGCATTTCATTTGCACTGATTTCAAATAACACACAGGGGAAGCTGGAGAGTGCAGGAGAAGCAGCTCGTTCACCTGAAAGCGAGACTGATGGGCTAACAATACAGGGGGAAGGTGAGCAGTTTATTTTAGCAGCCGTGGGGGGGAGGGGGGGGGGGGGTGTCTGCATGTCTCCAGTGATGCGGGGGTGATTTCTTTCGGCAGGCCTGCGAGTGCCCCGAGGCGAGAGGGATAAGGGCCGTAGAGGAGAGGGGAAGAGAAAGAATCTGGCCTGGAGAGACTCTGCAACATGAGTGCGCTGGAGCCATTAAAAATATAACACGAGATGAGTGTAACAGTGTATATTTAACTGCGGAGAGAGAGCCCGCTAAGCCGTGTTGTGTGTTACGCTGGTCGCTCGTATATTTTGGTCGCTCGCAGCAGGGAGCTCAAATCAAAGCAGAAAAACAGTGCAAGATGAAAAAGAAGAAGTAAACGGAGGTGTTTATCAGTTCCTGCTGTTGCTGCTGCTGCTGGTGTGTGAAAGAAGCACATCACATCTGTGCAGCAACCACTTTCAGTGCGATAAGACACAATGGAGTTTTAAAATGAACAGGGGGATTGGCTCGGTGCTTAGAATTATGGATGCTGGGAAAGGATCTTGGGTGTGGGAAAGAAGAGAGAGGATTATGAATTTTGGCAAATCAGAGGAAAGCATGAGGGGAAATCTCAACGTTGCTATGTTTTTTTCCCTCTTCATTCTTCTCTCTTTTTCTCACTCTTTAATTGTCTCTCCCTCCCTCCTTTGTCTCTATCTTGAGCTTCTTCACTCTCGTTGATGTAGTGGATTTTACAAGAGTTTGTCTATTGGCGTCTGCCTACATTTCAGCTGTCCACCCATCCTTAATTCTCTAAACTGCTTGTACATCTAAACTGCATGAGCAGCTCTGTCTCTCTTATTATCATTGCAGCACTGCAGTATTTATTCAAACCTCTTAATTCTTTCTTCTTCTTCTTTTTTTAATCACAAATCTCTTTTTGAAAATGGAGAACGTCACATTGTAAGACTCCATTCCCTCTTGTACCATTGGCCTTAATTGAGTGACTTTTCAATCAGAACAAATAGCTCAATTTGAAATTTTGCCCTTCAAACACTGAGGTTAGAAGATTCATCAAATCGGTCATATGTATAACAGAATAGAAGAGAGCATTTCTCAAAACGAATAATTTGACACATCATCTAACATGCATATTGTCTTTTGTGAGTTAGATGAGAAGATTGACACAACTCTGTCTATCTGTCCGTTGGCTCAGCTGAAGGTTAGCTGAAGGTTAGCTTGGAAACGGCTTCAAGCTTTATGCTAAGCTAAGCTATAAGCTAACTGACACAAATGACAGTTGTCTCTTTATCTAACTCTTTGCAAACTATAGTGATTTTTTTATGAATTTATTTCAGAACAGCAAATACCTTTGACCTTTTATTATTTAATTGGAAAAGAAACCAGCACTCTCCTTACAGTACAATCATGCTATCTACCAGAATACACAAGTCCATCAACCTCACAGACATTTCCATTCTGTCCACTGATGAATAGGTGATGGTGCTTGTAATTACAGGGTGCTTTGCAGAGTGTGATTGCAGCGCACCAAGGGACAGCCAGAGCAAGGTTCAAGCTTCTTGATATTTCCCAGAGAAATAAATACAACCAGGAGGTGTGCCCGGCCTCCTGCGGATCACAGAGCCAAGGTCCCCACTGTGTAGCCACCTTTGGCTCCAGAGAGTCAAAGCAATGATTTAGTGGTCTGAGAAAGCTCTGGGGTGCTAGAAAGGAAGTGACAGTCATAGTAGAATGAAAGAATAGTTTCTTTAATCCACGATGTCTCTGTACGACACAATGTTTGGAGGATCGAGCTGACTGTGGCCATGTTTCAACCAAGAGGTCTTTCTCTCAACGCGAGAGGCAACGACTAAAAGGAAGACTTCCTTCTCCGAGCGCTACATTATTCTCTCAGCTCTAATGAAGCTAATGGCCGTTCCTTCTCCTCATTGAAATGACTCGCCTCTTAGCACTGGGCCTTTGCTGATAATACAGGGGAGTTTGGTTCATACCAGAATCTCCATTTTTTAACAACGCACAAGTGGATCTCATATCCTCTTCTTAACAGCAATAGTGGAAACATAAAATATTGAACTTGATAATTTGATGTTTAAATTGCATGAACTTCTGGATGGAGGCAGAAGACAAGCACTCATCCTACCTCTTCACATGTGTAATTTAAATCAGCGGTCGCCATTCTCTAACTCTCAATCTGCAATCAAGGCTGAGGGTTGGGAAATATTTTCAGCTCAAATCCATCCATTTGAATATGAATAATACACAAGGTAGAGTGCATTATGATAATAGCCTTCAATTACCCAAGATATCTGCATATCTATCGTTTACTTCTTGAATGCAGAGGAGAGGAGTATTCGACATCTGAGGACACTGTACATGAGAGCGGCAGGAACGTGGAATCGTCGTTTCTCTCCTGCCTCTCGCTTGCTTGCGTAGTATCAGCGTTCACGGCCCGCTTCAATCAATATCAATTAATTATCACGGCTACTCCAGAATGATAAATGCTTTTTATCTATCACTTCACAAATCAATGGCTTCACTGTTACCATGCTAACATTTCCCTCATCATCCGGAGCTCAATCAATTGAAAAGTCGCAGTGGACAATTTACACTGAAGATGTATGATGAAGGGGAATCAATTTTAGTAGCAGTGAGAGTGAAGGGGAGTGCGATGTGATATCTGTGACGAAGAATTTAAAAAGAGGCTATAACACCAATGACTCTCAGACTGTGTCACAGTAGATCAAAAACAGAGTGACCTGCGTTCATTATAGCAAAGTCCTCGCATGTCTTCTGGGCAGCAGTAAATCACGGCTCCTGTAATTCTTAGACTTTGTTCAGAGGGAACATCTGACAGGATGTTAAGTCAGAGGTTAATCTTTACACGCTGGCCATGTTTTCCTGTCATGCAGCGGTTGTAGCTCACGCCACAGACCTCTGTGACCATGTGACCAAGAACCCAATGACCTGCTGTAGATGGTGTGTGACCCCGGGTCAGGGTGTGCAGGGGTGTGACAGGCGACGCCGCTCCCTGACGCTATACCGCTGACCTTTGACATTTAGTTTGAAAGCTTGGCTTTCAGAGTAGATGAATAAATCTTTATGAGCGATGCTAACGTTCGTTCTTACATACAGTAGAGTCTGCAGTGATTTAAAATACCTCGAAATTAGTCAAACGTAATTGACTTAATTTCCCACTGCAAGCAAAACCAAATATACCAAATATATTTTAAAATGTCACTTATAAGTGGTGGCAAAATTATTTAGATTCTTGTGAAAAATTGTCTGGGGATGCCTCGCTCTATGCGTTTCACACCACATGTGCATTTAGGGAACTGGTAGGACTTTCTAAATAATACAAAATAATACAAAATATATTGTTAATAAAGGGAAGAGAGGGCAGAGTGTAGTGACATGGGTCAATTATTATTTGTTGTATCATTGTGAGTGTGTGTGTGTGTGTGTGTGTGTGTGTGTGTGTGTGTGTGTGTGTGTGTGTGTGTGTGTGTGTGTGTGTGTGTGTGTGTGTGTGTGTGTGTGGGTGTGTGTGTGTGTGTGTGTTAATGAGTCTGATAACAAAAACAAAATGGAGATCTTTGAGCATGTAACTTAAATCAGAAGTAAAAGTACTTATGCATAAAAAAGGGCATATGTGACAAATATATTATATTATTACTGCATAATTATCATTTTGTAACTTTAGCTGGTTGACAAATATATTTATCTGTATATATATATATGGATTAGGGGTTGAACCCTTTCCAAAGTGTTACAAGATGAACCCTTTGGTGAAGTATTAGAATAAAGTGGCAGAAGATTTGAACACAAATAAAACACAATATCTCAAAAATAGTCTGTAAATGTGTGTGTTAGTTACTCTGAAACGTTTGGTGTGCAGAATTGACTTATAAAAACAGTTGTAAAACACTTCAATTAATTGCTGAACAAAGAGGAATACCGCGCATATATCAAACAGGATGGTATAGACATGCAAATGGTGAGGAACGCTTTCTATAATTACCCCTCTACTGTATTTCTCCTCCTACTTTAGGGTCATTAGGGACGGAGAACGCTCATTCTGATAAATGTCATTATGCCTGAAGTGGCCAAAAGTTTTTCTTTTTTGCTTTCAATGTCAGGAACACCGTTGTCTCTACATTTCCTCCACCGAACGCGTTTAGGTCTCTATGCATGTTTGCATAATTTGGACCAAATAGAGTGTTCACAATGGTCCAATTACCATGATTATACATGTTTCTATGGTAACCCACAAGTCCAGGTTTGATTCATTATGTTTTACCTCCCAGGCAGTTTTAATTGTTGTGATGCAAGATAAGAAATGGCTGTTGGCATTTCCAACAACCCACAATTGGCTTTTACCAGCTTCATTTCAGCTTCTCCTCGTGTCGGCCACAGCCTCGTTCAATGTACGCGGGAACACCCACACACCTGTCAAGCAGTAGGGAGGATGTAGTACTGAAAATATTTCACCAATCAAATAAGTAAAAATATAGATTATATTTACCTTTGTGCAAATGGAAAAATAAGAGCCTTTACGCATTCTATATACATCATTTGGGAACATTCACAGAAAGATATCCCTCATATGATGCCTGTGTCACCAAGCCTTAATATCTTCTGAAATAATTATCTATAATAGAGAGAACTATGTTTCCAATTACAGCATTTCTTTTATTAGCAAGAAGTCACTTAAATTGTCAAATTGAAAATATATCTCACATTCTACACAATAATTGCTTGTGTCCCATAACTTTCCACAAAAGTAATCACACCCCTCCCAGGCGAGATGTTTTCTTCACAGGACTTTGCATCCAGTGGTTCTGCTGCCTGTAAGTCCACAGAGGACAGGACTCAGATCCACACTTCTGAGGCAACAGGTCTCAATCAGTCATGGTGGCGAGAGTTTGGGCCTCCTGGACACAGCCCTCGCTGTTGCAGAACTATTGATCCTTTAATTACACAATGTGGGGCAAATTTCCCATGATAGATGGAAGACTGGAAACAATAAAGGAGTGAGACAAAAAGAAATAGATGACAGGAGAAAGTTGGAGAAACCGTCTTCAGAATAATAGTGTGTGACCAAAAAAGTTAGTCTGCACATTCTGGCAAATGAGTGTTCATTTTAATGTTGCATTACATTAGCGAAAATAACCATATGTTTGAATATTTGGAGCTTGGCAACTTGTCAAACTTCAGGGGATTCTGCATGATTTTAATGTAACACACCAGGTGCACACTCAAGCCAGTGGAGGAATGTAAATGAGTACTTTTACTTCAGTTCTGCGCTTTAGTTAATTATTAAGGTGCTTGACATGAGTATTTCCATTTCCTGCTATCTCAAACTTCTACTCAATTACATTTTGAGGGGAAATAATGCAATTTGTGTGACAGATTAAAATGTTGAATACAAATCATATGATTAGGTTATTAAGTATGATGCATTTTTGTAATTTAAACTAGCAATTTGCAAAAATATCTGCTCCAGCTGCAACATTAAAATGCAGATTAGAACATCAATAATAATGATATAATGATATGATATACATATATTATACGTATATTATATATTCTGAAATACTGAGTCTACATTTTGCTTGCAAAAGATTTTTAAGTAACATTTGTAAATGTTTTTTCAACTATAAAAGATTTGCATCATTTGGATACACTCACACTGTGCAGAAATGTCAAAATGTACAATGCTTCAATTGAGCATTGATAGTAACTATATGTAACTGAGTGTAATATGCATCTGCGGCTTGTTATATAAACTCCTCTCTGTTATCAGAACATGCTCCAAATCCCTCACCTGGAGAAGATCTTCCGTTGCGTGTCACAGTGTGTGCTACCTGTGAAGTAAAGGTGCCTGAATAGTGAAACCTCCACCGTGGTATTTATGTGCTGTGTCCCTCCCCGTCTCTCGGTCTCCCTCGGCTGAGCTATTTTCTGCTCTCCCTCTGCAGCACGGCCCTCGCTCAGGCAGGCTCCGGCTCCCAGCCCTAATTCTGCAGCACTCGCCGACGTCCTTCAGTTGACCTTGGTGCGCCACGATGCCCTCTGACGCCATGCTTCCAGCCTCGCTGTGCCCCCTGCGTCTTACCAACACATCATTACAGACACACAGTCACACATATTGCCACCCCGCTAATCAATAGTGCATCAGGCTCCAATCCCGTGGAGGGGGGCCTCTGGGGGGAAATCATTGGATTTGCAGCCCTGTGACTGATCAAACATGTACGCTGGTGTGTATGTATGCTTGCATGTGCGTACATCTGCTTGTGTGTGTCTTCAGTAATGAGCGCGGGGCAAAGGCTAATAGCGTTATTTCAATGATGACTTGTTGGTCGCTGCACAGGGTTGAGTTTGTGTAAGTGTGGTTTGCTGTGTGTGTTAGCAGTGTGTAGGCTCCTGCACCTCTTCTATAGAGGTTACACTTGTATCATCTAGTCCTCCCCCTCCACCTCGCTGTGCCCTGCTGCTGAATAGGAGCACTTAACACCCGTAGAAACAGAAAACCTTATTTTTATTTTTTCTCACTGTGACTCAAAACATTATAGGCAGCTACTTGCCACATTGCATTGTTATTTCTGTCTTTGTAAGAATTAACCCATGCACATGGGTTAGATTGCAAGTGCATGGAAACATGCACGCCAAGCTGCAGTAATGCCCTTTAATGCTTGTTTGATTGCAGAAAGTAGCCATACTTCACGTGCCCATGTTCTGCAGAGCATGAAAATGCCTGCGATTAATATAAGATTACACAAGACTACATTTTATCTGTGCTCATTCTAGACCTGCATCTCTATAAAGGACTGACCAGTGAGATAGAAGAGTGCGTGGCATTCGCCTCTATCGCTCCCGCTCCATTCCGCTCATCTGTCCCCAGGGCCAGAGTCAGAGCGGCGGGATCAAAAGTAAAATCAGAGCAGAGAGCTGTATCAAATCGTGTCAGTCAGAGAGGTCTCTCCCTCTACTGTAGTCTGACAACGTCCAGGGCTGAGGGCACTGATCTCTATCAACAAGGATAAATTCAGTCAAGCCTCTAAAATGTGTGGTGGTGGACCTCAAGTGATTTAAATCATTAAAATGAGGCCAGCTGCATCATGCAGTCGGAGCACGCGGCGGGGGCATCCAGCAGCCTGGTACAGAGAGAAGAGTGCCATCATCTGGCCCCTGCTGATACATCCATCCCACTGCAGAGTGCCTGTGTGTGGAGAGACGCAATAGCGGATCAATGTAGGAATTTAAATGTGTATGGGGAAATGATAATGTATGTCTGGTCGAGTGCAACATTTTTGGCAACATCTGAGACATACGGACCGATCTTAAAGGAACAATCTGTACCTTTAAGTACTCGGAAGGCACATGCATAATGGATGTGTACAGAACCGTACGAGAAAGAACAATTTCACTGTCGTCGAAGTGTTCACTTTTTCCTGTGAGGCCCATTCTAGGTAGCCTGTATAATAGCACGATTATCAGTGCAGGCTGAGTGTGGAATTTGTGTGATCAGGAGAAAAGGCGCACTAGCCTGTCAGCATCTTCAGGAGGAACTAACAGCTTTTACCAGAGACAGACAACAATCACGCATCAACCGCTCCATTTTCGCAAATAGTAGAGCAGCGCCTCCTGCAATCATTATACGGGCCTGCGAGAGGGAGAGTGTGTGCCTTGTATAATTGTAGGGTTACAGACATATGTTTGTGTTCATTCTGCTCATACTTAAAAGGCTGTGAGGTGTTGATTTACCTTTCAGCATGTAATTGAAAAAGTAAATCGTTACAAGTCACTCGCACTTGCGGTCTAAAAGAAAAACTGCTTTTAGGGAATGAAATGAACCGACTTGCATTAGTGCTCGACTCAGCTTTCTCAGGCTTTTGTGCTGGCAGTCAACAAATATCTATAACGCACAGCTCACGGATTCAAACTAACAGTTTTATGAAATGTAAAAGGATTTAAGCTCTCTCTATTTAAACATTGCATTTTTTTTTCTTTGTCTCACAAGCACACTTTAAGAGCGTAAGCAAAGCACAGAGTGTTCCAAAGCAGAGAACGCTTCATAAAAACGGTAATCACATCCTTGGGCTTCATGAAATCTCTGCTACACCTGATTGTCCTGCGAAACAGCCAGCGCAAAACAAACAGGTGGAATTATCTGTGACACATCGCAGGCAGCAAAAACACACGGGAGCATCTCAGTCAATCAGCAATCACGCCTGTCTGGAGCATAAACACACCTATTACACACGCCAAGCGGTGTCAGTGTAAACAATGCAGAACAATACACTCTGCATTTCTAGCTGCAGTGGCTCCTCTGATTGGCTGGATCGATCGTCGGAGGCATTTGATGTTATAGGAGGAGAGGCGAGGCATATTGATTGAAGGATAATCAGAGTCAAGCCGACTTGGTCCTCTTCAATAATTCAAAGGAAGGATTTGGGGTGAGATTCCCTTAGATCGGAGGTGTGATGTACATTTCATAGCCTGAGAGTTTTGGGTAGCTGCACAGGAACGGGGAGGGTGTGTGTGTCTGTGTGTGAGAGTGGAATGGGAGTGAGGGGTGGGGGATGGAGGTCACATGGACTCAAACATGAGACATCTTTTAAACCAATCGCACCAACGGTGAACTCATTCTGTTCTCCACCTTCTGCATCTATGAAAACTACTTGTGAAAAAACACTATTAATAATTTGTATGTTGCGTGCATGTGCTTGCATTTGTGCGTTAGTGTCACGCCTATACTTAATGCACACATTTCCCACTTTGGAGGCTTTTTGCAGCATTCCTGAGGCCGAATGTACAGCAAACTGTGTTTACATCACCCAGAGGACCTTACATTGCAATCCAAGCATTGATTTTCTTCTAACACCTTCAGCTCTGTATGTGTGACTAAACCAGTTTTACCGGCCGTGACATTGCTGTGAAAAACAGAACGTGCATAAACGTTATACCTACTTTGTTTCTATCTTCACCGAATGCATTAAATTCAGATCTTTTGAATCCAAATTAGATTATTGTTCAACTTGTTGAAGCATCAGTTTGCATCGGATCGGAGGCCAGTCAAATTCACTTTGATTACGTGGATACAGATTTTGTTGGTTTTGTTGTAATCCTTTAGAACGTCTTTCTTGCTCTAAACAATGTGTTTCCAAGTCCAGTTTCTAAACAAGTTCAAATGTCACTACATTTATTCTTATGTGTATTAAAATATCATCAGTATTTTTGCCCCAGCCTACATCTTACAAGAACACCAATCAGGAGGAACCGGATCTAGAATGCTGCAAAAGGAGTTTAAAAATATCAAAAATGAATTTAGATATCTCCAATTCAGAATTTTAGACCATCATGTCGACAGCAAAATAAAAAAATCCTTCACAAAACTCGTACATATATTCCATTTGATAATGGAAATTAATACCAGCTATATAGTCCATCTTGCATTCTTTACCAGCTTTTTGAGACAACGTTAGCAATCTTAAACATATTAGAATTAAAAATCCATAACAGTTTTGCATTACTGTTAGTGTTGACTCTAATTTGTGGATAAAAACTCAGTTTTTTCAAGTTGATAGCTGCCTTAATATCCTCTGTGGTAAATAGTTAATGTTATTTAGTTAATTTAAACAATACTGGGTGGCTCAAAACTAAGTAGCACATCTAGCAGTGATTTAAAAAGGGTTTATTCATGCTGCACATATGCATACTGCAACACATTAATGTAAGATAACGATACAACATTGAAAACGAGACATGTATTTTCCCCAGCAGATGTTGTGTGAATACATTTGTATAGAAGGAGAGTATTGTGGGAGTTGTGTGAAAATCACCAGCCAAGATTCTCTAAAAGAACAGACATGATTTATGGAAAGTGATTTTCGGGAAGCTTGATAGCACCTATGAATAAAGTTGTGAACCACCCTCTACTGAGACTCTTGGACATATTTGGCCTGTGACCACTATTACTGTGAATATCCCCGTTTCAGGATGGTGCTTGGACATATCCTTTAAGCCAAGCTCAAGGTGCTCTTTGTGGTGAGGGCCTGCAGCGGCTTGAGCGTCTTCATATTTCATACCATCATGACCTGTGCTGTGGATCTATGTGGTGCTAGTCATACGTGCCTGGAATCCGACTGCAGCGCTGCTTCTGCAGCCCGGCGAAAGGTCACACAGAGGGCTCCCTCCACAACGCCTTGTTTTCTCCCAGCGCTTATCTCCTAATCACTGCAATTACTATGGCAACACTTGTTTGTTTGTTTGCTGGAATGGTGCATTAGTGTGTTGGTATCCCGCTGACCGGTGCAGACGTGCGGCCGACACTGCGGTTAGAGGCTATGCTGACTGCAGATGTGGGATTTGGACAGAGGAGCCGCCCGCCACCATCATCATCACCTTAAACATCGTCATCCTGATCATGTCTGTCTGTGTGTGTGTGTGTGTGTGTGTGTGTGTGTGTGTGTGTGTGTGTGTCTTTCTTCCTCTGCCTGTCTCTCTCAAAGTGAAGCACATATAAACATCATATATTACTGCATCAGATCATCTGTCAGTCTCCATACTGCGCCACATCCTATACACCAAAGATGCTCCCTTAAGTGTATTGAGCTGCAAGTGTATGCCTTTATATGTTTACATCCAGCTCTTACTGTGCAGCCCTCTTTCTTTACTCTAATTTTTTTGGTTCTCCTCTTGTCTATTTTGTGATCTACACTGGAGCCTTGTGATATCTTGTTCTTCCGCTGCCGCCCTTGTCTGGCTCAGCCTCCGACAGCAGCCCCAGTCCATTTACTATTTGAGAAAAGGTGGTGAGCGTGTAGACAAACGTCCTCTCCCGTGCTCTCTGTCACCTCTTACCTGGAATCACATCTCCATGCACACTCTAATTATCCCATTTGATGAGAAACGTGGCTCCTCCGCTGCTGCTCTGGCTCCAGAGCCCAGCGCTTCCAGCCCTTAGCAGGTAGATGCAAGGCTCGTCTCCCACTCATCATTACTGCAGGAGATACCTGTCTAATTATAGTGCTGTGCTGCTGTAATGGAGACAGACCTGGATACCAGGGTGACTGGGAGGAGCAGACATTGGTGGAAAAGAGGGCGATGGAAGAGAAAGGATTAACAAAGGCTGCTTATCAGATTGTGGAAGACCGCAGTTATATAGAAACTGTTGAAGAAATGTTATTATTACCATTTTTATTGTAGACATACCTCATGTTTTTTTTCAATTCTTAATTTTTTTAAACCATTTATCATTTATATTTCCTCTTAATATAATAATATGCTCAGTCCCTGAATTCTCATAACACAATGTGTGATGTAAAACATCTAAAATAGCATCCAGAGCTCATTATTTTTGGGATAGAAGGGGCGGCGGCAACGTTAGCTGCAGCTTTTCTTTATTCCAACCTACACAGCGCAACACTTCTCTATTTAATGCCGTTTGACCTTGATCGGAAAACTGTAGGTGAGCTGCATGGCAGGTTCAACACACATACGAGTGTGTGTGTGTGTGTGTGTGTGTGTGTGTGTGTGTGTGTGTGTGTGTGTGTGTGTGTGTGTGTGTGTGTGTGCATGTGTGTGTGTGCATCCTCTCTGACCCAGCATGTCCTCTTTCCATCATCTCCAGTTTTTTTCCCTCCCGTCATTGTAATGGTTCTCTGCGCTGCCTCTCTGGGTTTATGCAGCATCATTCACAAACATCACCCAGTCCTCCTCCTCATCCTTCCCCTCACTCGCTCCCTTGTCCTCTCATTCTTTTGAAGTCCTTGATTCACGTATACTCTCCTGAAGAGCTCCTATATGTCAGCCGACCAGCCAGCGAAACAAAGGCAGGCCTGAGTTAATTACCTATTATTTAGAGCAGATGGCTGCAGATAATATGTAAATGTGTGTGTGCTCAAATGCATGTGTGTGTGTGTGTGTGTGTGTGTGTGTGTGTGTGTGTGTGTGTGTGTGTGTGTGTGTGTGTGTGTGTGTGTGTGTGTGTTTTTCTTTCCTGTTTGTTTATGTGATTGTGAATATGGCTGCTTATATGTTTGATTATGTATATTCCATTATCTTTTCTTATATATGTGTATTCAAATAATTACATCCATGCACACACACAGACAGGGAGAGATAAAGATGCTGTTTATTTCTGCAAAGGGATTTCCAATTTAAATTATGATATGGATTGTTTTATTCCACCCAGATAAAGTGTTAATGACTGAGACCATAATTACCGGTTGCAATTTTTCTGCAATTACTCGCAGCCTCCTTTAGGCTGCTTGCATATTCATACAAATTATGTTTCCCAATCTGTTTCTTCATCTTAAAATTAAAATACTCTGTTTACATTTGATTTTAATTATTTGAGCCCCATTTCGTGCCCTGGTTGTTTTACATAAGGGATAAAAGATAATAAAGTATTTTTTGAAAGAAGTATCCGCTCTAAATTCTTACGCTCTGAGGCTGCAGATCACTGAGTTGTATCTAGGCCATAGTAAGTCAATTGAGACGTTTCTTTTTTGGTCTGTTTTTGCACGTCGGATTCTCAAGAGTATATTCTCAGAGGCCAAAGAGATCATTTTTTAGAGAAGCGAGCTCACCTGACGCCAAATATAAGCTGTGTTCTGTTTCTTAGCATGAAGCAAGACGCACGGTAAATCAATGACGAATGTGCAATGAAGCAGAGATATATGTTACAGTGCACTCTATGACACAGGAAGAAATGTTACCACAAAGGGAGGGCCGGACGGCGGGGGAGTGTGGGTTAGCAGTCAGATCAATAGTACTGCTAGAGAAAACTGTTCGCTTTTGACTTCACACTGTAAATCCTCCGTGCCAACGTTTTCTCAGCCGCCAATGTGTGAATTACAGTGTATATCCAAGCTATAATGCACCCTTTTGTGCAATGTGCTGTAGCTGCTGCAACCTGTGTGAAATAATCTCTGTATGTTTATTCTACACCAACACACCCAGCAGGCGTCTGTGAATGTAGTCAGCATGTGCGACTGTAAGTTTGCAATGCCACAGATGGAGACCCACTAATTTACTCATTATGGGGATTTAATATGAGAGAAGATGTAACTAATACACAGCATCATCATTTAGTTTGTCATTCAATCTGAGCTTGATTCACAGTCAGATCCATCCGCCCTCTGCTACATTTCACTTATTTTATCCAGTCATAAATGCCCATAAAATTAAATATATGTATTTTTATTTGCGGCGATTTGTTTTTTCTAATGCTCAGACATGACACGACCAGAGTAGCAGCAGCAAATGGAGCCAATTCATGTAATGGTTAGTCCCCTATTGGCTTCCTGGTGAGCAAAGCTCTTTCACAGCTCTGAGAAGTTAATGCTGCTTCAGGCCTTTTATGGCATGATGGCAGATATAGCAATGGGGCTTCATACATGTTCACATGAATTTGTTAATTCAGCTAGTCTTCAGATATCAGATATTGCACTGTACTGTTACGTTGTGTCAAATCAGGTTGTATTTTTAAATTAGACTTAGATAAAAAATATAACAAGGAATTGTGCAAATCAGTTTAATTCAGATTCAAAAGAATTGCTTGTTGTTACGGTAAGAATGATCTAGTAATATGTGTATATTATATGTTTAAATTAGACAATGAACATTTATTGCCATTTATTGCCATGTATGCTTACACATACAAGGAATTTGTCCTTCCCGCCAGGACAAATTCCTTGTATGTGTAAGCATACATGGCAATAAATGGTTCTGATTCTGATTCTGATTCTGATTCTGATTCTGATTCTGAACATCTAATGTAATTAAAGTAAAAAATGTAAAATGTGAATATTCTGTATGACGTTTATTCCAATGGATTCAGAGGCATTGAATCAACATTGTCTCTGCTAAGGAATCAAATCAGTGTGTGACTGCTAGAAAATGGAACCGACCATCGCTGCGCTTTATATTATAACAACGAGGCCCTCTCCTGGCATCAAGAGTCTCTACACCAGCACCATGTTACAATGTGACATGGGAAATACAAGCAGGATCGCTATTGTAATGCTTTCCAGAGCTAGTCCTTAGGGATATTTTAGTTAGGGAGGTTATTTATCCTGGTGTTAGTCTCAGTGGCGGTAACAGTGCAGACTGCAGGGTGAAGAAAACATTGGTGTTGTCTCAATTTTACATTCTGGAGACATTGTCACAGTCTCTCTGAATGAATGCAGAGGCAACACCCAGGGCACTCCTGCAGTTAGCAACATCATGTGCCTCTCAGTCTAAATATGTCTGCTCCAAAATCAAAATGTCCCATTGTGTTCTAATTATAGTGACCTCAAGTACAATAATAGCTTTACAAAGTGAGACAAAAGAGGATTCTGTTGAACCTTTGGCTAGTCTTTTTGTGTCAACCACCGGGCTTTTCTGTCACGTGGTTCTATATGATAGTGAGATACATTTGAGACTCTGAGAACGCGCGCTAACTCATTTTCACACACGTTTTCTCGAGCACAAGCACACAGTATCCCTCTCATCCCTGCAGAGAAAAGTGTGTGCACCTTTGATCTGGTCTTGCTCATAGTCTATATCTCTCCTGGAGCAGAAAACTATTACGTACTCTCTGTGTCCAGATACACTTGTCATGCATTGGCGAGCTCAGATCCCAGAGAATCAAAGGTGTGGGTGATGCCTCCAGAACCTGCATTAATATGCATGAGAGCGGGAGCTGCCCTGTGATGTAATTGCAGTAGCGGCGAAGGTCAGTGCCTATGCCCATCCTGTGCACAATATCAAAGCACAGATGTACACACACCACTTAGGTTTATTTATGGTTATCTCCATGCATTTTGAAGCTGGAGGATGAGTTTGTCGATAGTGGTGTGTAAATAGATGAAAATCTGCTTTTAATTGTGTTATTGCCAAACTCTTTATGCTCTAAGGGGTCTGACTCTCACATTATAATGTTGGGCTCTCATGTTCTCTCCTTGGACACACATCACAGTGAGCCTTTCATCCAGGGAATAAATCTGTTTACAAGCCTCCCACCCACCCATGTGGTCCTATTCTCAAGGCCCTGTTGGTTGCGAGTATAGTGGACCTTCCTTTTTATTCATGTTCCAGCTCTGGCCCTGATCTGGCCCCAAGGATCCTACTGTATATCAAAGCAAAGCATCCACATGTTTAATGAGAATCACTGAAAAAAACGTTTGTTGAATATAGATCCCTTGCTACATTATTAAATGTATAATATGCCTTATAAGAGAAATCCAACATGTTTGCCTTTGAAGTGAGTGATTCATCCTGTGGTGGTGGATTGATGTAGTTTCAGTTATTCTCTCTGTATTGTTTCCTGCTTGTTTTGGGTCCCGTGAATCGCTCACTGGTGCAGCTGATTGATAGAACCAGGACAGAGAACAACTTCTATCACTCTGCTATGACTGCCATCAGACCCAATTCTGTCACCACATTTGACTTTACTTAAAATATATATATGTTAAGTATTTAACAGGGAATCAAACTTGTCCTTATAATATTTAGAGAGTTTCAAGTCAAGTCAAAAAGAACATGTCAGTCAATTCAAAACAATCCCACTGCTGCAGCTCTGGGCTGAAAGTATGTTTGATGTAAAAACCTTTCCTGAAATTCAATCTGGACCAAATCAGTTACATGACTTTGATGCTGTGGTGTTTTAAACTAAATACTAACATGCTGCTGTTTATCATGTTTACCTGGTTCACCATTTTAGTTTATAGCATGCTCACACAAACTGTATTTGAGGCTGATGGGAATATAGTTGGTTTTGCAGGTATTTGGTCATAAACGTAAGTATTAGGCACATTGTAATTATTTACCTAATGATGCCACTGGATGGAAAGTTAGGGGACCATCAAAGTTATTACAATTAATCTCTCTGTGATTGAAATGTGATAGCAATTCATCTAGGAGTTTCAAAAATGTCAACCCAACTTGTGGCACTGGAAAATAAGTCAGGGGATCACCAACATCTTTATTCATTGTCTGGGAATCATGGATGTTTACCAAATTGCAATCCAGTCCATATACTTTACTCAAAACCCAAACTGCCAACCGCATAATAGTCCTAAAGGAAAAGTCGGGGTTCATCAAAGTCTGTAGCATTCATCCTCTGAGGACAATAAATGCCTGGAAACAATTTCATGGCAATCCATCCTATAGTTGCTTAGGGAGAAAAGGAGTGGCCCGACAGACAGGCCATCTTGAGTAAAATCAACCAAAAACTGACCAGACGACTTTAAGATGAGGAGTTTCTTAAAGGGAATAGGTTGCCAGTTCTGCAGGATTCTCCGTGAATCAGCAGCGGAGAGGGACACTTCCTGTACAGTATAGCAACTAAGAAGATTTCCGTGAGCCTCTGTCAATGCTAATAACCACAGTGGTCTCACAAAAAGCTCCCCCAGGGCTGTTTGACCATGCAGGCAATGGGGGGGGGGGGGGGGATGTTCGGAGAGGTGGGGGTCGGTGGGTTTGAGCTGATGCCTCTCAGACTGTCTTAACTCATTTAGCTCTTCGAGGCACGGCCAATCCAACTCTGTCGTGTAGAAATAAAGTTCATCGTAACCCTGCTGTGTTTGGAGATGACTTGAGATGGTGAGAGCACAGAAGCGAGGAATGGGTAAGATGCGTGAGTGGACAGCGAGGCCAAAAATACAGACAGACACGCAAGCAGATATTCAGAGGCTTGCCTTGGGGGTCTCGGGGCCTTCTGGGTGTGCCCCAGTGCTGACATCAGCAGAGCCAACCTCCACAGAGCGGCGTGAACCACAAAGGGTGGGCGATAGGAAGAACAGAAGGGAGGGGCAAGGAGGAGAGAAGATGGAGGGGGAGGGGATAAGGATGGGGGGTACAACACTTGTAATCGGATCATTGGCTACAGTGGGTTGAGTCGATGTGATCAATAGAAACTGCACATGCAGCAGAGAGCCTTTAATGGCCCTTAATCTCCATCAGGCCTGAACAGAAGGGTGGAAGAGGAAGTCACAGGAGCAAAGGCAGCCTGCATCACATTACACACTCAACCTGTACTCACACAAAGCCATGCACTTAGATTCTCTCTCACACACGTACAATATACACACACATTCATATGCAGCTGAGCGGTGACTCCCAGGACTCCAGGCCTCAGCAGCAAGCATGTCATATTTCTTCCCTCTGCACCTTTTCATTTCATTTAAAATGCATTACATTTCAGACCTTTCCATTCGGCGCTACCCCCTGCAATGCAAAAACTTGACTTGAACACACCGTCCCAGCACAGGACATATTCCAACCTTTGAATTTAATAAGCAGCCTGACCACAGCTAGTGTGTCTCCACTCATCATCTCTGCAGCAAGAGAGGGTGCAGTCCAGTTAGGAAGTATAAATGTGTTGCCAAAGCTCTGAATGCAGCGCTTTCTCTTATTCCTTAAGTTAATTTTACTCATCTGATCCAAAGATTAAAGATTCATATTTATGAGGCCCTGCGCCGGGTGCAGCCAAGTGTCCTAAAAGGGCAGTGCAACATAATACACATACAGATAGAAATTTGTGAATAAAAAACACAGCGGCAGTCCTCTCAATCTCTTCTTTCTTTTATTCATCCTTTCTTTTCACTTTTCATTTTTCCACTCCATACAATGGCCTGAAACCTTGAGGGCAGTGCTGTAAAATGATTAAGGATGGCCCAGATATGCTCAGATGATCTTAGATAAGAGTCCTTTGGAATATGCAAGTATGGTTCCTTTTGTTTGGGCCTTTTCTCTTTTTTTATGTTTTCCCCATTTGCCATATGCACCCACTCTCCAGTAGATTTTAAAGCATCATAAAAGAGGATTGATGACGCTGTCTATTATCATGTCTCTTGTGTGTACATTTTAGATCTCTGGAGGACAGCAGGAAATGCAAGTATCTTAACAGCAGCCGGATACACAAGCACTCCTCTTTACACTGAGGCCTATCCACTTACATTAGTGATACACGGGGAAAGATTTTTCATACCCAAGGAGTTGCATCAACATTGTGGCGTTGATTAGATAGGTGCTTCGTGTTGCCAGGAAACATTTGAACAGCTTAATGACCCCGTAGGTCTTGAATTATTCCCTGTTGTCTTGAAAACTGCCTATGCATTACATAAACATTTAATTTGTCCAACAAACACAGATTTGTGAAGAATGCTCTTACAGATTGCTGACAAACACATTGCATTAGTTATTGGAATAGCTCCATGAATCAATTGCATAAAAAGGACTCATACAGTGAGTTGCCTTTTACTTACAGTATTGGTTAAAAGTGTAAGTCAAATAATAGTCACCCATGTGTATTTTTGGCTGTACATTTTATGTATCTCTAAAATCCGGAATTTGTTGCAGGCAGTGCTTTAGTGCACAGACATTTCACAGCTCCAAACTGGCATTGAAAAAGAAAATGCATTACAATTTTCCTCCATGAGCTCAGTTTGTACTTTTCTTAAAGGGGCACTCCACTGATTTGACAGATTATGTCATCGGGGTTTCCTTGGCACAGGCTTGAGACTTAAAGGATCAAGCAACTATTTGTGATGCAAAGATTAGAGTAGTGTCTGACCCGAGAATGTTGTAGCATGCTTTGTTGACATATCCGGGGGGCAACATGCCTTTTAATGCATGTTTGTGAATATGAGAGTGCCCCACTGACTAGCTCACTCTGCACTGCACTCATTAAGCGAGTACAGCCGATAATGCCGTCCCGGAAACAAAGCCCCCTCCCTCTGGTTCCCGCTCAGGTAAACACTGTTAGCTCTGTCAGCACTGTTGCAATTGTTAGCACCGTTAGCTGCGAGCTGCCTTTAACATTTTCGAAAGAAAAACTGTGTTACAAAATAGGTCTATTTTGCATCATGGAAAATGTAGGATTTAACAAATTTGTAGTATCTTGGCCTCTGGTGCTCTTTTGAGTCCCTCAACTTTATGGAGGTGCAATAATCAACTGCTTGAGCACCCTTTCAATTATCTGTTTCCTTGTGGTTACTTTCCAACTTGGTTACTGTTTCAAAAGTCTGTGTTTAATGTACAGGAGCAATTGTTTTGGCAATATCTAAATGTGCTGTTCATGTATGTTTAAGTCTATTTTCCTCTGCATGGCGCCTCCCTGTGGTCATCAAAGATACAACTCTAACACTAAGATGTGCAGCATAACTGCTCTTTGAACTTTTAGTCTTGGCTGTAAACACAGACCCAATTATAACATAAATATATGAAACCTGGTATTCAATAAAACCATGCCTATCTATGCAAAGCTGAATGTAATGTAAGTGATAATTATTTGCCATATTCAACACGGGCATTAACAGAATTACAAAATAAATATATGAGACTGCAAATCTGTCATTTTGCTTTCATTGTATAGAACAACCAAGTCGTTCCAGCTTAGATCTTCATCATATCATCGTGTCCGGCCAAATGCTCAGCCTCTACTCTCAGTTAGCATAATGATATAACCATGGCAACAGAGACACCTTGGAAAAGGGCAGGAAGAAAACTCAGACATTACTGTCACTCAAAACACCATTTTCATATAGAAAATAAAACCCTGCTGATTATTTCACCCGACTTGTTGAGTGACACCTTGAAACTTCAATATAGTACTGTGAGTCCTATTACAGTAATCATTGTCGGAGCTCTTATTTCTTTCACTGACGCCACCTTACTTACACGTGGAGACACTTTCCTATTACACAAACAATGCTTATCCGCAAGGCAGACAAACATATTCAAAATAATTGCAGGTCCTTCTGATCAGCCGCATGTCAGTTAACATAGTCATCAATAGGATTAATGTTCTACGAGGACTTATTGAGTGGTATGCCATGGCCCAGAGTGCGAAAACCTTCAAAACATGAACACGAAGAAGTGCCAACCCTGAGACTTGCCCTTGCCTTGAGCCATGTGTTGATGAGTCTTCAGTGTGACTGAAACTTCAAAGGCATTTCAGCTTACTAAGCAGAGGATGCTCCTTCTCTCTCATCTTCACTCCACTGAATCCCTCTGCAGAAGGACATTTTGATGATTTGGGGGTGGGGGGGGGGGGGGGAGGGGAGGGGAGAAAAGTTTGCTTGGCACTTTCTTGGAACAGCTTTGGCCAACGTTAAAGTCATTAACCAGTTAGTTTGATCAAAACATTTAAAAAAAGCAACATGACAAGCCATTGAAGTTGAATGAAGGAAGCCTGCAGTGCATGTGTATGTTCCTGTCTCATTCTGATGATTACCAAACAGCCGTATTCCCCATTCATGAAACAGCAAAAAGACCTGAGAATAAATCCTACATCATACTGCATATTTCATCAATTCCATGAACAGCGTATAATCAGCATTATATTAGAGCTAGATCTCTGCACCATCACACACCAGTAATAGTGAGGGCGTTGTGAGGTGAATAAATAGCTTGTCCCCTGCTTAGTTTTGTGTTCACAGACAAATGGAGGCAGGAAAAGTGTGGTCTTTTCAAAGGCTGCCTGCAAAAACCTGATGGATGCACAAATTAACACAGAGAGCGGAGAGAGGTTGCAATCCAAAGCCTCCAATGTTATAATTACAGCTCTTTCTTCCCCCTTGACAAACACAAAGAGGGATTCTTCTCACTCCCTGCTCACGTCCTCGTTCTCCCTCTTTTCTCCACCTCTCGCTGCACAGCTTTGCGAGCTGGCATTAATTGCTCCAAAAAAGCTGTGGAAGCACAACAAGTACTTCTCATCCTGGTATAATTGTGTCTGTAGGAGTTGGAGGGCTTGAGAAGAAAGAGGGCTTTGCTGCTTACAGGAAAGGCTTTGTAGTACGTCTTGAGAGGACTTTTGAAAGCACCGTGATATGATGGCGCACTCTGGTGGCCAAACAGTGAAAGGGAGGTTATTCATTTCAGGGTTAAATAAATATGTAAAGAGAATATGAAAAGCAATGAGCACATGAACAAATGTCCCTCATGTTTGATTTGATAATATCCCTCATTGTAATTTTCCTGTGAATTACGAAAAACACAATACAGCACAAAACATGCACAATAAACATGTTATGCATTATGTCTGCAAGCTCAATGTAGATATAGCGTGTTGATTGTGTAAACAGTTGTAAAGCCCACAATGAAAATTAATTTCAATAACAATTTTATTCATATCATTTTGCAATTTAGTATTTTATAACTATGTCTTCTTTTATAGGTCTAACATATCTCAAAGTCTGTCTATGATTACTGTACTGCCTTTACCTGCCTGGTAACTAAATAACGTCATACGCACATGTTTTAAAACAGCAAACAGGAAATTCCACATAATCTATCATCACATTGTATTTCAAGATAATAATACAAAGTTTCTGACAGTTTAAAATAAATCATGCAGTCACGAAACTTTACAGGTATATTGAGATCAAAATGAACTCAAGATGGAAACGAAGATGGGTTTGATCAGAGCAAAGGAACCAGAGGGGGGTAGGATGTGTTGAAGGGGCCACTGCCTCCCCATCACTTTACGCCCCCTGGACCAATTTGGCATTGTGGCTGTGACCCCAACAAAAGATGGTCTCTAGATGGACTTGTTTTTAATCTTTGTGTTTTGTTAAATATTGGATAATTTGAAGTTATTTATAGGAAACCGTCTGATACATTTTAAGCAGAAATGTCATCTGCCAAAAAGGTTGGAAACTGGTTTAATCTGTAATATGGTAATTGTATGTTTTTTTTTTAAATGTGTTTTTATGTAAAATGCTAACCTGGAAAGTAACTAATAAATAAATGTGGTGGAGTAAAAAGTACAACATTTGCCTCTGAAATGTGCAGTAGAAATAAAGTGTCGTAAAAAATGAAATACTTAAGTAAAGTGCACGTACCTAGAAATTGTGCTTTAGTACAGTACATGTACTTAGTTACATTCCACCACCGCCTGTACCATCCATGCACATCCATGCATTGTTACATTCCAGTATTGGTTGTAATCCCTGCAGTTGTACTGTTTTATCAACTGGCCCACTTTGGGCTGGCAGGTCGGCCTCTCAAGCATCATCTTTAAGTCAATGTGTTTTACACCTACGGTATTTTTACAACATGGTCAAACCAACCCCCCTGGCACCAACACATTTTACACTTATTGTCAGTAATATGTTGCAATGCAAAGCAGATGTGGATATGGAGCTGCTGCTACTGTGAATACACGGGTTTACTTAGAGGCACATATGCAAACATGAGGGGGACGATCTACTTGGGCTGCAGGAGAAGAGTGTATATTTGAGGGTGTGATAGATACTGTGTGAAGCATAGAAGTAATGCTCACATTTCTGAGGCAAATGAGTACACAAAAACACAAAAGCATGGTTTGCGCTAAACATGGATCATTTTTATTTAGCTAGTGAGTTACCTAGAGGAGAAAACTGTCACATCCTTGCAGCTGATGTCTCGCCATTTTGGGGGAATCCCAGTCAAGCCAACCGTGAGGATTGATGTGAGGATTCTCCCAAAAGTGCTTTGAGTTGTTAAGGACAGACAGTCTGATTGAGCCTGAGGTACGATACAGTACATCAACATCAGAGCAAAGACAGTCACCCACAGGACCCAAGGAGGCCAGCGCTAGTTCTACCAGAGCAGCAGGTTTCTCCTCAGACAAATGCACTTCAGAATGACAGAATCACAAGAGAGAGAAAAAAGAAAAAAAAATAGATGTGCATTGGCCGGTGTTGCACAGCCTGCTGCATAATGTTAATCTTTTGGTACACAGAAACAGATGCAGAAAGGAAGGAAACAGGTAGAGAGGGAGGATACATCCTATGATTGGCATGATTGTGGCTTTTTACCAATTAATTCATCCCACCTGTCAATCATCCAAACCTCTGTCTGAGGACTAGGATCAGACGGTTGAATATAGATTCAAGTAAAAGATTAAATCATACATAACTTTAATTATCTTCAGGAGCTAATGAATGATTCTCACCAATATCCCATTTTGAGGCATTAAAAAAAATAAAAAATAAAAAATAAAACTACAAATAAGCCTGGTGAAATCTTCTGACTACTTCAGTTAGTCAGTTAGTTGCTCTCAAACAAAATCAAAGAAGAAGAAGAACACATAATTAGAGAGTTAAGGGTACTGGTAGAGGCTGTTTAGGAGGACTGAAAGTGCTTAAAAAGACAGATTTTTCAAAGTGGGTTACGTTTTTCTCGTGAGACAGGAACAGGGTTTGATGCACCAGTCAACGGATACAGATGAGTCCATCTATTGTCATGTTCAAGTGTTCAGATACATTGTCGTCTTCAGCGGAAAGATTTGTGAGAGCCTTTCCTCCTTGTGGTTAGGCAAATTTTTTATTTAAAGGTCCTACATCATTAGTGTTGCAGTTCTAGCAGAGAGCTTGCTTGAAGGTTACTGTTTATTTCTATTGCGCTCCTGCCAAGAGAAAAAAAACAAAAACAGAGAGAGGTAATCAGTGGATGGTGTCAGAACATGAGCAGAACAATGGACACAAGCAAACACAAGAAACAAATAAAAGTGCAACAGCAGAGCTGCTTCCTTAGTCTTTCAATCACCGGATGAATGTCGAATGTTGAAGTATCCAAGTTGAAGACACTTCTTAGACCTTTGCAAATAGTTGGTTCTATGCTGTCAGATACATGTGGCATTTATTAAATAACTCAGGAGCACAGCTAGGACGTCCGGGGCCGCTGACACAATGTGACATCCTCATAGATGTGACACTTGATTTTTGAGGTCCTGACGGTATTATCTAGTAAGAGATCCTCATCATACTACTGGGTCAGACAAGAGGGACCGAAGCCATTCGTGAAGGTGATCAATATTGATTTTACTTCTTACAAGAGATGTGAATGACTGCTTTTATTGTGTGCACTCGTACCACTCATGTCAATAATTACTGAGGATTTATTGAATGTTTCTATTTGGAATACATTCAAACTTGATGTTTATAAATCAATATGTTCTCTATGAAAAGTACTCGTTTCCAAAATCAATTGATGTTTTGCAAATTGTCTCAACATTATATTCCAATATGAGCACAATTTAACTGAGCTAAATGAATAAAGACAGTCATGCAAGAATAGAAATCCTGATTATTATTTAAAGAAAAGAAGGAAAAAGGTGTTTACAGGTTACTCGGACGAAAACGACCTCTAAGATGACAATATATTATTTTTAGGCAAGTCTATCATTCCCACTGTTGATATACTGAGTTGCTCTCCTGGCAGGAAAACAAATCCCTAAAGTACCAGAGAGTATCCGATGTAAGAGGAAAAGACTTTAGTGGGCATCAGATATATACTGCACACAATGTTTGGACATGTTTTGGTTTCCACTGCAGGCCTGAAACTTGTAGTAATGCCAGTCCAAACACAACGTGCTTAGTCAACAAAACACAAGTAATCACAACACACCTCAAATATCAAATATTCAAGGGCGTGTCATGGATTACATTAAAAGAGTAATGTCGAGTGTCCATGTTAGTGGTCTGAGAAAAGCCCCATAAGGCCAGTGTAACTCTACCCCCCAAAAGGATGCTCAGCCTGGGCTGTGGCTCCAGGGACGGCAGACTGGTTTCCCCCCTAACACAGCACGATCTTCTTTATTACTATATCCAGAGGAAGGAAGCAGCTAACCTCTAAGTATTAATTGCCAAATTAGTTATGCTAATAAAATCCTGCAACATTTAGATCCAAAGTTATCTTTAAAAAAAAAAAAAAAAAAAAACCTTTGGGAAGGTGTTATAGTGCAGGTAGCTGTGCTGGTTTGACACCCCTCAAAGTTCGGGAAGGACAGGCCAGACAATAGCGAACAATTAACCTTGTCAGGCGAAGGAGGGCGAGGCCTCAGCCGGGCCGATCCTGTCATGTAGGAGGTCAGGGCTACAAAAGCAGCACAGCGCAACGCCTGCACAACGCAGGATGAAACAGCCTTTCTACTGACAGGTTGTTTTCAGAAGCCTGAAAACATTGACTTGAAATATTTATGAGAAAGTAACCCAGCGCATATTAACAAGGTCAGCAGAGAGGAGTCAATACAGCATCAATGAGCACCAGCAGCGGGGGAATGGGAGAAAAGGAGGGGGCCAGCCATGGGCAGGGGGAGGGGGGCTTCTAAACGCAATTAGATTAGCATACTGGTGGATCTAAGAATGGATGCTGCAGAATGCCAGCAGTGATAGCATGTCATTCTCCCCCTGGCTGCTGTTTTTCCACAGCAGTAGCATTCCACTTGGACTAACATTTGTGGTACACCACTGTTATTACCTCTGCAACATATTTTAGCTTCCCCTCGGAAGGCACAGGCTTTCACTGTGCGAGCGTTTCAGAACTATGTGCACAGACAATCGCAACAGTGCATTTGTATCATGTGTTTTGCCGGGAAACGTTTCTTTTTTTAAATCAGCCGTTTAGAACATCTGAGGAAAACTGTACCAACTCTCAGGGAAGGTGCAGCCAGTTTGCAGGCCGAGGGCTTATGTTGTTAAAGACTAGTAAAGCATGAGGAGCCTGTCGAGAGCAGAGAGGCTCGTTGTTCAAAGGGAGATCAGAGCCTACATCTGCCTTTGTCTGAAAGGAGGAATGCCAGGAATGTGGGCTATTTCAGGAAATCTCTATGCTAACTCCAATCGGGCAAATCATCGCAGTCTCAACTGCACAAGATGGCTGGTGAGGAGCTAGGGTTTCCTGAACCTGCCTATGCGTAATGGTGGCATGTCAATCTGCTGACAGCCCTCCGGGAACTTCCATTTACACCAGACTGTTCATTCAGCCACAGGATGTTGCAACCTCTGTCTAAAGGCAGGTGGAACAAGATCAGCTGATTACAGTCTGGCTCCAGCCCGTAACAGTGATTCTGGGAAAGTTACCTCCCTTTAAAATACAGGGCAACTTAACTGAACTGTCTGATGCATACAAACAAGCTATTTAAAAAGGGACAGGGCTATTTATATATAAGTTTATCTCACCTTCCTCAGAGCCTCCTCCTCTTCCTGACGTTTCTCATAATGTGCAAAGTCATCAAAGATTGAGGTGGTATGCTTGTAAGTGGCGATAATTTTAAGCACTTGTTTGGCCTTTTCCAGAGGCACTTCCTGAGTGTCCCTGGAGTTGGTTACTGGCTTGTTGTCATTGTTCTCCAGCCGGATGTGTCGCAGCTGGTTGTTGGGCACGTCTTTGATGAACGCCCACTTCACCTCAAACTTGCCCTTCCACTTGTCCTGAGACCAGACGCCTGCATAGGCATTGTAGTCCACTGGTGAGCACATCTCAGCCACACCACAGAAGTGCCCACTGCCGTTGACGCTGAACAACAGGTACAGGGGCCCCTTGTTGCCCAGTGAGCGGAAGGCACCATCCAGACGCTTGTTGCCGTGTTCTGTACTGCACCAGATAGAGTACTTGATTGAGCGGTGGATGTCATCTTCAGAATAGCTCTTGATAATGAAAACGCGTCCATTTTTCATGTTCCAGTCAAAGTCTTTGGGGTTGTAGTTGTTGAGGGCACGGAGTTTCTCCAACACGGGATGCACTTCTCCAGAGCAAGGGGAGGCACTAAGTGGGAGTCCCCCACCCAGACCGAAGCCCTCACCCCGGTTCCTGGGAGCCACCCAACGGTTGGGGGGAGGACCAGGCTGCTGGGGTTGTTGCTGATGAAGGGGCGGTGGGGGACCAGGTTGAGAGGAGAGGTGCATGTGTGGATGGCCAGGAGGCATAGGCTGGGGGTGTTGGGGGGACTGGAGAGAATGAAGCTGGAAGGACTGGTGTTGGTGTTGGTGTTGGGGCTGATGTTGGTGTTGGGGCTGATGTTGGTGATGGGGCTGATGTTGGTGTTGATGTTGGTGTTGGTGTTGATGTTGGTGTTGGTGCGGAGGAGGCAACGGGTTTTGCAGTAAGGGCTGGGGCTGCGCTAGGAGAGGCTGCTGCACCATAGGCTGCGGGGGCATCATATTCTGAGCTAATGGAGGCTTGTTCAGAGAGCCCTTCTCGTCCCAAGTACCAATGTTCATATTGTGCTTGATGGGGGGCGGGGGAATGGCACCTCCCCCCATCCCCATGTTGGCTTTGGGTTTGACCTTGGGCTGTGGCTTGGCCGGCTTCTTGGCAATGGCTGCCCAGGAGGCAGGTTTGGGTGCAGATGAGCAGACAGACGGAGGGAGGCTATTAGCCGCCATGTTGCTCATACCTGCTGGGCCCCCTAGGGGTGAGCCCACGGTTTTAGTGACAGCTGCCACCATTTCTGTACCCAGTTTTAAGCCCGTCATACCCTGCTCAATGCTGTTCAGCACCGGGACTTTACTAAGCTGGGTGTCGCTTCCAAAGCCCGCCTGTCCATCCGTGATGGCCCGACCCAGTGAGCTTGGGGCATACCCATAGCTGTTACTGTAGACTGAGCTCTGTGTGGACTGACCCTGAGAGACACTGGTACCCCAGGTGGAATAGTCTGCATTACCAGGGAAGAAGTTGAAGCCATGCTGGCCCAGAAAGGGAGGGGTGTTCCCAAGGGCACCTGGCTGGCTAAACACACCGTCAGGGATAAAGTGGGGCTCGCCATTGCTCATCTGTCCATAGGCGGTTAGGTAGGGCATAGGAGGGTCTCCTGCTGTGGACCAAGCAGCCTCTCCCAGAGAGTAAGGGAAACCAATGGATGGAGCATAATAGCTGGGCATGTAGGGGTCAGACATTGGTGGATAGCTGTTACCCTGTGTGACATGGAGAGACAGCCAGTTAATGTACAAGACATGATGGCAATTAACAAATATGTAAAATAATTAAACACGGTGACATCATATCATGAAGATAGATTGCAAGTTGAGTTATGAACACGAACAGAAACTCACAAAGGAACCGGAGCGACTGTATTAATACGTTTTGTAGCTGACACCGAAGAATATAACTAATTTGTCCACGACATGAGGTTATAGGCTAAGTACTAGGCGCCACATTGTCGTTCTGGACAGACCATAATATAGTTTAATGTAGGACATTACCTGATTAGTCTGGCCGCTTAGATAAGGCTCAAAATCATCATCATTAACTCCATCCTTTTGATGCATTGATCCGTTTTGCACTAAGGACGAAAAGGACAGTAAATCACTACATGTGCTATATGGAAGTCACAAATATTTCCAGCTCAAGATGTCCACTCATTATGTTAAGGAGGTAAGTGGTGGTCAAATCTAAAACATGACAAGATCTCAGTGTGGTGTAACATCATCAACACAAATGCAGTCAACTATAGGAACATAAATAATCTGCAGTTCATGCTACAGTGTCAAAGCACAATCAACAGTAAGCAGATAGCATGTTAGCTTATTTTAATTAATCAAAACGGACGGTGCCGCCACACTGATGTGCAATTTATAAACGAGGGCTCGGGTGCCATTTAATCATCCGTGTTAAACGTATTACCTTTATTTCCTTGTCCTTTGGGTCTCTGAAAGAGTGAGCGGCACAGGAAAAGGAGATGTTGTTAGATCACGACAGGAAACAAGAAGCGCACACACACACACACAGAAAGAGAGAGAGAGAGAGAGAGAAAGAGCAGACTGTATGCTACATAAATAAATATAACAGCCGATTGTAGAAACCTCCGTCTCCAACCAAATGTTAACATTTACAGGTTGCTTCGCGTTATTGACCGGATGTCAAACGATCTGACATCCAGGAACTAAACGGTGCCGCATTGGCAACCGGCTACACCTAGAGTGGGTCGGTAATTCACTCGGCCTACATTACAGCTAATAGCTACCATATATCAAAGACTCTTTTTCATTAGCCAGCTTGATCTGGCGTGGCCCAAAACCAGATCAAACTGTTGTCGGCAAAGTTTCCTTCCGCCGCGCGGGTAATTTACTGCACCTTTTCGGCTGTCAATACACGAACCTGATCGACTGTGGTCGCAGACATCCTCCAGGAAGCGAAACTGAGAGCTGTTTGTGAGACTGTCCTCGGCTTCCTCCCCCCCCACCTCTGCCTCTCGCTGCACTCCGGTGCTTTTCCTGGCTCGTCTCTCGGGTCGTCCAATCCCTCTGTAACGGTTACGCGGCGGCGGGGCTTCTTTTTTTCTCTCCCGTAGTCGGACCCGACGACGATCTGCTGCTTCTTTCTCGTTGTTACAACCGGAGACTTTGTGTCTGTGGAGAAAAGCGTCAGTTAAAATGTGCGATCCTGCCACAGATGGCCTTTTCAGCAGTCAACGCGAAGCCGCCTGGTGTCTTACTGGAATACCCCTTACCATTTTCCACAATGGCGGATAGGCTTTTTACTCCCGCTTCCGTTCCGTTCCGCTGCTCCGTGACCTTCCGCCTGTGACGCTCTGAGTCATGTTACAAACTGACACTTCACATGACAGTCGCCGCAAGTTCCCCACTACTTAGGCCACATTGTATTCTCTATTAAAAACAGCGTTTAGCTTTTTTTTTTTTTTTTTTTAACGACCAGCTATTATCATATCTGACGGCATGTGTTCACCTCTGCATTGGGAGCCGCTGTAATACAAACCCCGTGCATAGGGGCCTGAATCCCCATGTGGATAAAATACATTTAAAGTAATACAAAATAGTAAATAACAAAACAGGTGTTTGTATATCTTGCTATCTTCTAGTTGTATTCCACTACAGTTTAAAATAAATTGAAATATTGTGGCCTTCTATACAGATTTAATGTTTTTAATCTAACATACGATTAACCTGTAAACTATGCATGCATTGTATTATTCAATATTGTATAGTCAACAAACAACGTTAAAATGACCCTTATACATTAACAATTCATTCATATTTCACAGGACTGCAATACACACAGGAGCCATTTTGAATGGAGGACTCGGGGTAACTTGTTACATATTATTTTACAGTGGTATTGCTAATGTTGCTTCAATGAAGGATGTGGATACTTATTTAATCACAGCCTATACATTTAATGTAAAACACTCACGTTGAATGTTTAAGTTAAACAAAGGGGTTTGGCTGCCACTAAAGATACTGAAGTGCAGAAATGTAAGAGTAGGACTAGGAAGAGGAGGAGGAGAATAATTGTAGTTTTTTTCTATTTTGGCATCTGAGAAAAATATATTTGGTAGAATATAACTGCTACATGTAGTCAAGCACTCAAGTACAGCTATGACATATATGTACTTTGCTTTGACATGTTTGGTCCTGCATACTTTTACTCCACTGCATTTGCCTGATGGCTGTAGTAACTAGAATAAAATGTATACAAAACATAATGTAACATAACATAGATATGGTCAGTTTATAAGATATGCTGTATTGTGAAGATTAAACTGTCCAACAGTACCAAGTGAGCACTAGATATGTCAGCTACAACATAAAAATGCTGCATACACACTTATTAATTAATACAATTTATCAAATAATGTTATAATACAATATTAGCAAGGGTCTCTGCAGCTCTGTACAGGACTGGTGTATTTTTACACTGTATTGCTATTTTAACTGATCTTTAAACTTCCACTGCTCTACAGAGCTATACTGTAGTATTTGTAATGGACTACATGTGCTGTGAGTAAACGAGAGTCACTGGTGCTGCTCCTCTCGCGATACGTCCTCACTGGGTCACGGAGGAAGTATGGCAGCCGTCGCGCTGAGGTCCTGCCGCAGAGGACTTTCACAGATTTTAAGTAATAGAGGGCTCGCAGCTTTGTCTTCACAGCGCCTGGAAGGTTTGTTCAATCTCTCCCTTTGGTACAATTCATTTCACAACGTCTGGATATCATATGAGGGCATTTAAACGCAGAGGAGGGGGTGTGGCTCACACAGACCGCGTCGTCTTAAAAATGTAGGGCATGGAAACGGTGCGGTCTTTGCGCATGTAAATGTTTTTGCGTCGTCTCCGCTGATTGTCGTTGAATTTGAAACTGCTTCGACATTAATTGGTCTCGTTATGTAACTGTGCCTATATTCTTGGTATCTTTGGTCGTTACGGGGGTAAGAAGACCACGCTGTGTCCCTAGTATCCATGTGCTGTTTTCTAGTTTGCGTCAAGAGAAGCCTTGTAATAAAATGGAGTGTGTGGCATTGTGCTTAGCAAATATGTTTTTCTAATTGAGTTATTTTACCGTAGGTTGTTGTGAGTCATTTAGCTTACGTAACACGTTTTTGTTGTACTGTGCCAACCAGGGGTCAGGAGACACAAGTCCACAGTTCAGTATGCTTCACGACCAGACCTTCCCAAGCTGGCCTACAGGAGAGTGAAGGGGAAGAGCCCAGGTGTGGTCTTCCTCCCAGGATATGGCTCCAATATGAATGGGCAGAAAGCTGAGGCACTGGAGGAGTTCTGTAGGTCACTAGGGCACTCGTACCTTAGGTAAGTCTATTCAAGGTGCACATAGGATCATGCAATGCTAATGATGTCATACTAAATACAGAATAGATAGCCATGCCTCATACATAGTGATTGTTCTGGATGTCTTTCGTCTTGTTAAATAAACTGAGAAACACCAGCAATAACTCCAAATAATACCACTTTTGCACTTGGCAATTAAACTTGACTCGCGTAGCTCTTAAAACTGAACACGGATAATCCAAAGTGTGTTACAGCTTTGCAAAGAGCAAAAATATAATGCACGAACTGGAAAAGATGCATGCACCCACCACACACCCACAGCTACACTCCTACCGCCTTCATCAAAGAACAGGAGAAGCACATGTATTCAATAAGTTGGTTTAAAAAAAATAATTGTGTTTAATGGACTAATTAATAGAAAAAGGAATGCAATTTGATATACCATATAATTAAGGTACAATACATATAGTGGCACTGTGAAACAAGCTAAATATGTCTTACTATAAATAATAGATTGATTTGTGTTTGTTTTAAATGCAGTTTGGTAGTAGCACGATGTCAAAAGATAAGAGTATATACAATAGAAAATGTCTTTTGAATGTAATTAAAACTATAACAAGTATTGATCCTTTTCACTGAGATCCTTAATTTCAACAGACAAGCTCCGTTCATTAATATAAAAAATTGAAAAGTCAAAGGATTGCAATTGAACGATGCAACAACTGGTAACGTCTGAGAGGCCATAAAGCAATGAATAATGTTGTTTTCTCAGTTTATAATCATTTAGATATAGATCGCGTTGTCATTCAAAGCCTCCATTCCTGAGGTGATTGGATATAAATATATGACATGGCTCTATCGCACTGAAAAGTCAGAGGCCTCATCCCATGTTCAGTGTTGTATATAACTTATTTAATGTCTTAAATGTATCTTTGGCCTTTCATGGCTTGCCTTGGTTTTACCCTCTTGTACTCACTGCCATGGGCTGTTCTATTTATGTTTTGTCAGGTTTGACTACACGGGACATGGGGCCTCGGAGGGGGTGCTATCAGAAGGAACTATTGGTACCTGGAAAAAAGACGTCCTTTACGTGTTGGATGAGTTAGTAGAGGGGCCACAGGTAAATATCTCCTAGGGCAGGGGTATTCAACTAAAATTCTGCAAGGTCCAGTTTGAGACAGGTTCCTTATGCAAAGGTCCGGAACATCACAATAATGTCTAATTTGCACTATATGATTTTGTGCTAAACATATTGACAAAGCCAACAGTTGAATTAACATCTGTATGTAGTCAACGACTGACTGTCAAATTAAATAAAGTACAATGAATTAACATCTAAACAATATTTATTATTACAGATTTCAAATTTAACTGGAAGAATTATAAATAGTACATACTATAATAATAGATACATTATCTTCTCTTATTTCAAGTAAAATAAAGGCTGGATTTAAACAGAAAGCTTTTGAAAAATGTGACTATAAATTACATTAATAAATAAAGTCCTTAATTTTAGAAATAATTTAACTGAATTGTCATGCAGCTTCAAATTCAGTTTATTCGGGCGTCAAGTGATGTCACATCGCTGCTTTTAATATCGCTGATATATAATATAACATGAGACATACTGCTCTTGAACTGGTTGTGGGAATAATAAACATATAAGAGTCCATCCATTGTTAAAGGCTCTCTTTAAGATTAGCTTAGATATATAGATATTATATAGATAAGCGGTCCACATTTCTCTGACTCTCGTACTTTTCCAACTATCCGGTCTCTCAGTCTCCTGTCGCTCCGTGTGTGTGAACATCTCACTTGAGTCGAGGGCGGGGCTTAACGCAATACACACATGTGATTGGTTGAGTAGGCAAGTGACAGGATTTTCAAGGCGTGTGATTGGTCGTGAGTGTTTCCTGGACCGCTGAATGAGAGCTGCAAAGGCAGGAAAAGCTGCGCCGGTGAAATAGAAGCGATCCATCAACAGTTAATAATTCGGTAATAATAATTAGTTGGTCCAGGGTCCAGATACAACTACGTCTGGGTCCGGACCCGGACCGCGGTCCGCCAGTTAGTGACCACTGTCCTAGGGATAATGTCCCTTTGCAAGTTACTGGTGGTTGGTAATCAATAAAGTTATGAAAAACGTTGCTCAATAGGGATTGGGGTTGAGTCAGGTTTAATGTCATAATTCATGCTCTCAGGAACAAGCATTGTCCTAGCTTTTTATGTGAGATTTGTCAGGAAAGGAAATCACCTTGAAATGTATGGATGTATTTCAATAAGCTGGACAAGAAGTACAAAATGTAAGTCGTAAAACATAAATTTCAGTCGAGTTATGATCGCAGGATTTTAGTTCAACATGCATGCAATAATTTGCATGCAATAAAAGACTGCAATCAAATGAAGCATCTTCTCACAGCGATACAAGTGCATCTCTTAAAATCAACCAGTAAAAATGCTTAGATACTCAGATGGGAACATAAGAGCCACAAAGGCAGCGTGTTGAAAATATTAACCAAAATAAAGTGTTTTACAAACACAATATACAGTAAATGTTAAACTCTTTATGTATTTGCACAAATTATTTATTGAATTGGACTGGTAGTTTTTAGTGGATCTTCTCCAAACGCATAATACTTTGCTTTGAATAATAAATTACTTCTATTAAAAACTCGTAGAATTACATCTACTCATTTTCCCTAATTCAGAAATCCAGATTCTATGAAAATATAAATATTGTTCAAACATTTAACTGCTGGACACAAAGTCCATTCTCAGTGTCTGTACACTGTTGGCTTCACGTTTCCACTTCACACGTGTATATGTTGCATACTTGACCAAGATTGGCTCCAAACTAGTTGGTATGTCACAAAATCCGGCTGGTACGTCCTCGTGTTAAACTCAGATGTATGCTGAGCATAAAGAAACTACAACAGGTGACGTAAAAACAGACTGCTCGTTCTGCACAGGGAAGCTCAAACAGCCAGGTGAAGTAACATATTAAATTACATTTATCCAAAGGGACTTACATGCTATACAGTAGACCGTAGACACAGCAGCAGTGAGCAATTAGGGTTAAGTGTCTTGCTCAAGGACACAATGACATGGACTACTGGAGCCTGGGATCGAACCACCAACCCTCTGATTGTAAGACAGACTTGTGTGGAGTGTGGGACTCTAAATGTGTTTATTGTATGTTCATCATCCAGAATGTATGCTATACAACAAAACCTTGCACCCAAAAAACAACCAGAAAAAGGATGTATTACAGAATCAATGAAAAGAGAATCAGGGCAACAGCAAAATCGATAAAAGAAATAGTATTATCCTTTCAACCTCTAGTATTCCTTGTATGTTTGACTACACCTCCAGAAGATGGCACTGTGTTACTACATTTGTGGTGTCACCAGTCTGCTATGATTATGCTGCATGAGTCTGGTGTCTTTATGGACAATTTCTATTGAGGTTTTTAATTTTGTGTTTATTAATCAATTGTTCAATTTATTTTCAGCCTATTCATGGTGTTTTTGCTTACTTGTAGATAATGGTGGGTTCCAGTATAGGCGGTTGGTTCATGCTGCTGGCTGCCATTGCCAGACCAGAGAAGACTGCAGCTCTGGTGGGCATCTCCACTGCCGCTGATCTAATTGTCAATTCGTTCAACTCTCTTTCTCTGGAGGTAGGAACTTGTTATAGTGTGTGTGTGTGTATATATATATATATATCTCACATTAATGCCATTTTGTTTGAAACCTGCAGACATGTTCATTTTCTATATGTTTTTGAGTTGGATTTGTCCATGTTTTAATGCACAGGCACGCAAAGTGTTTGAGGAGAAGGGGGAGTGGACATTTCCCACCAAACACGCAGAGGAGGGTCCTTACAAGTTTAGCATGGACTTTCTGAAAGAGGCAGAAAACCACTGTGTGCTCCAGAGTCCAATCCCCATCACCTGTCCTGTACGGCTCATTCACGGCCTCAAAGACGAGGACGTGCCCTGGCACATCTCCATGCAAGTTGCCGAACGCGTCCTCAGCAATGACGTGGATGTCATCCTTCGGCGACAGGGCCAGCACCGCATGTCTGAGAGGGACGACATCAAGCTCATGGTCTACACTATCGATGATCTCATAGACAAGCTGACCACTCTGGTCTGAGAAAGGAGTGTGGAAGTGAACTGGAGAAGTTTCTGAGATGAGGCAAGAAGGACTGTGTTTACTGGGAAGTCAACCCTCAAGAAATGTACCAAACAATGGCATGTTTGTATGCCATATATGACCTTTTACCCATCTGTTGTCCTCCCTTGACTTCATCATGTCATTTCAACATGTCGTTACAGTGCAAACTATGTTGAAAGGGAGCTTCCCTGTTAGCTGTTCCCTTATATCTTCAGGTTGCATTTGTATGTTCAAGGTTATTATATGGAGTGTTATGTTGGCCTTTATTAGGTCCTCTTTGTCCCTGCCGCTATTCTTACTGTTTCCCCTTCCTTCTTTACTTAGATGCATAGTGTTCCTGTGCCTTTTTTAATCACTTTTCACCCTTTTTGGCCAATAAAACCTCTGCACACTGAAGTGCAGGTCTCAGTTTGTTACCACAACCAACACAATCAACTAACAAACAACAACTATCTTAATGAGCACTGTTGATATTGACACAATTCAAAGTACGGATATTTTCTTTTATACAAATCCAGATAAAGTGACTGGCTAACAATTGAAGAGAAATGCAGTTTTCCAGGTATACTATCAGCAGGTCAACACAGTGACTTAGTGCTTCATTATGAATCAAAATCATCATGGGTCGTATGCTGCAGCCATGTGAACAGAATATTAGAGTTATGTTTTCCCATACCTGTGGACCTTTAGCCATACAGAGGCCTGCCACTGGACTGTTGATTATTAACGTGTAATTGCCCACTAGCTGCTCCATGCTCAATGGGGTGAAACCAGCCACTTAACTCTCCCTGCTCCACTTAACTGCAGTAGTGACCTTTAACTCATGGTTGAGTTATGTAGTCACTCATTTTTGGTGTCAAAACTAAAATCAAACATCAATTTATGGGAGCATACAGCATGACAGTTGTAATGCAAGCAGAAGAGATTGTGCACATTGCATCTGGTGATGTTTTACTATGCCCTCCCTTTAGTTCTTACATAAAGCATATTCTTGCACTACAGATCTGTTTCCCAGGCAATGCTTTATAGTTGCAGCTTGCCGCTTTTCCATATTATATATAAGAAACGGCACTCGGAAGCAGCATGCATATTTCCAACATTAGTTGGAACAACTCGGAGACGGATGCCTTAACAAACAACAAATAAGGCTGTGTTTGCTTTGTATAGAAGTCAAACAAAACTAAATCAGCAGGGAGACAAACTGGTCAAGCAGATATTCTAACAAGATAACATGTGCAAACACCCACTGCTGAGCTCCGATGCCATTGAGCAAGGCACTGACTCTACCAGGTAATAATTCGTCACCATCATGTTCCTTGTTTGCTGAGGGGTCACTATTTGCTGCCTAAAGCTGAGCATGCGCCACAGTTACCACTGTCCGGAAGCGGTGTCACGTCGCATTCTGTGTTTAGAGTCTCCAGGGACCCCTCCTTGGGAGTTGCCATATAAAACGAGTGACCCGCCCCCTGCCGGACAAATGAGATCCAGCCCGGCCCGACGCGCCTGTGCTGCGCTTCATGGATGCTTCAGCACTTCAGCATCAGTCCTGCCACGCTCAGCGGGAATAACACTGTGACTCCGACACATCTCTCTCCTTTGCAGTAAGTGTGGTCTTTCTTGAATAAAACCGCTTTGGGTGCATGACACGTGGAGGTGCAGTTTGTGCAGCCGAGCCAGTGTCGCAGCTAGTGTGTGTGAGCTTTGCGCAGTTACCTTTTGGGTTGTTAAAATGTTGATGTTTTAGGAAACTGCAGCGTGCGTAGCAATATGGTGTCGTGACATTAGATGGCGGGACTTTCTTTAAATTTTCTGAATTTGACTGACATGATTGCGTCCAATAACCGATGCAGTGAAAACAATGACCTAAAGAGTTAAAACAAACATTTAAGATGGCAGAGGGCTGACGTAATTTAATTAAACTAAATTGCAGGCTAAATATAGAACTGTTGTTGCTACATTGAAGCCAACAATGTCTGTTTTGTTAGGGGACAAACTTTGTGAAAATATATTTGATTACTTCATTCTCTTCACGATGACTGCATACTGGAGGTCATACTTCATCCTCGCATGCAGCGCATCACTGCACACAGCGTGCCGGAAACTGGCTTGATTGTTACCATAGCAATGGAAGGGGTGGTCCCTCTTCGGGACAGCTGCCATGGACCACACCCTGCTCTGCCACAGCCTCCAGAGATGCACCTCGGTGGCCTGCTGAGCTGTTCAGGGAGAGGATAAAAAATGGCTTTTAGCACTTATCTTCAAACATTACGATTGTTTATGATTGTGGTCTAATTTAATATTAAACAGAAAAGTATTTGCTCTAAAATGAGCCATTTAATCAGGATACAAAGCAACTAAAGCACTAAAACTAAAATATAGGTATAATATAGGAACATTGAGATGATGATTTTTTTATTTATTTATAATTTAGTTTGTAACAGAGTAATGCCACTTCAGCCTCATTTTCTACCACACCTTCTCTTCAGGGCTACTGTACACTACAAATACTAGAGTGTTGCGAGAGCTGCCATGGCAAACCGAGGGCCCAGCTATGGACTGAGCCGAGAGGTGCAGGAGAAGATCGAGCAGAAGTACGACACAGACCTGGAGCAGCGGTTGTTGGACTGGATCGTTGGACAGTGCGGAGGGAACCTGGAGAGGCCGCAGACGGGCAGAGAGAACTTCCAGAAATGGCTGATGGATGGAACAGTGAGTGGCTGCAGAACCTGCACCTAAAATAGAAGTTGCCATTTAATTATTTAAGCTACTACATCGTTGAGCCTCGGTCGGATTTAAACAGTCCATTAAGTCAACGCCTAAAATATGCAACTTGATATTTGTGCCCAGTTAATTGTAAAAGCTTCCGTCAATAATAGAATAACAGACCATTATCGTCACTACTATTTAAGAGGGGTCCCACTGATGTTTCTCACTGAAATCAGCGAATTTTAAAATGAACTGTTGTGGTACATGCTTTGCAAGTGTAAAATTGTGTCCTGAATAATTCTGGAGGCCTTTGATGGATAACCTCTTAAAAATCTTAGTATAAGAATGAATTCACAGACAATTGTGAAATGCACCTTGCACGATGCTAGAATGTCTTCTTACTTTACACTATAGCTGAATATAATGTAAACATGTATTATGGCATTAAAGCATGACAAATAGGAGTATACGGTGAACTAAACCCCTCAACTGTCATTTTGGTACGGTCAAGGTGTCAGTTTAATATGATTTCGATTTCGGACCTCCTCTCTCCCAGATCCTCTGCCGGCTCATCAACAGCCTTTATCCGAGGGGCAAGGAGCCCATCAAGAAGATTCTGGAGACACAGATGGCCTTCAAACAAATGGAGAAGATCTCTCAGTTCCTGCAAGCAGCTGAAGCTTACGGAGTCACAACCACGGACATATTTCAAACTGTGGACCTCTGGGAAGGTGATGTTACATCTGTTTACTTACATTTCATCTTGTGTTGGAATGATATATATTCATTGACATAGATTTTACGATGATAATCAGTTTTCAGTTCATGCTATGACAAAGTGATCATTTTGCTCTGGCTATAGGAAAGGACATGGCAGCAGTACAAAGGACTCTTATGGCTCTGGGCAGTGTGGCTGTCACTAAGGATGATGGCCACTACAGGGGGGACCGAGACTGGTTCCACAGGTAAAGACAGTGTGACGGAGGTGCTTCACATTTTCACAACTGCGTGATGCTTCATGTTCCTCTCCCTCACCTTGTACTTGTTGTCCGTGTCCAGGAAAGCCCAGGGATATCGGCGAGAGTTCAGCCAAGAGCAACTCCGCCAAGGTCAGAGTTTGATCGGCCTGCAGATGGGCAGCAACCGCGGGGCCTCCCAATCTGGTATGACAGGCTACGGTATGCACCGTCAGATCATGTAGACCACTTACTAGCTAACCTCCTTCCCTGCTTCCAGACCTTATTTTGTACTAATACCACAAAGGTTGTAGCCCCAAAATACCCCTATACCCTCTCTAGCACCTGCCATGTTAACCTCAAAGTTCCTTGAATTGCTGCTTTCCCAAACAGTGTTATATCTTAAAAAATGATGTCAGATACTATAGATGTTCTTCTTCAAACTCTCTTCCTGCTCCTCTCCTCCCATATTTCCATGTGCTGTCCCCCTTTGTTTACTTTCATGTCTGAATGATTACTTATGTGGAACTCAAAGTTATTTAACATCAATTTAGTCTCGTAGAAAATGTCTCTTCACAAAAGAAGCCATCAGAGTTAGTTACATTTTAAATCTGAAATACTGTGAGCCACGGCTACAACATGCTGTATGCTATTTATTTGTATTTATGTGTATTTATTTAGGTTTAGTCATTGGTTTAGGACGATCTGTACCTATGTACTTCTTTAGCCATCTAACCTAATGAACTCATTAGGTTAGACCTAGGTTAACCTAATGAACTCATTAGGTTAGACAACGTCTCGGCTGTCTTGTCTGAGGACTTTTTGCAGTATCCTCTTTAACCAAATCAACCTCACGTTGTGCCTGGTTATGGGACTACAGAGACTGGGTCCGGATATATTGGCCTAAAAATAGAAATGAGTTTCATTCATTCTCAGTTCATGTCATGCCCTTGTTATTTGTTTGTGCGATTATATCTTTGTCCAGGATGTGTCCATGCAAGTAAATGTGCAGCAGCCAACATGTTTGACAGTGACGTTTTCATTTCTGGTGCCAGGTAAAGACATTGCTCAACTGTGCACTTTTATGTATTGTCTTGTTTATATTTTTAAATATATTTATATCTGGAGGCTTGTGAGAAGAAGTATTGAAAAAAATAAAGAATGTGAACATATCTTGGTGTCTGTATGTATAACACATATGCTGGGTATCTTGATAACTGGCAAGTCAGCGGTTTATGCTGTATGCGCCGGGTGTTTTTTTTCTTATCTTGGTTTTATGTTACTGCGCCCATCCCTCCTGTCTAACCTCACTGTGCGATCTAATAAAGGTACAGCAGCACAACGTAATGATTAGTTTGACGATTCCTCTACCAGTCCTGATTCAAGCCTGTGCTAGAAAACTCTTGACTCGCTGAGTGACCTTAAGTAAGATATTTAAGCTAATCTTACCTCTGTGGAGTGGGTAGCAAAAACAGAAGGGCCACCGAAACTGTCAAAAAGGGATTCTAAAACCCATTAAAATAATTTTGGCATCTAGATTACATTTGAAGGACACTGTTATTAAGATAAGCATAAACCCTTGTCGAAGGCCTTCAATGACGTTGGGCTTTGGACCACATAAAGGTCACATTTAATGTCAGTGATCCAGTTTATGGGGTCAACTGTTCCTGACTGTTAACATTTAAAACGTACATATCAGAAAAGCATGCATGAATTCACATTTTAACTTGTTATTAGTTGTTATCAGTGACTTAACAGCCAATTAAAAGGCTGTCCTTTAAATCGTGGACAAAAGCAAATGCTAATATTATTCAAAGGCGTCCATTCTTAATGCCATCTCTTTATTGCTTAATTAAAAGGAATATATTCTCAAGTACAGACAGCATGTGCTCATTTGCTGAACTGTAATGTCCTGTTTGCTTTTCTGTATAAGAAGGCAGCACATGTGAAACTATGTGGCGTTTTGCATGTCTGACCCTGACACACACTCTACGTATATTATTAGCCTCCACTATAGCTAGAGAAGCATCTGAAGGGGCACAGGTGATGCGTGACCGGCAGACTTAATAAGTAAGCCACAAACACAGGCGGACCAATGAAATGGCTTTGAGGACTGACGTCCCTCTTGTCCAAAGTTCTGGTCCAGTTTATGTTTTATTTGGTTGGTGTCTTGTTGGTTGTTTGTTCCACTGTACTCCTCTTGAGTATTCCTGCTTGATAACAAATTGATACATCTCTGCGTATTCTCATATGAGTAGTGCTTGTGGTTATGAGACGAACTATGCACTGGCTTTAACTTCTTTCAGTCTAAACGTTTTTGCATCGTTGGATGTAAGTTTTGTTCGACTGGTGCATCAGGTAAAATGCTGCAGATGAGGTTTAGAGTCACTCTCTTGCTTCTGCTATTGGCAGTCCGGTGTGTTACACAGGAAGAAACCCAGAATAAAGGCTGTGTTTGTGGACACCCTGGAATACCAGGGGACCCTGGACACAATGGTACACCTGGCAGAGACGGCCGAGATGGACTCAGAGGTGACAAAGGTGATCAAGGTGAGTTTAAAACTGGAATTAATTAACTTTGTTTCTTGTCTTAAACTTCAACTTCACAATTTATAATAACAATCATTTCTGAATCATACATTAAAAGGTCAAGTTGGCCTTATTGGATCAGCAGGGAATGATGGCCACAAAGGAGACAAAGGGGAACTTGGTATGTATCATCGAAGCTGCACCATTGAAAACTAAACCGATCTGTAAAGTAACCATGTGGAAACATTAATCTTTTTTTTACCAGCGGTTCATACTTTATTTAAATACTTATATATTAGTTGTAGCTTATTTGGCTTTCTGGAATATGTATACTGAATAGTAAACACTGACCATAAAAGGACGGGAGGTTTATTGTGCGCTTGTCATTTACAGGTGCAGTTGGTTCAGCAGGGCTCAAAGGGAAAAGGGGAGATAATGGAGAACGGGGGCACCCTGGGAAATTGGGGCCTCAAGGGGTCCTAGGGCCTATAGGCCTGAAAGGAAGTAAGGGAGAGCTTGGGCTGCCTGGACCCCAAGGACCTAAAGGGGATTTGGGGCCTTTTGGACCAGAAGGTTCAAAGGGGGAAATTGGCCTTCGAGGTGACAGAGGCATTCAGGGTCCAGTTGGACCCCCTGGGAGAATGGGGTTTAAGGGGGAAATTGGTGTTCCAGGTCACAAAGGTAATATTGGTTATCGTGGTGAGAGAGGGACTCGGGGAGAGCAAGGTGATAAGGGTGAGAAGGGAGATGCACTTGTTATCTCTAAAAGTGCCTTCTCTGTGGGACTCACAGCACAAAGTAAACTCCCAGCAGTTAATACACCGATCCACTTTGACAAGATTATTTACAATGAACAGAATCACTACGATCCACTAACAGGTAGATTCACATGCTCCGCAGCAGGAGCCTATTTCTTCACCTACTACATCACCGTCTACTCCAGAAATGTGAAGGTGGCTCTGGTGAAGAATGGTGCAAAGATAATCCACACCACAGATAACTACCAGAGCAGCGAAGATCAGGCAGCAGGGGGCGCTGTGCTGCACCTGGATGTGGGGGACAAGGTATGGCTGCAGGTGGCTGGAGGAGAGCTGTTCAATGGGCTCTTTGCTGATGAAGATGATGACACTACCTTCTCTGGGTTCTTAATCTTTGGGACTTAAATTAGGCATACATTATTTGAAACTTCTGCTAAATGTTTTATAACGAATAGAAATCAGTCAGGAGAATGTACCAGCCTCTGAACTGTGTGACTCTATAAAATACATTGTGCAATATAATGAAGTGCAATTGCTAAATTACTGATGTACTTTACTTTATGACTTTTACTCAACTGCATTGATTTGACTACAGTGGTTGCTGATTATAAATTACAATGTTGGTAAAGATTAACTGTTGAAACAGCTCCACGCTGTAACTTACCTTTTACACATTTGTGCATCTGTGATAATAACCCAACAATGTAGACACTACCAAGGAGAATTTCTCAGCATCATGAGTACTTTATATATATATATATATTAAGTACATTTTGCTGGTAATACTTCCATAATTTTTTTGAAGTCAATAAACAAGGACATTTACACTGTTGTATTGCTAATTGCAAGGTCTTGTACATATACTTATGATGGAATAAGATCATCAGTCTATAAATAAACAACAACACCATTAAACACATGAAATACAGGCGTGGTGTCATTTTGTCACAAGCAAAGGTTACCTCAGCTTTGTGTCTTCATTGTTCTTCAATGGTATGTTACAATACAACATTCACGAAGTGATTCTTACTCTGGTATTTGGGGATGGGCATGCACAACAGAAATACCCGAGACATTAATTGTCTTGGCAACATGATACGAGGAAGACCGTGCAACAGCAACTGGAAGGTCTAGTCTTTTTTTGTTCAAGGAGCTGCAGGAAGTGAGGAGCAGCATTCTTTTTTGTTTTCTTCAATGAAGAGCACTCCACTGTGGGCGTGGCTTAGTGGTCACGGACTGATCTACAAAATGATGATTGGCTGTCAGACGTATGGCTACCCTGTGGTCAACCAGTAACCTCAATCGTAACCTCTCAAAGCCACGCCCCCTAGAAACACTGCAACAAGTGCATGAATGATGCTCGCCAGCTCGATCCTCCAAGAAAGACCTATCTGAACTGGAGTAGCGTTAATCATCGAAATAATGAGCCTTTCTTGTTAATCTTCGGAAGATATGGCATGACTCATAGTGTATTATGTGCGGTTACTCGACTACCAACAGGTTTTGCCGGTCGGGAAAAAAAACCCGCAAAGCTTGCGTAATTTAGAAAAAGTTTATCAGTGAGCTCGTGAGCTAGCTAGCTCAAGTTGCTAGCCCAGTGTCTTTACAAAGTCCGCCAGCCATTTGTCTCAATATGTCGCGGGGTAACTAGTTCGTTCGCAGCGCACTGGTCGTGGTTTTTGTTACCCCGACATGTTTTTGCGAGACGACGACGAGCGCGAGGCAGCCAGCCGTTGGAGCTCAGAGAAACCCAGGATCCTCCACGATGGCTGAACCACACAAACAGCTGCTCTGTTGATGTGAGAAGAGAAGGTCAGGAGGACAACATCAGCGACTATGAGCAGGGTGAGCAAGCGGTGTTTCTGTTTTCTGCGCAGTGACTGCTAAAACAAGTGACAAGTTACACTGCTATTCTTCTAATTGATTTATTATAATCGTGTATCACGATTACAGTTGCGGTGATTTCTGATTTTCTGGAAGAAATCCTACCAGAGGGGTTATTGTAGTGCATTACAGCCGTGGTTGTTATAGTGATGTGGGAGATGCCAGGCTGTGCAGGGAGTTGGTGAAGGAGGGGTTGGGTGGGGGCACCTACTACAAAGCGCTTTATACTCAAAGAAAGTTAATTAATGCAGAAATAAATAAGCAGTTTGGCCCCGAGTTCTTTGCGGGCTTAGAAAACTACTCTGTAATCTCCTTCCATAGCTCCTTGTTTCCAGAGTGCTAACTTAGTCTGCAGCCATCACTACAGTTTACTCACAATTACATTTTGTTGGTAAACTGTGGCGTCAAGATCATTCATTGTTAAATATTCAAAGAACACTGCTTTATAGAGGATTTATAAAGAATTTATATGTTTTTACAACAGTAGCCTACTGAACCACTACAATATATTTTTACACCAGGCTACTTTATATTATACACTGTTGTACTTTGGCCTCCCGAGGCACAACATGTAGTATCGTCATAGTATCTGGAGCTTATGATCTTAATCTGCAGTACTCTTCTAAGAAGAAACTTACCAGGCAAGTTAAATAGGACGTTTGTGTCAGGGAAATACCGTGTTCATTATCAACGTGGAGCATAAACTATTTCCGAGCTCACAAACCGATGGGAACCGATGTTTAAGGTTGTCTCAGATCCTCATATGATATTAGTGGCTTTACACTCTTGAGAAGTGGTTTTCATGGTCTTTGAATAACGAGTCTTGTGGTTATTGTTGCATTGCTGTCAGGTTACACTGTTGACAACAAGACTCAGTGGTGTTTTGTCCTCTCTAAGCCTTGTGCACTGTGTGGTGTTAGATTTCTGTATGGCGGTCTCCGCGACAGTCCACAGCAGATCAGGTGAGTAAGTGTGTGAGAGTAGTGACACTCCCTGGTTTAGCCTGTACCTGTACTTCCCACGCTCTATAGAAAGGGGCGTGGCATCTCTCAAACTCATATCTTACAGATCAAAAAATGAGGAACTAGGTCATGAACAAATATGAGACTTTACCCATGAAACTGAACCGGTAGCACTTGTCGATTTTCAAAATGATGTGACCACAAAATATGTGACATATTTTGCATGAATACTGTTTTGGAAATTTTATCTTTTAAATTGTCGTCTTTAATATTTAGAATGCACAGCGGTCAAGTTGCCCCCGGCAGTCAAGCCCTTGTGGGCCGTTTACAAGCTTTGGGTGTCACTCTCAGTCAGTGCTGAATAGCTTAGCTGTCGCCTTGATTAGGCTATCATGTGTAGATGAAACCAGTCCTGAACACAGACTGGTAAAGCTCCGCTAATAAGATTATTACTGGGATAGAAGAGGAATAGGCTATACACACACATACACACTCCCTCTCCCACACACTGGCCCCTCATACAGTACAGTTCCTTTCCTTCAGCGTTTTCTTGCTGACACTTTTAATCTTTGCTAACAGGCTGTAAGGTCAGAAAACAAGCATCAAGGCTAATAAGATTTTAATATGGATTCAAATATTTAATACAGAATATTGTCAAGTGTTCCTAATCTTGCTAGACTCTTCCACACCCAGCATGGGAACTCATTCATTTGAAAGACAAAACACAGGGAATTATTTCTTAGAAGCTTAGTTACGTGCACTGATTTAGTTACCTTGTTCTTTAAAACATGATGCCGTGTTTTTGGACATGTGAGAGCTACGTCTTCCTCACAGCTTTCATTCCTAGAGACAAATAGACAACCAGTAATGTGACAGCTTAGAAAGGAATGACGGTGTTGCTTCGGGGCGGTTGTGTCTGTCTCGGAGTTAATCTAGAGGATGGAAAATGACAGAATATTTTTTCAATATAATGCTCAGTTAATTTTGTCCTAATGGGTTTTATCCTACCCTCAGGCAGGACATACCTCTGCAGAGGTTAACTCTGGGTAGAAGGTCACTAATCACTATGCATTTATGACTCCTTGCATAACCGCCTGGGTTTTGTAGCCAAACAGGAAGGGAGTCTGTGATTTAAATGCCTTCCTCCCTGCTCAGCTCGGTGCACGCATGTGTGTGAGTGCACATGCACATGGGCGGCAGTGCAATATGTGAAAGGATGCTCCAACTAATTGTGCATGTGTTTTTGGAGCGCATGCTTTGAGCCCTTGTATACTTGTTTATGTATCTGGGTGAGTGTTTTCATCCTTGTCTGGGAGTCTAATCTGAGGCTGGCTCCAGCTGGATGCCATGTGTGTGGGGAGGGCACTCCTCCCTGAGCTCTTAATTAACTCTGGACCAGGGCCCCAGTGCACCGCTCCCATGCAGAAGAAGAAGCCAGAGAGCAACAGTGACCCTGGTACGGAGGCAGAGTAAAGATGATACAGGAAAGTTCAAAGTGACCTCCATTCACAGACAGTAGGGTGTCGCTGTAGACACGGACATAGTAAATACTTGTATTTCTTCTGTCTCCTAAGAAAATATGGAGGAAAGGGAAAGATGACAAAGATTCATACTTTTGATCTTGACTTGGAGATAAATTAACAAAATAAAAAATATCATCAGAATTCTGCTTTTTCATACAACATATTCCTGTACTGTTTGTATTGTTGACGGTACACAAATACAATACCTTGAGTAAAAAAGCAGTTCATTATTCCTTTTATATTTTATTTTTCGGAGTGAAAACAGCTTTTCATAATTAAGGAAACGTCTGTTCTCATCGTCTAGTCTGTTCTTAAATTTGGTCGGTATGGATTGCCAACCACCAACCTGCCATGTCAACAGACAAACACGTTTGTCTAGCATGCCCATCAAAGCTAACATTGTTATTGAGGTTGATGCATTCAGCTTAGACTTGAAATACAATAAGGCTTATAAAGACGTCACCGGTTTTAAAGGGCATTGTTAAAAGTAAAGAAACTAACACACTAGACTCATTGGAGTATAAAGCATATTGCATATATGCGTAAGTGGAAATCTGTGTTTTTCTTTGTGAAAGTCACCACATGCGTCAGCTTGGTTCTGACAGCACTGCCAAGCGTTAGTCGACGCCAACTGGCCTGCGATAGTTGGCGCCAAGCTTAGGGAAAAGGCAGCAAGGTGTTGAAGGAGAACACAGTGGGTAGACCGGCTGATAGCACGGCGTGAGTATTCAAAACAAAACATAGCCACTCAAGCTGTAGACATTCCTGTCCTATCTGCTATCTTTCTGCTTGAAAAATAGATGGACTAATTGATCCCGTCTACTTTTCCAGTTGCTACTCAACGGGATTCGCTCAGCGGCCGAGGAGGAGAAAGTACAAGAAGACAATTCAGCATAGCTTTGAAAGCCGCACATTGTTTCACGAGGGGTGTTTACTGTCTGTCAGCAGTGGTGCTTGGCAGCGGTGGCGCTGTGTTTACATAAGTGTTCTGTGTGATGGAGTGAGCGGGTTGAAGTGACAGAAGATTCCTCAGAGAGTTTGACTGAGAAAGCCCATCTGCTGCTGAGCACGCATGAGGACGGGGAGGGGTGGGAGCGTTCCAGGATCCATGCGACTCCCACCGCGTGTAGCTGCAGAGCAGACAGTGGAAGCAACGCTGCCATCAAAGCAGAAAGAAACGCCTTCCGTTTGAGTTCGGACTGACTGATAATCTCAATTTTTATGCTGAATACTTAAAGGATATTAACAATATAGTGAGTTTTTTTTTAGGAGACTAGAAAATGTAAGACAATGCACAAAATGTAAAACAATCAGCAGTGATTGAAGTAATTTAATTTTGAACATCTCTGAAGAATAGCATTAAGAAGCTTTTTGTTCAATTAATTAATTGTTTAAAACACATTGTATGTTGTGATTCGTTTTTAAGTGTATACTGATTTAAATAAGGGTTTTGGGGGTGGTTAAAGTAAAGTTATACAGTAAGAAAGATAATAATCCATAAAGGTGCTCCATTTAAATGAAATTAAACTTTCAACAATATGCAAAGAAAGTATTTTTTATACCATATTATATTATTCTAATAAACAAAATCTCAGAGGATTTCTGGTCTCACACCATGATACTGATATTACAACCACATATCATTTTAGTCTGTATGACAGAAAGTTTGGGTCATACGTGAGTAATAAAGTAATAAATGTGACTTTTAAAAATAGACCGTGGGTCTCTTTTCACAGTAGACATTTTGACATGTCTCAGAGGAAAAACATGGGTGTAAATTGTAAAACAAATAATACTTGAATGCCGTTTAGCTGCCTCAGTTTAAGGGTCCTGATATTGTGCACGCTGACTCACTGTGACACTGGTCATGGTTTACTGGAACACTTGAAGAATAGAGCCATTGTTATGTTATTACTGGTGTACCATCTGTGCCTTTCCCTCTATGGCAAGCTAAATGTACCCTAGTATGAACCCTGTAGAGAAAACCTGCGTATTAGGAGTCAAGAGATGTTAAACTAGTTAAACTATGTTTACTGACTTGAAGACCACACAACCCTCCCCCACACCGTCACCTCCTCATCTACGTAGTCTGGAGAAAACTGGGCAATTTATTGCATTAATCACAATGGATTAGCAAGTTTCATTGCTTAATCAGGCTCACAAAGCCCCACTTCAAAGGCTCAGCTGTATTTGCCACTGCCCTGAAGCACACACACGGACACACACACACACACACACACACACACACACACACACATAAAGCTGAACTTGGCACAACACCACCCCGACCTGGGCCTCCGCTCTCCTTGGACATTGAAATACAGCACCAAGGACAAACGCACGTTGTGTTCTCAGTGAAATATGTTTTACTCCTCTGGATCCTGTGTGTGCACACTGAGGGATATCCATCCATCCGTCTATCTGTGTCTCTGTCTTTATTCTCTGTGTTGCTCCTCTCGCATGCAAAAAAACACAATTGTTTGTTCTTGTGCTCCCGTCCCTTTAGGCTGTCTGTGCTTTACATACTAATGTTCTTTATCAGTAATTCATTTTCACAGCTTTCCCTGAAAAAACATTGCTATAAAAATCGTATTGTATTCAGCTAATAAAAAAAATAATATAAATATACATATTTGTTTTATCTTATGTGCTTTTATCTGATCAGCAAGTTTAATTTTTACATAGTTACCTTTGAACGGGACCATTTATTATTCTATAATGCAATAAGCTTTCTAAGAGTTCTAAGATGAACTAACATGAATCTCTGTTTGGTTTTGCAGGCAGAACAACAGGACAGGGTCTTGTCCACCAGTGAAGACTCTCTCCCGTGCCTCCACAACTCTAAAGCTGACCCGCTGACCCGAAGCCGACCCCTCAGTGATGTATACCCCTTCCACAGTCATGCTGACGGAAGTGTAGTCCCGTGTCGGCTGTCTGGGGCCCAAGTACAGCCGGTGACCGATGCCATTCCATCGGAAAACCGATGGAATGGCAACTCCTCCTCCTGGTCCAGCCCTGTCATAGGTCAACCTGAGGGAAAGCCTTATTCCTCAAGAATTATGAGGCTTTTTTCTAACTCGAGGAAGGTCCCTGTCCCCGCTCACGGTTCTACCACTGACGGGCCCACCTCAACCCACAGCAACGACAGTGTCGCCCAGTCCTGGGCAGGACTATCAGGACTGGGTGTGGACTCCTTCAAAAAGCTGCGCTCCTCTGTGCTCCAGGGTATTCAGAGTAGAGGGGCAGTCAGCCAAGATGGAGACCCATCAGAGCAGGAAATGGCTAATGGCACAGGTGTGGCCGACATTGACCCTGGTCTAGATGATGCAGAAAACCGTTTAAAGTCTGCAGACGGGTACACTGTGTCTAATGGAAAGTTGTCTGGGATGAGCCACTGTGGATCAGATATTGAGGACTACGATGATGAGGAAAATGAGGAAGGAGAGGGTCTCAAGCGCAACACGCGGATCTCAAGGAGTATCAGGAGAGCGTATGGAGCCGGACGCATCTCCTTACTGGACACAGGGAATAGGAGGATAGCAGGAAGCAGAACAAGTGAAGCGTCGGACAGTCGAAAACCAGATCGGACGCCCAGCGTCGACGTCAAAACAACGACCATGGATGAGAACACAAACGTGCCGCTGCTGAGCAGACTGAGCAAAAGTGCAGAAAACCTTCACATCTTTAAGGCACCTTTCAGACGCAAAGCCCCCTCTCCAGGACCTCCTTTGCTTCAGGAGGAAGCCCAGAGGGCAGGCGCGTCAAACGGGACACCAAACATCCAGAGGACCGCCAGCGCCTCCTCCGTGGATCTCCGGGGCCACGCTGGCGGCAGCACGAAGACCCCAGTGATGACCAAGGGGCCGATGTTGAAGCTCGTCGGCAGCATGACGGACCTGACCGTCAGGCGCAGGCGGAGTCCCTCCCCGAGCCCTACCTCTCCATCGCCGCTGTCACCCCTGACCCGTCTCCACGACGACTACTCCCGCCGCGTGCCTTGTCTAGCGACCAGTGAGCGACAGCGCCGGCCTTCGCCTGTCAGAGCCCGGGTCATGTCTGTCGAACGCACCCCTCTGGTTCAGCCTGAGCACAGTGACAGCCTCCAGCAGCACCAGGTCCTTATCAGCCCGGTTTCCTTGGAGCCCCCGGAGGGAACAGAGCAGACGTCACCTGATGCCTCTGCTCATTATGAATCACAAGCTGTGGCCACGCCAGGTGGTTATGAACCGACAGCAGGATGCGATTCATCCCCTCTTAGCCAGAAAGACCCTCCCCAACAACAAGATCAGACTGAAGTCAGCGTGCTACCAAATGAGGTAAGGGACGAAAAAGAAAAAAAAAAGTGTGTATGTGTGTAGAAATGACCAGTTTGATGTGAAATAATAAAATGTGTTTGATGCATACTGTATATATTGATATATTGATGCATACTGGATATATTGATATATTGATGCATACTGGATATATTGATGCATACTGGATATAGTGATGGCATCAAGCTAGTCTGCTCTCTTTGATTACAAAGCTTACCACAGGCAGAGCAAATATCCCACATTGGCAGCGTCTTTATCATTGACCTTAAAGCATGGGATTGGAAATCATTAGATAACAGGCTCTCTGTAAAGTTTCAAAAGAGGAAGGAATTACTGACAGAGGAAAGATTGTCTTCTTAATCTAGAACAGCGTGATCAGTAATGGATGCCAATCGTCCTGTTGAGTGGCATTGACCCTTGTCTTGGGAAATGCACCATCACACCTTTTTTAAGAAGTGATTTTATGAAGTGATCTTTGAATCCGGCACGGTTCTAGCCCGCTGCAATAAGTCGGCATGTCAGCACCAGGATGCTTGTCAGTATTGTGCCAGTGTGCTGAAAAGAAAGGAGCTGTGTGTGTCCAAAGTCCCCCTTCGGTGTCAAATACATGACGTAGGCATAAATCGTTCTTTACTGTCCTTGTCCCTGTCAGTTGTGTATGATATACTGACTTCTGCTGCAGACGGGTCACATGCTCAGGCCAGCTGTTCTGTGCTACCAGGCACACTGAAGGAGCAGAGTTAATGATTAGGCTTTGTTTATGATTAGCGGCCCTTGCGCAAAACTGCTCCATAGCCCCATTGCTGTTGGAGGGTATGCAGCGAGGAGTGAGTACAGCCCCCGCCTCACTCCCTCTAGCTGAAGCCAAGTGGATCAAAGTCCAGCACCATGGACACTGGGCCTCGGACGGCTAGCAGAACCACCAGGTAGACAGGGTCCATAGACATGCCGCTCTAGTGAAATGTGCTTTTGTATAAGAGTAGGATTTTTGCCTTTTGAAGATGAACTGGAGAAATCTGATTTGTTTACCTTAGAAATCAAGCCTGAAAGAAATTAAAGACACAGGTCAGTCTGTGTGTGTGTGTCTTCACAATGGTGCTAGTCCACTGTGTGCCTTTCCAGTGTGTATGCCGGGGACCGGACCCAGATCAAGAAAACCAAGAGGTGAGGTTTGATATCGCTGGCTGACTAACGTAGAACAGCAGTTTCCAAATGAGTAACCGTTAGCCAATATTTGAGCGTTGAGTAAACAATACATGCTTACATTCATACAGAATGATAACATTTCATTGTTGAATATTTGTGGAATTGATAAGCAGAGGGGTTTATTGTGTTCAATACGTGGAGTCAATCACTGTGTGAACTTGAATACCTTCACGTGATAATAAAGTTTCTCAGGAGAGTCCTGATAAAGTTCCTTGAAATAGTTTCACACTGATTAACGTGGTTTCTGCCTCGAGATCCAACCAAGACAATTGCGTCTAGTTGGAACTTTTTTGACTCGCAGTCAGCATCTTTTTGCTCTGTTTCTGATACACAAACGTTATGTTCTGCGTCTGTGTGCATTGCAGATCATTGAACAGGAGATAATCAATATCAACGTTGCTTATTGAGTTTTGAATGATTGTTTTTTGATCCCTAGGAAACATCAGATCAACAAGAGCCGGAAGCACTTCTCCAAACAGAGGAAGCCTCGCCAACAACCAGCTGCACCCCTCCTATTTCTCCTACGTGCCTCTCGGAGTCAGCCACATCACCCACAGGTGCGTCCACGGAAACATCCGCCGTCAGGCCCCGGCGAAGGAGTGGACGCTCCAGACCTCGTCCCATCTCTGACTACGGGCAGCTCGTTGCCAGGAAGCACTCTATTCCAGAGGAAGTGGCAGAACTGCATGCTGAAGAAAGGACAGCACATACTTCATTGCATAAAGACTGCAGTGGTAGCGACGCATGCGGGAACGGAGAGAGCCCCGAGAGCTGCAGCATCAACGGAGACGCTCAAGGCACGAGGCAGCGTCCGATCTCCGTGATAGGAGTTGTTGATCTGTTCTCTTCTGATACTGAGGAGAAAGACGACCGCCTTCCCTCTGTAAGCCTTTAGAGTTTAAACCTACCAGAAGCACATCCTTTTTGAAAACAATGAACATGCTTCGTTGAATTTCCATCTATTGTATATAAACTGTGGAAATGCGGTCGGATACGTTGTTTCAATGACTCAGGCGTTGATTCACGGCTGTTCAGGCTGATCTAGTTGCCAATGAAGGAATTCAAATAATGAAATTCAAGTTTCGAAGCATTTAAACTCAACTCCAAGTTGTTGTTTCCATTGTGTTAAAAATACTGCCCATCCTCCACTTTGTTGGGTAAACAAAACTATTTGTTTGCCATTGCAAGCCATGGGAGTTGTGGTTTGTACATAATGCTATATATCTTTTGATTTACAGATCTTCTCAGAAAAATATGTAGATATTTAAAAAAATATGTAGATATTTTAGGGTAAACAGATATCCTCTATATTAAAAATATTGAGCATTATTTAAACTGTACACAAAGACGAGGACCTGGGGCCATTCCCTTTTTCCCATCAACTTTTTGTTGTGTTCTCTCTTTCTAGTGTCTGTAATGAATGCATAAAATACCAAAAAAAAGTCAACTATATTTGATCATGGGCTTGGTTATGAATGCTATCTGTCAAAAGGTCACAGGCTCTATTTCTATGTGACAATTGAGTGACCAGGAAGGTGGTGAAAGCTTGTGAAAGCTTGAGAAAGGGAGCTCCTCCTAAATCCCAGGATGTTTTTTCTCGTCTCTTCTCTGCAGCTTTTGTCGCGGCCGCCCATCCCCTCCCACCAGGTTCCCCCCTACAAAGCCGTGTCTGCCAGGTTTCGACCCTCCGCCCTCTCCCAAAGCACCCCCATCGGACTGGACCGCGTTGGGCGCCGTCAGCTGCACAGAGTCCTCAGCGGTGAGAACCGGGGTTGTTGCTGATCACCAATGTTTGTCTGTGGGAAAGCAGAGTGTGGGCGTGTGACTGCATCTGTGGCTTGTTGTTTTAGATCTTGTCAGAATGTTATCTGCTCGATACAGTATTTTTTTTTTAACCCCTGTGAATGTGTTGCAGTCGGTGTGTCTGAGTGCTCGCCGACACTTGATGACAGCGTGAGTGAAGAGGACGAGGGCAGCTTTGACGAGCTCAGTGATGTCACGCCCTACCTCCAGCCAGGGGTGGAGCTCTCTGTGCTCAACGAGGTACAGCTGAGGAGGGAAACGCTCTTCTCCAGAGATGTGTGCTGAATTCATGATGAAACCTTTAATCTTGTTGTATGCGTGCCTCGTGAACAGCCATGCGAAAATGTTTTTGTGTATGTCTTCAAGCCGTTTGACAGAACAGACAACCACAAGTCTAGACATAATCGGGCATGTTAGACACGGGCTTAGCCTGCATGTAATTGTATTTCTATCTTATCTGTGTGTGTTCCTCTCAGTGGATAAGCTCTGGCCATACGGTGTATGCTGAGGCTCTCTGGGACCATGTGACCATGGAGGAGCAGGAGCTAGCCTTCAAGGCTGGAGATGTTATCCGTGTCCTGGATGCCTCGCATAAGGACTGGTGGTGGGGCAGGGGGGCCGACAAGGAGGCCTGGTTCCCTTCCAGCTTTGTGAGGGTAAGTGGACTTCCTGACCTACGTGTCTAACGCATGTTTGCTCTGCAGCAGCACAGAAAAGACCCGCAAACTGGCTTAGCGCCAAACAAACCTCCCCAGCCCTCTTCAGTGTGTGTGTGTGTGTGTGTGGACGGGTTCAAACCTCAGCGGTTCAGCTGGTTTCTGTGGTGACCAGCGCTGATTGACTGTTGAGTCTTAATTAGGAAGGCTGTGGTAACCATGGTGAGGTTATTTGATTGGCACATGGCTGTCCGCTGTGTAATTGCTTGGAGCTGAATCAATGTTGCGGAACAAGAGCTGGTTAAACTTTCACATATTGTTACTATAGTGATGTGGAGTTTTCTGAAGTTTAATGAGTTATTCTGTCTTTTGTCATTTTTATATTACGGAGCTTTCATTAAACGCAAAAAAATGTCAAGAGCCGTGTTTGTTTGATCATGTGCGGGGACTGGAAAGAAGATGTTTGGAAAACTAAGCCTGACTTAAACTTATTTGTGATTTGAATGCTGCTCAGGAGATCCCTTTGTGTGGTGCGTGTGTTTCAGGTGCGAGTGAACCAGGAGGACTCGAGTGCAGACAGCGTGGAGAGCGTAGCGGACCAGGAAGATCCAGCTCCCAGGGACACGCACAGCGTTCAGCACAAGGAACAGATGAGAACCAACGTGGTTCAGGAAATCATGAACACTGAACGCATCTACATCAAGCACCTGAAAGACATCTGTGAGGTACGAGCTGCAGCGCTGACGTCTCGGGCTGCTACTTTATTTACGTTACTTTATTTAATCTGTACAGGATTCACACACTGCTCTAAAGCTGTCTTACATTTGAATAAAATTCCACTTTTTGTTTTAGAATATTTAGCTTTTTGTTATTTCAGAAATTACCTTTCTCTCTAGCACCTCCTGTTGGCCAGTGTTTGAACTGTTTCCATACGTTCTGTGCATTCAGCATACTGGTTTTGTGCAACTTCCAGGGTTACATCCGCCAGTGCCGTAAACACCCGGACATGTTCACTGAGCTGCAGTTGAAGACCATCTTCAGCAACATCGAGGACATCTACAGGTTCCAGAGGCAGTTTCTCAGAGACCTGGAGAAGAAGTACAACAAAGACCAACCACATCTCAGTGAAATTGGCTCTTGTTTTCTCTTGCAGGTCGGCGACCCCACACACATTTCCCAATTCCCGTAATCACTGTGTAACTCATTTACTTACCTGATTCAGCAGTCCCACATTTTCATTGAATGTTTCTTTTTTCCTTAGGGAGAGGGCTTCTCCATCTACTCCGACTATTGTAACACTCATCCAGCAGCCTGCGCTGAGCTGCAGCGCCTTATGAAGTCTGGAAAGTATAAACATTTCTTTGAGGCCTGCCGGCTTCTTCAGCAGATGATCGACATTTCCATTGCCGGTTTCTTGCTCACGCCCGTCCAGAAGATCTGCAAATACCCCCTGCAGCTAGGAGAACTGCTTAAGTACACCCCCAAAGACCACAGGTACTGGATATTCAGTACTTCACTATTTATACTTACACTTTTGTACATTTTGAGCATCTATTTATTTACACATTTGGTGCAGGCAAGCAAAGATGGCAACTTCACTGCGCTCCAGCCTTATTTTCAACCACCCCACACGAACATATGTAAAATAATACACATATAAATATCACAAGCCATCTACAAAAATGTTGACGCTGTTGACCAAATTTAGTTGTTGCTACGGAGACATGTAATTCTACAACAAGCCCATCTCATACCTTACATCCATGAAGCTGGTGTCACTACTTTGCCTTACCTGTACAGTGACAGCTGTGTGCTAATGGCTGCAACGATATGTTCATTATTTGTAGCTAACAATCCAATAATCATTCATTCATTCACCTTAAATAAAGAATTCATGGTTTGATAACTTGCTTTGTCCACGATTGTGATTGAAGCAATGTGCTGTGAATACATGTTCTTTCTATCAATTTAATGAGTAAGGTGGACCCTGTGCTCATTGTTCCTTTGATGATTTATTGCAGTGACCACAGCGGCGTGAGCAAAGCGTATGAGGCGATGAAGAATGTGGCCAGCTTGATAAATGAGAGGAAGAGGCGGCTGGAGAGCGTCGACACCATCGCTCACTGGCAGGTGGACATTCTGCACTGGGAGGTGATGAGAACTAATCAATATTCCTCCAGTTTGTTCTCTGGTTATTAATCAAATTCAGCGGATATGTTTTACCACCCTCCGGGCAAAGAATATTAAATATAGTGTAAATGTTTGGACTCTACGTGTCGTTGCAGGGGCCGGATGTACTGGAGCGCAGCTCAGAGCTGATCCACTCTGGGGAGCTGACTCGAGTCGTCCGACAAGGCAAAATGCAGCAGCGCAGCTTCTTCCTGTTCGACCACCAGTTGGTCTTTTGTAAAAAAGACGTCCTGCGCAGGGACCTGCTCCACTACCGGGGACGGCTGGATATGGACCTGACCGAGGTTGTGGACGTGGCCGACGGGCGGGACCTAGACCTGGGCCTGACCCTGAGGAATGCTCTGCGGCTGCGCCACGCCTTCACTCTGGAGTTTGTGTGCGTGCTCTGCTGCAGGAAGGCCCAGGACAAGCAGAGGTGGCTACAGGCCTTCGCCAAGGAGAGGTACAGAGTCAAAGAAGACCAAGAGATGGGTGAGTAGAGAAATTCCTTTCATTCGTGATGCATAACTGCTCCTGTGGGTAGATGTCAAATGAAAGGGGAACAGGGTGGGAACGACTGTTGGAAGAAGGGGGTGGTTGGAAATAGTTTGACATGAAGGTGTATTTGTGTGTGTGTGTGTGTGTTGGCAGGAATGGAAATCAGTGAAGAGCAAAGAAAACAGGCCATTGATAACGCCAGAAGAGCCAAACAGAAGAAGAGCAAAAGTAAGGAAATGGTTTACTTAATGCCACTCTTCATTTGCATTTGATAACATTTTTATCTTTTTATTTCCATTCATAACTTTGATTTTTTGTTTTGCCCGTTCACCTTTTAGACATTGGTTACTCTGGTTCTGCCCCACCACACCACCAAAACCTTCACCCACTTCACCAGCGTCACATCACCATCCCAACCAGCGTGCCTCAGCAGCAGGTGTTTTCACTGGCCGAGCCCCCAAAACGAAAGCCTCATCACCTGTTGTTAAGCATCACCCGCAACGCCTTTTTCAGGAAATGAGGCTTTGCTCCCTCTATGTGCATGTTCGGAGCACGCCCAAACCATCCTGAAGACTCAAAGAACACTCGTCCGCCTGTGAATGTCAAGTTCTGTTCAGTTTGTTCTCTTTGTGTTTGATTTTGTTACATCATGCTGTTCAGTGCCTAGGAAGGGGCTGGACTCAAGTGTTAAAATACTGACTCTGTCCATTTTGTTGCCATTAAGATGCTGCTCACTCAAGAGATTCCCACCCCTTTGTCTTATAAATCCCAACTTAAAGATTTTTTTTTTTTTTAAATGTTCATTATAATGATTTATATTCTGCTTTTACGCCAACAAACATGGTTTTAGTTTATTTCAGAGGCTGGACCCTTTTTTTTTGCTGCGAGTCTGACAACTCTGAGCACGAGACAGCCGGAGGATACATTTACTGGCACAGTTACCAGCTTTGTTAACATTGTAAATAAAACTCTTGTACAAACTTATCTTGTGAGAATGTTGTCATTTTAAGAGGATATTGTTTTCTTATCCAATTTTTTTTTTTTTATTGCAGAGCAAACGCAGTAGACTTTGTTTGTGGCTGTTGAATATTAGTTCCAATGAATTAGATGGAAGGCAACGATAGGAGTTAATGAATGAAACATTAGCCATAGGACCGGAGGAGGTACGTTTCCATCGGAGAGCTCCCTGTTTCTCCTATGCCAGGATCTGGTTTCACACGCCTGTCGACTGCATCCGAACACTGTGCCGTGTGGCTCCACGCAGTTTGCACTTTGCCGTTAGAAGGCGGTTTTTGCTGAAGGATAAGAGAATGGATCTTAAAACCCGGAAATCAGGAATTAGATGATAGAGGCTTGAAGAGATGCCTGTGTCATGGGCACAGAGCGCGAGGCCAACGAGAAGACGAACGGAGATGATGATGGTGGTGGTGGTGCAAAGCAACTGGATGCTGCCAGTGTAAGTAAACTGTATCTTAATGTGGGATTATTATTCTAGAAGTAACTTAAACTGAAACATTTCAAAATCTTAATTTTAATCAATGAAATCCTTCTGTCATATTTTAATTGGGAATGTAGCCAGTTCTCAGATTAGAACCTGGAGATTTGAGCGGTTGTAACATCAAAACCTTTAACACGTCATGTTGCTTGATTAAATGTGTAAAATAGATTAAACTTTTTTCCCCCGTGGGAATCCATATCCCACTAACTTGTGATGGATTAGGTGCCGCTTGCACAGTATGGGATGACACTGAATGAATAATATATGTGCATTGGGTAACTCAATGAGCGCTGAGTGCTGCATCTGATGGAGTCACTGTTGCCGTCAGGCTTTCTTCAGCCAAAGTGACCAATAATGGAGCGTCATTAATGGTAGACACAAGCTTACCTCACTGTCTGCACATCAGCGGGCAAATGAGATGGCTTTGTTTAACTTTATGAACATTGATGTTCTTTCAGTGCACGCTGTGACCTTGTGCTGTTTGAACCCTTGCTCACCCGTCTCTGTGCACTCTGGATTGATTGGCACATTGTAATCTAAACTAGCTGACCTGGATAAGGTACGGTGATAAGAGATGAATGGTAGAAGCAAGGTTACGTGCTCTTGATCTTTTTCCGTTAAGTTAACCTCCTTGTGGTCCTCAAACAGCTCTCTTGTGCCCTTTTGTCCCGACATTGAATCCTATTAAAGGTTTGAATGCACCCGATGGCAGATCCACAGTAGCAAGAGAGCTTGTGCTTTACGAATCTCTTCAGCATCAGTAGCCGCATCCCTATAAGAATCCACACAGATGGAAATGACCCCTCGAAAGGGCAAGTCAAATGCACCGCTACCCCGAGGGGCACAGAGTGTGAATGTGTCCTCCCTCCCTGGCTGTAGATCGCAGATGTGTCTGTGGAGGTGGCCACAGTTGACCACACTCTGCAGAAGATCTGCAGGAAGTACAGGAAGACTAGACGGAAGCCCAAAGGACTCAAGAGGCTGCAGGACTATCTGCTGAGCATCCCTCACCTGGCTGTCATCACCACAGTGGTGCTGTTTGTGGTGGTGATTATCATGTGGTCACTGCTGTGGGTCTTCATATGTAAGTGAGAGGATTCTTAAGTCCCATGTTAAGACAACGCTGCATCAAAGTGGAACTGCACCACATAATGCAAGTTTTGACTTGATTTAATTAGTTCGCAGGGAAAGCAACAGTGGAGCGTATTTTGCCGGTGTGTTTCGCGTTGCCAACGTGGAGTTTATCCCAGAGTACCGCCAGGCCGATTCCCATGAGTTTGTATCCATGGCAAACAAAATACAACACGTGGTATGTATTGATGTAACCCTGTTATTTGCATGATGCTTAGTGGTACACCAGGATTTGAGAGAGGCTTACAGGTAATTGCTGGTGTCTCGTAGGTGAGCAATGTGTACAAGGTGTCCTCGGTGGCCAGACTCTTCAAGCAAGCTGTCATCTCAGACCTCAGGTACAGTGGGCCTGTTCGTCATCATCATCATGGAGCAAAAAGAGCTCCAGCTGATATTTATGATTCGCTTTGTGCTTTTGATTCCAGTTTCAAGCATCAACACTTATTCACGGCTGAGCGACACACCCTGTTTTTAAAGTGTTATTGTAAACCCTGTTTTCCCCACACAGTAACAACAACAAGGGCGGTGTGCTGGTTCATTTCTGGATGCTGTTTGTGGTCCCTCGATTAAAGAGCCCAGCTGTGTGTGAGGAGTGTGTGGAAGCCATTTTCAGAGACTCAGTCTACACCAGCATGACGAACAGGTCCTCCGTCGGCTACCTGCTGGGACTCCCGGTGGATATAGACTCTATCCTCATCAACGGTGCGTCAGTGTGTTCACATGTGCGTCTTAACAGCGTGCATCAATGCAGAGATTGATTATTCTGTCTTCCTCCAGCTGTTCAGCGATCAGACTTTTCATCAAATGGAGCAGGTAGGGGATGATACTTAAGTGCAATAAAACACACTGTTTGTCATAATGTGTGTCCATGAAGGTGTTTCTCCTCCCAGGCTCACAGTGTGTAGACAAGCTGCACGCCAACCTTCCCGGGCCGAGCGTCCCTTTAAACGTCTTCTCGTCATGGGGTGGTTTGAATTGCCATGTAAAGCTCACCGCCGACCCCGGCTCCATGATCCGTCTGACCGTCACCTCCTTCCTCATTGAGCCCAGCGACTGTGTGAGTGATGCCTTGATGGTGTACGACGCCCTGCTGCCCATGAGAGGGCGCATTCTGCACAGGTCTGCTTTTCCACATATTAGCGATTTTAAAGGCTTTTATTCCAATACGTCACTGTATTTTCTTTAAAACATGAACTAAAGGCTGTCTCTGTGCTGCAGGATGTGTGAGCCAGTGTCCAGCTCATTCTCCCTGGTGTCTACCTCCAATGTCATGCTGCTGTCCTTCAGAATGACCAATGGCAACAAGATCTTCAGAGGACACTTTGAGGCCATTGCTGAAGAACGTATGAAACATTTACCTTGTTACTTTATATGCCAGTGGTTCCCAGCTTTATTTGGCTATGTGTGACCCCTATACTCTACCTATGAGCCGTGAACAGAGTCATTTTAAGAATCCCAAAGGGATTAGACTACCTACACTTTGCGAAGAATAAAAACATTGTTTTGGGGATAAGAAAGATGTTTTTGATCCTCCCCTGTGTCATATTTAATTTTCAAACCCCTGAGATTGATCTAGAACCCACTTTGGGATGCATCAATACTAACTGGGAGTAAAAGTATAATCCTTGAATCTTTCTCTGTTTCTCTCAGTGTGTATGTCTCAAATTGAGACCTCGTTGGAGCCTGACATCACTGGTAAAATCTACAGCCCCTTCCACCCTAGCCTCCTGCCCCCACAGTGCTTCTGCACCTGGAAGTTTGAGGTAGAACACACACACACACACACACACACACACACACATGATTTGCAAAACAGTGGCTAAGTTTTTCTTTACTGGTGACTTCAAATAGCTTTTATTGATTCTGTATTCTCTGTATTTTTGTTATAGACCCTTAACCATGCTTTAGGAGTTGCTCTGCAGTTTCAGAATTATGTATTGACTCCAAAGGAGCTGAAGGCCTGTGAACACGGCTGGTGGAAGGTCAATGAAATCATGTATGTGGGCGTAGGTTTAAACTCTGAAAAAAATATATATTGTATTAGTCGTTAAATTATTGATTATATGGAATTCAATTATTATTCATCCCCTGACAGCACCCGGTGATGGTCTGTTGATGGTTGCTTTCCCTCAACAGTTTCTGTGGCAGCTACGTGGGACACCACACGGTGTTTCGGATCGCTGACCACAGCCCAGAGGTGGAGTTTCGCTGCAGCTCACGTAACTCTGCTCAGCCTTTTCAGGCGTCTTACAGCAGCTACACTATTAGCCAGCGTAAGCACTGCCGGGCCCAGAGCACGACTCATTATAACAGGATACACTGTCGGAAATGTGTTTCATTGTACTTCAGTGTGGATGTGAGGTAATGACTTTGTTTGTGGATTCTAAAAATGTCAATCTGCTAATAGACATTGTATGGACATGTTGAAAATTCATATGAAAACATGGACAACATGGACTTGTTTGAGAGAACATGAAAGCATTTAAGTAGATTCACTTTTGTCAATGTAGCTTTTGTGTCATTCACATAGTTTGAGCAGCATAAATATAGAAGCATCTTGTGGTGTCTTTTAGTCACTAGAGTATAAATAAAGCAGCAAAATAAACTTGTATTAATGCATCTAATGTGTCTCTGTCCCCACAGCCTGTCCAGAGAACCACTTCCTGTGCTCCACAGGACTGTGTGTGGAAAAGAGTCGACGCTGTGACGGCCTGGACGACTGCCAGGATGAGAGTGACGAGGTCTTCTGCTGTAAGTTGTCTTATAAGTTACTGGCTGACAAATAAATGACACTGTGGAGTACTGGTAACACATTAATCTGTCTTTTGAGTATATTGGGAATCAGTCACACATTGGAAAAATGTTGCATATCTTCACAGCGAGGCCGACAAAGAACTGCGGAGGCAACAGCCCTCTGCATCCTATGTTTATATGCAATGGAGAGACGGACTGCACCAATGGAATAGATGAGATCAACTGCACTCAGGGTATAGATCAATACTGTAGTCAATGTCCCCTTTCACCAGTAATAATTGCAATATGTTCCTTGCTTTTGTCAGAAACAACCTGCTCTGCAATCAGATATCAATGCAACAGTGGCTCCTGCATCTTGAAGAAAAACGCAAAGTGTGATGGTGCTCTTGACTGTCAGGACCACAGTGATGAGGCGGATTGTGGTGAGTGCTTGAAGTGGCAGCGAAAAGAAAAGAAAATCAATAATATCCCTACAGACTTTTAAAAAGATATGTCTCCACCCTTTTGTATAGTAATAAATATTACACCTTGGGGCTTTAAAATGTCAACATGTGGTATAATGCAAAATCTAATATCTATATCTCCACTCTTAAAGATTCCCTTTCAAGAATTTGACATTTTGAATAACTCTGACTCAACTCTTTGCACTCCACTAACATCAGCTTGAAACAAATAGAGGTTGAATTAAAATGCTGTTTCCTTCACCTTTGTATCATTCTAATTGTTTGCCTTACTATCACCATCACTGTCCCAACTGAGTTGTTGGCTCATAATGAAGCGAAATATACACAGTGATTATACTGCTGCAACACTGCCAGATCCTTCATGTGGCTTCATGAGAATGTTGTCATTATTTTATAATCCACTGGGCAGCATGCACCAAAGCACCGAGGTGACCCAGCTGTAACGGCCCTCTGTTATTTCATCAGGATGGGGTCTCAGGGTGATGGGAACCGGCTTGTCTTTGATCACTCACTGATACGGGACAATACTGTACACACACACACACACACACACACACACACACACACACACAGCTTTACTTTTTAATAAAGCGGCAGCAGTCAACCAACACTGATACAGGAACACTTTGCACATATATTCCTGATATATCTGTAACCTTCACATAATCACAATAATAGCAATTACAAGTATAGCTTTGTCTTTCTTTTGGGCATATGTAATATTACATGTCCATGTAAATTGTGTTCTGTGCTCCTTTACAATAAAACCAAAGTCCAGTATAAATTAACCAGTATAACAACAGAATGCATCTCTGTGTGCTCCTCAGCCTGTGGCCGTCCCTCCTCCTTGAAGACGTTTGATTCATCTACAGGACAAGAGCGTATCGTAGGTGGAGATGACTCTGTGGAGGGGGAGTGGCCGTGGCAGGTCAGCCTCCATTACTCTGGTAACCTGTACTGTGGTGCTTCTGTCCTCTCCTCTGATTGGCTCATCTCAGCAGCACACTGCTTCAGCAAGGAGAGGTCAGTCACACTCTCTCCTGTTAGGGTTATATGATCACAGATTTGATATGCAGATTCATTTTGGGACCACTTGCAGGTCACTGCCCTCATGTTGGGAACCACTGTGTCATAATAATGTCTTAATGTGTCAAAAAAAGAAACAACAGACTTTTATTCAATTGACTTCAAAAAGAAAATAATGGTAATTGTTTAATACTAAAGTTTACAGCAGATGTGTACCTGATCATCTCAATAAAATAGTGACAAAATTATAAGAAATTATAAGAAATATTATAAATAATACTAGTAATATTAATACTATAATTTATATTTTGACCTCCATTAGGTACAAATATTATTACAATTTAAACAACAGGTGATGATGCCTGTACCTCATCTAGTATTGTATTATATTAACAGTTTTTATCACATTTCAACTGATTTACAACAATTTATCATATCATGACATTAGTATTAGTTCATCTGCCAATTATTACAATATCAAGTAAAAAGCTTCCAGCTCATACTATTGATTTTATGAACAAACCTGACCTGTCACTGTCAACTCATCTGCGTTCAAGTTTTATTAAAGACAGTATGATCTATAAAATGTCTTCCTCCGGTGACCCTTGACCTCTGACCCCACCAGGCTGTCTGACCCACGCTACTGGACCGCCCACCTCGGCATGCTGACACAGGGCAGTGCCAAACACGTGGCGGAGATAAAGCGGATCGTGGTGCACGAGTATTATGACGCGTACACGTTTGACTATGACATCGCCCTTCTGCAGCTGAAGAAGCCCTGGCCTCCCTCCCTCCGCCCGCTGGTCCAGCCTGTGTGCCTGCCACCCTCCTCCCACACTGTCACCGGCAGCCATCGCTGCATTGTCACCGGGTGGGGATACCGCTCTGAGGAGGGTGAGCAACACCTTTGATAGAGCTCAGTGACTTTTGTACTTTAGTACAACCATGATGTCCTTTAGGGGGTTCGTCTGACAGGGCTATATTATGCAGTGTTCTATAAGCATCACAGTAATAATGCAGTAAGTAATATAAACGTACCATTACAAACTGTATACAGAGAGCATCTTCATCAACTCCTGCACTCTTCATGAGCTACTGCTAATGCCAGCTTAAAGCCTCCCAGATATGTAAATATTCATATCTGTCCTGACCTATGTCCATCTTGCCCCCTGCAGACAAAGTGCTGCCCTCACTGCTGCAGAAAGCAGAGGTGTCCTTACTGAGCCAGACTGACTGTAAGAAGAGCTATGGACCGGTCTCATCACGCATGCTGTGTGCCGGGGTCTCCTCTGGAGAGCGGGACGCCTGCAGGGTGAGCTCACATCTGACTGAATCCCCCACAATGACCTGCATTTTAATTTACACTAGTGGATGTGAAGCTTTGAAAGTTGTTCTTAAATGTCCTTTGTGCATCAACTGCACGTTTTGTTTCTCAGGGCGATTCAGGGGGCCCTCTGTCCTGCCAGGGACCCGGCAGGGGTCGTTGGTTCCTGATTGGCATCGTCAGCTGGGGGGCGGGCTGTGGCAGACCAAACCTGCCTGGGGTCTACACCAGGGTCAACAAGTTCACCTCCTGGATCTACAGCCATATCAGCTGACATGATGAGGCTCTCATTCATCCAGTGCCAGCAGATGTTTAATTATTCTGTCGCTCACACCAAATAATAAAAGCATCATCAGTGGACTGTGTATTCAAGTTTGCTTTTTACGTGTTATTCATGTGTTACTCAGGTAGTTAAGTTACTTAGTTGCATTCATCCTCCAAAGTATTGGACTATAAACCCATGTGATGTCCTGTTACCTCACACTGGTGTGGGGCCAAACTTTTTAATTGTTATCCTGATTTGCGCCCCCATGGAGCATCCAAGGACGCAGCAGCCATGATCCGATTGTTATACTTCACACACGTTCCCCTCAAGCACCTCTTTGTGCCCCCTAACTCCCGCATACACAGCTAGGAAGTTTGCCCACAATATCTGTCGCACGGATGGTTGTGCGGATTGTGGGCTTAGCCTTTCATAGTGCCCCTATTGTCCCCCGCACTGCATTCTGGGGCTCCGTGTGACACCTGCCGTCCAGTTCAGGTAAACGGGAGGCGGTGAATGCCCGCCGCATCCGAGCCGCTCAGGTCGGATTTCTGCGCTTTTTTCAAAGGAAGCGGCAGTGGGGGTTTCCTCTCTCTCTCTCCATCGTTTCTATGCCTGAGGTATCGTTGCATATCGCCTCTCCGGAGCTAAACGGGACAGTGCTATGAGGACTCTCCCCAAAAGCAAAACTTGTGAAGTGTACTGCGTCTCCGGGCATGGACTACCAGGCTGCTCCGCTGCACAGGTAAGGCACCAACAGAGTGCCCTTTTAATTGCGCGTAAAGGATGAGTGTGCCAAACGTGACTTAATTAGCTTTTGGCGAGAACTGTTCTATCAATATTGATAGAACAGTTCGATAGAACAGTTCTCGCCATGTGTTATTTCCTGCAGATCTTCTGCAGAATGCTATACATACCGCGAAATAAGTCTGTTTAACTTTTACATCTCGCAGAATGATGCACAATAACCAGAACCCATCAAACTCAGTCAGCCATGGCTCATCTTAATTGCAAAATCCGTCTCTAGGGTTATGTGGGCGTCTTTGTCATGTATGTCCACGTCAGGGTGAGCCACTTGATTGAGTGCTGACACCGCAGAGCCAGGCCGTGGGAAAGCAGACTCGTCTAGCCACGCTTTGTCTGCTCCCCCGGGGAATCCTGCCAACTCCTTAAATGTTTTAGGAGATCCTTTCAGCTCAGAGATGCTCACCGTTACTCTCACTGAATCAGTGTCTGCTCAGCCATTCAATCGATGTCTCATTGATTTTGGCAGATAAAGCTGCATTTTCTTCATTGCTGTCCACATAAAATGCAAACAATTAGAAGTGAGTTGAGCACAGACATTAATAGCCTGTATGATATTTGAGTCATGCCCTTGTCTCTGGAAGGGAGAGGGGGAGTTGAAGGAGCCCAGCCAGTCACTGGGCCCCCCCTCGAAGCCTGAGGATCAGGCAGAGCAGAAGGTGGAGAGGGGGCGAGCTCCAGTCTGCGGCTCCTGGAGGAGATGGATGTTAGGTCTCCTGCCTTTCTTTCCTTTCGCTGCTGCCATTGCACTGACTCTCCACTTCTTAACATGTGAGTACAGACCTGCTTTTCTCCTGTCTTTTAGAATGTGTTATTTTTGACTTACAGTCACACAAGTGCACCTGTCTCACATCTCTCCAGCTCCGCCCTCCTCAGTGTTCTTCCTCGGTGGCAGTGTGGAGTTCCCAAACCTGAGCTTCTCCTCAGAGCTGACTGACTCCACCTCCCCTCAGTTCCGCCTGCAGGCTCAGGCTTTGAACCATTATGTAAGTGGAGCGATGGACTTGCCTGTCACTGCCTCCCCTCTGAATGACACTTTAGAGTGCTTCTTGACCATCCCCGCGCTCAGCTGAAGCTGATCTTGCTTTTCTTACGTTGATATGGTTCACTACAGCAGGCTGTCTTTAATGTGGCGCTTTGAAAACACCGCTGCCCTCTTTCTACTTCCCATTAATGTCTCTGCATTCTTATTTGTTTCCTTTTCTCTTTATTCGGCTTTGACTTCCACTCTCTTTCTCTCTGGTTTTTTTTTCTGCACACTACCTTTCTCCCCTCTGTCCCTCTCTGGTGGTGTTAAATGTAAAGCTGAAACAGGAGCTGGGCACTGTGTGTGTGCAAGTCCACGAGAACCCCAGGGACAGGGCCCTTTCAGGGCTGAGGACAAGCCTGGCATTTGTAAGTCCAGCTAGGCCCAGGCAGCAAGAGTGAGAGGAAGAGCAGGCCTTCAATAAAAACATTGTCTGTGTAGCTTCCACACAATCAGCCACTCTGTGTGCCGAACACTACAGAGAGGAGGTGAACCTCAGTTTGATGCTGGGGTGAGAGGGAGAGACAGGGCAGTAGGGCAGGGTGGGATGACAGAGATATGAGCGGGGGAATTCGGGATTTTGGAGTAAAAGGTCAGATGCACCGCTGAACATTCTTGCTGGGCACTGGAGAAATGGCAAATTGATGGGTTTTAAATCCCCCATATTCTCCACTGACATAGTGTAATGCTCCTTTAGTCAGCTGTGAGGGTGAGAGCAGGCTTGCTAAGTGGTCACAGTATCTGTACAGCCATCTGTTCATTAAAGAACAGGTGAACTCAAGGCCAAGAGCCCATACCTCCGAGGGTCTTATAACTCACACGGCCGGCAGGTAGAGACACAATGGAGCTCTGTACTGCTCAAAATCAACATACACACAAGCGGAGGTTGATACACACACACACACACACACACACACACACACATATATATACACACATACACACACAAACAATGCTTTTGTTAAACTCGGGTGTGTTCATGTGTTACAAGTGAAAAGTGACCTGACTTGCATCGCAGTGTGTGGTCAACCATCCTTTTCTGTCGTTCCCTCTGTTTTAAAAACAGTTCTCAGAACTCTACGAGTCCTCGCCGTGGAGCTCTTACTACCTGCGCTCAGGAATTACTGCCTTCAGGTTTGATGCACTCACAAAAAGCTGACTCGTGCAACAGTTCCTACATAAAAGGACAACAACATACTCAGCTATAATCCCTCGCAGAACAGCAACATGTAAACCCTTTGTGTGACAGTGAAGGAGCAGAAGGGCTCAATGTCTTCTACTGGAGTAAATTCTCCGCCCCGGACGCCGTTGCAGTGGCGATCCAGAGGTCCAGCCCCGAGAGACTGCAGCGCAGGCTTCCTGGCAGCAACAAGGTGCAGCGGGACAGCCGCAACGAGCAGCGCTACTACATGGAGCGAGATGACGACATGCTCCACCTGCTGGGTAGAGGCTCTCACTGTGTGATACATGCACATTAACCAAACGTATGCACACACGGGGTTTTTGGCCTCAGCAAAATGCATATATTAGCTTAACACTATACAATAATTACTAATACATCGATTTTAAACAGTTACATACATACATTTAAAACTCACAAATGCACTATGCCATTTCAGATAGACACACTATTTAGAAACAACTTATTAAATGCAAACCCTAAACTAGCTAACATTTTTATTCAATTTTAGAATTAAATATTATTTCAGATTTTATATATTATCTATTGCTCTGGAGTGGTACTGAGTGTGAGTGTTTTGGCTGTGTGTGTATGTAGGTTTGGACTCTGACGACTTTGAATCTGAAGAAAAATCTGAAAAGAGTAAGAATCCAAACAGCATCCAGAGTGGGAAGTGGCAGCTTGGCTTCCAAGGTGAGAAAAGCACGGCTTCGACTTATTATCACAAAACCTTAAGATTGATGAAGATTTATTAATTAGAGCAAAAGTGTGATCTCAATTTTTTAGGTGGCCATACATGCTGATTTCAAGGCCTGCTGAGTCTGCTGACAAGACAAACCAGTCATCTGCTAAATATTATAAAACATGTAATGAATCCCTTCCTCTGTCTAGCGATGTCTTTTGACCTCTATGCCAAATATGGCAACAACCGCACCCTGAGCCTCGTGAGTCCCAAGAAGCCGTACTACCAGTGGCGTCTTCGTGTGCCGTCGGGTCATGTCGTTCGACTGGTCATCCTCACCCTGCATGGCGCCACGCCCGGAAGCTGCACCACCCACAAGCTCTCGGCCTACGACTTTTTACTTCCATTGCAGAACAAGATAATCGCACGGTAAAGGCAGTCCTCCTCTGGCTCTGTGCGGATCTCATCTCTGTAACATGTCTCATTTCTATGTCCTATACATATCCTGGATGCATTTACCCGTCTCAGGTGGTGTGGGCTGCCTATTTCGGGTTCGTCGCCCATCTTGAAGCTGACATCCTCTGGGAATGTGATGTTGGTCACCTTCTCCTTCAGCCGACAGAGGGACGGAGCAATCTTCAAAGCTTACTTCCAAGCCATCCCAAAAGCAGGTTTGTGTGCTCTCACAAGCAGACCTGCTCTACAAATGTTGTGTTCATGTTCGTGCTGGAATGATTTATTTCCACTTATTAGCATAGGTGGAGCAACGTTGCCGTGGTGTTATTGTGTATTCTGTGCACTTCCCTCCCACTGCAGGTTGTGGAGGGTCGACTTCCTCCTGGAACGGATCTATTTCCTCCCCCTACTACCCGTCCTATTACCCTCCTAACATAGACTGCACCTGGACTCTACGGGTGAGTGAATACATATGTGTGTGTGTGTGTGTGTGTGTGTGTGTGTGTGTGTGTGTGTGTGTGTGTGTGTGTGTGTGTGTGTGTGTGTGTGTGTGTGTGTGTGTGTGTGTGTGTGTGTGTGTGTGTGTGTGTGTGTGTGTGTGTGTGTGTGTGTGTGTGTGTGTGTGTGTGTGTGTGTGTGTGTTGGAATGTAAGAAAGTGAAAGAGTGAATCATCTCTTTGACATTTGACTCGTCCACATTCCAGCATGCGGATGCTCTCTTTAGTTGTCTTTGGTTACTTTATCAGGCGCCGTTGCCAGGATACCTGATCTCTGTGTCCATCGTGACGATGGACATTCAGGATTCCTCGTCATCAGATGATTGTGAGAAAGACTGGCTGAACATCGGAGGGGTCAAGTGAGTTGAGAAACCGAGCTCCGTGGCCCATTAGCAACTTTGGGTTAGCATTACATCTCGAATAAAAACATGTTTTTACAATACTCACTTCACTCACTGTAATTGTGTTTTACCTCATAATCGTTGTAGACATTGTTTTATGTTTTTAAAAGTAACGTTACTTACTTTTGTGCTCCCCTGCATCTAGACTGTGTAATCCAGTGTCCGACAGCAGCAAAAGACGAGTCTACTCCTCTCCTCTATCCCTCCACTTCCATTCGGACGAATCTCTCACCCACAACGGCTTCTTCTTGCTCTATCGCGCCTTCTCTCCAGAGGGCGGTAAGTCAAAGCTGAGGCCTCTCTTACAGCAATCAGTCAGAGAGACTAACTGATACAGCATGCCATTCATTAAGGGACTTGGGGTCTCATAGCCACATATACGGCAAAGACAGTATTGTAAGTGCATTCAAGTTCCCTCCCGGTCTACCCCCAGCCTGTCCTCGGCAGTTTCGCTGTGGAGATGGACGCTGTATCCCTTTGAGGAAGGTGTGTGATGGAGTGAAAGACTGCTCAGATGGACGGGACGAGGCTAAATGCTGTAAGTCTGTAGTCTTAAGACACTATTGTAGAAAGGGCTGTACACTTGACCCATGTAGGTTTCTTCCTCACTTAATCTGAAAGACATGGCCTTTGTGCTACACTCAGATTTGTATGTGTCTGTGTGTTTCTATGTGCATGTTTGCACATATGTGTAAAACATGTAGCATCCTGCAGGCCAGGTGAGGTGCTGTGTGGGAACGGCCAGTGTAAGCCTCAGAGCAGCCAGTGTGTGAGCCAGAGCGCCTGTGCCGACAGCAGTGAAGAGGGCGCCTGTGGTGAGTAGGCCGACACCGTCGTAACACGTGTGTGCGTTCTCTTATGTTGAGGATTCAAGCTCATGTGGTTGTTTTCAGGAGGTAAATGTCACCACATGTGTTCCAACAAAGTCTGTTTGCCAAAGTCTTCTGTGTGTAACGGTGTTGTTGACTGCAAAGACCGCAGCGATGAACTCAACTGTACCAGAGCGTGTGAGTGTTCATGACGTCGGACAGAACAGGTTGCACTGACTGATCCATTTTTTTTTATTTCTATTCAAAGTGCCTTTTGTTTGCATTCTCATTAGACCTCAAAGGCTGCTCATCGTCCTCATACAAATGTAACAATGGAAAGTGTGTAAGTAAGGTTAACCCTGAGTGTGACGGAGTCAAAGACTGCTTTGACAGCTCTGATGAACTGCGCTGCGGTAAGTTGTGACGCAAAACTGAATGAAAGTCTTCCAAATTTCCAAGGAACTCAGCTAAATATATTTCTGCCTCCTCTGTCTCCCCCTGTGTACCAGGCTGTGGCACCAGGCCCAAGAAGCGCACTAAGATCGTGGGCGGCTCTGATGCAGGGGCGGGGTCATGGCCGTGGCAGGTCAGCCTCCAGATGGATCGCTACGGACACGTCTGTGGAGCCACGCTGGTCGCCAACCGCTGGCTCATCTCTGCAGCTCACTGCTTCCAGGACTCGGATGCAATTAAGTAAGAAAGATGGCTGGAATCCTTCATTATAATAATCATAATTGATGTGTGCTCTGTGCCCATGAATGTTGCGTCCGCAGGTACTCGGATGCTCGTGCATGGCGGGCCTACATGGGAATGCGGGTGATGACTACGGGGAACAACGGAGCAGCCACCAGACCGATTCGCCGGATCCTCCTTCACCCGCAGTACGACCAGTTCACCTCCGACTACGACATTGCCCTCCTTGAGCTCAGTGCTCCTGTCTTCTTCAATGAGTTGGTGCAGCCTGTGTGCGTCCCCGCGCCCTCACACACCTTCACAACAGGGACCAGCTGCTACGTCACCGGCTGGGGGGTCCTCATGGAGGACGGTAAGCTAAAGTAAAAGAAAAAGTATGTTTTCAGATCCTGTTGATGTTCTGAAATGAGGCAATGTGGGACATAATAAATAGACGAGCATCACAGCATGCAACATTCATAATCCCACAAGATGTTGTGTTTGCTTTAATTAGGTGAACTGGCCGCTCGCTTACAAGAGGCCACAGTGAAAATCATCAACAGGAACACTTGTAACAAACTGTATGACGAGGCCGTCACTCCCAGGATGCTGTGCGCTGGGAACCTGCAAGGAGGGGTGGACGCCTGCCAGGTGAGTGTTTACATCACTGTCACAAGTATACATGGTATGGGATAATGACTTGCCTCATTGAATTCAATTTCAGTTTGATTTTCTACATTTCCCAGGATGTTCCCTCTAAACCACAAAAGAATGTCTTTGGAAGAGGAAAACTCACACATTCATATTTCTCTTGGTCATCACTATTCATGGGGGTGCTCAGCTATGCAGCAAGCTTAACACACTTCTGATAGAGGTTAAATACACCATTAGTATTAGTACTAAATTAGACCAAACATGTTAGCAACATAATGTTAAAAATCACTTCAGCTGCTGTGGACATGTTTTTATGTTCTTTATGTTCCTGTCTGAATGTCTGAATGTCCACCTCTGTGCATTTGTGTCCCCCCAGGGTGACTCCGGAGGCCCGTTGGTGTGTCTGGAGCGGGGCAAGCGGTGGTTCCTGGCGGGGATTGTGAGCTGGGGTGAGGGCTGTGCGAGGCAGAACCGCCCCGGTGTCTACACACAGGTGGTCAAGTTCGCTGACTGGATCCATCAGCAGACTAAAGGTCAAGTGTGACTGAATATCACATGAAAAAAGACAGACTTAACACACGTGGACGAAGGTTTCAGACCTGAGTTCATCTTCGAGTTCAGTCTTTTTTTCTGTCCATGGCAGGAGGCCAGCCTCATCCCTGCCCCACACCAACCAGCCTTCTTTAAAATATAATTAAAATAGTTCTGAACCTGTTATTAAATTGATTTTGTTTTTGATTGCTACACATTAATGTAAGAATACAGGTTACAGAATTTGTTTTAAACTATTCTTTGAGTTTTCCGTGTCTGCACACGTGAACTGTGGGTCAATATTTACTGCTCTACAGTTGCTCTACAATTTTGAGAGAGCAAGTATGCTTAAGTCTCCTCAATCAGATGGACGGGTCAGGCCAGGGTACCACAACCATCCTTCTTACATTTTCCAGCTACATTTTTAACTACGGAGATTGTGGCCATGTCAGGTGTTGCCGACAAAAATCACAATAGTTCTTTGATTGAATGTGGAAAGAGTTCTCTCCCCACACACATGTAACCGTATATATTATTGTCCTCATCTACATTCGTCCATGTACTGTATATGTGTGTTCATGACTGTATGTGTTTATGAGTTATTGCTACTGTACTGTATGTGTGTGTATTTGTATATCATGAGTTCACCTGAGTCATAGCCTTATGTTCAATATATTCTGTAATTTTAGAGAAATGAATAATCCCTCTATAGGATGTGATAATATATTTTGCATTACAGTTTTACTGTGATTTAATTTATCTCTATGGTGCCTTCTTTGTACTTTATGCTACGTAAAGACATGATCACAGCTCCCCTTAAAGACATGATGCAATTGATGCTGGTGAAAGGAGCAAATGAGATAATTAGGAGAGCAGAGTATACCAATCATTTCTATGCAGACTCTCCTGCGGCCAACGCTCATTCAGCTCACATCGCCACCCAGTGGCCAATCTGCAACATTGTTTATTTTATGTCCTGGCAGAATGAATCACCTTACATGCCGAAGGATTTTAAAGGAAATGTAGTTTGAATCCTTGTTTTATTATATGCTTTTACATTAAAGACACAATTTCCAACGCAGCAGGTCTCAATCAAACTGATTTATTATAATATATATATATATATATATTTGTTTATGTCTTACTGACCATCTAATGCATTTAGCGTTTTATCTCTTTCTTAATTTAAACTTAAGTTGATCAATTTCTACTTTCTCAGATGTAAGTGATTTTGAGTAGCCTACAATATGAGGCACCTGCACAGTACAGAAGATTGGAGTCATAGTTCTCTGATGACGTCATGGTGTGAGCTCCAAGTCACCATTTAACAAATGTTAACTGTCTTGCGAGATCAATATTGTTCTAGTTGTGCAATGTCTTGCATGCCCCTCCAAGCAGAACCTGTGTTTATTGTATTTAAGAGTTTGGAATGTGAGAAACACGCCTGTCAGGTTGCTGATAAGGACACGTGCACGTTTACTCCATGCCTACGTGCTGATCGACAGTACCTGCAGACTGCACTCAAGATGTAATCCAGCTGCCCTGTGCGCATCCTCCCTGTGTTTAGGGTTGAGTACTTGTAGCATATTGGAAATAACAGAACTTGCAGACTATTAAATGGGAAGTGGCTATTTAATTTATACATCTTTTTTTTTTAAAGTGTATCAAAAAGAAAGGTCCATTTTGAAGCATTAACTTATTAACACCTCACTGGTCCGTTGCTTTGAATTAAAAGGGGACTGATCTTACGCACCATGGGTGTGCGGACTTCCGTGACGTCACCTATCCGGTGCCTGCACTGTGGGAACGGTATAAATCCGCGCCACTATCCAAATCGATGGGAAAAAGTTGCACTGGAGTTCAAGCGCGGTGTCCTGTTGCGTGATCTCCCGCAGCTATCCTCAGGAAACCAACCATCTCTGTTCGCTGAGCGCCACAGCCGAGTGCGCTGCGCTGCGTTGAGTCTTCTCTGGAGCGGGGAGAACATCAGCAGGACTAAAACTTGGTTCATATTTTATATCTGCAACCCGCTCGCTGCATCAGAGTCGCCAGAGAGGATGAATTTGATCCTAATCTGCCTGCTATGTGGAATGTATGGTGCTCTTGCAAAGGGTGAGTGACTTTGAGTTGCATACCTTATTTCATTATTAGTCGATAACTTTTCAGTTAAGTGGTTGTAAGCTATAGAAAATTGTATTTGTTTTCTCTCGAAGTTACCTATTCAATATTCTTTCACATAAATCAGAGGGTCCTGTAGGGTCATAAGGCATCTAACACTCCTTAAAAACAGTTATCTCCATGACCAAAGCAAAGCGTCCCGTCGTTTTGCTTGGGACGAAAACAAAAGATGCACAGATGCGCCTTTTCATTGTGGCGCACTGTGGTGCGGCTGTTCTTTTATTGGTCAATTAAGTCGTCGGTGCGGTCGTGTGTCTGAGGCCGTTCAGCTTGTAAACCTCTATTAGCTCTGATTGCAGAGACTGAGATAAGCGCTATCCTGCGGCCACTTGTTTGGATAATGCGCGGCCCTGTGGCCCTGTGGCCCGGAGCATTGTGCGCTTGGCCCCGGTTGAATGGACTCACGCAGGGCGATGCTTCCTGAGACTGATGAGTTTGTCTAATGAAACTTCTGATTTAAAAGAACGAGGGGTCATGACCGGCTGAAGGAAAATCTCTGTGCAGGAACCGGGGTTAACCTGTGCTCTTTGTCAAAACACTGGCAGGTTGGCTTTTAAACTCCACGCAGACTCTGTGGTGGCATTGGTCGCTGATAAGTATTTTTCGGCTAAAAGAGAAAAAAAGTTAAACTATGCACAAATAACATCAAATTAAAAACGTTATGAACATTGCCTGATATATTTTGCATGGTAATTGCAGATGATCTGCCAGTTAACACAGTATATGCCTAATTATTACCCCATTTGTTTTTCGAAAAAAACAAAAATGTAACTATTTTGTATCTACTGTTTCAACTTAACTTTAAATATAACTAAACTAACATTACGAATGAGCTCATACTACCTTTTAACTATAGGCCGACCTAGGAGTATAATTAGGCAAGATCTTAACCCTAACTTTAGATCCAAATGGTTTCAGTCAATGCACTAATCTGTTAATCAACAAATACTTTTAACTCAAAGTATAAAATAGTTATATGATATTACATAGATGTTGAGGGTGCCATATCACCATCCATTCATATACAATTCACAAACTTAAACATACATTTATCATCTATTGTTCTCATCTCAATGTTGCCTCATCCCATCAAACTGCAGACGAATTCAGACATGCAGTGATTTCAGTAAAAAAAAAAAAGGTCTTGAAGTGAACGTGTATTTTGTGTTAAATATCCTTTTTGTTTGAATAATAGGTTGTTTTTTCAACCTAAAAAATGCTTTATAATCTCAAGTGAGTTTTTCTAAATTTGTGATAAGTCAGTTGGAGTTATTGTTCCCAGTAGTGATCAATACCTGTCTGGAAACTTGCCACAAAAACATATTTTCACATGATGGGCATTTTACTTTTCTGTAGTTGGAAATGTGATATTTGGAAACAAAAGTCGTCTATTGTAGTTAGGTGAATTAGCGGGGAAACTGTATTTAGTTATTTAGAAAAAGTGCTTTTAGACACTTGATGCTTGATGAAAAGGCCCTGGAGGAGATCCATAACTTCCTCTCCGTCTTCCCTCACCCTGCCATGTGTGTTTTTCACTCACACAATGTGAAATCCAAGGAATGGTATAGGAAGTGCTTGCAGTGTGAGTCATGCTAGATCTGCTCAATGGGGCATCCTCTGGGAACAATGATGCTGACAATGAATGGTACTAATGGACTTAAGTGGCAAACTAACTCGCTGCTGTACAAGTGATTTAACTGCTCTCAGATCAGTGAGACAGCTGTATTCTGAGGACTGTTTTGACCTGCGTGTTGCACGCTCTGTAAGGAGCAGTCACACTGAAGGACGGACTTCCCTGAATGATGTTTCCGCTGTTGTTGGGAGGAAGGAAGGGCGGACACACAGTCGACTTTATCTCTCATTAATAAACCTCAGCGATGGAGTGGAGAAATGCATTTATTTGATAAACAAGAGGGACACTGCTTACGCATTTCCACACAAGTTGTCAAGTGGCCTGAGCAAGGAGATGTGCAGGGGGTCACACATACTGTGGCCTGGATGGAGTACGTGCTGTGGAGCCGGGACTCACCAAGACCGGTTCTGCAATCAGTCAAGGGTCTGGTCTAGTCTGGTTTGGGACTGCCCAAAATGTTTTTTGGTTGTTAAGTATTTTGTCTTCCAGGATTTCCTCAGAAAGTGGTCTCATGCAGGTCGACACAAAGAGAGTTGGACATCATAACTCCCAGTCATATGATTAGATTTTAATATAATTACATCCATCATTTTGTCAAATTAGTTAATAAGCATGACATTATGCTCCAAGTAGGTAAACATCCTGCCCAGTTGTCCCTAAAAAATGAATTCTCACAAGCTGACCTTGACCTCTGACCTCTCTGGATGTGTCCATAGAGAAAGCCTTATCACCTTATAATTACTGTAAGACCAGACTACTATTTTGTGATGCACTAAATCAGTGCTCTGGTTCTGGGATGGTGATGCCTCTGCGTGTCCTGTGATTCTCATCGTCTCTCCTTGCCCCCGCAGACAAAGATCAAAAGGGGAAGTACAACGTCCCTATTCTGGATGTGAAATCCCGGCAGCTGGTCCTTGACACCAACCAGACACTACTGCTCAGCTGCAGGTAAGTTTCAGGTAGATCCAGGCCAGACAACCTCAATTTGGGCAACCTCGATGCACGGCAATCACCATCTTTAATACTTGTGAATCAAAGCAAACAACATATTTAAGCCTTAATATCTTTGTATAGTCGAGATCACAATCAAGACATGCATTTACAAGTCATTGAGACACTAAGGATTATTTTTCCAAGAGATTTTCAACAGTAAATTGTAACAAAAAACTTAATTTAGATTCCATTATTCATACAGGCTTGTTATTGGCTATATTTTTTAGCTACATTCAGATATTTCTGAGTTTTGTATAATGTCATTTTTATAATGTAATTTTCTCCCATTTCATCTCCAGTTATGTTTCTTGTACTCCCAATATATACGTTTTTCATAAATAATCTCTTAGACCGTCACTAGCCAGTGGTCCTGTTAGGTTATTTGTTTCCAGGTCCTCTTAATATATTGTTTTACTTGTTTTTAGTATTTTAGTCAGAAATCTGTTTGACACCAGGTTGGTGCAAGTTTAGAGGTTGTTGTTTTGCTCTCAAGGTTTTTATTTTCTAATTTTCTACACTCAACCCAAAAACTGTCATATAATCAAAAGAAGAAACTAACTCATGAGGGATTTGAGTTTTTATAGAGCGCTTTATCTTCCTCGGCTGAATGTGAATGCACATGCAACGATTGCTAAATGTTTAAGTACACCTTTAAACCCGTGTACCTGTTGAACAGGGGCCGCTGGGAGCTGACATGGGCGTTCCCATCAGGTTTGGCCAAGGATGAGGTGCAAGTGGAGGAGTCTCGCTGTGGGAGGAAAAGCCAGCAGTACTGCAGCGGTGTGACAGTCAGCAGCACCCAGGTCCAGCACACCGGCCTGTTCCGCTGCAGATACCGACACCGAACCCCAAAACAGACCTCCGTCTATGTATATGTCACAGGTAAGACATGGGCGACTGTGGCTCAGTGGTTAGCAAGTCGGTCTTTCAATCAGAAGGTCGGTGGTTCGAGCCCCGGCTCCGGCAGTCTGCGTCATTGTGTCCTTGAGCAAGACACTTAACCCTCATTGCTCACCGTTGCTGTGTCTACGGTCTAATGTATATCATGTAAGTCGCTTTGGATAAAAGCGTCAGCTAAATGAAATGTAATGTAATGTAAGACTCAGCTGACCGAGGTCCAAAAGCACAATTGTCACATCTTTTCTTTTTCTCTAGCTGCACTCATTGAGCATCCCCTCATGCTTATTATTTATATATCCAGGTTAAACAGGACGTGGTGGGTGCTAAATACAGACCAATGCCAGAGAGACAATTATATCCAAACACTGTTTGTCCCAACAACACATCCTTCTAGATGACTCTGGCACAGTTTCATCCCCCTCCTCTCTTTTCTCAGCATGGGTCTACTTACCTGATGTCTATATATAAATCCTTTTTTACTTTCGTTTACGTGCTACCTCGAGGCCAGGAATAGCCCAGCTGCTGAAAGGCTCAGGCCTGGGCAGAGTTTCCCAGGGCATCAGCCTTATCTGCTCTGCTCAGCCTTGCTTGAAGCATCCTGTGCTTGGGGCAGGAGGGGAAGGGCTTGAAGAGGGTGTGCTGGGAGGGGATGTCGCTGTGTCTCTACAAGGTGGCGGCAGGGCGGTGTGTGTGTGTGTGTGTGTGTGAGGAGCTGAGAAGGATAAGATGAAGGCCAGTGGCTCAGTGGTATCAAGGGGTAGAGGAGGCACGATGTCTACCCAGCCAGCTCCTCCCTGTCCTGGATGGTGACGCTGTTTGGGCTGGGCTGCGCCGAGCATGGAGCTGGGCTGGAGGCCAGGGTCACAGGGCACGCTACTGTTTGGCCAACAGGACCCTCGGGGGCCATCAATCGCTCAGGTCACCATGTCCATTAAGAGTCAGACTTGGCCTGCGGCTCTGCTCAGACGTTGCCTCCCTCCCAGAGTCCTGGAGGAATCAAAGCAAGAGAAGGAAGCCCTCAGTCCGCTAGTCCTTTGGGTACTTTTGTTCGAATGTTCAGAGATTTTCTTTCCTTGAATAACACCCTACGGTAACAAACAATACAGCGAGCAACACCCACACTGTTCAATGGCGCAGCACTATTACAGTAGTCGAGCTGGGAGGAGAACGCTCAGAGAGGCCGTTTGATTGCTTCTAAACAATCTGTGTGTTTATTGTTGACTACAGGCAGTCATTTGCTGAATGGGTATTCAATGAGTGGGTGTGGAGGACAGATTATGTTTAGGAGTGTGTGTCTGTTTGTTTTTGTTTGTTGCTGAGATTGATACTTGGAAGTGTGTGTGTTTGTTTGTGTGTTTGTGCATAGAAGCAGGTGATTGTTTTCTTTCCTTTCTCTGTGTGCATGAAATTTAAGGTTCAGTTCACAGAAAATGCACATTTTCTCACTCAGCCCGAGGGGATGGGAGGACAAACCCGCTCACATTTTAAAAATCGTCCCTTATTTCCCTTCACTTTTAATGTGCATGTTTCTTAGCGTGGAGTCCTTTTCTGGCCCTGGGTTTTGCCTCTCAGGCAAAATGTCCGTTTGCAAAGCTCTAAACACCTCTAACCTAATTTGAATCACCTCCTGGTGTGCAGGTGGAAATATTGGAAATGAATAGAGCCGAAGCAATGATAATTTAATAATCTTCTCTGTCCTTTTTTCAGCAAAAAAGAACGAAAGAAATTCAAACAATCTCTGGTCCTAGTCTCTTAGGATTATCTGATTGAAAATCTTTGACTTTTTAACTATTGGTTGTACAAAAAGGGACATTTAAAGTTGGTGTCAGCTTGAGCTCTGAGTAGCTGTAATGGGTATTTTCTTGTAGAAAAAGAAACAAAAACGGACACTTTAAACTGTACATATTGTGATACTAAACGGTGATAATGAAAGAAAGTCGTTTTACACCGTTTATTGCTGGTACCGTATTTGTCTCTGACCGCAGTATTTGGGTTTCAGACAGCCAGCAGCCATTTGTGGAACATCCGGGTATGAGCCCAGATGTGTTGTACATGAAGGAGAAGCAGCCGCTGGTCATCCCCTGCCGGGTCACCCACCCAAACGTCACCACCACTCTGGTCAAGGTCAGTGCTGGAAAAATGAAAGAAATGACAAGTTGACAAGTTGAATGTCTTTTTTATTTACAAATTCATATTTGGGTGCAGAGATCTGCTCGGCATCATGATCTCTACGTGAAGAAAGTGTATCTACACACTCATGTCCTCCTCTGCCCAATAACACCACTCACAGGTTTTCCCATCAGGGCTCACATATGTATACAATGCCCCGTACCGTTGTTTCCCCCTCTCCAGATCATTCCGCACATTGTTCTTATCTTGGCAGCCATTAAGCCGTGGCGTGTGTGTCCGTTTGTTTGCGTCCATTTGCGGATATGTGTGAAAGTGTGTGCGGATATGCTTGTGAGTGCTGAGTGAGGGGTCGTCGGCACAGTGCGACTAAGTGCAAAGTACTTGCTGTCTGCATGTGTGTCTGTTTTTGTATGAGTGCATGATAGTTGTTTGCCTTTCAATAACACAACAACAGGTCTGTCTGCTTAAATCTGCAACAAAACCTTCCAGTCAATGATGCCCCTTTCTTTACTAAGTTTTTCCGATAAAGCGGGGCCCTGTTTTGGCACTGTTTCTACCTCTGGAAACAGAACATGAGGTCTGGATTGCCCCTTTTGGCCTTTGGCCAGCACCACTTCCCACATCTCACCCTCCACCTCTTAGGTAGTAGGAATCCTGGCTGCCAACTTCCCCAACTGATGCTTTAAACAGCTGGTTTGTCTGAAGGAGGAAGCAGAGGGCAGCTACTGTTGACCCCCACAGATCAAAGTACAGTAAATACTCTTTAATCACGAACGCTGATCATTAATATGGCAGCTTGCAGCATTTCATGTCCTCTGTAAAATAGTTGTCAAGACATTTCACTCATAACCATAACTACGATCCACATGGTGGGGCTTGAGGGAAAAAAAGGATGAAGTTGGATGGATTCATCCTCGGGAAAATTAATATCTGACAAAAATCTTATAGCAATCCATCTTATAGTTGTTGAGATATTTCTGTCAGAATAAAAGGGGTGGATGGCCTGACAGTCCACCATTGGCTATGCTGTGAGCATGGCTACAAAGCAAGAGGAAAGCTGCAAAAAGAGGAATTCTCGAGGAACTTGAAATTCTCAGGATTTGGGAGGTGCAAAAACCTGCAAATCCTTCTGGGTTTTTTTTTCAAATGCCTTGAACCTCAAAGGTAATTATTCTAAAAATTGCTCTCCTCCACTTCCTTCATTTCCCTCCTCTAATCCTGTTCTGGCCGAACCAGAAATCCATTCACTGTCACAGTGTTTTTTTCCTCGCTCTCTAATATGACCCTTCTCAGTGGGAACAATACCCAGGAGGCTATCCTTTGTCGCTCTCGCTGTGAAAGTGACCAGAAGGTCCCGGAGGTCTGGAATGACGGGTTCAACCTGGGGTTCAAGTCAAAATGTATATATCCTGTAGTAACAGGATGCGAGGAGATGGACTGGAGTCACGTTCCTCACATCCTGACTCCTCTGACGTCTTCACTCCTCCCGTTTCTCCACCTTCACACACTTTTCATGTAGGTCTGAAGGACGGGGTTAAGAGGGGCAGAGAGGGCCCAGAGGCCGATCAGAGGTGGCGTCAGGAAGTTTGGGGACGAGGGAAGGGCATCTACTTTACAGGACTGAGAGAGGAGGCGGAGCTCAGTGGCGTCTGAGAGGGTCGCCTTACTTTGGGAGGGGGGATATCAACCAGTTCACATTGGGGGGAAGTGTGTGTGTGTGTGTGTGTGTGTGTGTGTGTGTGTGGTGTGGGGGTCCACCTGTTCCCTTGAGAGTGGGTGGGAGGCTTCCACTGTGTCACAGAAACTCTAGTAAACATTTCCTTTAGGCTGCTTCCAAGAGAACAACAAGGTTACACAAGTGTCCATGTCAAGGTCGCAAAGTATTATAAAACCAAGACTGTGAGAATACATGCAGCATCATCTGGAGCTCCTTATGACAGATTTTACTCTATAATTAGCATATTTTGGGGGATTTTGTAAGGGACCTGACACTATCTTACCATTTGAAGCTAAAACTAAAGCCCAAATGAAAGTGGAGCCAAGAATATCTGGATTGGAGCTCAAACCTGCACAACATGGAACCCAATTCCAGAACCTGCAGTTCAGCTTTTGGGTCCAAGAGACCTGAGTTGTAAATCATTGACAGTTATATTCAATTTAGCTGCTTCAGTTTCAGGGACCTGGCTTCAGTACAGAAACTTAGCCTTTAGTTACACTTGCTAACGTCTCAACGATGAGGTTTTGAGTCTTGACTTGGACTTTCTTTTTGTCTGACAGCAACTAAGAAACTATTGAGAAAGACCAGTTTCCTCCTATGTATTAGCACACTGTTAACCGGTTACACATGTCACTATGTTCCTTCCTTATTTGCAGTGTTTAAATGTCACATCCTTCTTTGTGATGATGGTGATGGGTTTTGTCTTGTACTCCCTCCTCCCACAGTACCCCAACCTCAGCCTGAGTCCAGACCACAGGAGCATTGTTTGGAACAGCAAGCAGGGCTTCACCATCCGGGCTCCCACCTTCTATTACATTGGCTTCTTCTACTGCCAGACAATCACTGAAGGCGTCACACACAAGTCACGTATATACTTTGTTCACCGACCAGGTCAGCAGTGCAGAAATTCCTTTTAGATCGAAAGCAAATCACACATAAATATGTATGTGTGTCTCAGTGGTTTCTACGCAATTCACTCAGAGTTCTCTACATATGCATCATTTCTACATTTGTTTCTTTCTTGTCACAGTGAGTAACATCATGGAGGTGTATCTGAACAGCAGTGGGCCTGTGCAGGCCCTGAAGGGAGAGAGATTGGTCTTGAACTGCACCGCCACCGGGGAGTTGAACACCAGAGTCAACATCACCTGGGACTACCCTGGAAAGGTCAGACCTGCATTAAAGTCTGTGGAGACAAATTACTTTTGACAGAGAAGGAGCGGGCAAACTAGTCGCCAGAACAAGTGTTCGTAGGGTTCTGCAAGCCACAGGATACGGCGGATGCCGATGGTTCGGAGCCATACATACGTTTCATATCAGCCTCGGATCACGCTTGCACAAACGTGCAATGCCGCATGGTAAACGTTGTGAAATGATTGGTTAGGTTTAGGTGAGAAAACACATCATGGTTTGTGTTTAAATAATAACGTAACAATGCAATGTAACAACCGAAACGACGTTAACTGCTATGAATAAATAAAAAATGCCTATAGCAGACGTTCTTATTTATGTTACTCGCGTACCCCTTCACTTAAATTGTTCAGTGCGTTTGGTTTGCCCCAATTTGTATGTCGCAATCACGTGATCTCAACGCTACCACTTCCTGATAAGGTTTATGTCATTAAGGCCGTATTAGTTGGGACTATAACTTTATCATTATACCTGATGAATATTTTAGTGTAATTTGTCACATGTGTGTGTTAAAGTACCAGCGCTTGGGTTCACAAATTTTTCAAAATAAAGTTTTAGCCCAGGTGAGCCTTCAGTGTTAATTCTGTGGCTCTTCCTCCCTCTCCACCTTCAGAATAACAACACCGGCTCCACTTTCAAGAGGCTCCTGAAACACAGAACGCACATGTTGTTCTACAATATTCTGACCATCCCGAAGCTCCAGCGCTCAGACCAAGGCCTCTACACATGCCGCGTGACCAGCGGGGTGAAAACCAAACAACAGAAAGTCACTGTTACCGTCTATGGTGAGTCACTTCCTCTTAAACTCTCTGACGTTTAGATGATTCAACTGCAGAACAAATTGCTTATTTCTATTTTCAAAACTATAGTTTCATTCTGATGATGTTCAAGTATTTGTTGTGTGTGGTGGATTATTGTCACAGCAATTCGCCTGCTTAAGGTTACCTACATTGTGTGTCATCAAAATTAGACCGTCCGTTTATTCGCCTGAAGCCCAGACATGGATCTGTGATGGAGGTACAGGCAGGACAGAAATCTTACAGAATCTCTCCCAAACTACGAGCGTTCCCTGCCCCTGAAGTCATCTGGTAAGAGATCACCTTGATCCCTGTAGTCATACCTAACCGCCTTGTTTTCTGTCTTTGGTTTTGTTTTCTATTTCCTATGAAAAGGGCTTTTTTTTGCTTGTCATATTTAGTTTAAGTCTAATTGTAGACCTCGAAATTATTTTCCAGCTTAAAACCTCAACAATCATTCAGTCCCTGAAACTTTGCTCAGAGGTCTTTTTTTCTGCCAGGTTGAAAGATGGCATGGTGGCAGCAGAGCAATGCTCCAGATACCACATGGAGGGGAGTTCCCTGGTGATCCGGGATGTGGCAGAGGAGGATGCTGGGAAGTACGCTGTCCTTGTGCGAATCCAGGAACACGGACTCTACCAGAATCTCACGCTCACACTTGTGGTTAATGGTGAGAAATGTAATTCTTCACAACCCAACCGCCTTTGGCTCAGTCTTAGACTCTTACTTATTTAACCTTTGTGTTTGTGTGCTTCTTGTCTGACAGTGAGTCCTCAGATAGGGGAGAAAGCGGTGTCGTTGCAAGACTCGGGCTCGGTGCCACGGGGGAGCAGACAAGCCCATCACTGCACATCCCACGGAGTCCCTCCTCCACACATCCAGTGGCTCTGGCATCCCTGCCCGTCCAAAGGCCTGTAAGTAGCTCAGAAGACTAAAGATTCAAATCGCGCCTCCATAATGAGCAGTAGACATTTTAAATGAGAAATTAGACAGCAAAACATATATTATGTTCAAATGGTCGTACGATCTAATGACCCACTGTTTTTAGTTTACGTCAATTGAAACTTTGTATATTTTGTACATATTTTGGCAGCAAAGACTAAATCAGTGCTATAATGTTATACCAGTGGCACACTGTGCATTTTCTACCTGGGCCATCAGTGCCGTCTGATATCGTTTACATAAATACGCGCATGACGGGATGCTGCGTCATTAACGGACAATGCGTGTAGTCCACATCAACAAGAATCAGTCACATTTAGTTATAACAAAACATGACAACAAAACTGTAAAACATAGCACAGTCAAGATCACAAGCCACAAAATAATTATGTGTTGTTCGTGTCTGCACAACACTTTTAAAGCATCACGACGTAAAAAAAGAAAAAGGACATCGAGGGAGAGACACACTCGTAAAGTTGTGTAGTAACCTAAAAAAAAAAAAGATAAAACTTCAAATCTGGCGACATGTTTGTGCCACAATGTGTTGAATCTGAGGTATTTAGGATTAAACTGTCCTCCATAACAAGTGCAAATCCTTCGCTGCACTTGAAGTGCGGGGAAACTCTGCCCACTTGGCACGGAGAGGGAGATAAATCTAAAAAAATAATTGTAATACATGTAGTGTATTTGTGAAAAACAATTAAATTATAAAATAGCTCTAACTTTGTGATTCTGTTCAGGCCAGCAGAGAAGGCTTAGCTGGCCCTGACGGCCCACCACTGTGTTACATGCAGCACAAAAAATGATGTCTTTGTTTGTTTTATCTTATTTGATGGTGTGCGTATGTGTGTGCGTGTGTGTGCACGCGCGCGTGTGTGTGTGTGTGTGTGTGTGTGTGTGTGATTTTGAAAAACAAGACATGTTTTGTCTATTTCAGCATGTGTTCAGACAGCATTTCCTTCTTGCAACCAGAACAGATGCCTTTGGGGGCCTTTCATGTGCGGAGAATGTGTGAAAATGTGTGTTTGCTTGTGTGTGTGTGTGTGTGTGTGTGTGTGTATGCGCCCACATATGTATGTGTGCGTGTGTCTCATCGTGTTTGTGTTGATATGTTTGCTTGCTTGTGCAACTCTTTTCCCATATGTTTGTTTCCTTTTTCATACGTTTGTTTAAGTGTATACAAACGTGTAGCCTGTGTGTGTGTGTGTGTGTGTGTGTGTGTGTGTGTGTGTGTGTGCCTGGTACATTCACAGACACAGTACGCTGCGTATCTCAGACTTGAAAGGACAGAGAAAAAAAACACACTTCAATGGAAACCAGTTCCGTGCTCTCAGTCACGATTTGTTGGTTTCCAAATCAAACGCTATGATTTAATGAATTTCCTGTGCAGGACGCAGGGTAAGAGGCCTGTTTATTATTGTGATTGCACACTGTATCCTGTGATGCCATTTATTATATCTGACACAAACACTATATATAAAGTTCTCATGAGAAATGACCCAACCCAGTGGTGCAGAGGGACAGTCTTTCAGTCGACATACACAAGTACTCAAGCCGGCACTTGGAGGTCAGTTACTTATTGTGTTGCTTATGACCAAGTCAGAAAGGTTAAGAATCACCTGAGAGCACCACAGCAGCCGCCCATACTTTATTCCCACTGACATCATCCGCATACTTGACCCTTAACACCGGCACTCTCACATGGCGCCATGCCGAGGTGCCTCCAGCACGGTTTCACACGTCCATCTCTGCCAAATGACAAATGTAATCTAAACAATGTACATGAACATCTTTAGAAGACCGGGTGATGCTAAAGTATCTGATATTCTTTGTCAGAGTGACATGAACTCTTTATCCTGCAAAAATGTACATAGAAAATCTCTTGCATGTTTGGGAAATGTGTTCAGATCTTCAGGGAAAACATATTATTGAAACATTGCTTCTGTTGTACCTCACTATGGTGTTATAGTGTAAATGCACAGTGTGTATGAGAGGAGAATGTATCTTGTTTTGTTGTGATGAGAGTCACATGCAATCTGCATATGAAAAACATTTGCCAAAATAGAAGTCTTTGTATGATTACTTTGGTAAATCAATGATTGCTATTAACATTTAAATTGATTCTGAGTGGTTTGTAGGTCATATTTCAATTTGAATGTCTATAAATTAAACAAACAAGCTACAGCTTATTACCATAAAGGATCTAAATTATAATTGTGACGTTTCAGCAGATTACATGTGGCCTCCTCACTGGGTGATTCATGGTCCTTTTTAAAGCTCTGTTCTGGTTCTGCTGCAGTGTCTGCATTGAGTGTGTTTCTTTAGTTAGTTTTTGGCTGGATCCTCACTAGCCCCTTGTTCTTTGCAGCCCGGCTGCACCACGAGCCTGACGCCGCGCTGGAGGAAGCCCAGGGACATTGGACCAGGCTGGGCCAGGCTGATGGGGGGCCTCGCGCCTGGGTCCTGGGCTCACTCCTGGGTCTGGCCCTGGGAACAGCAGCGCTCTTATCTGGCCCGGGCAGGAGGCGCACTGGGCTTCCTGTGCGAAAATCAGAGCGCTTTTCCTCTCGTTGTTTGGCTTCCTCTCCGACGCGAGACGCTTCCCAGCAGCGTGATTGTCCCTTCGTCTTCAAACGTGGCACAGTCCGCTTCCTCAAGAGCTTGATCTATTCTTGAGAGACCCCCCACACCCCTTCCCCCAACTCTGCTGCCCCCCACACATACCTCTCCAACCCCTTCCCTCACCAGCTCTGCCCTCCGCCCCAACCGAGCATCGCCTCCCTCCTTGGAGCCCATCCCCTCCACCTCCACCTCCACCACCTCAACACACTCATCAGCGCTTGTCCACAGCAGCCAGAGCCCTCAGTGGCCTTACCAGTGACCCCATGAGATGATCCTGATCGTGCTAAACTGGTGTGGAAAATGAGGAAAGTGACTTGGAACACTGCTGAGCAGTGTAGACCAGGAGACAGCGTAGACAAGGAGAGGAAAACACCACATCAATAAGGATATAAGGACACCTGCTTTACTGATTATTTATTTATTTCCTTAATTTCCCCATTTTAAGTCAAACCCTTGCACCCAGCCATCCTGTAGTTTTATGCTTTTTACATTTCACAGACATTTTGAGCCAGAAGAAGTGCAATCCATTCATCCACCAGCCACATTTCTGGAGCTGCTTTGCTTGTTTTTTTGTGTCCTAGAGTGGTACTATAATGGGTGCATGAACCGTGCCTGTCCCAAGCCCCAATCTGATTCTGACATCCACAAAAGCTGTGAGTTTCTGTTCCGATTTTAAGCCACTGGTAGAAGGTCAAATGTGCTCACCTTGGACGGGCAAAACAGGAGAGAGGACAAGCTTTGTGTTGTTCACTATGGGATGCCTACAGTTCTCTTTTAAAAGACTGACGGTCAGCAGACGCCTACCATGTAGGAAGTGTCCACCGACCAGAGACTATGCCCTCTGTCTTATGATGTCATCCTGTGTCGTCCACGTCGTCCATGTCGAAATGTCTTGTTTGTCAAACTATGTCAGTATAACAGCCTTCTTGTCTTTGTATTGAAAGTTAATTAAAATCCAAATGTATGAGTGCCATCAGTGTTCTAGTAAAGTCTGTGTGTATGTAAAGCGCGTGTGAGAGTGTGTGTATGTGTGCAGGAACGTCAATGTGTGTCTGTGTGTGTGTGTGTGTGTGTGTGTGTCTACGGGTGTCTCCCAATGTGATTCATTCCTTGTATACAGATGTTCTATGAGTAATATATGAATCTAATATTTAATAATTTTATACAACTAACTTACATATGACGAATGACAATATTTGCCAACTTTGTATGAATCTGTATTGAAGTGTTATATCAGTTGTTTGTGTTTTTGCATTAAACTTTGCTTATATTTCTGTATTGGTTTATGACGCCCTGTGGTTATTTTGGGTTTGAGACGGGACAGGGACAGCGGTAAAAGTGTATTTTAAGCAGTGACACAAGACAGAAAGAAAAGGCAGGAGATGACCCCCACTGATACACAACTCATTCATATTTCCAGGCGGCTGCTGCTCACCCTGTTCTCAGTTACACACTGTGTGAATGGCATGACTGTGTATGCAAGCTTTCTGTTTCTAACCACGTCTATGTCAACACATCCATCTAACTAATCATATTTGTTTGTGTGTGTGTGTGTGTGTGTGTGTTTGCGTGCCACTTTGAGTGAGAAAGCTTTTCCTGGGAAGCGTGGGAGTGTTGGTGTATATCTGTGTGTGTGTGTGTGTGTGTGTGTGTGTGTGTGTGTGTGTGTGTGTGTGTGTGTGTGTGTGTGTGTGTGTGTGTGTGTGTGTGTGTGTGTGTGTGTGTGTGTGTGTGTGTGTGTGTGTGTGTGTGTCAGGCCCGTGGTGTCATGCACAGGGTGGGTCATTTGTGCATGCCAAGAGGAAGAGCAATCAGGGAGCAGAGAGGAACCGACCTCAGGGAGGAGCTCAGGACAGACAGAGACGGATACAGACAGAGACATTGGGAGGAGAGAGGCAGTGACTCGTCTATAAACAGGCAACGGATCAATGAGCAGAGTGGAAATGACCGTTTACAGTGAGGATGATGGTTAATGTCTAAATGATGAATCTCCTTTCTTTTGAGTATGAGATATGCCTAAATTCATGCCAGATAAATAGATATTTAAGTATATGTTTCAATCAAGTAACTATCAAGTATTTTATTTTGCAAATTCTTCAAATCATGCCTAATCATTCTTGTGAATGTAGTAATTTCTTTGCTGGCAAACGTTATAGAGGGAGACATATTCTCACATACTGTATAAAACGTTCACCCCCTTTGTAATGCCCAACCAATGCCCTACTATTAAGTATTTTCATAACCTTGGTGAACATTAATAAGTTTCCTCTTTCCTGGCAAAAGTTGGAGGAAATACAAATTCCTTCAGACTACATTTTCAGCCTCTCACAAAATGTATCTCCTCGATAAAAAAAGAACTTCAGAGCCAGACATACAGCATATGGAAAATATTTACTAAATGGTTTTAAACTGTGTACAAAAAAAATATAATAGGTTTTTATACCTATTCATAAGAGTGAATCAAATACTTCTTTATTTCATACGTATTACTATTTGACACAATTATCACAACAATTAATTTTACAACTAGTGCTTCTTTTTTTATTGAACACTACCAAACGTAGTGTTGAATAAAATTGACTTTTATTTATAAGCACATTGAATTGTTCCTTGATTTCGATGGCTGCTACAAGTTCATTACAATACATTTATCATTATATTCAAAATATATAAGCGGTGCAGCATTGCTTATATAGATGAGACATGGAGACACATTTTCTGTCTACTCTGAAAGATCAAGCATTGTGTGTTTCTGGCCCCTTCATGTATGATTTCAGAGGTTTTCATCCTAAAGGTGTGTATAAATATCCCCAAAACCAGACCGCTCTAGTTCCAGTTCCCACAGCTCAGCTAGTGTGTAATCTATGGATTTAGACTTGTGAGACTCATAGAGAGAGACAGGAACTCTTGTCCTGGAAATGTGGGATGATTTGTTAAGAATGGAAGGAAGTTGATCCGCAGGATTACAATACCACCTCTGCATCCTCCATAGGTGAACAATCCAGCAATACACAGCACTCCAAAGATCCTATTGTCAGCTCGCAGTACAGGGCGAGAGGATGTGATGCTATTGATAAAAAAAGTTTGGTGATGATGATTATGTGAATGAAGGTGAAGATATAGCGTCAAGCAGTGATGATCAAGGCACTTCCCTGATGTGCTGGTCTTCCTCCTTCCGAGCACAGCTGAGAAAAACACACACACACCTGGAGGCAGCATAAAATGACTTGTGTCAACACAGCTGAGTCTCTGTCCCTATCCTCCTCCTCATCCTCCTTATTCTAGATGTGTGTGTCCCATGTCCTCCTCGCCATGGAGCCCTGTGACTGAGAGAAGCCCCGCCACGTCCACAAGCAACCACATCCTGAGTATTACGCACAGACAGGAAGTGCTTCAGGGGAAGAAAAAGGTGGGTGAACCATTGTAATGCTCACTGTGAGTGACAGAAGAGCCTGTTAGTGTGTCAGGATTTTTATATACTGTCAAAAGTTAGGTTAAAAACACAAAAAGCATCCCGATCTGGATAAGCCCAAAGGTACAATAACTACAATTTGGGGATATTACAATAATTAACAGATGCATTGATGGAAAAGGACCAAAAATGCATTAAATCTAAATAAAAGTTGGATCATATGTTGCAAATGTTACTGTTTAGTTTAACTTGCTAAAAATTGGGGATGCTAAGAAAATATTGTAGTTTCACTTAACGCATAATTTCTGTCCTTCTTTGCTCACTTCTCCCACATACACACATTCACAGACACACACCTTTATTAATACTTATTAACAGCTTGTATATTGAGCTGCCCACTGGGTTGGAAGTGTGCAGGAGGCTCAGAGACCCCTATTGTCTGAGTGGGCCGAAGGAAAATATGAGTCCTGCCATCAGTGGCAGAGGTTAGGAGCAGGAACCTTATAAGTGTGTGTGTGTGTGTGTGTGTGTGTGTGTGTGTGTGTGTGTGTGTGTGTGTGTGTGTGTGTGTGTGTGTGTGTGTGTGTGTGTGTGTGTGTGTGTGTGTGTGTGTGTGTGTGTGTGTGTGTGTGTGTGTTTGATCATGTGGATGTTTGTGCTCTCCACAGACAGTGGGGGTCCTGACTGTGGCAGAGGCCTTTGTGTCTGGAGTGTATCGCTGCGTTGCCTCCAACTCTGCCGGCTCAGACCAGCTAGACTTCCACTTCTACGTCACAGGTGAGGAATCATCTCCTCAGATAAACAACTCATGGGAGTTGTTTTATTCTTACATCAGGCACTAAACTAATTTATATTCGCAATCTTTCCTCTCCTCCCTTTCACTTCCCAGAATCTTACTTTAAATAGCTGTTTTGGCCTCACTTCTCGTTAATTTCCAAATGAAACTATAGCCTCCTGTATATCAGCTGATTCATTTAATGCTTTGTCACTATTGAATTCCTTTATTCCTTTATTGAAATCCTTTTTGTACTGATATTCAATCCAAAATAACTTTTAATTCTTCTGTTCTGTTTGGTCAGAATTTGCTTTTCTAGAGTTTTACATGATGAAAGAAAAATTCAATTAATTATCTTTCTCAACCTGAAACATATTGATGTTGTATCATAAAAATGTGATGTTGTATACAGTATATGATGAATACCGGATATCCAACCACAAGATGACTAACTGGTACCATTGGCATCAGCTAATGGGAATCTTTTGAATGAATGAATAAATACAAATAAATATAGAGAGAAAGAAACAAAGAAATAAAACCTTTTTTTGTCAGATTAACTAAACGCTATCGGACATTAAACTCTAATGACCCTGCTGTACGGAGGTGACTGGTCTCTAAATATTATTATCACATTCATCATCCATCTTGTGGTTTGCTGTCATCACTGCAAACACACGCACACACTCCTACACACACTTGTGCACAGATTACATGTTTGTTGTCTTAGTTGTCACAGTTGTTAGACTGTGATTGTATTTATTTGATTGAAGACACTAACTTTCTCTCCCGTGTTGTACTTCCAAAATAAAATGTCCTGTGAGGAGTAAAAGGAACTGAGAGCCCATGTGCAGTAGATGAAAGTTATTCTGTTCATATAATAAGTACCTCATCATCTGAAAATCTGAAACTTGCTCAAGACTATTTAGACATTATTCAATTCAAGTGGGATCTGGTTACAAATTTAAGAATTTGTCATGGAAAATGTGAAAAATGTGTATCATATACAAGAATTCAAATATTTTACGTAGTTTAAAAAAGGGTTGTTATGTGTCAGAAGAAGAAACGCACATGTTAATGTGGGTTGACATGCTTGGCAGAACAAAGCAGCGTACGTGCCTCACGTACTGCAGTTATTAGGTGTGGCATGTGGTTGGATTGGTTACCAGGCCGACAGGTAACGTTTCTTTCCGGTCTATTTGTGTGCGTAAGTGTGTGTGATTGTGCAGAAGGTTGTGAACTATCTGTGTGTGAGCAAAAGCGAAACAGGAACCTGGGGCTCTTATCGTTCCACTTCCCCGTACAGCACACTTCCTTGGACTGGCAGGTCCGCTTTATTTCGGGAGGCCTTGGGGTGTTCGGGAAAGATAAACACTATCTGCCATCAGGAAACTCTCGAGCCGTTTCCACGGGAAGTTTCGGATGGCTAAAGTAAATAAGCCTTTTCACTGTATTCCTAGCTGCTTGTACCCACAATAGCAACATGGTCGTCAAAGGTTATAAAAAATGGAGGATTGGTTGGATCAGCTCTCCTGGTGTCACAGGATCCTCACACAGAGATCAGTGAAGGTTCATATTTGGTTCCCCCTCCCTTCACCTCTTCTTCCACATCTTTTCATCTCCTTCTCCCTCAGACGTCCCAGGAGGCTTCAGTGTGAGCCAGAGGGAGGAACCCAGAGAGGGCGGAGACCTCCATCTCACCTGTGTAGCCAATAAGTACCTGTACACCGCGCTGGCATGGCAGCGCGTGAATGACACGGAGGACGCCCGATCAGTCGGCAGGCAGCAGCTCACATCTGGAGAGTTTTCCCATCGTCTGGTCCTGCTGCTGAGCAACCTGACAGCCAGAGACTCCGGCGCCTACAGGTGCTCCACCCGCCACCTGAGCACCGGTCAGGAGACACACCTGGACACACAGGTGGTGGTCACAAGTGAGTAAAGTTGCAGCTTTACGAGCTCCTTTTCATCGTCCTCCTTATCATCTATAAGCCTGTAGTTTATACGGTGCATTTATTGGACACTTACTCTGAAATAAGTTAACATGTAACTTTTATGAACAATATTAGATCAATCATCTGATTGGTATCAATATTTTTATTGAGTTTTTAGCTTGTTGTTTGCTTTTTTCTGTTCATTTAAAAAAATTAACAAAGAATAAAGTAGTGCATAAATATTTCTTTATGAAGAACTTTTCAAAACATTTATTTTAGTATTTTATTTCATTTTAATTTTTCAGTCTCAAAAACGTTTTCTCAAGTAAAAAAACTCAGTGTATCAAAAAAATAATTATGTGATATAAGTCTGATGGCTTTGTGGTATAGCCCAGATTTTCAAGTTTTAATTTTCATCTTCAATTTTGACATCTGAATTTCAGGAATCGAATTTTAGCAATTTCTTCATGTATTTGAATGTTTTGACATATTTGAGTAACTTCAAAGAAGAATATCTTAATGCTACAAATACAGCGCAATTAAATCTTTCTTTCTAATTTAGTTCTTAATAACTCAACTGCACAAACATAAATACAAACAACACCCACAGTCTCTCACAGAGTTTTGCTGTTGGGAATTGGGTCCCCTCAAGCTTCCTGGGGCCCCACCCTGCCTTTGCTCTTGCGCTCCTGCTCAGCCAGCACCTCTTTCACGTGGGAATGAGCTCTTGTCTGGAGGAAGAGCACACAATGGTACTTCCCACAATGCCACATTTACAGGCCCCCACACAGGGCCGGAGGAACAATCAGCCAATCAGACACTGTCAGGCCCAAGCCCCCGCGGACAATCATCAATTGTTGTCCAGGAGGAAGATAGGGGAAACAACAATCAGTCGCCTTGGTTAAGTGACTTTTCTTCATGTATTTTACTGCTGTTCTCTATACAATCAGGGTTACTTCCTCCCCCGGGATCCCCACAAGGGAATTACTATCGAGACAGCTTGACCAGAAAGAGAGAAGTTGGGGAGCGAAAATCAGACAAATAGAGTACAAAAACTTAAATATTATTGTATATAATATGTATATGTATACGATGAGCGCTATGTGAAACCGGAGTCAAATTACATCTATGTGTAGACACACATGGCCCATAAAGCTGATTCTGATTCAAACATAAAGAGAGTCAGGGAGCGAGTGTGAGAGTGATGATGTCGTGTGATTATGGTGCATGAGAAGGAAACAAAAAATAATTGCATTCAACTCATTGTTTGCACTCATTGTCCAATAACGGTCCACCTAATTTAATACTGCATTGTTGTTGCTTTTTATAAAAGGGTTTTCACTGCGGAGTATGAGGCTGAGTAAGAGGCCCAAGAGAGCCCAAACGTCAGCTGACTCACAGTTTGAAGCCAAGGCCACTAATCTGTAAAGATGTGTCACTACCAGTGCACGGTCACATTATTGTCCAGATGTGGCACTGGTCCAGAAAACAGTGGGAAAAAATAGCTCTGCTTTCACTTCAACACAAATCTCTTTAAGTCTATAAATAACTGCAACTACAATCCCTTATCAAAAGTAAAGTGTTCACCTATTATATTTATATTATTTATACATTAATGTGTAATCTTTATTTACTGTTGTGTAGTTAGCTCAAATTCAGATGAATTCCCCCAAAATATAGGTTATTTGAAGTATAAAGTAAAAAATGTCCATGCAATTGTGGTCACGTTATTTTCATTGTTTTGAATTTGTCTGAGTTGTGTGGGTCCTTGTGTAGTTTCATGCTGCTCACAGACGTTATTGAAGGTGGGCGTGTCTTTATTGAAGGTGGGCGTGTCTCTCTGCTCCAATCCCCGGTTTCTTCGGGTGATTTTTACCCGACGTTAGTCATAGAGGGTAAAGCAATTTTGGATGGTTTTACCATTGAAGGAAGACTTTTCCTTCACAGGACAAGGCTCACCTGTCCCAGGAACATGTGGACCAAAGAACAAGTTCATAGCTCCATTATTTATATTTTTAATCATGTTGTATTGACGTTTCCATATTTTTTCATCCGATTTTAAGCCTTTTCTTAGAGTCCCCCCATGATACCCGTTTTTCGTTTTATGAGAAGTTCTGTAGGGTAAAAATCAAAGAAGAGTACTTCAAGTTGCCAAGAATACTTCTCATAAAAATATATTAATATATTTTTATGAGAAGTATTCTTTATCAGGTACATTATATTGATGTTATGGTGTTACTATTTGTAAAATTAGTGTTACGGGTAGCACACATGCTCATGCTGTGTGTGTTTCTCCTTTCAGTTCTGGAGCCTCCAGTGCTGCTTAACAATCTGACAGATTGTACTGTCAACGCCAGCACCTCAGTGAGCCTCCGCTGTCCCTCTGAAGGCATCCCACCCCCAACCATCACATGGTACAAGGATGAACGTGCTCTGTCTCAGGGATCAGGTAAAACAAATACCTTCAACAAGCAAACTGCAGCTGCATTCAGGAGTCTAAGAGTGTGTGCCACCATTATTCTTCACCTGCTAACCCCTGCTCCCTATACTTCACATGCTAACTCCTGCTCCATATACTTCACCTGCTAACTCCTGCTCCCTACCCTTCACCTGCTAACCCCTGCTCCCTACCCTTCACCTGCTAACTCCTGCTCCCTACCCTTCACCTGCTAACCCCTGCTCCCTACCCTTCATCTGCTAACCCCTGCTCCCTACCCTTCACATGCTAACTCCTGCTCCCTACCCTTCACATGCTAACTCCTGCTCCCTATCCTTCACCTGCTAACTCCTGCTCCCTACCCTTCACATGCTAACCCCTGCTCCCTACCCTTCATCTGCTAACCCCTGCTCCCTACCCTTCACCTGCTAACTCCTGCTCCCTACCCTTCACATGCTAACTCCTGCTCCCTATCCTTCACATGCTAACCCCTGCTCCCTATACTTCACCTGCTAACTCCTGCTCCCTACCCTTCATCTGCTAACCCCTGCTCCCTACCCTTCACATGCTAACTCCTGCTCCCTATCCTTCACATGCTAACCCCTGCTCCCTATACTTCACCTGCTAACTCCTGCTCCCTACCCTTCACATGCTAACTCCTGCTCCCTATCCTTCACATGCTAACCCCTGCTCCCTATACTTCACCTACTAACCCCTGCTCCCTACCCTTCATCTGCTAACCCCTGCTCCCTACCCTTCACCTGCTAACTCCTGCTCCCTACCCTTTACATGCTAACTCCTGCTCCCTATCCTTCACCTGCTAACTCCTGCTCCCTACCCTTCACATGCTAACTCCTGCTCCCTATCCTTCACCTGCTAACTCCTGCTCCCTACCCTTCACATGCTAACCCCTGCTCCCTATACTTCACCTGCTAACTCCTGCTCCCTACCCTTCATCTGCTAACCCCTGCTCCCTACCCTTCACATGCTAACTCCTGCTCCCTATCCTTCACCTGCTAACTCCTGCTCCCTACCCTTCACATGCTAACCCCTGCTCCCTATACTTCACCTGCTAACTCCTGCTCCCTACCCTTCACATGCTAACTCCTGCTCCCTATCCTTCACATGCTAACCCCTGCTCCCTATACTTCACCTACTAACCCCTGCTCCCTACCCTTCATCTGCTAACCCCTGCTCCCTACCCTTCACCTGCTAACTCCTGCTCCCTACCCTTTACATGCTAACTCCTGCTCCCTATCCTTCACCTGCTAACTCCTGCTCCCTACCCTTCACATGCTAACTCCTGCTCCCTATCCTTCACCTGCTAACTCCTGCTCCCTACCCTTCACATGCTAACCCCTGCTCCCTATACTTCACCTGCTAACTCCTGCTCCCTACCCTTCATCTGCTAACCCCTGCTCCCTACCCTTCACCTGCTAACTCCTGCTCCCTAACCCTTCACTACAGGACTCATTCAGCACAACTTCTCCAGTTTTCTTTTGTATCAAACATGTTCTGTTTATTTGTTTTGTTTGCTCCTTTGTCTTTCTATTTGTGTTTTGTTCTGTTTGTCTCTGTGATGTAAAGCATCTTTGAGTGTCCAGAAAAGCGCTATATAAAATTAAAATATCATTATTATTATTTTCTTTAGGTATTGTGATATCACTAGAAGATGGAACCCTCCACATTGATCGGATCACAGTGGAGGATCAGGGCCTTTACACATGCCAGGCCACCAACGTCAGGGGATCTGCCGAGAGCTCTGCGTATATATGGGTCAACGGTAAGGATCTGTCAACCTGGATTGGCTGTGTTTACTTCTTCTCACAGATAGGACGTTCATGTCTGAATGTCCATTGTTCCCAGTCCTGTAAATAGATGTACAGTCTGGATGTATAGACATATAGTACATTTTGTCACATTGTTTTTATGGATGTAGTATTTATACTTGGAGGCATGGTGTGTCAATTTTATTAATGGGAGATTATATGTCTGTTTATCAATTCTTGAGTAAACATTGATCACCTTAACATAATACAAATGTGGGACACACTCCTTTTGTTCAGTTATTCTCATTCACACACACACACACACACACACACAAATACATCAGTCATATATATGTCCGGTGTAGACAGGCCCCATGTGGCTTTGCTACCCCTTAGTTTGAGCATCGTTCCCTGGTAGGACACACTTCCGGTTCTGCAGGAGGAGTGGCTGTGTGTGTGTGTGTGTGTGTGTGTGTGTGTGTGTGTGTGTGTGTGTGTGTGTGTGTGTGTGTGTGTGTGTGTGTGTGTGTGTGTGTGTGTGTGTGTGTGTGTGTGTTTGTGTTCTGGTGAGTCAGGAAGGAAGCTGTCTCCCGTTTTTATTTCCTCCAGAAGGGCCCGTCCTGCATCTCAGAGAGGCTCCACACTTATAGCTGAGCTGAGAGTTTTTACGTCTTCTAATTAAGGAAAGAAAAAACTATTGAGATTGAGAATTAATGAGTAGGGTGGATGATAGTAGATGACAGTGAAAACACAGTGCCCCCATTTGGAAGGATGGAGAAAAATGTGAACATCAAATATCAAATAATTTATTGTAATTTTCACCTATTGTATCCCTGATTTATTTTTAATCTCAGATTATCAAAATTTGTTTGTGTGTGTGTGTGTGTGTGTGTAGGGGCCACAGAATCCTCATTTCTGGAGATCCCCGCTCTCACCTGTACCTGTGTTGTGGCTGCTCTATTCTGGCTTTTGCTGACGCTCTTCATACGGAAACTGAGACAGGTGAGATTAAACTTTCGGTAGTACGATGAAACAAATCTACGGTGCATTTTCATGGATTTCTGTGTTTGTAATTATCTTTAGTTAATTCCACTTTGCTGACTATTGTGACGTTCACCATTTCCTATAGCTGTTGCTTCTCCCCTCTAAAATATTTTTACCTGATACATCATTATGTTAGTAAACTGTGCTGATTCATTACATCTGCCTCAAAAATAACCTTCATTTGCATCTTTGCATGTTTCAGCAACAATATAAAATTGTACTGCAAGTTGTTATCTCCATCTTCCAGGCTTTCTTTGTCCATGTTACATACACATCAATACACACGAAACTATTTTAAGTTAGTTTTAATTTACGATTAGATTAGACATTGTCAGACTATTGTCACATGTATACTCTGTTTAACATATACTGGAACATGTAACAATATTAATAAAACCAATACATTTTATAAATATGAATTATTCAGATACAACAATACATTAAAGAAGGTACTAGTTAAGGGAATTTAAATAGATTTTCAAGAGGGTTAGACATTCACACAAACCATTTTAGTCCATGTTAATTGTCCTTCAGGTTTTTTAAATAAATAACTCATAAATACAAGCTTTTTGGCACTATGCTTTCAGGTCTCAGAAGTTGGAGTTTCAAACAGTCCCTGTTCACAACTTTCTTGTTATTACTAGCATGGGTTGTCTTTTCTTTCTCCAAAGCCCAGTAGCGCAAACACCAAACCCGAGTACCTGTCAATCATTCTGGACAGTGGAGACGGGCCAATAGAGGAGCAGTGTGAGAGACTGCAATACGACCCGAACCAATGGGAGTTCCCTCGGGAGCGGCTCAAGCTAGGTATGAAAATGCAGAGATGGATGTTTTTCACATAAGTGATTTGTGATATGAAGGATTTTGTGGATGTAATGGGAGAGAGAGCGAAGGAATTTTAGATCACATTACGGATAAAAGGACTTTCTCAGAGGTCTTATCAGATTATTATTGGGAGTGACTCTCATTCCATTAATCAGACTTTGTGTCTGTGTTGTCCGTGGTGAGCTAATCAACAGCGTGGGGGGGAGGGGGGGGTGTAAACTGTGTAGACTGGAACTAATCAGCCCACAAGGGTGGGATTCAGTTAGATGGACTGTTGATGGGGTCTTCTCTTATCAAAATCTCACATCCAGGAGGGATAATAATAGTAATTAATAAAGAAGCTCAATTAGACACAAAAACACAACTCCCTTTCCCCCTATAACCCTCACTCACATTCTTTCTCTCTCCCACAGGGAAACCTCTGGGCCGTGGAGCCTTTGGTAAGGTGATGCAGGCGGCTGCCTTTGGTATAGACAACGCCTCCAGCTGCAGGACTGTGGCTGTTAAGATGCTCAAAGGTACAAGACCTGGCCCCTGGAGAAAATAAAATCACTAATTCTGTGCGAAAACATTTATTCCACTCTTTTCTGCCTTTTGTCCACCAGAGGGAGCTACAGCCAGCGAACACAAAGCTCTGATGACTGAACTGAAGATCCTCAACCACATTGGACATCATCTGAATGTAGTCAACCTGCTGGGAGCCTGCACCAAACTGGAAGGTGTGCTCTTATTAATATGTGTATATGTATAATATACACTATATATAGGTGTACTATGAGCTATGAGTATTTATGTGTGTTTGTGACCTCACACTAACTAGAATGTGTGCATGTGTGTGTGTGTGTGTGTGCTTGCAGGGCCACTGATGGTCATTGTAGAATACTGTCGCTATGGAAATATTTCTACCTTCCTGAAGTTAAAGAGAGACGTGTTTGTGCACAAGACGGTGAGTCAACCAGCACAATTAAAGATGGTGTCATGATAGCCATATTTCACTAAAAACAGGACCTCCATTACATGCAAATAAAGTTCCCACACGACTGCGTGCACCACACTTCTCCTTGCAGTTAAGCAACAAAGTCCTCGCTTATTGCTGCACACAATTACAAAATCTTACACCTAAAAACTCACTTCTGCAATTGGTTTGAGGCTCAAATGTTATCAGTTCACGAGCAGGGCTACTTCCTTAATGTCTTCACAGGTTTAGACATAACTATAAACTGCAGCCTTAAAGGTTACTTTCATAAAGCAAAACATGTTTATGAAATTCTCTCAACAACTTAACCAAAACCACATAAAAAATGTCAGAAGACACATAATCCCAATTTTTATTTTCGTACAATAATTGGAAACTCTCTCCCCATCTCAGGCTGCCAGAGGGAAGGATGGAGGGCCAGGTTGTGTCGCCAGCATGTCTGAGTTTGATGAGAAAGACAAGAAAGAAAATCCCCTCAGTAAGCCATGAGCATAGTGAACGTTTTCTTTTGTGCATAATCAAATTGCTTTAATATTACTCTCTTTCTTCCTCTAGATCCCAAATCTGCCCCCAACTCTCCCTTATTCCTGGAGGATCTCATCTCCTTCAGCTTCCAGGTGGCACGAGGAATGGAGTTTCTGGCCTCTCGCAAGGTCTGATACTTGATGTGTGTGTGCGTGTGTTTGTGTGTGTGCGTGTGTGTGTATATGTGGATACAGGTACACTTGTGTATTTCATGTGTGTCATTATTTGTGTTCTTGCTTCTGCATCAGTGTATTCACCGAGACCTGGCAGCCAGGAACATTTTGCTTTCCGACAATAAAGTGGTCAAGATCTGTGACTTCGGTCTGGCCAGAGACATCTACAAAGACCCCGACTACGTCCGCAAGGGAGACGTGAGTACACATGAGCAACGTGGTTCCAAAATCCGCTGTCTGAAAGTATTTCACGAACATTTGTTTAACAAATTCACTGATGACATCCTTATGCTGCGTTCAAACCAAAAGAAGAAAAACAAACCTCACCACTGAAAGCAAAAGTTTAGAGGTCAATGTAGTTCTTGCAGGATTTCAACATTTAAAGTATTAATCAGTTCATAGTATTTCATATTTTAGGATTCATAAGATAAAACTAAATGTCATACATAAGTCACATTAAAACAGGGTGTGGCAATGTTTTGATGCACTGTGTACATTTACAAAATAAGCTGCTTTTGCTCACCACATGCAAAATGGCTTTTTTGGGGGGCTTTTTGTAAATTACCTAATTTTTGGTTATTCCTGTGGTTGAAACAGGACAACTATACGTAATGTTATTAAAAAGGCCATAACTGATACATTAAACCACAATGCAAGTTTTAATACAACTTATAAGTGCTGTTCCCACAATTAACTGTTTCGGAAATATTAAGCAACGGACAAATTGTAACATTTTTCCAACGGCTTTTCAACCAGCCAAACTTTAACTGTTTCCCCACCAGTGGTAATCCCTAACTCTGCTCCTGTCATCTGATTGGCTGACAGGCCCGCCTCCCTCTGAAGTGGATGTCTCCAGAGTCCATCTTTGACAAGGTGTTCACCACCCAGAGTGACGTGTGGTCCTACGGCATTCTGCTGTGGGAGATCTTCTCCTTGGGTATGACCAGGGTTTTGTTCTAAACATCCACAGGGGGTGGACAAAAAAATAGAAACACTTTGCAATAGAAAAGCCCTGCAACACATGCTATGATCTGATATCTTATGATCTTCCACTTTGGGTGGATGTGTTCACATATTGATGTATTGACATGCGTGTGTGTGCGTGTGTGTGCGTGTGTGTGCGTGTACGTGTGCGTGTGTGTGTGTGTGTCCGACAGGAGCTTCTCCATACCCTGGTCTTCACATAGATGAAGAGTTCTGCCACAGACTGAAGGGGGGAACTAGGATGCGAGCACCTGAATACAGCACACCTGAGATGTGGGTGCATACGTTTCAACACTGTTAGGCAGGGACAGAGTTAGACGTCCAATAGGAAGGTTAAAAATAGGGGGTGAAATTGAAACCTGCATGTCATGTTCCTCATGTAACCCAGGTAGTGATGCTGTTGGTGCTTTGAGTGAAAACCTGTATGTTTGTGTGCAGTTACAGCACGATGCTGGCATGCTGGGAGGCCAGTCCCTCGGATCGACCCACCTTCACTAACCTGGTGGAGACCCTGGGAGACCTGCTGCAAGCGAGGGTTCAGCAGGTCAGACTTCTTATGAGGGTTTCTACTTCAGGCTTATGATTTCTTTCTTGTCTAACAAAATGTCTCTTAAGCTACAAAAAGCTTTGTTCCCTCTCTTTAACAGGATGGGAAGGATTATATTCCTCTAGGAGCTTTCATAACTGGAGACACTGGTCACAGTGAGACCTTCAAAGAAAACGTGCTTGCAGTCACAAACCTGAGGTAAAGAAACAAAAATTTGCATTTTGCAATTTAATATGCAACATAAATCTGGGCCAGCGCACCTTGACTTAAGATGCTATGTGTATGAGTAATCAACTTTCGAGAAGTGTTGCAGTAAAATAAATACAAGTAAGGGGAGAAAATGACAGGTGCAGATGTGAAAGTGTTAAGAGCTGTGTGAGAAAACTGAAACCTCGTTCGGAAACAACAGGAAACAGGTTGAGAAGTAGAGAAATTTCCAAATGTCAATGTTTTGAATCTGGATCCACTATCCAGTTACATGAGGGGCATGGCCACACTTCAGACGTTTGAGGAACTTCCCTGCAAAGAGCCAGACAGCCTTGATGTAAGAAAACACCTTCACTTCTGTTTGCATGCACGCACACACACACACACACGCACATGCACACACGTGCATCCACACACACACGCACACACACACACACATAAAGGATAAGACAAAAAAATGTATAACTTTCTGGGAAAACAGATGAAAACAGAAACCCCAATAAGCTGCATGTTTGCATCCTCTCTGCTTTAGGAGCAGAGTGACAGCGGCATGGTCCTACCATCCGAGGAAATGAAGCGTCTGACGTGGAATAACGGCACCAAGAGCAGGAAACTCAGCAGGTGACCTTCATGTAATCTCTGAACTCTCGACTTGCCTCCTACTGAGACATCTTGTCATCTGTTAGTCATCGCACAGCAGAAAACACAGGGATGATGGACACATTGGGAAACTTAATCAAATGTGACTTTAGAAAGGTTGAGGTCAATTTGCCGATAAAAAGTCTTAAATGCCATTTTCTAAGGTATTACATTTTGTAAGCTAAACTGTGACTTTCTATGGCATTGTAATGGCCGAATAAGCTATGACATGTTAATATATGTTTGATTATCAAATAATTAGTAAATGTTTAATGTTAATTCAGCTGCCGTTGAACCCTTCTGCTTAAATAAGACCAAAAGCTTAAATAAAGCCATGCTACAACATTTTTACTCCCAATAATGTGCCATTTCAAGAGTTTTTCTGGCATATTATTACATTTTTTGATAACATTGATGTTATTATTTTCTATGGCATTCTAAACTGTGACTTTTATGAGGATTATTTTTTTATTACAGACAGTTTAATGGATTGCAAACAAGGTTATATCTCTAAATCTGTCTGTTTTTAGGTTCTTTGCCTTCACCAAGTGCCGGGACCAGCCGGTGCCTATCCTGTGCAGTGACATCACAGGTCTCTGGGACAACACGCCCTCCATCTTGCCGTGTGATTGGGAGTCTGACGAGGGCGGCTCTCCTCCTCCGGACTACAACTCTGCTTTTCTCTACCCGTCCCTGTAGCATCTTTTAGCATCTTGGACAACTTTACACAGGGTATACATTGTCCTGATCACAATCTTTACTCAACTACAACGTATTCTGCTCTTCCTCTGCTTTGCTGTTAGCATCCTCTACCTCATTATATCTGCATGCATTCATCCTCCTTTTCCTCCTTCAACCAAACTTTAAAAAAAGATTTCCCTAGATTTAACAGAAAACATCCCTTTGCTGTTCGTTCACAAAACCTGATGATGCTGTACAACAAAGCCTCTCCAGTATTACCACATGATGTCTTGCATTACTACACTTAACCCTTCTCAGGGCAGCTAAGCATTACCTGGCTGTACTTATGCAGTTATGCAGAATGTATTTACTGACCTACAAGTATTAGAGCGTATTGTATTGGTACCTCCTGTGCTGAGCTTTGTTAAGAGGAACACTGCTGTATGAAATTATGGTTCCTCCTACACAGCTATTATATGCTGGAAAAATAGTTATAACCCACTGAGTTATAGTATGTGACAGGATGTATCTATCTGTATTTAATTTAATGTTGCAATCATTTCATTGATGAGTGTATCTTACTGTGAATGTTAATATACACTCAGTTGCCAGTTTCCTTTCATGAAGGTGATAAGTTTTACTGAAACTGATTCAGAAACGTGATGATTCGTCCACCTCACGATATGTGAAACACAACTCTGTGAGACGAACTACAGTCTGCAAAATCAACATAGTTACATTATTTGAATAGAAAAGGTTTTAATAAAAACATTAATTGTAAGGGCTGCTATATTAGACTGAGTACAGAATAAACTGGCAAGAGTGTATATTTAATTCTATATTAAAGTAGTGTCAGATCATTGTGAGTTGACAAAACATATGCTGTTTTATTACTATATTTCTATTTACAAAAAACACTGAATGCATGAGAAATGGTGTGGAGTTGTTTTTTTCAAGCATATATATCAAATATGTCCTCGTTACAGCTTCTCAACTGATAATTTGTTGCGACAGTAACTTACTTATTTATGCGTTTGACTATTCACAGACAAAATAAGACGTTTGACGACATTTAACCTTTTTTTGTGATATAGGCCAAATGATCGCAGCTGATCAAATCGTTAATCAAAACTATTTTTAGTTCCAGCCCAACAAAATATAAAATCAAGTGATACATCCACTACAGTATCTGCATCTAACACTTTCTTTTTTATAACTTAGCTGGTATGCATCCTCACTCATGGTGTTAACATGCAGTCTGTGTAGTTGACTGCATTTACATGGTTTTCAGATCTAGATTGTTGTTGTTTAACATCTTTAAAATGCAGAAGAGAGTATATGGTTTAAGATGATAACGCCATCTCACTGTGTGGTCGTGAGCAATGACTACATTTAAACATGTTCTGGTAAATACAAATTTAGACATGCAGTTCTTGTGAACTGTTATCTATTTGCTGGAATTTTCATTTTTAAAAATGCTCAATCATTGAAGAGTGTAATTATAACCCATGTGCCGTTTTTACGTTTCTATAAACACGTCCAATTATTTAAATCATAGATTAAACGCTGTACCCAATAGCAAAACAAAAAACGCATGTATCAGTTTTGGTATTCTTTATTAAAATACTGCTGTACACACAAATATTGCAAAATTTGAGACAATGAACACAAGAGGGGCATAAAACATACTAAGATGGTGATTGTAGGTGTGTTGATGTGGAGGAGGAGAAGAAGATCATCACTAATATCAACCGGAGTGTGTGTGTTATCATGTGGAAGATAGTGATATGAGAACTGACATTGTGTGGACCGAGTCAGGGGCCATGTGTGCGTCTGTGTGTGTGTTTCGAGGGTTTTCTAAAGCACCACATTCACCAAATGTGTTTTTGTCTGTTCATTTCACTAAAACAAGAGGAAGTAGTACATGATCTAACACAGCCAGCTCTCTGCAGGTTTGTTACCCCCAAGTACAGATCATCCACATCCATGAAAACTTTGAAAAGTCTACGTAAAAGCCAAGACATTGATCTTGTTTATGCCTTAAACCTTTATTGGTCTCTTATACGATGCCGCGCTTCAGACACAAGACCCGTTTTTCTAGTCTTTTGCTTGTGTGCACTTGTCAAAAGCTACTGAGAACTAGAATAAGGCAGAGGAATCAAAAACAGTAATTATACAGAGCTTTATCTCTTCATAGTGAAGCTTGTTTGCACCAAATCAATACAGTTAAGTTGATTCAAAGAGATTCAAATCGTTAACGGAATATGAGCCGTACTTAAGGGCAACATGATATCCCTCCACCGTGGTCTCCAGTGCCACTACCTTCCTAAAGCCTCCACCTGAAGACGCCCCACCCACTCCACTGTAGCTCATCCATCTGGCTGGACAGGGGGTGACCAATGACAGCCAAACACATTCAATCATTGGGCCCCTCCAGCTGTTGGTCATCCTTAGAGAAATCCAAGCCATCGCAGCAGCACTGTTTTGTCTCCACCACGTTTGTAGTTCATGATCTTTAAAAGTCAAATTAAACATAACTGTTGTTGCCCCGTTCTCTCCTTTGTCCTCCATCCCTTCCCCTTTCCCTAAACCCCTGCTGGAATTGGTCCACAGAATAATAAAGTTGAATTGAGGCAAAAATAAATTGCCCTCCCAGTTCCCATCATGCATTCCTGCACAATATCTGAGCAAAGAGAAAACACAGATAGAAAAAAATCTCAAAAAGTGTCACTTTTCTTCAAATGTAGAGTGGCCTAGACCCCCTGTTGGGAAGTGAAGATTGGGATTAAAAGCAGAAAGAAGAGAGAGTGAGAGAGGGACAGGAAGGGGGCGTTGGGGGCAGGAGGACGGGTGGGGGACAAAACAAGGACATTCCACAAAGAGGCAGCTGTGGCTCCACCTCAACAGAAGCCCCACCCACGGGCTACAACCAAGTGCCAGACCGCCAAACTAAAAAGACCCCTCCTTGAGCAGTTCATGTCACGAAAGCGTCCATTAATCAAAGGTGGTTGCTGCGTATATAACAAACACTTGGTAAACGGCATCAGGAGAAGACACCCCTTCCTCAGTGCTAACAAAAGAAAAGTTACCCCTCAAATCCCAAAACCCAGTCCATGGTGGCCCATCAACCCACAAGCCTGATGTTCCGCAAAATCCTGAACTAAAATGTACGAGATCCATTGAGTTCTCCCGTTTTAGGAACCCTTCCCGCCCACCCAAGTGGTTTGTCCTTTGAGGGGGAACCAACAACCACGGAAAAGGTGGGCGGACCCGTTTCATGAAACAGGTGCCGTCCCGGTCGAATGAAAGCCTCGAGTGGTGCGTCCCGTCTCCTAGTGCGTCAAGAATGAAGGGGTGTGGTCTCCAGCCGGAGGATAGAAGTCAATAGAAAGCTGGATTTCATTTAATTGTTGTTCTTTTGCCTGCTCTGGTATTTATATTCATGTGTGACTTTAGCTCTCTGTACACCCCGTAGGCCACTCACACAGATTGATAAAAATAACAAAAAATTAACAAAAAAATTAAAATCTTAGTGCATCCTCCTCAGAAAAATAAACCCCAAATGTAGAAACAAACAATAAAAGCCAGAAAAAAGTTCAAAACCTCATGGTTTGTTTCTTGTTTGTTCCCCAAATCTAAAAAAATGTTCGTTCTTGTTCGTCACAGTTTCCGTTTTTGTCCTTTTGTGTGTTTTTTTTCCTGCTTATTTTTACGATTTTCAGCTGCGGGGTTTAGGAAAACTAAAAAAAATACACTTTAGAAAAAGCCTTCCTGGCGGACATAGTCAGTGTATGTGACTGAGGTTCACGAAGCCCTGCCCCGCTGCCTTCGCCATGCTGATGTCATCTCCACGAGACTGGTCCTCCGCTGCAGTGCAATTGTGTGCTCCAGGTACAGGCAGTCCCATCCCGGGCCCGGAGAGGGCGCTACAGAGAGCCGGAGGCTGCAGCATGCAGCTCCTGAAAGGTACTGTCGAAGCAACGCTTCAGGTCCGAGTAGGTCACGACCAGGACGCTCTTCTCATCCCGCGACACCAGGCTGATCTTCTCAGGAACGCCAGCGTCCAGCTGTCAACGCAGGAGGACACAGTCAGAAACACTAATATTTTGTAAGAAAATGTAAGTATTGATAAACCCTTTTAAGGATTGTAAGTAAGCTGCAACCCGTAGTTGATGAACAGATAAGTGAATTAGGCAAAATAGAAATCTATTTGATAGTCATTTCTCAAGCTAAACACAGCTAAGCATCGTACAGTTACAGTTCCTCCCGTGAGGATTCACTTTTTTCAACGACTTGCGATTAATCTACAACAAAGTTAAGATGGCGATCTTATTTTGGAGATTTCTTCGGGCTATAAAATAGTAAAATTACCTGACAAACTAGTTAAAAGTGCAAAGAGATGAAAGTTTCCGCTGTAAACATTTGCCTATCGCATAAATTTGTAAAGTCTGCGCATGTGACGCAAAAAAGATTGTTCTGAGAAGAAGTCACGTTAGATACGTGACACAATATACAGTTCTTTAAAATGGAAAAATGATCAAATGACTGCATAAAAACACAAAAAGTGAGAAGAAAGCCCACTGACTTTGTTGAGGCAGGAGACGATGTGGCTGAGGTCGATCCAGGGCGTCCCAGCTTCAGTCACCTGGTGAAACAGGTGATCCCGGAACAGCTTCAACAGGTAACGGTCGCCCGTCTCCGACCACGTCGGGTCTTTCTGAAACCTGAGTCACACAAGCACCCGGTCAGAGTAGTAACGCCATCACACATGCAGGTAGATCTTGAGACAAGTGTTACTTACTCTGGCCGCTCGTTGATGGTGCCCAGTTTGGCCAACAGGCGGAAGAGACGGCCGTTTTGCACCTCCTGCAAATGAAGTAAATGATATTCACCAAACATGTAATTTGCCTTAATGGGACAGTTGGTAGGAGGTCAGCAAGAAACCAGAGGAGGGAAAAGCATATATATTAAAACACACAACCCATGTGGAGTTTAAAGTATTTACAGAAAGTAAATAGTCAGCAACCCTCAACCAAGTCTTTGAGCCGTTGCACAGAGGGGATACTGGTGAAAGTTAATGAGGGTGAATCACAGACTTAATGCTAGAGGGCGGCTGCGGTTCAGCGGGTAAAGTGGGTCATCCTTTAATCACAAGGTTGGCCGAGAGCGAGAAACTGAACATCAAGTTGCACCCCTGGTGCTTCACAGCAGCCAACTGCTCCTGAAATGCTTAAGGTCTTTCACATGCAGAGGTCAAATATATAATATGTACCTGAGCGCATGTGACGATTTAATCCAATTTTCTTCACAGGCTGAAAATGAAATGAACTTGAAGTAAGACACTTGGAATCTGGGCCCAAGTGAGGAATATATTCTGCAGCCGGAGCCAGTAAGATTCAATTTATCTTTTAGCGCATTTTAAGCTCTTTGGGGTTGTTTTTAAGAGCCGATCAAAATAACACTATCATTTTCACGTGTGATCTGGGGCTGTACTGCTGGACCTTCAGTCAGTGGAGCTGTAGCAACTCAAATTATGCAAGCAAAACCCCAACGCTGGGAGTTGCTACAACTAGCCACTAACTGAAGGTTGGCGAAGTCGTATCCTGGTGGTGGGCAGGACGAAATTAACAAAATCTACAAATAAACAAACTATTGAAATGCACACGGACCCTGAACCTTCAACCTGAACCTCCAAGCCCTCGGGGCAGCTCTACCTCTTCATTCTCTGGACTCCCCTCACCTCTTGAGGTGCACTTGGTATTACAAGACAGGGCGACGGGCTGGCGATAGCTGGTTAGCATGCTACTTTCAGGAGATATCTCTGCAACACAACACGTCTTTGCCACAACGTCAACTCTAACCTCTTCACATTCGGTTGATAACGTTAGTTACATTTTTTTACCTTTATAACTAAACTCTGTCTAGCTCTTACAGAATGTGCCACTTCTATGTTGATGAATAAACAAAAACATGTTCTAATTGTAACAAGGGAAGAAACATTTTGTTAAAGCCAGATTGGTACGTGACAATTCCTCCTTGAATAAACCTCTTTCAGATAACAACTCATTTCTGAAGGGAACTATGTCAGAAACTGAAACCTCTGCTGCTACACTTTGTCCATACATGGTGCTGGACCCTCGCAAGTTCCACAAGACACTTCCTCCTTACTAAAAGTCAACCAGAAGAAGCTGCATTTTCTTCTAAAGGCATCTATTTTGTGCACAGTTTCTACTGATTATCACTTCAAAGAAATGCAAGACAACAATCACCAGCTCCAACATCACTGATGAATTCAACCATCTCAGCTGCAGTAACATTGTAGAATGAGCTCCCACAGATGATTGCTGGCTGTTTTTGACTCTATCAAGTTATTGTCAACAAGCTGTAGCTCACCTTTCACCTCTGCAGATATAATTTACTCCTGCCTCTCCTTTCTCTTCCTCCTCTCTGTCTGTCTCACCCTGTCAAATGTCTTTCTGCACTGTTGGGCAAAGTGAAAATGATTGAAAACCAATTACCCAATCATGTAACACCAGTTCCTCTTGACTTAATTATTGTAGGGAAACAAGTTTACCAACATTGGATTTCTAATGAAAATGTGAGATCACCTTGCTGTTTAGTACAGATACTGTCTAAATCTCAAGTCCCTTCCACGTTGCCAACAACACTTTGAGTTTTATGCATTGCAAAACATTTAAATATGTTTTAGTTAGGATACTAAATGCACAGAAGGCATTTGTATAAACCAGCAACTCTGCTTGCTACCTTGAAATGACTTACTGATTACTATTAAATGTTTTCACATTTCAGAGTAGGGGTGTTTGAAAAAGCCAAAAACGTACAATCCTATGTATAATAACAATGGTGTTGCAATGATGCAGCCATCATGTCAGCCACACAACATTTAAGAAACCCTGCTTCATGCTACGCACCAGTTATACTCCGGACTGATAGATTGAACAAACACATTGTGTGTTTCTTGCTCTGTGCAGATGTTTGTATTTTAAAGTGTTTTTGAGTTTTAAAGTTTTGTTGACAACAAAAAGGCTCACTAGGCAAGTAAAAACACAGCTACTATTCCATGTGTGCTGACACACATTCAGCGGACACATTATGCAGAGATGGTCCGATAAACCAGAAACGCTTACACTCTCCCCGTCAGCTCAGCTATCAGCAGATCACAGGCAGGTTTAGCCAGAAAATCGACTCTATTTTTCGAGCCCACTTTATTACCGCTGACTGGCGATTGTTCTCTGAACTATTGTTGCCGACATGTTGTGAGACCTGATGGGCATATAATAAAACGCAGAGACAGAAATATTTTGCAGTTAGGAGGAGGTAAAAACACCAATACACATATTAAAATTGTTTGGTGGATGTGCAAAACGTCAGGGTGTTAAGAGGAAGTTGGGGATTGAACGAGAAAATGAGGTGAGGGTGGGGTTGTTACACATATTCACACGAGACTAAATTCAAAAAGGCAAGACTGTGAAGCTCACAACATACCAAACAACTTCCTGTGTTCACACAACTTTGCACTTAGCTGACTAAACCAAAGGCCTATTTCCGGCCACCAGCCAAGAATGCATACTGATAAATTCGTTCTGCTCAGTGCCTGCAGAGACACCAACTCTCCGTTCAACAGAAATGCAGCGCTGTTCCCATACCTTGGCCAGATCCTCCTCAATGACATCATTCCTCATCTGCGACGCATCTAGTTGTGTGTAGAATCGAGCGCCAATCATCGGCATAATGTCATTGACGCTGCGCAGGCGAGATTGTTCAGTCAGCAGATACCTGCATGTACACAAAAACATCCATTTTCAGGTGAGTTGCAAAGGTCGGATACCAGCTCAACCGCGAGTGTGTGAGGAAAATTATTTATGGGACAACACTTTTGATGCCAACACTCAAGTCGCAGCCTTTTTATGGTTATTCAAATGCTGCTCGACTCATATAGAAAAGGCGATAATGTAAAGACTTAAAACTTGACAGGTCATACTTTTAATTGGCAGTTTCAGACTAATTTTAATAGGCTGACTATAAACTAAGTTTGAGACCTAAAATCCTTTCAAACATACATGTTGACAGCAAAGGTTATTAGCAAACAAGATTCCAGTGATGTCATTTACATATAGTATATATGAATGCTGTAAGCACTTAAAGTGTCTGAAAATATATAGAATAATGTATTTGTTGTATCCTAAGCCAGTGTTTCTAAAACCGTGTTATGATTCTTTGATTTTAATTCTATTTTGAGGGTTCAAGGATAATACATGCTGCACCCCTCCCTTCCTTACAGAATGAGGTTCTTGAGGTCTGAAGAGTAGTTGATAGACACCAGCTCCATGGCCTTCTGCAGGTTCTCCCTTTGAATACCAGCCAATGAGTTACATGCCAACGCCAGCACCACCTTGCCCAGAGACACGAGGTCTGCTTGCTACAAAACAAAAACACACGTCAAAGAAATGCATATATGAATGATACATTCTGAAATGAAGTAGCTGAGATGCAACTCTCCCATTTAGCACTCTTTTGAATATTCATGTGCAATTGACCACGTATCACATCATAAAATGTACCTGGTACTGTGGCATTAGGGCAAGATGATTGGTCTGACTGCTGTCAAAGGTTAAGACATCAAACACCCCAACACAGTTCAGTCGTAACCTGCAGAGACAAGAGACCATTATCATCAATAGTTTATGTGCATGTCTGAGTGTATCGAGTGTGCAAAACCACATGGTTGTGAAACCAAACTGAAAATATTCTTCCGCTATTCCTGTATTTACAGTGAACATTGAAATTCAACATTGTTCCGTACACCACCATTGATGGTTATATGTATGTGCGCGTGTACCTCGTCTTGCCAGTGATAAGGATCTTGCTGGGGTCCATGACACGGCAGGCCAGGCCGGCAGTGTGGATGGTGCGCAGGGCCGAGCTGAGCTGGACAATGTAGGCCCAGATCAGAGACTCTGGGAGCAAACCTGCATGCTGCCGTGGCGGGGGAGGTTCATGTTGTCCTGCACATAGAGACATGCTTTATCACACAAATGCAGCCTGCAGGGCTAGACATTACTCATAAAGTAAACCTCAAACTGTCATCAACTTCCTTGGCTTTCTTATCTCCAGGATAAACGGTCACTCGCAGTTGTAATGTCAGTAAGAGACGTCTTTTTCAGTTAATCTAACCTAATTTTCCAAACCTATATGACAACTAACCTAATCTGATGATTACTCTCGAGAACATTAGAAACCCTGAATGTTAGAAAAATACCCATCATAATTTCCTAATCTCCAAGGTGACGTCCAAAAACCCAAAGAAATTCAGCTCAGTGTTCCCAGAAATCATGTTTAGCATTGGTTCAGAACTGCGTCTTTCCTATAATATTCTGTAACTGACCACAACCATACTGTTGGGTATTTGGGTAATGTTACTCTAGGGAAATGCGTTGAGTGTGTACTGTGCATCAAAACATAATTTCACACTAGCAACGCTAAAATGGACAAAATGTTATAAATACCTCATATTTAAATACACTCGCCACTTTATCACTGCACTTGTCACTTTCACATAACACTTACATTCCATGCATTTTATTTTAACTTTAATTTTATATTCTAGTGTTCAATTGTAAATATTAATTCATTCATTCCCATTTATTGCATTCTGTTTATTGTTAAATGTTATGCACCTCCCGCAAGGACAAATTCCTTTAATGTGAAAACAAACATGGCAATAAATGGTTCTTTTTCGAGATGTTTGTTTTCCTAAAGACTATTCTAGAAAGAAATTAATATGCACGATATGATCAATTGCTTTTGATGTATTTCTTCGTATGTACTCCTGTGCAATTCTATACAATTCATACATTATTGTTTCTTATCAGTGTTTTGATACAGACTAAACAACGGCCAGGACCTACATGGTTTTGCTTCCTCTGTCTGAATTCCTGTAGACCTGACAGCACCTGCCCTAGGATCAGTTTCAGCCACAGTTTCCTTTAGGTCCCCACGTCTCAAATGCACAGACACGCACATGCTAACTGTCAAACTAGGAAGCTTCACAAACTCCAAACACTTGAATCTTCTTTGAAGCGTCAATACATCAACAAGAGTAGTTTAAGGCCTCTAAACTTCAGTGTGTCTTTATTTACAGTAATCGGAGTTGGTTTTGTGTATAAACCATCATACACCGGATGTGAGCACAACTGCAGCCACAGCAACCCTCAAAACAAACACCCAAATAGATAAAGCTGATGACCTCATTAGCGAACCTCATAAACAAACTCAAAATGTTTGAAGCAGAGGGCTGAAGATGGGCTTCCGAGGTGATGCTGGCTCCATTTCATTGTGAAGGTGGCACTCACCCCACTTTCTCTTGGTAAAGTACGAATCTGCTGCTGGGTCATTGAAGTGTCTGCTGAACATGGTTTCTGCACCCGCATGGAAGTCATAGGAGAAAACCAATGCTAAGACAAACGGACACATGCGAGAAAGCGTTAGTGCTAACAGCTATACATATTAAAAGAAAATCTAAATAATGCCACTTTGCCCTGATCTACAGATCTAAACCAGACACTTTTAATATTTTCATTAATTTCCATACACGCTGCTCAGAGTAATCCTAGTGACAGCACAGACTATCTATCAGCCAATTGGGTACTTTGTCACTACTACTAACTTTTGAGGGCAAAGAAAGCCAAACTTTGGTGACAAATTTAAATAGAGTGAACGCAACACTGCAGAAACAAGTATACCGATGCACCGCATATTTTAGCATTTATGGGATACAACGGCATAACATTGTGGAGCATGCAAGTCTGGATTATGTAAAACATTACCATATCCAGAAGACACAAAACAAAACAAAAGTCATGGACATAAAAAAGTGGTTTAACGCAATACACACTCACAGTGGTCTCCAAAGGCCTTCGTGGTGAAGACCTCCCTCAGTGTTACGGCGTTTGAGTGCTGAATTTTCTTCCACATGTCCACCAGCATCATACACTTGGTGTTAACAAGGCGGAAACCTGTCGACATTTAAAAAAGATACACAGCACACAAAATAGGCAATTAAAATTATAACTATATCTTACACTATCTGCGCCACCTGACAACCACAACACATGCAATTCATGTTTATTCTAATGTACGAGAGGAGTCATCACACGTGTCCTGAATTGCTCATCATAATCAAAATGACAAATAAGAGCTCTAATGAAGTTTGTTTTGTTTATTCAACAGCAAAGTGTTATTTTCTCTGAGGGAAAATTGTTGAGTTCTTCCTAATAGCAGGAAATATACAGGTATACTTTCTTTTTTTAAACAAATGAACCATTATTCCAGTTCTGAAAATAACTTAACTTATATCAATCTAGTTTTAGTTGCTCCACTTATATCTTCTTTTTTTCACCCGAATCACTAAAACCCCTTTAAAAAATAAAAAAAAATAAAAAAGGTTTCTGAAATGTTTTGGTATTCTTTGGAAGCAAATTGTTTAAACTTGTTTTTTAGTTACTAAATAAAAACATTACATACACCATTACATATTTCCTGACATTGGCTATTTTGGTTGTGTGACATGTGTTATGCTACTTTGGAGGACCATTTCACATCAACATATTTATTACCGTGTATCCTCCTCAGGCAGTAAGGCAGGTCATCTTTGCTGTTGACAGCCTTGTAGCAGGAGGTGATGTAGCTGAAGTTGCTGGTCTTCTGCATGCGGTTTGGTGGGGGGAGGGCCTCGAGCGGGAATAGGCTGTGGTAGCTGTCCACCTCAGAGGGTACATCTGCCAAATACATAGTTTCAAAAGAAAAAAAGAAATAAACCACAAACACGAAATCAAAAACAGATCCAACAACCTGAAGTACACCAATATGAACAATTATTTGTTTTGACCAATACTAAAACGGCACTACATTATATATCACAAATATGATTAGTTTTCACACATGTATACCGTAATGTAATTTTTCACAAAATTGTTAGCCCATTGTTGTGTGCCTGGCAAAAATTACACATAAAAGAGACCAAAGACACATTTCAACACCCTTCCACATTAATGAGGAAATCAACTCACATGTGTTTAAGTAACCAACAATAGCATACACATTGTTTTGTTCAAAACAAAGCCCACTTTGTGAACTTCAAAAATGATTTTTGCTAGAGAATTTATTGAATCAATAACAACTCTTTGTTACCTGGGTTCTCTGAGTGGTCAATCTGGGCCATGGTTATCAGATGTCTGTTTATCAACTCCTGGAAGACAAATAAAAGTGCACCACATCAGACATCACCTCTACAGAAGTAAGTAAGTGATAAGTGAAATATTCAGTGAAAAAGAAGGTGAGCATGGGGGAAATACCTGTCGGAGTTCATCCGCCATGAAGAAGGACGGGGCATTGGCTTTTGGCTGCATGTAAGCCACATGGGGCGCAGTGGGGGGATAGATATGGTATGTAGGAAACACCTGTGATAAAACCAAAAAACATAGCTTCCTTTTATTGAGAAATGAAAACCAGTAAGATCAGTCATTTTTCCCCCCAACTACTAGATCCTAGCAATGCAAATTAATATCAGGACATGATGAAACAAAACTCTAAATCAGGAATTTAATGAAGCGAGAAGAAGGAAACAAAATGTCATCGGAAACAAAATTAAAACCCAGAGTTGGCTGCAATGAGTGTGGATTTTAAGTATGTGGGCAGTGTCTACACACAAAAAGAAGGTAGCTCAACAGACTTTAGTGTTGGGTCATGAATTTAGGGATCAAAGCTCTTGCTTCTCAAAATAACCTCAGATTCGATAAAGGTTTAAATGCAGTGTCCTTGTTTACAATCCATTTCTACAAATGATGTGATGCTGCATCTTTTTGTTTGGTTAGGAATTCAAAAGTAATCTAGTATATTCCCAGCAGTATTTACTAACTAAAATACATAATAGCACTCTATGTGCAGCACATACCATCCCAGCCATTGGTGCCGGGGTGTTGTCCGTGTAGAAGTAGGTGGTCCCCCCTACAGTTTCTTTCTGGATCATGTGAGGACCCTGGTCAGCTGCAGTTGTGGGCCCCATGAAGTTGGCAGGGTTTGGTGTGTGACTGCGCCGACGTGGAGCAGGTGAGGTGTGCGGTGTAATTTTTGGGGAGTGGAGAGGAGAAGATCCGGCAGAAAGAGACATGCCTAAAATTGGACAGAGAGAGTCTGCTTTTGTTTCAACAGTAGCACATGTTGCGCACGAGAAAATTCAAACTTGTTGAACTATAAAATTTCAGAGCCAAAGATGGAAAACAAAACTGAGCCATGTAGAAAGTTAAGCAAAGCAGATATAATGGGGGGGATTTTCTGTCGTTGATGCTGCAAAAACCCTCACCAGGAGCCAGGGCAGCAGCTGTGGAGCTGCTGAGGCCAGGATGTGGGAAGAGAGGCGAGGGGAAGGCCTGGACAGGGGACTGAACCATAGTGGCCATACGTGGAGCTCCCTTAGGGATGAACTCACTTGCTGCCGGGTTAGGAGCCTGGTGCCACAAAAAAAAACATGCAAAAGTTTACATTAAATCTACCATTGCTGTTGGCAATAAAGAGAAAACTAAACTACATACTCATTAAAAGAACCATACTGAACTTTAAAAGCATTTCACTGATTTGGATAAGATGCTTGTGTGCTCACCTTTCTCCTTTGGGAAATACTAAGAGCACCAAAATCACTGAACAGTGAGGATGTCGGAGAGTTCACTGGATCTGCAAAGACCAAAAAGTGTAAGCGTTGAGCAGTGTCCGTTTCAATATTCAATAGATGAGTATTGCACACTGCTCCGCTGAGCACTGAGAGTCTTACCATGAGTGCTGTGGCTGAAGTTCTTGGCACCATCGTTGAGACTGGGAGAGCTGCTGCTGGTAGTCATACGCTAAAGAGAACAGAAGCGTTACAGAAGACTCTCAAACGTGCATACATGTTTGTCATTAAGTCGGCAGCAAAAATCATTGTGTTATAATAAAATGTGTGAATTCAAATAAAACATAAAAATATATAATAAATCAATACAAGCAAAAATAAAATCAACAACTAATGTAGTGCTTCAGTTTACGTGAGGACCTACAACAGCAATATGAACACATTGACATTAATTTTCAAAGCAGTTTTTGTCTTGTATGTTCACACGGACTTGAATCTACAGCTTCCCTTTTGTACCTGCATCATTGAGTATTTAGTCTCTGCTGGGCTTCCAAACCCATTGACCCCAATAAAGCTGCTGCTGAAGTAAGAGTTGGTTAGATTGGCATCACTCAGAGTTGCACCCTCCATCCCTGGGACTGTGGAGGACAGAAGCCAAAGTTGAGCAAAAACTAATAACAGCAAGAAAGCTATAATGTGGTTTAACAGAAACCAGTAAGGTTAATAATGCACGTGCATGCAAATCTACAAACTGAGCTAATTTAAAAGCAGTTCAACAAATAACATTTCAGTGTGAGCACAATTTAAGTATCCCACAGAGCGACATCCACAGAGTATCATTTAATACACTTTTTACAACATTAACCTTACTGGTTTTATTGGTTGCAGGTTAAAGATAACGGGATTCATTTTTGTATGGCATGTGGATTATAGTTGCGGTTTGTTTACGTTGTGAAGCCACCACAACACAATGCTAAACCAATGAGCAGCTAACGTGGCTACGCTAATGGTAGCAAACAGTAAACTAAAACTACATTTAACAAGTAATACTACACTTCACTTCAACCATTTAACTGGGCTTAAACGCGGGGCGCTAATACTAAAACGCAAATCTCCTATTACACGGCAAAGCAACGCGCTTTTAAGTTAATTGAAGCGTTCAGCTTGAAGCTAGTTTAGCTCCAGTAGCTGGCTGTAGACTTGCTCTCTCACAGCTGTCATAGAAACAGCAGGCCTCCTCCTCCTCCGAGCTGCAGCAGCAGCATGGCTCCTGTTACATGTTGTCACAACACATAACGTACAACTTTACCACCAGAAAGCCAAGCTAACATCATCCACGAGACTACCAACGAGCACAACGCGTGCTGGCTGCAGCCTGGAGGCGTTCGGTCATGTTTGGCAGGTAAAATGTAACCCACGTTGTTTTGGGGTGACGAGGCCTCGAATGAATCCTCGGGCTAGATTTTAACAAAGCCCAACAAGGCCCAAAATTAAAGTCAGAGTCAGTCCCCCCCGTGTGAGGCCTTGTGGTTGTTACTCACTTGTTAACAGCTGCCCTTCTAGAGATGCGCCTGCAGGACCCAATGGTTCACTTTTCTTGGGCACACCAGTGCCCGCGCTGCCCGGACAGGCCGCTCCGGAGCCACCGAGGGAATACACCGCTGGGGTCCCGCCACCTCCGGCCATAGACAACGGGACGGGGCTCCCGCCACCGTGCAGCGGCAGGCTTGACATGGACGGCTCCTCGTGCAGGAACTGGCACTCTTCCCCATAAAAGCAGGTTTTGTCTTTAGCGTAATATCGGCAAAACTTCACCTTGACATTGGGTATTCCGGCACCCCCAAGCGGAGCAGGTGAAGCTGGGAGTCCACTGTTCATGGCACCGCTGCTGCCGCCACCGCTGCTGCCGGAAGACACTCAAACATAGAGAGACGCAGATAGCTCGCGAGCCAGCCGGCTAGCCTGCAAACAGTTTCCCCTTAAAGGAGCGGATTAATATCACTTCAGCTGGTGGAGAACACTCAAAACCCTACAGTACTCACATTATAAGGCTAAGATGCATTTGCGTTTGAGAAAATATCTTTGCATGCGTGGAATCCTGGTCGTCGTTGTTGTCGCTGTCCATGCAGCTGCCTTCTCCGTAAAGTAGCCTGTTGTTGTTTTTCTGCTCGCAGCCAGGCTGCTTCTGCTACAGACTTGAGAGCATGGCTTCGCATTGTGGGTACAGCGTTTGGCAGAGTTTACCTTCTGCAAATGCAAGCTGCAAATTGAATTTGCCGCACAGTAATATTGTAATATTGTACATGCAGACGAATAAAGTAGATGAAGGGGTAAAGGTATTGCAGCATCAACATGTCTTAGTTTCCGCCTTCAATTTTGGTAAATTATAGACACATTAATTTAAATAAAATTGTAGTAACTGACTGTTATTTTCGCTGCATCGAAGAAAAGATGCATGAGAAAACAACATCAGAACACAACATCAGAACAAACCAAGGGATGTGCAAAACAATAATACACAGTAGCCTATATAGTGTTTATTTTTTTTTAATAAAAAATGAATCAAAAGTATTTGAAAGGTGAAATTATATCCGGTCATTTTATTTGAAGAAAATATGTGAAATATAGTTTAGATTTAATCCGTTTTGTCTGCTCCCACTTTATTTCATCATAAATTAAGCATAATTTACTCAAACGTCTATATACAGTCCTATTGTTTATTTTCTTATAATAATTCTCTCAGAAGTCCAAAAGGACGTTAAGTACGAATTTATAAAAACATGTGCATGATTGTATTTGTATGCTATTTTGCCTCCCGTCATATTCCATTTTGACATTATTAATAGTTTCTTGCAAAATTATGTTTACCTTTGGTCTCTGTTTTCTTTTTGTTTACACAAAGTGTGCAGCCAGGCGTGGCTGACAACGTCATCGTTTCTATACTTCCTCTGCTTAAAAGGTGCACGAACGTTTCTTTCACATCAAAGTTGCGCCGTCTGACACTGTAATGAATATGTGACACTGACAGAAAGAAAGCATCAATGCGGAGGCAGATAAATATGATTGCGGGTGAGTCAGACCTCTTCAAGTCTCTGTTCATTGGGCTGAGTTATTAGCAGTGTTGGCAGGGTGAATACAAAGAGGATTAATTAATTAAGGCTAGTAATTCAATAAATACAAATGTTTCCGACTATATAGCCTAGTATCTTCAAACAATATCTTTCAATTTGCATTTTTGAAGATTAAATAACTAGAGAATATCAAATGGTAAATTGTGAAACATTTAATTAAATGTTGACATTCAGCTGTAGTTCAATAATACAGTTTGAAGAACCTTAGATCAAAAGTGGCTTACTTTTGTTGAGAGGCTAAGACTTTATTTATTATTCATCATACAAAGGGGACATGCTGCTCTGTTGGAAATATCTAAAACCTAGAATGTGTCTGTTTCTGAATAACCAAATTTGTGAATGAGTTTTCAGGTTTCAAAAAGTGTTTAGGTGTCTACTACATAATGTATCCTGTATCAATATAATAAACCACAGAAAGGGCCATTGAGTTACCTTCATGACATATTAGTTTCTTGTTTTTATGATTGCATTTCTCATCTTTAAAATACCCACTTATATTTAAATTGCCTCAGGCTATTCAGAAAACATACACAAACATTTAAAACGAAGTTCAATATTTCTGTCTTTCTAGTTGTCTTTCTTCTGTGTGCTGTCAAGCTTCACTGCTCTGATGGCATCGCAGTGCAGAATCAGGCTTGTGTGCCCAGTCATGAGGTAAAAGCCGTCGGGATCTTGACTATGTTTTAATTGAACAATTCATAGTATTATATACATATAACTATTTCTGAGTTATTGTATGTTCCAGAAACATTACTAAGTTGGGAAACTATTAATTATTGGTAAACTCCACTGAATGTGCAGGGAAAATAAACTAATGACACGTGCAGTACATTCAGGAGGCAGGTTTTACAGATATTATACTATAATGTGATAATATAAGTTAATGTTATTCATTGTTTGCTTTTTTTAGCACATAAATTGTCATTCATGTCATTACCAGTGTAATAAACTTAGAAACAAAACTGCAGAGCAGGTTGTGAAACACCAGAGAGGGAAATAGCACACAGTTGACCAAATGTACTGGTTTTATTTCTCCCCATCAGTTTAAAGTCTGTCCGTTTATGCATTATTTAGTATAACCTTTTAAAAGAGGATACCTTTAAAAGCACAAGATAACTTGTTAAAGTTATTATTTTTGACATGTGGAATTCCATTTAGCTTGGTATACTTGGTCCTGTGGATGATTTATAATTAAAACACAGACATTGAATAGTAAATGTTATATGTATTATACTGGTATAAAAGCCAGACTTTTTTTGTTTATTAAGCTACCGTATAGTTTGCAACCTTTATGCTAAATTTGAATCACGCAACCACACGAAAGCTCCACAATGCGGGATCATTAAACGGTGAATCTTGTCTCCCAGGTGGCATGTTTTGTGCCAGCTGACTATCTGAATGCATCTGGTTCTGTCAGCGTGGAGGTGTGTGTTGGTAAGAAACTCATCATCTCTCTGGAGCACTTCTCTGATTTCCCTGTTTGCCACTGGATCAGAGGAGCAGACCCAATACTGACAGAGTAAGCGAATGTCTGTGTGTGTAGGTGTCTTTCCCCTTTTTTATTATGTGTATATATCTAACCTGAGGGTTTTTCTTAAACCTCATCAGAAATGGGGGTAACTCCATGGTCCTACCGCCGCTTTCTGAAACAGATTCAGGGGAGTTTACGCTGAGCTGTGAAACTAGCGAAGGGACCGGGTCCTCCCTGGCTGTGTCTCTGCATGTAGTGATGAGTGAGTGACAGCTCTCTCTCTCTCTCTCTCTCTCTCTCTCTTGCATGTCTCATCTCCTCTCTCCAACAATGCTAAGACTCAAGACAGCAAACTAACACTGAACTGTTTGATGCTGATAAAATGTGGACAATTTGCTTTTTTTTTTAGAACGTCCCACAAAACCAAAGCTGACACTGGACGAAGTGGATAACAAATTGCGTTCCCCTTATTTTGTATGCATCTCTGAAGGCTTCCCAAAGCCCACTCTCAAATGGACTGGGTAATATGTTATCCACTACACATGTATGCAGGATTTATGAGTATGTTTAGCTGATAACAATGTAGTCTACTGACACTAACTTCATCAAAAAACATTATTATACCATACTTTGATTTTCTAAATAATCCTCCTTTTTGAACAGAAACCAGGATGGGAATGTTTTTCCTGCAAACAGTATAACGGCAATTAGCAAAATATCCAGTAGTCAATATGTTGATGGTGGAGTGATGTGTTGCGCTACCAACGCTGAAGGACAAGAATGCTCTCAACTCTATGACTACGGTAAAGCAAGATTTCAACAAATTCATTAAATACATTCTGCAAATTATGTATTTGGCAAACAAGTGTTGGACTACATTTTAGAAAAGTAATTGACTTGAGGCCCTACTGTGTGTTTCAGACCTAAACGTTGACTTTATGAAACATGATGAGGTTTCTAAGGTCACCGTGAGCCCTGGTCAGCCTTTACTTCTACGCTGCCGAATAAAACAACAGAAAAGGTTTTCGCAATTTGTGTGGGAGAATGGCAGCAAAACAATGAACACCACAAGATCACCCTGCTCCTCTCAAAACAAGGAGGTACAGTAATTCCCGTTAAAATCACTGTGATTTTCTTTTAAATATTTCCCTTTATGTTTGTCTTTCCAAATCAAATCACAACAAGAATATATTTTTGTCCCAGATTTGCATTAAAAGTGATCGCCATGACAGCAGTCGGATGGTGTACCTGTTCATCGAGTCAGTTAATGCGGGCCACAGTGGCACGTACACCTGCAGGGGTCCAAACAACAAAATGAAGTCTGTTGACGTTCATGTCCAAGGTTGGCAGAGCGAATTTCCCCTTTATTTCTTATCTCTTGTTGAGTAGTAATATCAAATGTTACCAAAGAATGGTTCTCTCTAAAGTTCAGTACAGTTTGTACCCTATGTGCATGCATTGATTTCAATCTTGTGTTTCCGTAGCTGAGGGTTTCCTCTCTGTCCAGCTGGGTAAGAGTCTGATCATACCAGCTCAGAATGCATCCAGCTCCTGTTTGCAAGCCAGTGTTTCCTACCACCCTGTGCTCCAGCACTGTTCCTGGGAAGCTCCTGATGAAAACATGACTAAATGCATCAGGGAAACTTGGGTGACAAAACACAGGTAGTTGCATGAAGCACTGTTTTTGGAGCTGAACTCCTCAAAATGCTGCATAGTTGTTTGTTAATGCTCATACATTTATATATGTGGATGGTCAGTAAATTAGCCTTTTGGATATTGTAATCATCCATCCATCCATCCATTGTAATCATATGAGGTGTATTATTGGAGACTTTTGGATGGTTTCATAATAAATGTTGTCTTCTCAGGACTGTGAAGCTATGTGATGTACTCAAATCAGGAGATTATAAATTACACGTGGAGGCTGGCGGACGAAATGAAACAAAGACTATCTCAGTGTGTGTTGTAGGTAAGAGAGATGTATTGTGTGCATCTGGAATGATTAACATCTGTTTGGTAACTTCTGCACAATTCCATCACTTTTAAAACTTACATTACAATTGAATTAAAATTTTTGCAATGCTTATATTTGTTTCAGACACACCAAAGTTCAAATTCAGGATTAACGAGGTCAATAATAGCTTCACCTTTGAGACCGCAAGTCTCGTGCCAGCAAATTATTCCTGGATGTCGTGTGCTTTGTCTAATGACAGGTATGCTCATTGTAGCCTATTGTTGGAAACACACACACACACACACACACACACACACAGATTCTGTGTTCCTCAAGTCGCGACTCTTTGTATTATAGCGTCTGTGAAACAGACTCTTCCTGGGAGGAGATCCCAGAGGCCTCTCAAACAGACTCGGATGTCTTCTGTGAGAAGACGATCAAGAGCTCTCTGAGCAGAGATCGAGTGTATGGACATCATTTAAGGTTTTGCCTGACAAACTCAATTGGCTCCTGGTGCCAAACCCAATACTCAATATACTACCCATCTTTACCCGAGGCCTCCACAGGTAGTGAGATTGATTTCACATCAAAATCATGAGTTTATTTTAATTTGTACGGCTGTCATTAGAAACTATCTGTCATCTCTGTTTTTAGGTTCTGCAAATGATGATAACGGCCGCATGTTGGTGCTGAAAGTAGGCAGTTTGTTTCTGCTCATGGCTTTGGCAGTAGTTAGCGTGGTGCTCATGTACTTTATCAAAAAGAAGGTATGTATTACCCGTTGATAAACATACATACATGAACACACATGAGGACATGACCTCAACCCCTTTGCTTCCAATAGAAACCCCAGTATCAGCCCCAGCTTCAGATGATCCAGACGGTTGGACCCAACGACAACGATTACATCTACATAAACTTCAAGGATTTTGGGTACGACCTGAAATGGGAGTTTCCCAGGGAGAACCTGGAATTGGGTACGAACTACATCGAGCATCAGACACCGATCCTTTACTTTACTAAAAATGCCAATACTACGATGTGAAAATATTTAATAACAAGTAAAACCCCTGCATTTCAGATACTACTTAGTATATAAGTATCATCAGCTTAATTTACTTTAAGCATTAAAAGAAAATAGAATACAAAGTTGTGCAGACTGTGACAGATTTAAACAAATAGATTGTTAATATCGATGCATCAAATATTAAATCCTATTTAGTTTACAAATGAAACCATCTAAAATGACGGTGGAACTACTAACAGCTCATAAACATCTGAAGAGTTACTTACTCGATAGATAGATAGATAGATAGATAGATAGATAGATAGATAGATAGATAGATAGATAGATAGATAGATAGATAGATACTTTATTAATCCTGCAAGGAAAAAATGATTCCCTCCAGCAACATTTACATACAAGTAAAGCAATATTAAATATAAAAATGCACAATAAATACAATAGAATGGAATAATATTAAATGAACTAACGAATCAATAGTTCAAAGAAGTAACCAAACAAACACACTGCAGTATAACAGTGTTGTAAGAGACCACAAGTTAAAATAGTTTTGTTTTAGTTTTTTATCTGAAAATGTAACACAGCTTGTGTTGAGAAACAGAATAGAAGTAGCATGAAATTGAAATACTCAATGAACATCTCAAAACTGCACTTAAGTACAGAAGTAAATGTTCTTAGTTGCATTCCACCACTTCCAGACTTTTGTAATGTTATTGTTCCAAGTTGTATCACCATGTGGCAATAAAGGTCTACTTTCCTGTGTGTCTGTGTCCTCCCCAGGTCAAGAACTTGGCTCTGGGGCTTTTGGCATGGTGGTGCAGGCCACAGCGTATGGCATCAACAAGCCTGGAGTCTCACAGCAGGTGGCCGTCAAGATGCTTAAAGGTCAGTGTTTCATTTGTTTATTCCGTGGACAAAATGCAAACAAAATGTTGTGGAGGTCGTTTCAGCAGCTGACGTGATATTTGACGTTGCAGAGAAGCACCAGACGGTGGAGAAGGAGGCGCTGATGTCAGAGCTGAAGATGCTGACTCACATCGGTCAACATGCCAACATTGTTAACCTGCTGGGAGCGTGCACAGACTCGGGTACAGTTACCGCTGCTACTACTTTTGTCAGATGGGATGCTTTACATTGTGCAATGTTTTCTTATTTGTTTTCCCTTTACAGGACCAACATACCTGATTTTCCAGTACTGCCATTATGGAGATCTACTGAACTACCTAAAGACAAACAGAGAGCGCTACCACAAGTCTGTGACTGACGCGTTCAAGAAGGACCGTTTCAGCAGCCTTTACCACAACCTGCAGCCGGGGAAAAGCTCTGGGTGGGAACAAGGGGTCGGGGGAGCAATATTGGGAATAGTTTAGCAATAAGGAGCTCAATCATAAAGACAATATTTCAAATAACTGCTGGCACATTTGTAAAATGACTTGAAAGTTTAACCTTACATTGACGATAACGTCACGTTTGTGTTTTCTCAGTGATGGAGGCACAGCAGTGGATAATTACGTGCCCATGTACGGCTCTACCACCAGAGGGCAGGAGGACATCGCTCTCCTTACCATCAACTCTGGTGCCATGGACAGCTTTGAAGGTGAACAAATACTTGAAATCAGAACATACATGTTGTCAAACAAATACACCGATTAATGACATCTTTAGTTGCCCCAGCAAAGAGTAACAGATCTCTCTGAGTGGGGTTGATCCTAACTGATCCCAGTTCATCTGCAGACCCAATGATCCACGACGACCCCGATGATCAGACAGATTTGCAGACAGAGGACCTGCAAACCTTGACCTTTGATGACCTGCTCAGCTTTGCCTTCCAAGTGGCCAAAGGCATGGAGTTCCTCTCCTCCAAGAATGTAAGAAAAGGTCCATAGTGTGGAAACGCTCAACATTCACGTCTCTCAACCCAGGCTCTTGACAGGGAGAACTATTTTGGTGACTGATTAATCATTAGGTCATTTTAAAGCAAATTACCAAACAGTCCCTATAGTTTTAGCTTCTCTCTCTTCTTTGTAATACATCCTAAATGGATAGTAAAGCTATAATAATTATTTAACAGACAAAACACGTTATTTTAAGACAATAACTTTTTATAAACCAAACAATCCATCAGTTAATCTAGAAAAGAATCTGTAGATCAATTGATAATATAATATAATTGTGAATAGCAGCACTAATCTGCTGGACAGATTTAGCAAGGTTTTTATGGACATTATAAAAGTTATCTGTAAAATTGTTGTCAGCTTCCAAAACTCACGTTGCATGCCAAGTCCAGTAAATTGCTAATTCAAAAATTAACCAAAATGTTAAAATGTCCAACTACGGTCGCAGGCTGGGTCTTTGTGGGTTGTGGTGATTGAAGTAGCACCCTGACGACGGTCCTGTCTGTCTGCAGTGTATCCACCGAGACCTGGCAGCCCGAAACGTGTTGGTGACGAGGGGCAGGCAGGTGAAAATTGGTGACTTCGGACTGGCCAGAGACATCGACAACGACTCCAACTACGTCGTGAGAGGAAACGTATGATACGTTCATATTATAGCTTTCAATGTTTGCTAATCTATATATCTGATCGCATCTTAAACATCATGTGGGTCCCATGGCTTTTCAGGTGCGTTTGCCAGTGAAGTGGATGGCACCCGAGAGCACCTTTCAGGGGATCTACACCATGAAGAGCGACGTCTGGGCTTATGGCATTCTGCTCTGGGAAATCTTCTCACTTGGTAGGCTTTGCAATCGCTCTCAGTGCATTTAAAAGACAAGCATATAATCAATTGCTATACAATGATTGATGCCAACTCTGTCTGTGTATCTCTCAGGTGTTACTCCGTACCCGGGCATGAAGGTGGATCACATGTTCTATTCAATGATTGAAAGAGGATTTAAGATGGATTGTCCGTACTACGCCAACGATTCTGTGTAGGTGTCGTCTGTCTGTACGCAGCCGTTATGTTTATAGATTTAACAGAGTCACACATGTACAATGCGTCAGGATAAAGTCATGATCACTATAAAGTCAAGCAGTAAAAACTGTATGAGACAGCATAATAAATATGTATGCTGATATTGTTTTTTAATGAGTGGCAACATCTTTAAGTGGTGTTGAAAAAGTAACTTTAAAGTGCTGTACTTTCGTACAATTTTGAAGTAATTGTGCTTTAATGTTTCTGTTGGTATTTTTTGCTACATTATGTTTATACTTCACTATAGTTCATAACAAAATATTGCTCTTTTTACGTCACTACAGCTAGTTAAGAACTTAAGTTATTACTTATTTTGATACAAAAAATATCAAACTACACTAACAGAGTTGTTTTAAGTAAAGAAATCAATGTTCCTAGTTGAAGTCAGACCTTGTAAGATTGGGATATTTCATTTCTACTGTTAGTGATTCAACTGTATATAAAATAGTTAGACTAGCTCCACAACTGATTTTTCTAACATATTAATACATAAGTACAAATTATCCAATAACATAATATTTGTAACACGATGAAATGGGACACTTCACGGTACTTTTGGAGCTGTAAGTAAATTTAGCTGATAATGCGTCTGTGCTTTACTACAATTAGGATTCTGAATGCAAAATGTTACTTGTAATGCAGTATTTGTACATTGTTGTAATGCTACTTTCACTGAAGTAAATGATCTGAGTACGTCTTCCACCATTGTCAGCGGTGCAGCGACCTTTGACTTGTAGTTATTGTGGATGACTGTGAATCTTGTAAAATATTTCATCTCCGTGGCTTCCTTCTCCAGGTACGGGATGATGTGTAAGTGTTGGGCTCTGGACCCCAGCAACCGGCCATCCTTCTCCAAACTGGTGTCCTTTATGTGTGATCAGCTGACAGACCGAGAGGAGCAGGTAGGCCTGGAGAGCAAGGTCCCGCATTGTGGGAACAAAAGGTCTATTTGAGTTTTTATCCTCCACAGCTAGATGGAGATGATAATATCGTCTCTGTTATATCCTTCCTCTTTCAGCTCTACTATAACATGTTCGACCAGACATCAAGCGACTACCAGAATGCAGAAGACATTTTGGACATTTCCGCCTTGACAAAGCAAAACGAGAACCAGACTCAGTCAGCCAATAATTACTGCCGAACCCATGCGACTGAGGAAAGCAAAGCAGAAGTGGCCGACGCCGACTCTGTGGCAGCCGACGAGAAGCTTGTGAAGCCAGCGGATACAGAGTGATCAGCAAATGTTCACACCGATGGATCTGTATATATATTTTAAACAAATTTATATACGTTTTTTCTCACGTTAATAATCTTAAGCGTGACAGTAGAATGCACTTGCTTCACATTATATTAGAGTATTGCAACACGATTTTAACTATATTTTGAATATATTCTTATTAAGCAGCTGAAATGAAGAACATTGTTATTATAAAAGGATGCTAAATATTCTCAGTGCTATGGACAAGTAAGATATGGAGTTGTAACATTTGTATTCGGCCTACATACTGTAACTGATCAACTTTTTGTTTTAGATTTTATCATATACACATTAAATATCATATGTATTGTTATGCAGTGAAATGTGATGGCAATTATTTTGTTATAGTCTTTTATATTATACCAACAGCTATTACTTGCAGATCAAACCCAATTGTTGTACACAATTTTATATATTTTTCAAAACAAGCTTTATTTTTTTAAATATGTTATTGGATTTCTTTATTATCTTTATTTGTTTGTGTTTGTTTAAGCATTACCTGCAGTAAAATGTACTTCACAGATTTATAAAAAAAAAGGTTATCCTGATGTAAGTCACCTGTCTGATCTGTCAACAGTTCAATCAAAAAAATATTTTTTGTTTCTTAGATTGTTTCCTTATAATAATGTCCAAAAGTCTAGAAAGGACTAATTATTCCATCATAAGATCATTTCATGTTTGTAGCATACCTCTATCTCTATCTCTGAAAAGGCAACGTTTCTTGAGCTCAGAAAAAGTCTTGTTTTCAGCTTTCAGCTGATCCAAACGGTGTATTTAGCATATAAAGATAGTGAACAGTTTTATTATAAAGTAACACTTAAGCCTGGAAAGAAAATAATCAAAATCACTAAATTTCGAGATGGACAGAAAGGGTATGAGAAATTATAGTTGGAGGGACAAGTACAATAAAAGCCTGTGAGATGTCGTGGAGAAGCAAGCACAACATACAAGTACCTTTAAGGTATACTTAAATGTAGTGGCCCCTGCAAATAAAAGTACTACTAGGTGTTCCTTTGGCCAGTAGAGGGTGTAGTTTCACTCCCTCGCGGGCAGTAAGACGTCAAGCTTTCTCTATACCAAGCTTTATACATCTGGTATTGGGCGCTGCACAAGCACAATCTTATTATATATTATAAGATATATTATAAGTTATATTTGGAACAACTGTAATATTTGACATGGAAGATGTCCTTGTGTTCTGATAAATGGTTGGCATTGTATAGTGAGTCAGTCATTTACTAAAGAAGGGCATGTTCAATAACGCCAAAATAATGTTCATCTTTGGTCGATTTCCCATACGTGTTATTTAGGAATGTTGACCACTCTGTCAGGGTTGTCCTTTGACCCAACTCAATCTCAGTTAGTTTGTTTTTCTTTCAGAATAAGGTCTTTGTTGTCTACAATGTTTCTATTTCTTCAGATATAGACTGGAAGAAAGTTTGGTAATAGACCAAAATGTAAATATATTATTTAATTGCATCCTGGAACTTGCTCTGCATTTAAGTTGCTCCTGCAAATGTGCATATGAGCATTAGAAAGATTATGTTTTCTCAGATTTTGCATTTTATTCTATAATTAAATAAAACATAATAAAAATGATTGCAGCGACAACAAAGTTAATGCATTTCACAAATGTTAATTTATAAAAAGCTTCATTTTTGTATTTATGAATAAAATGGAACAATGCGATTTATTCCTCACAAAACCGAAAAGCTATCAACACAGTGATTGTATCTTAAAGTCAATAAATTATCAAGCACTCGCGTATTTATTTCTAGGTAATTGATTCATTTTACGTTGGATATGTTTTATCTCTGGAGCCTTTTTGTCTTTGGCACTGCTTTTTGTTTTCGCAATGCTCCACCTGTATGTGAGTAATTCTGATGTTTTCTCTTGATACTATGCTAACAATGTAAAAGATTAGAAAGAAGAAAAAAAATATGGGCGTATTCATTGTCATGAGGCTTTGGGTGAAATACAGGAAGTGCACCTACACGCGCTGTTTACCTGAAAGGCTGCTGTTGCAAACGGTGAGAACATTTGTGAGTAATTCCACACGGTGATATGTCACTTATAGCAGTATGGACACACGTGTGTCCTCTGTAAAATGAAGTTGCTTCTAAGTTTGGCTGGTCAGCACCATGCAGCCTGAATTTGCAGTTCAGTGTTTTTTGGCTTGGGCAACAGTCAGCCTAAACCTGTTTCTTAAAATAATGTACATCTTTGGAAACCGAGCCTTATGTAACTTTTCATTCTAGATAAGAAACATAAAACGAGGAAGAAAATAAAAATCCCAGAAAACGAATCAACATAAAATGATTGACACTTGATCTGACGTCCACACATGGGGGCTTGACCTGTGTGTCCAGTCGTGCATTAACCCTTGGTGTCCTGTCCGAAGGTCAATAAAGACTGCCTGTGGAACCACTGCAGAGAGTCCCCGTGCACATGAACATGGACATCGCCGCAGTCAATGCTCTTACCTACGAGGATTTCGTGAATGTTTTTGGCAATGTGGTGGAGAAATGTCCCATGATAACAGCTGCTGTGTGGTCGGGCCGTCCCTTTGTGGACTTAACTGCGTTGGAGGCTGCAATCAGTGAATTTATCGATGCTCTCCCAGAATCAGGTGAGATTTTACATTTAGTTTGTTTTGTTTGTGATTTGCAGTTTGGCCCTGACACGTGACGTCATTAAGCCATTATATTCGTTCGTGCCCAGGTAAAGAGGGGATCCTCAGGTGCCACCCTGACCTCGCGGGCAGGGACCTCCAGAGCGGCACCTTGACTCGGGAATCGCGCGAGGAGCAGAAGGGAGCCGGGATGGATGCGTTGAACTCTGCAGACGCCTCGCGCATGGCCCGTCTCAACGAGGAGTACAAGCAGCGTTTCGGGTTCCCGTTTGTCATCTGCGCCCGGATGAACGACAAGGCGAACATTTTACGGCAACTGACCGAGCGCTGTCGTGACGAGCGCGCGGTGGAGCGGGCGCGCGGAATCGAGGAGGTGAAGAAGATATGTCGCCTGCGTCTCGAAGCGCTCGTGCTCACTGACGCTCCAAACAAGTTTTAAACCTGAAATATTGGTCTTTATGTTTTGATTTATCCTGTTCCAGATTAACCACCCGGATGTAAAGACTGGCATTGTTTGAGGCTATAGGCTGTGTGATATTTGCTTTATTCCAAACATGTGTTATTCATGGGTCATATTGTACAGTTCATTTCAAACAATAAAAGATGTGTACAATTGATTCTAATTCAACAATTTACACGACATAACATATGTACAAATGGACATTGGTAATATAGTAAATACTGTGTTATTACGTATATATACATCCATAAACGTGATACTACTCACATGTAGGGAAAAACAATGCACTCACTGTAAAACATGATCAGAGCATGCTTCAGTTTGTGCAACTGAATCCATGTCGTTTCTTCTAAAAGGGGGATAAGTAGTTGGTCCTTGCATGATAACGTTGTCTCAGCATCTGGTGCCAAAAAAAACTCAAAGCACGATGAAGTGGGATGAAGATATGTCCCGTCAGTCCAGACAGATAGTGGTATCCAATAAGAAGGCAAACGTGGTCCTGTGAAGGTTCATGGGGGTCCCTGGGAAATTAGCACTTTATGTAAATACCTATAAGAGAGACTGGCTGTATTCTCCTTTCTTGCTCTAATCATGGATCTGATAGGATTCCAATCGGACTTCCTTGTGGATTTTAAGTCTCTTTCTATTTGGTTTTCCCAAAGAAAATCCCTGCATCAAGAGTCTGAACCTGCTGCGGGCTCTCTGGTGCGGGCTCTCTGGTTCCAGGTGCGGATAGGGGTTGACCGCGCAGCGGGGAAACGGGAGGTGAAGTGGTGTGAGGTCCGTTCGTGGAGGTGACCCCTCCCGCGGCCTCCCCCTGGTCTCCAGAGGTGATGGATGAGTCCTGCTCCGGGTCGGACCCCCTCACCTTCCTCCGGTCTTCCTCCTTCTTCCACTTCATGCGCCGGTTTTGGAACCAGATCTTGATGTGGCGCTCGGTGAGGCTCAGGGTCAGCGCCAGCTCCACGCGGCGCGGCCTCGAGATGTAGCGGTTGAACAAGAACTCCTTCTCCAGCTCGAGCAGCTGGGCGCGCGTGTAGGCTGTCCTCGTGCGTTTGTTGTCCTCGGATTCCGCCATCACGTATGGTCCTGGACACAGACAGGGATTTACTCAGTGGTTAGATTGAATGGTTTAAATTGTGATATGTCAATTAGATGTTCCCTGATCCAATTACAAGAGTGCTAACTCTTAACTAATTCCTCCTATTTTTAAGTTTCCTTATTGTATTTGCCACTAAAACAGAAACCTGCTTCCTTTTTAAAACTGCACACATGTTGATGCTATGAACTTCCACTTTATTTCACCAATGACTTGTGATTCCTTATAACTGTTAGGCCTCTTTCTGACTTTTCAAAAGCCAGTCTGGTTGAACCAGCGTTTTGTTCTCCTGAAAAACATGACTTTTTATTTGCAAACCCCTCCATACAAAATAACATCTACTTACAACTTAAAGCATAAAAAGACCAATGCAGTATAGTCCTCTCAGCCATTTGACATTGAACATTTATTAAAAAGGCATATGAAGGTCAATTTTATTTGGACTAAATCTCAAACAATGTCATTGTAAATTCAAATAATGAATGACCATCAATATTATGTTTTACTATGAGTGCATGGGTTGTATTTCGACCTCTCCGGCACCTGCAGAAACCACAGGGCATATTTGTCTTTTGATAGTAAAATAATAATTTACTCTCTTGTAATGTCACAAGGAATTTTACATTTGATGAGATTTAACCCAAAATAAGTTGTTTTTTTTTACTCCGAGCTAGAGCTTGGAAGCAACAGGTGATAAGAGGACAGCCTGAAACTTTTTTTTCAAGACTTAGTAGCATTTTATTCACGAGAATACTATTTTAGTTCAGGTCTGGTTGTATGCAGTTTGTAATTTTATGTGAACAAAAATAATATAATATTTCCCATCTGTTATAATGTATACCAAGTCCTCAGAGATTACCAATATTGATAGAATTGTTTGCGAGATCTGAAATCCTCTTGATGTCACTGAGACTTAGAGACATTTCTTTTTCATGGATGAATTACTGCAGTAGTAGTAGAGTGCCAAGTAACTTTTTACAGGCTATGAAGTCATCACATAACTTCTCATTTTCCAGGACCTCCTGATCCCATCTTCAGGGCCCTAAACCTGATGATTAGTGACTCAGTTCAGGAATTACCAATCTACCTCTAAATTTCACCACATGCAAAATCAAGACAGTCATTCAAAACCTGTTTTATCTACATTCTAAAGTATGAGTGTATGTCTATATTTTGCAGTTAGTCTTTAACATCAGTTGCTTTATTGGTGCACTTGATTTATTTAGTACAATATTCAATAAGGAAATCATTCATATAGCCAGATTGTACAGTCAATGAAAATATATATTTCTTTTCCAGAAATGTTTTTCTGTGTTGATTAAAATTAAAATGTAAACTATTCACGAGCAGTATGATACGTATATTTTAGGATCGGTAGTTTTAATTAAACACATATTTAATACAGACTATAAACGATATAAACGCGTATTAATCAAGGCAGCGATAACGCTTGGCGTCCATTATCATAGTCTGCCACTTATAAAAAAAGAAAATGTAAGTGCAGTTTGGGGATTTATTTTAAATGAAACCCCTCATAATATCATCTCCGTTAAAAAACTTAAATTGACTAAATAATTATGCTAATAAGAAATTTACAAATAGAGTCATTGACATTTCTTCAGTACACTATAATTAACAATCTCCAAAACTATGCGCAAAATAAACCAAAAGTATACGCCACAATGTCATCGTAGAGGTAACACGGTGTATATCCATCCATCCATCCATTATCTGAACCGCTTATCCTCTTTAGGGTCGCGGGGCACGGTGTATAATTCAATGATAAATGTTTTACATCAAATCAGTGACGCAGAAAAAAAGTTTCTTTCAATCGTCTGAAACTTTTCTCTGATATGAGAAAAAGTGTGAGAACTTCATTGATACATTTTAGCTGAATAAACTATAGTGGTATACGTTCGCATTTTCCACGCTCATTAAAAGTTTGTTAAACCTATAATTAATGCACATTTTCTAATCAAAATGCCGCCCAATGACAGACAAAACTATCTAATAAACACTGGAATATAAAATACTTTTGTTCATGTTAGCACGCAAACATCAATCAATACCAACTGTGCTAGATGTGAGTGTTTAACGACCTATTATACTATATAGTGTGGCTTCAACCTATTGATGGCTTAAGATATGGGCGAAGTGTGAATATGTTTTGTATAGACAAACCCCACATTTTTGTGACGATAAGACCTGATAAAAGCCAGCGCTGACCTTCCGGGCCTTTTACAAATTGACTGACAAGGTAAACTGAAACACCCAAGATCATATTGTTGGGAATATGATGTCACAGGTCTCAGAAAGAGTCAGAGGAAACTCACACGTTAGTGCTATGACTACAGAATAATGTTGTAAACAAAGCTGTAGCTATACCCGCAAGTTGAAATAAGCTGATTAGTAACCTACATCCAATCAGAATCAGCTCCCCATTCAGTGATCATCTTTGTAATATGATATTAAACACATGACATCTGTTGATGTGTAGCGGGTTGTATATTTACCTGACCACTGCCCCTTCCAGGTGTGTGAGTGAGATTTTGTGGTTTTCATCCAGGGGAAAGGAAGGTGATATCTGCCCTGTTCCCCCGTGTCTCCATAGCCTGCAGCGGGCGGGAGAGGCTGCTGCTGGAGCCCCTGGGGATGGTGGAGCTGAGGTAAACCCGGATCCTCCCGCATGGGTAGACTATACGAGGGGGCAATGTCAGGCAGGCTGGCCTGCTCCAAGGCTCCCATGGACGGCGGCGTGTAGACGGAGTGGACCTGCCTGCTCATGTAGAGACAGGGCGGCGGGCTGTGGCTGTAGTCGTCCCCTGATCTCTGGTAGGCACAGGAGTCTTTAAACACCTGAGCAGGATAATAATGATCTTCCCGATTCATGGCTTCCGAGGACCCGCACATGTACCGTACCTGCATGCGCCCTTCCTCGGCGTGGACCTACTGCTCTACCTGTCTCTGGCGCAACTGCGAGGCCCCCACGGCTGCACACAGGTGTGTCACTCTGCCACCATGTGACTCTACAGCACCAAAGCCATTGGTTTCCCTGTTTTACAGACCTGCAGCCATCAGTTTCCAGGATATTCTGCAGCTTGTGGGATTGTTCGGTAAAGTGCGTAAATCAATGCTACTCTGTAAATACCGCAACGTTTACCTGGCACCCACCTGTGTTTGCCCCCGCAGCAGCAACAGACAGTGAGCAGGTGGATTTCTGAGTTCCTGCCTCCAGAAGAAATGCTGAAGTTCTTGCGCGCACAGCGGAAACTTGTTTCTGAATTGTTTAGAATTGTCCTCACACAATGTCATCGACACATTTATATGGATATATCTCTTTTCCACTCGGCTGATGGATCGATATGTATGGGCGCAAACATTGGTTGACCTGCGAGATAAGAGACCTGCATGGAGAGACAGTTGTCTTGGAAACTCGGATGAAAAACTCAAGCACCAATCTGTTTCCACAAGCCTTTTTTCTTCTTTCATGTCTACACTTTTCTGACTTTTAAAATGTACCCATTACACTTCTGTAAATGCATCATTTAACACGATTTGGCGGCTGTGGGTCCACGGTCCCCGCACACGGAGCCGCTGAGGCCGCGGCACTCTCGCCGTGTTTGCTGGCCATTAGCCTCCAGCAGGTGTGTGCTCGCCCCATTAAACAACAGCTCTCGTGGTTCACCAATTAAGGCTGGAGTGAGCAACAGAACTCAATTAACCGGCGTGCGCGTGAAGCGCGTCTCCAAAAATCTACGCGATCACCTGCACGTTTATGCAACGTTTTGAGCCTTTTGCCACGTGATCCGAGTGATTTAGCTATTTTTCATGTAAATTATAGGCCTACAGGACGACTTTTACCCCGATAGGGTGTATCAATATTGTATATTTGCTCAGAGTTCTTCAAAAGCAATTATGGCACTTTCCACAGTATCTTAATGGGGCACTCAGCGATGCAATAAAGTTCAAGTAAACCAATTCTATAGAAATCACCCCCTGCACTATGGCTTAATGGTGTTTATATTTGATCGTTCTTCCAAAGAGGAAGGAAACAGTTAACCCAAGCTATGCTCCACTACAGTGGAGATTGACAACGTGGTTTATGAAGCATGAGGGGCGTTAAATGCATTTAGCTGACTTCCCAGATACAGACTTTGACATAATGGCTTAAGCGAGGAGTAATGCATTTAAATTTAGTATATAATAGATCTGTGGCCACAGAGAATTTATAAAACGCTCGGGGTGTGGAACAATAAAAGTGTATCTTTACACACATGGAGACAGGCCAAATGGATTAGAAAGATATAAAAAGCAACCCTTTCAACATTTGAGTGCATTTCCATCTGTTGTCCCAAAACCCTGGCGACACCACTAAAACACATAGAAATATGTATGTGAGTTTAATCACTGGATTAGGTTATTGTTAGTATAGCCTTACTGCTATTAAACCCTTATTGGAGACCAGTTGTACACAAGGACACACAGTCAGGAAAACAATATATTTTTTTTCTCCTTTGACAAACAAATTTGTTTCTGATAGCCAGTAGGCCTATATACTTGTCCAAAAAGTTGGACACGCGATAAAATGTGCTTACCCATTGGCGTCAGTCGCATGGCTTATGTAAACATTATGATGGGTGAATAATGACAGAAGATTGGTAATGACCATATAATTGAAATCAAACCTCCTTCACTCTAGATACAATATAAGTACACCACACCATGAGTCATGTGTGAAAGGAGAGAACAAAAAAATTGGCTTTAAAAAGTTTTGTCCAATTTAAGTGGAAAATCTGAAAGAAAAGAAAAACCTTAACAGTGACTACTGGCTTTATGAGCAATTTAAGTAAACATGATCTATCATCAGGAAAAAAAAAATCTTGAATAAATGTCTTCTCAGACACGTGCACAGGACAGTTCTCTCAGTCTACCAGCAGTTCTGTGAGGTGTGTTTGCTGGTCAGTGAGCAGTGGCAGGAGTGTCCACCTCTGTGCAGCCTGAGCAGGGAGTGGCCTCTGTAAAAATCAGTGTTCCTCCCCTCGTCAGACGTCTTTATTCATGAAGTCTCTCTTTGCTTCTGTTCTGGCCATCCCTTCCATGTCTCCCGTCTCTCTTGTCTTTGTGTCTATAACTCCTCTCTTTGTCTCTCTCCGGCTTCTTATCTTTGTTATTCCAGCTTTCCCTGTGTTGGTGTTTATGGTCTGTGTGGCCTCCTCTACTTCTGTGATCTCTGGGAGGTGTTCTGCTGCGGTTGCGGCTTCTGTCCGGGGAGTTGCTTCTCAGGCGCCCTCTCGTGGTGGAGTGTCCGTCTCTGGACTCAGCGGTGCGCGGCTGCAGGCCAGTGGAGCGCAGGGTGTTGAGGAGGAAGCGCTTGTTGGTGCTGTGCAGGGGACACTTCAACCTGACAGCAGAGTGAACAGACACTTTTAAACTTGGACACTTATCTCTGAGACCTTTGAATGGTAATCTCAGGCTTCTAGAAGGAGTTGTTTTTTCATAAAAAGATCAAGCTGATTAAGAAACCCAGATATTTTACATTCTTAGTGGAGATCAAAGCTAATAACAATGAAACCAGATCACAAAACATGTAAAAGTTCTTCACAAGTTGGGCTGTAGCTACCACTGATGACATTAAGTTCATGTTCTCATGATTTATCTCTGGGTTTAACAACCTGGAGGAGTTACATTGATTGAATCCTGGCTATGACCTTGCTCATGCCATCTCTTAACAATAATGAGACTGGTTTCCAGTATGCATTGAATGAACTACACAACAAAATAAAGTTAGAAACACTCAATCCTCTGGGGGACCGTGTGTGTGTCTGTATGTGATAATGATTGATTTGTGTCACTTAATTGTCTTTTATTGTGTTGATGTTATGTATGTAATTGATTTTTAATCAGGTTTTCTTTGGTAAACAAAATATTGATCTCAGGTAAACTCCCTGAATAAGTCAAACAATCGATTCAATTTGGTTAGACTTTTTAAATAACACATGACATTTTGGTGGGTGGGCAATAACTACACAAAATACAATTTTTGATAAAACATTAGTAAACTCAATATAATAAGGTCCATTTCTCTGATCTGGAACAATACAGTAAATAAATATTCTGTTTTCCTCAAACATAATGTCATATTACAAGGAGAAATCTTTTGCACTAGGTTTATTTGTACTAAAGTTATTTTGTAGGTTCGTCTCAGTGTCAGTATTGTTCAGTCTTATTGTGAGTATGTATCATTATCATTATATTATTAAAAACACATGTACGTGTACCCTGGTAGAGCAGCTACAGTGTAAAACACTTCTGAGAACATAAGCAAACACACTAGCTGTGAATATAGCAAGCAAATAAGACAGAGTGAGCAAATGGCAAAAGGCTAAATCGTAAAACACCACAAATATGCAACATACTCAAGGAACAAAAAAAAACCTGATGTATGTAGCGTGGCAGATAAATAGTAGTCAAGTGTCCACAGATGACAGGTGTGTGCAGGCGGATACAGATGGTATGTCAAACATAGTACTCACCATCCTGCAGGGCCCATGGTCTCCGCTCTCACTCGAGCTCTGTCCGTCTCCATTAGGAGCTCCTCCACTGCACGTCTACATAGATAAATAAAGACATACACATAGGGCATGTCAAGGAGAGGAAATTGGGAGAAGTTGAGGACAAAGATAGCACGAAACCTCAAGGGGGAGCCAAGGGGAGAATAATTTAATTAAGTGAGAGGAAACAGACTGATGCAGGGTGCAGAGGAGACAGTAGTGAATCATTAGTGAATGAATGAGGGACAGCGGAAGTGTCCTACTTTGACCAGAGTTGCTGAATCAGCAGAGTATCAGCAGAGGAGACTCACTCATTTAGCCGACCTTTAACAGCCCAGCGGAGACAGTTAACGGTGACTGTATTAGTGGAAGGGTTTCCTTACAATGACAACACACTCGTCTTACAACACAGTAAATACAACAGCTGTCAACCAGAAATATCCCTCCCCTCTGCTGGAGGGGGTGTTACGGTTTTGGCAGAAACTAGCTACAAGTGTTAGCAGCTGTTACACGTTAACTGAGGATAAACAGAAAAATAGTGACATACTTCTCCAGTTCATTGTCTTCTGCCATCACGGCGCAATCAATTGCACGTTGGTAAGACGTAAAATCGGCTGAAATCGATGATTGAATGTTAATTGACGCTAGCACTCATCTTTCTGTTTACTTCTCCGCGAGGTCCTTCAACCAAGGACCCTGTGATTTAAGCTGTCCTTAAATATGCCTGATAGTTTCCAACAGTCACTTTCAAGTATTTTATGTTACAAAATACCTTGACACAACTAACTTGCTAAATTAATTGATGTATAAAAAATAGTTTAAACGCTTAAAAGTCCACTTATTTGCGCAGTTTAAATCAAAACAGTGGTGGAAGAGTTGGAAGAGTATAAACGTATCTTACTTGAGTAAAAAAAAGGTAAATATTTTTAGCAGCATGTGCTGTGTCGAAAAATATAACTATTATAACTCATAGCACCTATTAATGACTCACCTGCCAGAGATATTTGTATTAAATTTACAACCAAAAGGTTGTTGTTATTAATGGTTTATTATTGTACTATAATGCATTACTAGAAGTTGTTTAACATATGCCATTAAAATTATATAAGAGGTTATTTGACATTCTCAAACCTTAAATTAAACACACAAATATGTATTGACTGTTGGCCATACAATTCAACCCGTACTCTTGAAAAAGCAGACAAAAACCCTAACTGCAATATTAAATTGATCCAAAAAAACTACATAGAAATTTATGGAACTAAAACTTACAAGATTACATCTTTCTGCATTCAATAATACATCACAGTAAGAGGTGAGTGAGGGTCAAGAAATCCCATTTTAGAGATTTGTTTTGAGCAGGCCGTTTCGAAGCCACCTCTGATTCTGCTCTGGAGTGGCAGCTTGAGGCCCCGCCCAGCCGCGTTGACGGACAGCAGTGGGCGGGGCCAGCGCCGCCAAAGGCACGGGGGCGTTTTCGTGCGGGTTTGCGGAACGGGCCGTTGCGGTGAATGCGTGATTGAGGTCCCGCAGCTAATATTCGTTCCCCTTTTTGGGGCCGGAGTGCACGGCGCGGAGGAGCAGCCGGAGCAGGTAATATTACATCTGCTCATATTCAGGGGGTGCATGAACGGTGTCAGTGTGTGGCTTGCTTTGCATTGATATTGCCATTGTCGCCTCATCTGTCCTAGCTTCTCCGCTTGTGGAGGCTGGGATGGAGACAGACAGATGGGAACAATGATTACAAAAATGCACTCATCTAATCAAATGTGTTCAACGCCTACGGGTAGCTAATGGATCATGACACGTCAGTTGGTGCGTTGCCAAAGTAAATCAGGACAATGACAGGGGGAGAAATAATGGGAATTATCAATTATATCAGTGTCAGTTTTTGTTGTTAGCATTGCATGCTTAACTGTTGTGAAAAAAACATGCATATTGCAACAGACATTAAGGCCTGTTCTTGAAAGTGGCTAACAGCCATTGGATTTTGTTTTAAGATAAGAGACGACGAGATGAGGGTTTACATGAATGTAGGCTAAGCCGACAGGACCTGAGATTTTAAATCTGTGGCCTAAAACATCATCTCATTTTATCAGAAAATGTCATTCCTGCAGGCGAGGTTGTTTGTCCTGTGTTGTAAGATTAGATTGTCATCTCTGAAAAATGAGAAATGAGCATAGACAGGTGCAGGGCCAAGACTGTTATTTATTAATATAGACAGCAGTAGTGCAATGACAATAACAGCATGGCCTTGGACTCTCACGCACACACAGAGAGACGAAAAGAGAGATAAGCATTTGCTAGTCGTCCTCTGACTTGTGTAAAAGAATCTGTTGCTACAGAGTCCAACTATGTTTAAAATAGATTTAAGTGCTTTTCATGGATGGGGCTCTAAACTGCTGCCACAGTGAAAACCTGAAGACTTTACTTATTGATAAAGACCATTCACAGGATCTGGTACCTAAAAAGCTCTTATGCATGTGTGTGTGTGTTTTTGCTTTCGCTTTAGTAGACTTTTACTTGCGTGTCTACAAGTGTGTGTGTGTGTGTGTGTGTGTGTGTGTGTGTATGTGGTGATGTCACAGCTTTGTTATAGGAACAGAGAAGCCTTGTGTCCTCATGATTAATTCATGTCCAGCTGCGGGATGGAGACAGAAGCAGCCAGTCACACACAGACAGGAGCACGTACTTAAAGGATGCTGAAATAAGTAACTACCGGTCCGGTAGCCAAGGAGACAGGAGAGACAGGTTGTCACAGAAATGGGTAGCCACGGAGACGAGACGGGAAAAGCGTTGGAAAAAAAACGAACCAAAGGGGCTCTCATTATCGTCTCCGCCGTCTGACGAGCTTTCAGGCTGTACCAGGGAGGAGCAGAGCATCCTGCAGAGAGAAATGCATCTGTTGTGTGGCTCCGCTGCATCCCTCTCCGGCTACACTCTGAATGTCAAGCCCCACTGAACAGAACAGGCTCCAGGTCGTCATGGAGACAAGATCAGACCCCCGCTGGAACAGAGGCAGGTAGTCACTGAGGCTCGGCTGGCCCGCTGTGAGCCGAGGCACGCCCTCTGCTGTCCACTGATTGCATCAGGCCCACAGGGGCCCAGCTAATAGAGCGTCTGAAGGTCTGAATGGCTTTGGATGTGAAACCCTGTGGAAGTGATCGGTGCACACAGCGCATTAGCTCTGGGGACGCTCTCTCCTCGCGGAGTGCTATATTTCAAGACTCTGCTTCAGGCATGTTCTCTTTTTGTTGCAGTGGAAGACTCAGTGCATCTACTGTACATGGCCAAAAATAAATTCGCTGTGGGGAATGTGTAAAGAGTGAATACTATTTTTCTTCTCCTCTTTGTTTCCATCTCTTTCATGGACTCGGCTGCCTTTCAGAGCCTCACACATCCTCTCTCATTTTACTTTTCTTGTTTTGTGCCTTTTTCAGATTGCTCATCCCATTAATCTCTCTTGCACCTCTTCGAATTGCCTTTTCTACTTCCTAGCTCTGCCTCTGCTCCTTTTAACCCCTGGCTGGCACTACTTTTCCTCTCTGCTGCTTTCCCAATCCCACTTCCTCTGATCTGTGTCCTCTCTCTGCCTCAATCCCAGATAATTCCCTCTCTGTGGAATTGGAAGATTGCAGCAGGCGAGAGCAAAAGAGAGATTATACTGCCAGATTAGTGGACAGGAGCAGCAATACATAATCTCAGCACACTCAGTGACACACAGACACACACACATACACACACACACACACAGTGCCACTCTCGATCCCGTGCAGACACGTGGGTCCACGTGCACAAAGCATTTGCCACATGAATAAATGCACAAGCACATAATCAGACACTTGTTGTTTTTCTGTAACAGCTGTTTAACCCTCTTTCGTTGCCCTCTGACCTGCAGGGTGATGAGCCATCGGCCACTGGGGGGCATCTGTCCTCTCTGCAACTTCTTCATCCTGTGAAGCTTATGGGATAGGAGTGCGTGTGCCCCTTCCCAAACACTGCAGCCCCACTGGAGTCCTTTGTGCCAAAGCTGAGTTGTGTCGAAAGAGCAGAGATGGGCAGCCCGGGCTGCGAGGTGGGTCCAGCCGGGCCGGGGGAGCCCGCCTTAGAGGCTCTGTGTCCCGAGTGTGGCCAGATCCACCGCAGCTGGGAGAACCACCTTTTCAACTACCGCCTGGAAGTGGACGACGACCTGGTGTGCCACATCTGCCTGCAGCCGCTGGTGCAGCCACTGGACACGCCTTGCGGACACACCTTCTGCGCCCGCTGCCTGCGTAGCTTCCTCCAGGAGAGGGACTTCTGCCCGCTGGACCGGACGCGGCTGCAGCTGCAGGCGTGCCGCAGGTCCAGCATACTGGTGCACAAGCTGCTGGACAAGCTGTCCGTGTCCTGCCCTTTGACCCCCGTCTGCTCCCTCAGCATGCCACGATGTGACCTGGAGGCACACCTCAAACACAGGTAATAAAGCTCGCGTACACACATTATATATTTATGCTTTGTGTGTGCACACACACACACACAGATCAAACATTGAATTGCATTTTAATTGATCAGACAATCAACAAAGATTTAAAGACAATGAATTGGCAACAATTTAGTTAATGTTTACTTATTTTTTTTACCCACAAAGATGCCAAAAATTAATTGGCTCTAGCTTCTCAGAAGTAATGATTTTCTGGTTTACTTCGTCTTCTGTAATAGTTAACTTAATACTTTTGTGTATTGACTTGTTGGTCGGAGTAATCAAGCAATTTGAAGTCATGCCTTTGGGCTCTGGGAAATTTAACATCTTTTCTCCATTTTCTGATATGTTCTCCACTGAACCATTCACCTATCAATGTGGAACGTAATTGATGAATTAATTTCCGATGAAGATGACTCTTGTTACCTTCATATAACCCCTCCATCCTCACGATTGGCTCTTTTTTGCCGGGAACCTTTGGAGATATCCTAGTTCTTAGTCCAGAGCGGTTAGACTGACCCGCGGTCCTTAACCTGAAGGTTTCACAGTTTGGCTTTTGGCCCATTTGGACCAGGTGCTGTGAGACCCTGTGGGGATTATTGGGCTGTAGGTCATGTGACGGAGGATTAGTGGTTCCCTACTGCAGTCATGGGTTGACTGACCGGGAGCTCCATATTCTCATTCTGCAATCATGCTGAGCAACTTCAACACCAGAGACCTTTTCAACCATTTCTTCTGTGAGACAGCCAAAGGCAACCCTGGCCTGTGGTGAGTCGAGCCTGAGTCAGCGTGACTTGGGACGCCTCAAACCTTCCTCTCACTGGTTTCCTCTAACTTTCCTGTTGTGTGCCTTCTTTCTTTCTTGCTCTCTTTCTTACTTTCTCTGGTGCCCTGATGATGTGTGTGCAATTGTCTTTGTATCAGAGTAGTTATAGGGAACTCATGTTTGGCTGTTTGGGCTTTTGCGTAGATGGAAGCTGTGTACATTTTGATTACGAGGGGAGATCAAAATAAGTGTAAGAATATGTTCAGCCATCGCAATTAACTTTGTGTGGTACAAAAGAGTGGTCGACCGATAGTGGATTTTTAAAGGATGATAAAATAATGACAGTTGGGCCACTTTCTGAGCCCAGTTCCACCGATAAGGAGAGTTTGTGACACGTCATATCGTCACGGATTAATCAGTCGACCTCTCGTACAAATACTTTGGTCAGAATATGCTGTATGGTGTAACAAGTAGCTATAGCTATGAGAACTAATATAATTAGGGTTATTGATTTAGGAGCAAACTTCTATTTGGTAATCCTTTAAATGATGTTGTCTGTTGCGAAGGAGACATCCATTTGCTTATTTATTGGATATCAGGTGACCGCCTAACACCTCAGTTAAGTCAACAAGATGTTCCCTAATAAGCTCACACTAACAAGCTATTGCTAGGATGGTGTTAAAAGCTTTTCAGAGTCAGTTTTTAAAGTCAGTGAACTGACTTGGTAAATAACATCAGTAACACAGCAATATATGTCTAAATTTAGCCAAAGTTAGCTTACTAGCCACCATAAGCCACATGGTCACACCAGGTCAAAGAGGCTTTAGCAGCAAGATATATCTAAGTGACATGGGGTGCGTTTCATTTGTGAGAAGAAAAATGTTTCAAAATTCACATCGTAGCACTTTAAGAAAAGACAGAGTTCATTGTGCAGCTGCAGACAAATGAAACTTTACCGTCAACAGTCTGCTTGTTAATCAATCACAGCTCGGCGAAGGTTGCGCACATCATGTGGGTGTAGAGAAGACAAGGAAAGATGGTTTGAGAGCGATCAAACAAGGTCACTGTGAGGACTAACGTGACATTCTTTAGTAAAGATTAAAACTCTGGCCAACGGGAGTGTTCTGCTCTCCTATCCTGCAGACTTAAGGTCTAAGATAACAGGAGCCAAGAGAGGGAATCGGTCACTGGACACTGGATTAAAAGATGAGAGTGCCAAGCCACAGTGTGGCTGGTTGATGTTATTGCTGTGTGTACATTTTGTCTTTCAAAACTATTTTTTCCTGGTCTGGGACACGTCAAAGGTAGCTGTGAAAGAGAATTAGGAATTATTACGTTAGGGCACATAGCAGTAAAACATCTCTTGTTTTTTATTTTAAATATTGCAAAAGCAAAGAATCGTGGGACAGCAATGTTAGTTTTCCCATGGTCCTGCTTTCTAAGAAGAAAGGAAATGAAGAGAAGAAGCATTTCAATTATTTAACCAGCTTATAGCTGCCACTTGGAGTAAATACTTCTTAGTCAATTACGGGTTAGAGCACATTGATCCCTTGTGTCTGTCTGTGTTTATTTTTAATTGTCTTACAGTGAAGACTTTCTATTTGTGGGAGATAATTGATGCATCTGTCTCCACCAGAGTTGTGTTTGTTTTTCATGGAAAGAAAATCTCAAGAGGCTTTTGCAACTGACTTACACGTCATTAACCAATAATTTAAGTAATTTATAAAGCAGAAATACTTATACTGGTTTTAGCTTCTCAAATGTGAATGTTTGTTTCATACTCTTGTAAATTAAATATCTTCAGGTTTTGGACTGTTCGTTGGTCGAAACAAGCAGACTCAAGAATCATGGATAGTTAGGACAAATTTTACGATATTGTAGTTTTAATTAATTTTCTAGTTTCAATTAATTTACAAAACAAATATTGGTAGATATGTGTTTTATATGTAAAGCACAGATATACACAATATAACTATGGTAACATACCCACATCTACAAATATTCCCTCGTATAAGTATCAAAATAGTCCCTCAAATACATATACTTCAGTGTAGTCCCACAACAAATGAATATAAATAAATCAAGATGTGCAGCAATTATACTAGTGACAGATCATTGAGACCTGTCCTATAAAAATCCCTTCTTCACTGAATCCCTCCCAGCTTGACGTGACCGTGCACTCTGACCTTCTCTAAGAAGGGGACACACAAAAAGAGACTCTCCCTGATGGGATCAGTTGCATCACATTAAATTAACTGATGCTGAACCTGATTTTCTTTACACGTCAGATGGACTAACAAACTGACGCCTGTTGCTTGGTGAAAGGTGTCCCGGGACGAGGTGTCAGCAGACCAACGTGGAAGGCCTGCGATGTGAGAGCGGGGATGAGCGAGCGATGGTGACCAGCCCTCCCAGGTCGCCCCGCTCGCCACAGACAGAGCTGAGAGACCGCACACCCTCTCCACCCTCCGGACCTAATAACACCAGCGGCAATGGGCCCGTGTGGACAGACGACGCCGGCCTCGACAACCCTGCCTTTGAGGAGAGCACGGAGGAAGAAAGTGAGTGGCTCCGCTGGCCTTGTAGGAAGTGAAGGGATTTAGATGGCCAGTGCAGTTTAGATTGAGACAGAAAACGATGAGAAACAGAAGAAGTGGCATCCACGTCTTCATGTCCCTCTGTCTTCAGGTGTGGTTGGGTTGGAGTGTGTGGTCCCCAGGGTGAAGCGGCCCCTCAGTAATCCCTGCATCCACCTCCTCCGCTCTGTCAGCTCCACCTCCTCCGGCTGGGACTGCCCCGAGTCGCCGCCTCTCTCCGCTGAAGAGGGTATGACATCACTTCCTTCATTTATCTGAACATCTTCCCGAAGGGCAGAATACTAGAGATCGGAGATATTGCAGCTTCTTGCATTGTAAGCGCTGTAATCTTAGACGACGGAGTACTCACATTCGTAAGATGTGGTAATTAGATTTTTAAAATGCAGCTGTGTAATGTGATCTGTTTGTCCGTGAAGGATGTGTGAAGTTGCCCTCGCTTCCTGAAGGAGAGATAACTGCCATAGAGGTCCACCGGGCGAACCCGTATGTAGAGCTGGGCATCAGTGTCGTCGGAGGAAACGAGACGCCTCTCATCAACATTGTGATTCAGGAAGTGTACAGAGACGGGGTCATTGCACGAGACGGGAGGCTGCTGGCCGGGGATCAGCTACTACAGGTAAAACACAACAATTCATTTGGCTGCTTTTGGGGTTCTTTTGAACTATTAGCCCACTATGGTTGAGATTTAGTTAACAGTAGCTGTTAAGGCAGACACTAGTCCATATTATTGTATAATATAATAGTAATTTATTACCTTTTGTATGTATCTGAATGATTTCTTTATATTTTTTTCTTTCCTATACCTCGCAAAATATCTTGTTCACTGTCTCGTAAATCACCTGTTTATTATTATTTTGCCTATACTATTTAAAGGTACTCTAATACATGTTTGTATATTTATAATGCATCACATGACTACTTGTGTTTGAGAGGGGTTGCTCATAAAGTCAAATACACACATGTGTATGAGCATCTAGTGAGCATCTAGCTCTGCAGCTCTGAGGGGCATTTTAGCATCTGTTTTGGCTTTAAGGCCCACAACTTTAATGTTTTGTTTCACTCTCACCGCTTTCATCAACCTTATTCTCAGTCGCAGCAGACAGCTGTTTTCAGGAAGGCAGACAATCAAAGACTGCCCGGTGAAGATAGTGGAGCATTTAGCAACTAAAGAACCAAATATTTTTCTCAAAACACAATCTGTGAGTGAATATTGGACTTACATTTGTAAGAAGACTTCAAATGAATGCTAATGTCATTGACCAAAAAATCAATTAATGCCGGCTTAAACATTAAATAACCATCTGACTTATTTTTCTCCCAAGGTGAACAATGTGGACATCAGTAATGTCCCCCACAGTTTTGCCCGCTCCACACTGGCACGGCCCTGCACCACTCTGCAGCTGACTGTGCTCAGGGAGCGCCGTTGTGCCTCCCGGGCGCCTCCCTCCTCTTCCTCCTCCACCCCGGCTGTGCCCCACGCCCCTTGCTCCACCCCTGAGGGCGCCCCGTCCAGCCCTGCTACCCTGAGAATCACCCTACACAAGAGGGACACAACAGAGCAGCTTGGCATTAAGCTGGTGAGGCGAACAGATGAGTCGGGAGTGTTTGTGTTGGATCTGTTGGAGGGAGGCCTGGCAGCGAAGGACGGCAGACTGAGGAGTAATGACCGAGTGTTGGCAGTCAATGACCAGGACCTACGCCATGGCACCCCGGAGCAGGCTGCTCAGATCATACAGGTGGGGGCTTCATTTGGCCACGAAGGCTTCTTTTGGTATTATTTAGAAGGAAAAACATGAACAACAAAGAAGGAAATGTGAGTGAGAAGTAAGGTTCATTAAAGACTCCAACTCTGTCTTCCTAGGCGAGTGGAGAGCGAGTCCACCTGCTGATTGGCCGACCCACCAAACCAACTCCTCCTCCACCGCCAAAATCAAGCTCCACCAGAGACCTCTACTGCCTTGATCACTTCCTGCCTAACCACAGCTCTACCCCGAGCCCTGTGCCAATACACCTCTCCCGCACCAGCACTCACAGAGTGAGCGAATGTGTCATGTGTGTGTTTGTCCACATGGGTCAGATTGTGTGTTTTGGGGCTGTTTTGACAGTTGTATATGATGTAAGTGTTTGCATTTTAACGTTGGAGGAATGTAGTGAAAGATGCTGTGTGATCAGGGCTCATTGTTTTCTTTTTTTGAGTTAAAATATAAATCTGACTTTGAAACATTTAATTAGGATTAAAAACACCATTTGTTTTTATACTTTTAGACACTCATCTGCATTTCCCCCTAGTTTTTGCTTACTTTTTATTTATTTAGTTTGAACAAGTTTGCTCCTTAATGTTTGGTGAAAATAAGTAAAAACTGACTACAATGCACAGAGTAAAGAGGCATTTTCTGTGTTAGTGACTAAAACTGTGTGTGTGTGTGTGTGTGTGTGTGTGTGTGTGTGTGTGTGTGTGTGTGTGTGTGTGTGTGTGTGTGTGTGTGTGTTGCCTATGTGTGATTATACCCAGGACCTTTCCCAGTGTGTGACCTGTAAAGAGAAACACATCACTGTGAAGAAGGAGCCCCTCGAGTCTCTAGGCATGACTGTCGCAGGGGGGCGGGGTAGTAAGAGCGGGGAGCTGCCAATCTTTGTGACCAGCGTCCAACCAAATGGCTGCTTGTCGAGGGATGGGCGAATCAAACGAGGTGAGCTTTCCCTCGGAAATGACAAGAACAGGACCAGCTCAGATCGAAACCATCGCATCAGAAACTACAGCGTCTTCCTCCTCTCTCATCCAGGTGATGTCCTGCTGAGTATTAACGGGCAGGACTTAACGTACCTGAGCCACAGTGAGGCAGTGGGCACCCTGAAGGCCAGCGCCGCCTCGCCCTCGGTGCAGCTGCGGGTGCTGGAGGTCAGCATGGTGGAAGAGCTCGACCCCGACGAGCTGCTGCCTCATACGCACGACAGTGACTTTGATGCCAACTGGTCCCCTTCGTGGATCATGTGGCTGGGCTTACCCAGGTGAGCTTGAATGTACTTTTGTGGTTATCAGTGCATGATATTGTTTGTCCATGTTAATTATTCGAATTTTCAGGCTTGGACTGGAATTTGGGCTAATTGTTATTTTAAATTGTCTGGTAAGAATTAATAAAATATATAATTTTTTAATATCATTATTATCATTATTTTGATAAATACAAATATGTTATGTTTTTTTTTTAAATAAAGGTATCATGGTATGTTCAACTGGCTAAAATATTTTTTTTCTTTAGATTTTACAAAATGTCTTTAAACAAGTTTGAAAACAGGTAATACTACCACTTCGGCAGATATTTTCCACTACTTTTAAGAGATTTTAATAGACACAAGATGAAGCAGCAACTTTGCTCCTTGAAGGACAGAGACCCTCTCTACTATTAGATGCCTCTGCTCTCTGTCCTCCTGCAGCTACCTGCACAGCAGTCATGAGATTGTACTGCGGAGGAGCCACCCGGGCAGCTGGGGCTTCAGCATCGTTGGGGGATACGAGGAAAGTCACGGCAACCAGGCGTTCTTCATCAAGACCATCGTCCTCGGCACACCTGCATACTACGACGGCCGCCTCAAGTGAGTAATCGCTTGTTCATCACGTGACTCACGGTGGCTTCTTTTAGCAGTGATATGGTGGTGAATTAGCAGGTAGATAAATTGTGACCTCCAGTTGGCGATTGATAACGCTGGCGTGATGATAGGCCCCGCCTACTGAGTTTATTAGAAGAACAAAATCAAAACATTTTGTTTGGTTTTTCTGTGAAACAACTGCATGTTAATTATTAAAATTTTATTTTGAGACTTTAAAATGCTCAAACAGAGACTTTGTGTGTCAGTTGTTGAAAGGTTGAAATATTCACCGTACACTTAGTTTTCTATCTTAAAACAAAGTTTTATTTTGTATTGAACTTGAAAGGCATTTCCTTTTTGCTCTGTCATCAGGTATCTTATCTATTGTCATCATGCAAACAGCTACCAATAAAAAAGTTTGACATATGATAGGGATATAACAAAATGATATGAATGCATTAAACAAGCAATTTAGCATTTCAAAAGTAGAGGTTAAACATTTAGTGAATGGAGACTTCACTCTAAAATAATGAAACAGTCTATATTTTATATTTTTCCTTTTGCCAACCAATCTGACCAAACCACAACAATAAATAGACTCTACTAATAAGTATTAATAGCCAAAGCTTGATAATCCTCCGTGCTATTGAGCTTAGAAACACACCAATAAGCTACACCTTTGCACTGAGTTATTATAATGAACACATTGTAGTTTATTTTCAGTCAAGCTTACATAAACCATAATGTAGAGCCGTTTGAATGGCATGTCACTTCAAGCCGTCCGGCTCCATTTATTTGACATACTGACTTGTGGTGTCACCCTAGGTGCGGCGATATGATCGTGGCGGTCAACGGCCTGTCGACAGCAGGAATGAGCCACTCTGCGCTGGTGCCCATGCTGAAGGAGCAGCGCAGCCGGGTGGCGCTTACTGTGGTCTCCTGGCCCGGCAGCCTGGTATAGCCGGGCCGGATCGTAAGCCGGCTGCGCACCACACCGAGCCCACCCAGAATGTTCTATATTGGGAACGACCTTGGCCAAAGTGAACTGGTACACGCTACTGTACATCGCTCCATAACGGGCTTAATCCAGGACCAAAAGCATTCAGAACTGTAGTAGACCCAGCAGGACCAAGCCTGCCCTGTCCAGGCGGGACCAGATCCAGATTGTGGCACGTCACTCGACAGACTGCACTCACAAACACACTGCTGTGTTCATATGGTCATGTTGTCATCACTCCCGCAGGGAGAAATGGTACTGCAACTGTTAACAGGCGATCTGTGTCGCATTCACCTCACCAGGCAGTTGTAGAATCCAGGGCTGTATTCAGGTGGATGCATCGTTGCAGGTAGAGGTAGAATATTAAACTTTAAAAGTAGCCAGTGATCCTCCGTCATCTAGGAGGACAACCTGTAATCACTCTAGAGTTTCTGCAACATCAGCGCTGTATCCAGCTGAATAAGCCTCGGGCCTTATTAGAAACCTGCCGCACCCCCGGGGGCTCAACTGCCCAAAGGCCTCATCACCATGACAAACAGCTGTCCCATCAGCTGGAGTTTTATACGTGTGTGAATGTGTGTTCTGATTGTTTATTAAACATTTCCTTCCAAGGATTAATGGCTCCACAGCGTGCTTTTAAACTTTCGAGTGTGAATTGTCAGTGAACATGTTTATATGAAAGACGGCTAGTATAGTGCTGTAATAAATGAGGCTTTATTTTCATAGACAAAAGTATATTAAACAAAGTATATTTAACAGAAATATTATGGGATTTACATCACCATTAAACAGATTCAAGTAGATATTAAGATAATGCAGCCTCAATAGTTGTCATCCTTTAAAGCTGTATTGTGCAGCTTTTCAGCGAGCTCGTTGGTCTCTGCGCGATTGGTTGCAGCTGCCAGTCGGGCCTGCAGGGCCACGCGCCAGGGCAGATTCTTTTTAGGACGCAGTTTCTGCAAGACCAAAATAAAAATACATACAAGGACACAGACAAGACCAAGGGAAGAGAAGAGAAATTTACTGCGGAAAAAGTTTAGGACACATTACCTTCAGCTTTTTCTTTGTGGGGTCATGCACCACACCATGTCGCCACAGGCTCTCCTGATTAATAATGAGACGAGGTACAAGTACACTGCATCAGGCACACAGTAGACCAAGGCAGACAAAATATAAAAATAAGTTACTTCTAGTTTGTCTAACCATGTGTATTGTTGCGCCAACTTTTGAAATATCTGCCACCATTAAAGTACAATGATGTTTACTGCAACCCAGTATTTGATGCGCAAACAATACGTTTTAAAAGTTGAATATGCAGTGAAACAATTGTTACACTGGTTACCTTTTCCTCTAAAATAGTTCCAGATACAGAACTATTCCACACCGCAAGGGCAAGATCATGGCTGCATTAAAAGTGTAGTATCTCTGAGCACCACTAACTACATCTATTCAACGCATGTTGAGTCAATGTGCAGATCATGTCAAAGACTTGAACAAGTAAAAAGCCAAACCATCAGCATCCCAGTATATTGAGAATGTTTGTGCTTTGGATCAACACTTAATCTCATTGAATTAAAGTGAATCTTTACCTTCATGGTGAAGACTTTCCCACAGCCAGCAAATGCACAGCTGAAGGGCTTCTTGCCCTCGTGGTCTCCCAGGACATGGTTCTCCAAGTTGAAGCGACGAGTGAACTGTTTACCACAACCTTCGTTCGGGCACAACAGCTTCCTCTGCTCCTCGGAGTGGACACGCAGCTCATGCTGGTGCAAGAACCATGCATTGTTAAACTGCTTTTTGCACTGTCCGCACGGCACCTTGACTGAGAACAATCAAAATACAGTTTGCTTTGTGACTCAACTCCTGAGTTGAGTCACAACACTTCACAGCATTACACATGCATACCTCTATGTCCTTTTCTGTGCTTCACATATTCTGTCCAGGTTTTTGCCTGGAAAGGACAGGCTTCATTCTCACAAGGGTAGCCTGCAGAGAGTCTTCGTTAAACACATGTCAAGAGGACATAAAAAGCTTCTGGTTTGAAACCAACCTGAATGCATTCTCTCATGATGCTTTAGTTTTCCATGAGAGGGAAATTCTCTTGTGCAGCCACTGATGGTACAACTACAGCAAACGAGAAAGAGAATTTGATTTTAGATGGCAAAAAATAGACGGAAAGGTTTCCGTTATTCTTGCAGACATTTAGACACTCACTGAAATGGCAGAAGCTGTGGTTCGTGCTCACACCTATGAGCTTTCAGTTGGTTCCTCTTGTTGAAATATTTTCCACAGCCCTGGTGGTCGCACTGAAAGACAACAGGAGCAAGAGGAAGCCAGTGCATCGTAGTAAACCAACAAGAAAATAGCCAGACAGAAGAAAACTTTAGGATTATTGTACTTTATATTGCTTCTCCTGGCGCTGGTGTACTCGGGCCATGTGGTTCTTCATGCTGGCATTTGTGACAAAATCCTCAGGGCATCCGTCAGCCAGACACCTGGAGACCAGAGCAGGTAACCAGTCAAAGCAAGACATGAAGGTTACATTTTAACAGTCATTTCAAATAGTGAATATAGAGGCCTACTTGTGTGGTTTTTCCCCACTGTGATTGAGTGCATGTCTGGTGAGTTGAAACCGAGTGCAAAAGCTCTTGTCACAGTTCTCACAGGAGAACGGTTTCTGAAGTGAAGGGAAACATTTGACACATAAGCCCAACGTTAACTGGACAATCAAACACATCAACTGTTGGTTCACTGGATGTGTCCAGTTGGTCTTTCTCGTGTGTTCTGTTTGGTTTAGAAGTTCACTTACCAATCCTGTGTGTTTGCAAAGATGAGCCTCTAGCTTCCATGACTTACTGAATATAGCTTTACAATCCAAAAAAGAGCATACATAGTTTTTTTGACTTTGCAGCCGCTCCCCCATCTTTAAAAAGATATGTCAGATGAGGTTTTGTTGTTAAAGACAGTCGTGGAGGGGTAGGGCATTTATTGACCTACAACCAGCAGCTCACCTGTGCTTAATTTATCTGATTGGACTGTACCAATTTGAGCATAGAGGGGGGGTCCTACTTTACTGAAACTGAGAAATACTCAAAGTATTTGAGATTGAATGATATTTACTGCAATAAATGCATATGCAAAAAAAACATCCTTTACACACCTTTAAAACTAATGTTCAGCAGTTACATGCACTCAGTTGTGCAGGAGTGTAGCACAGGTGATGCAACATGTAAGCTGCTAGAAAATGATTTAGGCTCCTGAGTTTAATAGTGATCCCACTGATATTCAGACATTATAAACTTCCATGACTCTTTCCTCCACATTGATTGATTCAGGCTTTAAATATGTCAGCCAGGCTCCAGGCAGCAGGATATGTGTCCCTATCTGCTGATCTGCTCTGTGTGTACATGGCGCGCAAGCAGGGAGAGAGGCGACTGTCTGTCTCCATTAATCACACACACACAGACTTTACTGCTCTAATCTTAATCTTATCAACGCTCCAGTATTGTTTTCTGATGAAGTGATTTATTGTTGGCAGAAAATAGTCTTCAGAAAGATCTTTGGTGAACCACAAATCTGGAACTATACCAACCTTTCACTGCTGTTAGAGCGACACTATGTTTGAAAGAAGAAATGGCACATTCTTTCTCTTGGAAATGGAAAATGTAATTCTCAAGCATGAGACCCACCATTGCTAAATGCAATACACTGAGGAGGCAAGCTGCGACAGCCTAACTGGATCTGGTATGATCAGTAGGTAATGTTTAATAATGTTAGCTAACTTTAGGCACATTTTGCTGCATGACACATTACTTTGTCCCTTTGATCACTTTATGACCCTCCACTTGTAATATTTTAGCCAAATGCTGACAGTAGTTTGTGTTCAGGAAAGGTTACACAGTCTAACAATAACTAACTTCAGCTGAACAGTAGCCACTGTGGCCACAAGTAACACATAGAGGATACTAGTACATGCTAAAGCTTTGTGTAACAGTAGAGTAACTGACTCAGTTACTAATGGTCCTTTATGCTAAATCTACACCATTGTATTAAAGCAAACGGCTTGAAGCGAGAAAATTTGACTTTTTTACTGGTTACATGCTAAAACATTGTGTAACGAGTAACACAACTCAAGAAAAATCAATAAGTCAACAAAACAAACAGTTAGCATTATCTACTTAAAGTTTGCTAGCATTAGCTAAGATTAGCCACCACTTGGTGTATTGAACTGAACAATGGTGCTTTTGTTTGTTTGTTTGTGAATTCAACTTTTCATTTGCAAGAGCTATTTTTTCTTTCAAAAATTAAAAAGGAGCTCCTCTAAGTAAAATAGGAAACAGCATTTTTAAAGCTATAGAAGAAAAAAGGCAGATACTGACAATCCAATAGCACTATCTGCTTGTCCAAACATTTGAGATACCCCTCTGAGCCCATGCCATGCTCTCATGTGAAACCTTTGACTGACTTTTGTGAATAAGGCCTATTGAGAGCCTGTTGGGCGTTACCTCGGTGCCCTCCCACGCTTCAGGTAAGCATGCCTGGGTCAGTTGACACCATTATCAGCCTCCTGCTCTTCTCATCCGGTCCCTCCCGCCCCCTCTACCTCTGCCGCCAGGATCAATACAGCTGGCCCAATATCCACATATATAACCATGCCTCCCCCGTCTCTGATAACCACACAGGCTCTATCACCCCACCTATCACACACAGAGATACAGCATGCACTCTGTTTGGCCTGCTGTGGGATTTCCTTGTGCCTTTGTCAAAGCTCCAGGCCTTTCCCAAACACACACACACACACACACACACACACACACACACACGGTGGTCATACATTGTCTCACCCACGCTTTCATCACTTTCAAGACCACTGAGAGCCTTTTTTCTTCAGGGTAGGTGCGTATGAGGGATGGTGAGGCCATACAGAAAAATAAAAAAACACATTTTCTCATTAGAAAGTAATGACATATCATATGTGATGGATTTCTTTTAGGTATTCAGTATTTAATGTTATGCTACTATGTACAGAGGGAAGTATTGTACATTTTACTCCATGTCGCTTATAAATGATATAGTCCACATGAAACATGTGTAATTTACTTTTAAAATTAAGATTTTATGAACGAACCTATGATGAGTTTATGAAAGATGATGATAAACATTAGAGATTGAACTCTTTTAAGTGTTGTTTTAATTAGCTCAACATAGACCTACCACAACACTGAAAGACTGCTAAAACAAGAATGCATCAGTAAGAACAATAATCAAAAGATCAGATTAATATTAATTATATCACCCAATATAGCACATCACAAATTCACCTCAAGGGCCTTTACACTCCTTATTATATGTAAATCATCATTCAAATATTAAAACACTTGGTCCATTCTGCATTACGAGCATGTTTGTGGTTTATTTGGAGCAAACAGGACACTGTTTGTCACACTGCTGGTGAAATGTTTCAATGCTTTAAGCACTAATTAAATCCCATTGATCTCAAACGTCCTCAGAGACTTGTCTCAAAAAGAAAGTGCGAAAAACATTTAGAAATTCGGGTGAACCTGCCCTTTAAATTAAGGGCGATCAGGTGAGGTAGAAAGGCTGAAAATTGTGAAATTTCATGTAATGCAACATTTCCACACTCAAGTCATCTTGCATCAGCGGTGTCCATATCCAATTATCTACTCTTTGTGTGTGTGTGTGTGTGTGTGTGTGTGTGTGTGTGTGTGTGTGTGTGTGTGTGAGTGAGTGTGTGTGGTTAATATGTAACACTCCGGGTCGATACGGCTGCTGGCTGAGCTGACAGACTCAATCTGTGTGTGTCAAACATGTGTGATTAAGGAGTTCATAGTGCTCCACGGCTTTTATCCACCATCCTCGTCTTTCTGCCCTCCTCCCTCCCTCTCGCTTGCTTGCTTTCTCTCTCTCTCTCCCTCTCTCTCTCCCCTTCTCTGTTTACTTTTTCTCCCTTCAATCAGTAACTTCCATGAGTCAGTGCCACACATGACACTCTGGTGTATCTGTGAGAACACACACACACACACAAAGGACGTACTGTAGATGCATAGACGGGGTGGATATCATGTATAATGAGAGACTGCATAGATTCATATATATTGAAACAATGCCTGATTTATTTTCAATAAACAATTTGCTTTAATTGATGACATCAACCCTCGCTAAAAGCTGTGGGAATATACAAAAGGCAGAGGCACCACTCGCCTTATCTAAATACTATACGACTGAAATCCGGATCAATACCAAGGGCTTTGGCTGCCAACACGCTCATTGATTGATTGCATTTTATTTTTCCATCTGTTTTTTCCTGGTTCTCCTCAGCTTGTTGGATACTTATTACTCTGTCCTGATAAGACCCGTGTCTGAGTTCCCTGACCTACCGCGTTGTGAGGGTGAAGGAAGACAACCTCTGCCGGTTTAGCTCAACACCATTTTACATTCATTGAGATATTTTTCCCCCTTTTTTTTAAGAGACTTTGCTTCCTCCATATATGAGATTTTCCCACTCAAAGAAAATTCAAGTAATGTTGTGAAATATAATCCTTAGACTGATACACTGATGGCGTTCTCCGTCCTGAACTACACACACACACACACACACACTTCATCCTGTCAGCTGCTCCCTATCTCTGTAAACTGGTCCTAATTTGTGCAAATATTGGGTAAAGTACTGAGGTGCGATGAGATAACCTATTTGTCACATAACCAGCCAGCCATTCAGCCTCCACTGATTAAACAGCAAACATCAAGTGGTCTACACACACACACACGCACACATTGACAGGCAGGTTTCTCTCTCACACACACACACAGGTATGACAAATATATGGATTTTATTATATTTAGAGGACAATAAGTTAAAAAAAAACAGTGTCCTTGAAGAATAGAAGAATTTCACCAAAATGTTACCTTAAAAGATGAATGTTGTAATTTGAGTTCAGAAGTGGATTTTACATGTGTACAATTACTACTTTGAATAATTAAAAGTAAATCTTTAAAATTGCCATTCTCCCTTATATAAAATGTACATTTTGAAACTCTCAGAATTGTTTTGACAAATCCTCAGACGGTCCAGTCATAATTGTAGCTCCTTGAAGGCATTTCTTTTTATTGTGTACATTATCCTGTTTTTGCATTACATTTGACCTTGCCCTTTATGATCCTCCTTTCAAACATTCTATACAAATCATAAAATGACAGCTCCCAATACAACCTTGTGTAGATGTAGACGGGGACAATTGTGTAAATTGATGTCTGCTCAACACTCAAACATGTCAGCTTAACTGCATGTGACAAATCATAGATAAACCATATCTGTGGTTATAATCAGAATCACGTTTTTAACAGCTAAGGACAACAGAGCAACAAATAGACAGGACTATTATGTACACAAGTAATGAAAAATATAGGTATTTACATAAATATATATAAAAAACAACAATAACCAACAATAAAATAATGTTATATAGTGTTTTCTCCGTTGTAAACAATTCACAAAGAAATAAACACTGAATGGATAAACACGGACTGGATGGTTGTTTGTATGATTTATCTCGACAGTGATGAAAGTTATATATATATTATTTTTAAATCCTCCATAAGAGCAGCCGTGAATATTTTGGTGTTAGATGGTTATTGGCAGTGTATGACAAAATAGTTAACTATTCAATCAATTACCATAACGAACATCCTAATTCAGGTTCCTACAGTAAGGTTGTGTAAGGCGAGAGGCCTGATGTGTATTCAAGCTCGACACACAACCTGGTGCACACTGCCACCTACTGCACTGTGGAATATTACTAGAATGGCATTGACTCATATTTATTTTCTTTGGCTAACATGCCCCAAGTCCATATGCAATTAACCCCATATCATCCAGTTTAATTGTATTTCCCCTTTTAGTAAGTTTTAACGTTGAAAAAACAATTCCAGTCTGACAGCATCACATACATTACTGGAGGTTATATGACGTTGACAGTGTTTTCTCTGGTTGCATCATCCAATAAGCTTATATTTGTCTCATGCATCATTTCCCCATAATTCAGTCCGTGTCATATTTTTGCTAGAGTTTGTAGTGACCCTACCCTTCGCCAGGTTGAGGTTTAACTACAAATAGCCCTCTGAAACAGAGCCGTTTATATACTTTGAGCGAGAGCGACAACCACACAAGTGTCTTTAACTTCTGTCCGGACCTCGACTCAAGATTGTAATGCTAAAAAAGTAGGCGACAGATACAAGAGTGGTCATGGTCTGTACAGAACCAGAGTGACGTCTTATAACAATGCCTCCGTCCTATTCAAGTGTTGGCGACAACCCTAAAGCAGCTCAATGGAATTCAGCAACACCAGCTTAACACCAGATAAAGACGTAAGTTTGTCTGCTATATCTGTATCTATTTTTGCTTTTTTAACTGTTTTTTATTGTTTTAATGAATGTTCTTAATTGTTTTTAAATCTTTTATTTTGGATTGTGTTTTTATGCTTTTAATGGTTGTATGTGAAGCACTTTGAATCGCCTTGTGTTGAAATGTGCTATACAAATAAACTTGCCTTGCTAACGTAACGCTTGCCAACACAGCAAACCCAAAGTCAGAGAAATTAGGTTGAAAATCCTATCCTATGTATGGCCTTTAATTGTTGGTCAGAATTCAGTGAGAATAGGGGCAATGGTTGTTTAATGACAGTGCAAAGAGAAAGAGCGGACAGGTCCAAGTGTGAGGCCGTGAGATGCTTGTGACATGTGTGCCGTCGTCGGTGAAATAAAAAGTGCGTTTGATGTCATTTGTTAATCAAAGGAGGAGAATCATCACTGAGTGACAGCACATAGGCACAGTTTAACATGACATCATTAAAAACGTGTGAACAGACGACAACATGGCAAGCAGCGTGTGTACAAATATTTTTATTTTGTTGATCACTTTATGCCATGAACTCATAGGGGATGGGCTCCAGCAGCTGTGGCTCATTTTTCTTGGTGCTGATAAAGTGAGCATCACGGGGAGCAGCAGGCTGTAGAGACATGAAAGAGGAATATTAGATTAAACAATATTAAAAACAAAAACAATTAAAGTGTGAAATGTGAAAAAACAGCAACTTTTTGTGACAAATAGTTTAAAATGTCTAAACTGTTAAGTTAATTCACAACATACTCCAAAATAGACCATAGGGATGTTTATTTTTCTCAATTGATATTTAATATACATTTGTTTTAGTTTCATCTTCACTTAGTGACAGTAAAATCACTTCAACTGAATGACTTCCTTTCCAAAATAATAATTTCACCATGACATAATTTCTTCCGGTTTAAGGGGTAAAACACTAAACGGTAATTTTGCATCATTTCATACCTGTCTCTTCAGCTCTACCCAGCTGCCCTTCTGCTTGGCCTCCAACTTCTTGCACTCGTTCTCCTTGACGCGCTGCAGGAAACTGTCTCTGCTCTTTGAGTGCTTCACATGCTCAATACGCACGTTAATCCTCTTGGCCAGGATCCTGCCCCTGTGACAGCCGGAAACATGAATTGGTCAATATTGAGAACAAATTCAGAACTTAAAAAAGCAGTTTAAATTTCTGCATTGTCTCCTTAATACAGCCCCAGGTCCAACCGGAGTTAGACTGGGGTGCTTAAGGATGAATTACTTTCCCCCACGTGAATGACCACTGAGGACATGAACAATCCTTGTGGCAAAGTGAAAATGGGGTTAAATCCCTCCCTCTAGATCAGTGGTTCTCAAACATGTTGTAATTTCTCTTTTAGAGAAAGAAAGTGGTCCAAGTGTGTGAAAGTGAGTGAACGAGGGGATGAGAAGTGAGAAGGTAACGTTTCTCAGGTTAGTCATATTTCCTTTTGATTACCATCAGCTGAGCATGTTGTCAACACATTGCCTGCTTTTCTTTTCTTCCCGGTCAAATATCTGTTCGTTCTGTGAACCTACAGTCTGGCTATCACAACAGCAGTGGGGTTTGCTCAATTTGTAAACTGCTCCGCTGGGAAAAAGCCTTCAGAACGTCATAACTTGATACAATACCCTAGTCACACGTTGCCCCACTTTTCATGCCCACACTTTAAGAACTGCTGTTCTAGATGAGTATGAGTAAGTACACACCAAAGACTAAAGAGCCAGGATTTAAGAGTTGCAGTAAAGATTTCACTTTTTTAACGCAGATCTAAAGAATTGTAAAGAATATAAATTAATGCAACTTTGTTCAATAATTGTGTTAAGTTTGGTTTGTGGCCGCTTATGTTCGAATATTACATCATTCAATGATTAACGGATGAATAATATAATCTATAGAGAAGCAGCCATGCACAATCAAGACAACTTGATGTGGTGCATTTCAGAAACCTCTAAAAACCATACAAAAACCTCTCTACAATTAACCTTTGTTATTATGGCATATAATATAATAATGCTTACATGCAAGTGATTCAGAACAAGATGTGCATGTATAAATTAGGAGTTTGGTCTTTGTATACATGACCTGTCCTGTAAAATAGCCGTTTTTTAAATTCATATTACATTTGCAGTCGCCTTTGTTTTGATAAGATACAGACTAGGTTTTAGTCACATCGCCCAGCTTTAACCCAAGTTATCTGGATTCAGTGGGTTTAACAGTTGAGAAATGGTCTATATATCACAAAACTGGGTTCCTTTTTTAGTCTAAATAATTGTTAGTCTGAGCGAATTTCAAGTCATTTGGTGTGTTCAAGCTCTAAGTTACATTGGTATGAACATTTAGATGTCAAAATAAAAATCACTTCCTACTTACTTGACCTGCTTGTTGACAATAATGCCGACAGCATGTTGGGTTACATTGTAGACACGTCCTGTCTTGCCATGGTAGCACTTGTGAGGCATTCCTTTCTGGATGGTACCTGTGCCCTAAAAAGAAAAGGAAATTGCAATGTATTATTTCAGAGACAACAAAATCACAGTTGCCACAAACAAGCGTTTCGAAAGTTCCAGTGAGTTTAAGTAAAACGTCTCAATATCAAACTCAACTCTCTTCAGAACATTTCTGTGCACCTTCCCTTCAGTCTGCTGTACCTTAGATATACGTTCTTTCTTCGATACTTATATAGTAATGCCACATCTTAGAATAAACTGTGTGTAACATTTAGGTGAACCCATTGGCAGATATCTCATAATATATTAAGTATGTTTTCTTTAGTTGATAATCACCTGAAAATCAGAATCTGTTTTTTATTTCTAAATAAGGCACGGGTTCTCTACACAGAGCCGACTGCCATGTTTCTACAGTAACCCGAACACTGGCTCAACATAAAGGCTATTTGAGCCACCATAGTTCTCCTACTCGCTTGGCACACAGCGGAAGTTTTAATTGATTGGAATCTGCAAACAACTGAAACTTTATTAATAAATTACTGAAAATATAGTAGACAGCCTAAGCATAAGATCAACATTGCTGGAACTATAACATTATTGTGGTGTTTCTCAGTTTTCCAGTGGGTGACTTAACCCTGTTTACACAAAGGTCTGAATTTGACCAATGATACTAGCCAACAAATGTACTGTGCCTTACCTTGATGTCAACGATGTCTCCCTTCTTGTAGATGCGCATGTATGTAGACAGGGGAATTGGGCCTGTGAAGCAAATTCCGCCGATAAATTAATATTTAGCAAAAGCGATAGCAGTGACTCTGAATCCCAAATTTCCTCCATGTAATAAATAAAAAGTGGATTGCCCTCAAAGTGTGGTCGGATATGAAAAACTCACCATGTTTGCGGAATTGCCTGCTGAACATGTACCGGGTCCCCCTCCTCTTGCCTCTGGTGTTCGTCATGATGCCTGATTACTGAGAGAAAATACACTCGAGTTAGTCACAATAGAGCCATCACGTTCTTAATTTGTTCAACAGACGAAAAATGACATATATCCAATATAATATCTACATGATTTAGTGTCAATGCACCACACAATGGAAACGGCCATAAAGCGATAAGACTAAAGGTAAGACCATATCACCTGAGATATGTTAGCTGTCACAACTGGAAAATTAGCTCAGTGTTTAAAACAGCTGATCCAAGTGAACAAATGGTGAAGTGTATCCCCATCACACGCATATATGGGAGAGTTTATCAATTTGATTAACACATAACAAAGCTAGTTGCACAGACAGACGAGAAGATAAACTTATGTAACAGATAGCGACGAGATACACGTCAGGCGCTCTCCCACTAGGCAGCACTGTATTTGCAATGTTACAGTTTCGTCGAAAACAGTCGAGAAATGCCGCGTTATACATGTTGCAGCGGGTGCAACAAGAAAAGACTGTGTATGCTAAACGTCGTGCTGCCCGTCAGGCCCGCATGGAGAGCCACGCTGCTGCTGCTGCTGCTGCTCACTTTTAACGGAAAACGGCCCTCGATGCAACGTTTATTCGCTCGTTGCTAACCCACTGAGATGTAAAATAAGATACAGGACATATATTTAATCTAACAATGTACGAATTGTATAGTAATAAGGTAGAAAATAACATTTAACAGAGAGAGGATCTTACCCCCGGTCTCTACAAGATGGCGGGTGCGGCGGAAAGAGAGATTAAAAGACCCCAAACTCCGCCTAGTGAAACGTCCAGAGCCAGTGGGGCAGGCCGAGATATCGCCTGAACCAAATACGTGTGACGCTGAAGAGTGAAAAGTGATCAGCTCACTCACTAATTACGATGTAATATCTGCCGCTGTTTCAGTAAGCAAACTGCTCAGACGGTCTTTGGTTATGATCTTGTAACGTTTATTTGATTTTAGAGTGTAGTGTACCAAGTGACAAGAAATTATTAAATATGACCAGGCTGCTTAAAATACAATCATTGTAATAAAAATAAAAAGTGCTTTTCACTGATGTTTATACTGCGCATGCGCAAAACGTCAGCAAGGTGAAACTTTATTTTTTAAAGTTACGTATAGATTACGTTACTATATCAAATATTTGTACATTATTTTATTGAGCTATTCTTATAAGGTTACGAGTATCTGAATGTGTGACATTATATAACCCTAAACAAAAGCGAACCGCTTTACTGTTCGCTGAACCACCGTGATTACACGAAGACGGAAACAACCGGCAGGGAATGCTCGTCTTCTTCAGCTGTTGGACCTCTTCGTCGCGAGCGCAGCAGCATCGCCTGCCTCCACTCACGAGGGAACAGCCCAGTCTTGTCAGCGCGCGGCGGTGGTTGAAGATGGCGCTAGCCGAATGGAAATCCTAATGACAGTCTCCAAATTTGCCTCTTTTTGTACCATGGTGAGTGCGCGTTAGTCTCAATCCGGCATTACTCAGACTACAATCTGACATGGAAACAGTTGCTGCACTGTGATGTTCCTTTAAACCGTGTTATTTTAAATCTTAGCAATTCATTCGGGTGTCGGTGCTAGCGCAGCATATTTCCGACCATAGCAAAGCGAGCAGACACCCACAGCTTTCTCCGGTCTGGGCTTTTCGCTCACGGCTGTAAATGGACGTTATTTAGTATATATTTGTTTTCCAACTCCCACATTGACTATTTATTTGGTTAATATTTGTCCCAACCTCTTCGTGGACAGTGACAGTGCACCTGCTGCAGCTGGGGTCCGCAGCTAGCGAGCTAACGTTGAGGTGACGAGCTAACGCGAAGCTAAACCAGGGTTGGACCACGGTAACACCTGGATCACCGGTGGATCATGATTTATAATGGATTATCTGCAGTATGTGTAGCTTAACGGTAGAGAGGCCGTGAAAAAAAAAAATCAAGTTGACGTGTTGGCCTTCACTACCAGACATTAACGCAAGCAATGACGACATGATTTAACATTAGCTGCGCAGTTGTGGACACCAGGTCCGTGTCGACAGTTTGTCACTGTCTACATATTGCATCGCACTGTAGTCATCCTTTTTTTTGCGTTTCACAAGCATCCTCCGCCGAGTTCTGGGATAACTTAAAAATCTAAAATCAACCGAGTACATGTAAAATCCTTTTTGAATCAGCCCGATTTTACTGTGGGGTATAGATAATGTTTTCAGCTATAATCGCATAAAAGGGCAGCATGGAAGTAGGTGGGGAAAATGTCTTGGGAGTTTTTAAGCACCCATTGGTTTTTTGTTTTATCCCTTCGACTAATTCCATGGAAATGCTTGCTGTCATGTCATTTGGCAATTATTAACTGATTCAGTAGTGGCACTGGTGTGTTTCTGTCATTATAATTAAAACTTGTCTTTTGAAAATAAGTATTTTTGGGATTTCTTTTAACGTTATCTGCATTCACAGGGCGCCAATGCCTCTGCTCTGGAGAAAGAGATTGGATCTGAGCAGTTTCCGGTCAATGAGCACTACTTTGGCCTGGTCAATGTAAGTGAAGGCTGCACTGTGCAGATTCACTGTTATGTATACATCTCCACCTGACGTGTGCACAAACTGATTCGACTGCATTCCGTCTGCGATTTTAGTTTGGAAACACCTGCTACTGCAACTCGGTGCTGCAGGCTCTGTACTTCTGCCGACCGTTTCGGGAGAAGATCTTGGCCTACCGCAGTCAGCCACGGCGAAAGGAGAACTTGCTCACATGCCTGGCCGACCTATTTCACAGTATTGCCAACCAAAAGAGGAAAGTGGGCGTCATACCACCCAAGAAGTTCATTACACGGCTTCGCAAAGAGAATGGTAAGAGAAAACTGATATATTTAGGGAGAATGGTGTGATCAAAAAAACTATAGCAGAGTGATAAATCTACAATTAAATGCTGTTTTAATTAAATTATCATTTAGTCTCACCTTGTTGGCTGCTGAATCCTGCAGAGCTTGAAAACACCAAAAGACCTTTAAGTACCTGCTGAACATGTAAAATAGCTGAATTGTAACTCTAAAGTCTCTCTGCACTTTCTTTCTCAGAGCTCTTTGACAATTACATGCAGCAGGATGCCCATGAATTCCTGAACTACCTGCTCAACACCATCGCAGATTTGCTTCAGGAGGAGAGAAAGCAGGACAAGACCAACGGCCGCCTTGCCAACGGCACGTTGGACTCTCAGAACAACAACAGCAATGCCACACCTGCTCCAACCTGGGTCCATGAGATCTTCCAAGGCACTCTGACCAATGAGACTCGCTGCCTTACCTGTGAAACGGTAAGATGCCTCTGTTATTTTCATGAGGGGGAGGTTTAAGTGGCATTCACCAAACGTCTTCTACTGTGTCACCAGAGTCTTGTTTAAACATGTTTTCAACTCAAACAATCCTGTTGTTGAGGGATTAGATAACATGCACAGAGGAAGCTACTTGGCACAATGATAGAGAAAAGCTTAAGTTGTTTGCGCTTTCGTTTCTGTCAGTGTAAGTGCAAACAATGTTTAAGGAAAATACAATAGAATACATTATTTTATTTCAAACTTATCAGCAATATTTCAGTTTAGTTGCGTTTAGCTCATGTTTGTCTTTTTTTTCTCTTCAGATAAGCAGCAAAGATGAGGATTTTCTGGACCTTTCTGTGGATGTAGAACAGAATACCTCCATCACGCACTGCCTCAGGTAAATTAACAACATCTGTAATGTATAAAAACAATCTGGTAAAATGCAGTTCTTAAGAAATTAATTCAAAAGATGTTGTAGCCACCCATTTTTTAATACAAAAATGGACAAATGTTTGCTAGCATTACAGAACTAGTCACTGTTGAATGGCATTGATGCTTTTAATTATTGTAAATGTAATTGTAACTTAGTTACACTAAGTTAACTTTTTAGAGATTGCAATTTGTGATATGGTTGGAATGTTTTTATATCTTTTATGAGGAAGCTTGCATAAAGTGCTCTTAACATGTGATGTTTGTTTTGAGATGTTTTTTTTTTTTTATGAATGATGGTGTAACGGACCATAGTTGATCTGTCATCCGTACCTCTCACAGTTTACACAAGCTCGAAGCAGCTTATAATACTTCTTAAAGCTACAATGACCAGATTAGTTTCAATCAATAAAAATACAATCTTTTATTTCATTTTCATTTTAACTATGTTTGTATTAAATAATTCAAATGACTAAACAAAGTAAAGGGATAACATTTAAAATTCTTGGTGGTTTAACTTTACACTGATTTGAGAGCAGTTGGAGCCTTGTAGACCCGCTGCTTTAATCAAACAAAGGGATCTGTATCTGCCAATATGGATCATAAATGAACGGCAATTAGTATTGGCGGCAAAAAAGACTCGTCCAGGATCCTCAAAAGTTATATTTGCTCTCCTTGTTTTTCTTCTTTTGTGCGGATCCAATCCGCGATAAGAGCCGGGCTGAGTTTTATGATCCGTTGCACCACTAGCAATGAAAACTACACAAGGAGAATGCAGCGTTTTAAAATTGAATAATTCATTTGTTGACGTGGACCTCAGATTGTACATTGACTAATTATGTCTTTGTGGCTCCTCTCAGAGGTTTCAGTAACACAGAGACGCTGTGCAGCGAGTACAAATACTACTGTGAAGAATGTAGAAGCAAGCAGGAAGCACACAAGAGGTCAGTACACAGGTTTATTCTTAAATTGTGCTCTTTAGGTGTTTGGTTGAGAATGTGGATGTTGTGTCTGACTCCATGTTTCTGATGTAGGATGCGTGTTAAGAAGCTGCCAATGATCTTGGCTCTGCACCTGAAGCGCTTCAAGTACATGGAGCAGCTGCAGCGCTACACCAAGCTGTCCTATCGCGTCGTCTTCCCTCTGGAGCTCCGCCTCTTCAACACCTCTGGGGACGCCACCAATCCTGAGAGGCTCTACGACCTGGTCGCTGTGGTGGTGCATTGTGGGAGGTGTGTAGGTGATCATGCAGCCAGAATACTACACCTTATAACCTTCTCCACAGCAACCAGACAGGCCTACAGTCTGTTCTAATAATAAAATGCATATGAACCCATTGGCACAAGAATGAAGGCGCATTGGAATCTAAATCACGTAGTGGGAGAAAACACAGACTCTCATCCAGCTTTGTTCGGCTGTGCTGCACATTTCGCCAGCGCCGGGTTTGACCCAGTGTGAGTGGGCGCTTTGTCTTTCTGTGTTTATACAAGGTGTTTCCCTGCTTTTCACACAGTGCATGCCGAAACAGACTCCCGCCCTTCACGAATAGAAATCATTTACTAAACTTATTTGGAGTTGAGCAAATGAGTCAGGAGTCCTTCCGATGTAAGTTAAGCTTTTTAACAGTTATTTTCAGCGCTGGGAGGCATATAATGAAATTGATGTCATGCTTTTAGGCCACATCATCAGGGATTTCAGTTATAGTGTCATGATAGTGCGGAAATAAATCAGTATATTGAATACTGCTTGAAGTGAAATTAACACATTTCTCCCGAAAACCACCATTATGGCTTGCGACACCTTTAATGCTACAGGTATCTTGATACAGGCTTCATGAAAATGTACTTTTCAGAATACAGTAGTTGCACAACATTTAACACTTGTTGATCAGTTTTATAATGTATTCATCAATCTCAAAAGTAACTACAATCAGGTTGTAGTATATTCCAAAAGTGCTCGGCAAGGCTTATTTTTCTTTTTTGCTTGTTATATTTCCATAAGGGTTTCAATGACGTAATTGCAACATCCTTAGTTGCATGTCATTCGTGTTAACTGTGTCCTGTTTATTCCTTTATTTTTAAGTAAAAGCTGTCTACTATAGAAAGCTGAATACTTTAGGTTTTAAACAGAAGTTCAACATTTTTAAGCCCTTTTTGTGTATTTGGTCCAGTTAAATACAAGTTAGGGAAGAATTGCAGATGAAATGTGGGAGAACCTGATGGTGACAGTAAGCAAGCCTGTCATGCTGATGCTTGTTGGTTAGTTCCTGAATCTTGAAACTGAAGGAAATGCTGTTAGAAATCAACTAAGCTAGGCCAGTATAAAGTATGCTAATTTAATACATTCAATACAGAGTTAAGTTTAGTTTGATGTTAATTATTTGTATTTGTTCAATGTTTTGTCTCATGCTTACACATTACGAATTACTTCTTCCGTGCATATTGATCACGGCTTAATACACTGAACGACATCTTGATGTGGATTTTTGTTAACGTTAACCAGCTCCAGAGTGTCTGTCAGGTGCAGTGAGTTTATGAGCCTGAGCTTCAGCCTCGTACGGGTCATTCATGCTGACCATGTGACATTTTTGTTCACAGCTGCACAGATTTGTGTTTCATTAGAAGCCCGTACACCCACACGGCTGTTTCCTCCTAATTGGACGGTCAGAGGAATGTCCATCAAACATGCTGATTGCACACTTACACCGTCCTGCAAAGGAGTCTAATCAGGCACGATAAGTGGAAACACTTGTGTGAGTGAGGCCAAGCATTGGGCTCGTTGGAGATGAACTGCGCCTCGTCTGGAAAGTGGACGAGAGCAGAAGCAGCAGCCGCAGGCGCGGAAAACAAACTGTGGTCAAGTCGGACAGTTTTTAGTCGCCTTTAAAGAATAAACAGGAAGTCAAAGAAACAGTTGCATCCTGTTAGAGCCAATCTGTAAGTTACTTGTAAGTTTAGACCTCGTTCGGCTTTATTCATGTGTTTGTATATATGTATGTATGTATGTATGTATGTGGGAATGTGTGTGTATCTGGCATTGTATGATATTCTTTTGTTTTTGCCTGTGAAACACTTTGCTGCTCAATTTGATTGTTTTGTATAAATAAGCTTAATCAATCGCACAATATATGTGGTTAGACTAAGAGCCAACAATAGAGCATTAAATATTACAACTATAGAAAAAAAGGATTTTCTACCAAACAGACAGGCGCTTCCCATCATGCATTGGGTCATGCAGTCGGTGGAGAGCTGCTCGAAAAAGCCTAATATTTTTACAGTAGTTCAAGTTCCCTCTAATAAGGTGTTCTGTTTCTTTTCAGTGGGCCTAACCGGGGTCACTACATTGCCATTGTGAAAAGTCATGACTTCTGGTTGCTGTTTGATGATGATATTGTAGAGGTAAGTAGGTTAATTGGTACTTGCATTTGATTTAGTATTCACAGTACTAGTAGTTTTTAACCCTCTTCTTTCTGTTCTTGTAGAAAATTGATGCGCAGGCCATAGAAGAATTCTACGGTCTCACTTCTGAAATCTCCAAGAACTCTGAGTCGGGCTACATCCTCTTTTACCAGTCCAGAGACTAAACGTGGAGCCCTGTGTTTAGCCACAGAAACAAGAAGAAATGCTCTGTTCCCTCTTTGAGAAGCAGCGGACTATAAACACGCCACAGCAGCCCGCATGGTGTCACACCTGCCCGCACAGCTGTATTTAGTTATTGTGCTTATACGCGCTCAGCGCTGCAGCTCAGCCGTGGAAGTTTCTCCTACTTACCAGCTGTTCCTCCTGGCCCCCCCATGCCCTCGCTCTCCACCTCGTCCCCTTCACTCCGGCTGGACGCTGCTGCTGTCTGGACAATGAGACGATAATGAATGAAAACTGTGTCAAGATTGTTTTTAAAGAGACGCCGAATGAGGGTTGTACAGATATTGGTTGGTCGTATGAGTGACATATTAGATTTTTCCTTGGGTGTGGGGTTGAATGGGTATTTAATAATTCATATTGTGTAACATCGGCCCGGTGTCTTCACCCCCCACACTGTTATTCTGCACTGGGATTTACCGAGAGTGGGTCATGTTTTTGATCACAGGTGTAAAGGGGGATGTGTGGGGGGGTAAGTGTCCCACTTATGGGACCCACCGGGTTGTGTATTTCTACAGTGTACAGAATGGTATTTGTATAAATATAACAAGATAATATTATCATTGGAAATTGTTAGACCTTGAGAAGATGTATTAACACTATGGTGCACTTTTGATACCGTTTTGTAGGTGTTGGCAAGTTTAATGTGAGGGTTTGCTTGAAAAGGCCTGTTGTAAAGCGATTATTTTCTGTTTTAAAGAAAACGAAATAAAGCCAGTAAGATTGATGCAGGGTGTGCTCTCCTTTCTGTGTCCTACAGGTGCGCACTGATGACTCATAGGGGCTCAACGTCGCCCCTCGGCGGTGTAGCCCGGTAGCCCCACTCCTGCTGCAACAGGAGCTATTTTTAATCCGTTCAGACTCATAAATCAGGCGCTTTGTAAAAACGCACACAATCGACATTAATGCTCCATCAACAAGTACCCCAACAGTTCCTCGGAGGTGGTGCTGAAAGGATGGAGAGATGAGGCAGAGAAGATGGAGGACAGAGCAGATAGAGTGGGGGTGACACATCAGGGTTGCTGTTAATAGCTCAGACAGGACCAGAATAGAAGGGCGTCGCAGGAGGAAAGAGCCTCTGCATCCAGCATCTCCATATCTGAAACTCGAGACGGGCACCAAATCACTGAAACTATCAAATGCATTGTCCAGTTTTGCTCAGATGAGCCGGAAAGAGTTGCAACACGCGAGAGACACATGTTGCAACAGGCCTGTTCAAAGAAAGCCCGTTTTACTCTCAATAAGCGACCACACGCACGTGCACACACAATCCCCTGTACATGGACACTGCGCACACCTGTCTTTGTCCTTGAGAGCGCAAGGACTAGACATTCGGCTCCTTAACTGAGTTCAACCGGTATTTGGTGGTCTGGCCCATGGGGACTCCTCCTTCATCATCGACACCTCTTCCTCTCTTCCGCTGCTGCTCTCTGCACAGCCGCAGTCCACGGCGATACGCCGTCACCGGCAGAGCCGCTCCGCGCTCTTTTCTCATTCTTCCATCCTCCCCGCTATCAGGCAGAGAGGACCAGCATCCCTCCCCCCGCCCCCCCCTCATCATCTCCGGGCTGCGTCTCTGTCCGCCGGCGCTGCACCATCCTCGATAGCATGGCGATACAAGGCTGTCGGTTTTCCATCTAGACGGGAAGTCTCACCTCACAGAGTCAAGGTAGGCTGGGAAGGGATTATTGAGCATCCTTGACATGCATGGGGGGGGGGGAAATGTAGCCCGTTTTCTTTTTTTTTCTTTCTCCAGCATCCTTCTGCTGACGTGGAGTAGCCGCTGTGTTCCTCTGATGCAAGGTGCAGAGAGGGTAAAGCAGCACCATATGGCCACCAGCGTGAGATGCATGTATGCAGTTATAAGGCTGTATGTATAAATGCTGCAAAAAAAATGTCCCCTTGCATGATTAATAAAGTAACCATCTATTTCCATGAGGCACTTGGGTTCCGACAGCGTGCCGGTGTATCGATATCTCTTAAGAAGTGTGGCCTGAAATTTGCAAATAAGCCTGCTTTGGGTTTTCTATTATCTCCTTTTATTTCCCTTGTTCATAAATTAGGCTACTCGTGAGCTCTACCCTATGGGCCTGTGAAACAGTCACTAATTCCCAGAGGAAAATGCATTAACTGTCTGGAAGCTCAAATGTAAATTTCTACTGCTGAGCAGGGTTTTAATATTTTATAAGAGGGTGAACCAGATTTAAAGAGACTTGTTTTGATGTAGTTTTTTTCTTCTGTCTCCTGCATAATGGGCATTCACAGGCCAACATACTCCTCGGGCTGTGAATATGATCTTGTCAGTTGTGGAAAGAGTAACTCTGGTGTCTTAAATCTTAAAGGCAACACAAACCCAGTGGGGCACACAGGTGGGATGGGGGGGGGGAGAAACAGTTCCCACTGTTTATGTCATCAGTGCATGAAATTGCAAAGCTCAAAAGAGTAACCAGTTATGTGTGGTCCTCATTGGTTTGCTTAAGACTTTTATATCCAACTAAGATATAACCGGTTGCTTGTTTGTGTCAAATTTAGACGGGGGCTACAATGAGTGAAGGGCCACCGGTCACCCCCAGCTGGCTGACCCCTGACCCCACAGCATGGGCCAGCGGAGGCGGGGGACCGATGGACAACAGCACCGGCCTGGGGACGTTTCCACCGGACTCCCTCCCGCCCAGCCAGATGCCCCTGCTGATCAACCCCTGGGACATTGTGCTGTGCTCATCGGGGACTCTGATAGCCTGTGAGAACGCCCTGGTGGTGCTGGTGATCTGGCAGAACCCGGCGCTCAGAGCTCCCATGTTCCTGCTGATTGGCAGCCTGGCACTGGCCGACCTCCTGGCCGGCCTGGGCCTGGTGCTTCACTTCACCTGTGCCTACTTGCTTCACTCCGAATCGGCCCAGTTGCTGACCGTGGGCCTGGTGGTGGCCTCCTTCTCCGCCTCCGTCTTCAGCCTGCTGGCCATCACTATTGACCGCTACCTGTCGCTGTACTATGCCCTCACCTACAACTCAGAGCGGACAGCGGTCTTCACCTACACCATGCTCGTGCTTCTGTGGGGCCTCTCCCTGTGTCTGGGCCTGCTGCCGGTCACAGGGGTCAACTGCCTGGCAGAGGAGGCTACATGCAGCGTGGTGCGACCGCTCACAAAGAACAACATCGCTGTGCTGTCCGTTTCCTTCCTGCTGCTGTTCGGCCTCATGCTGCAACTCTATGTCCAGATTTGCAAGATTGTGATGCGCCACGCTCACCAGATCGCCCTCCAGCACCACTTCCTGGCGGCCACGCCCCACTACGTCACAACGCGGAAGGGCGTGTCCACACTGGCCATCATCCTGGGTACCTTTGCTGCCTGCTGGATGCCATTCACCGTCTACTCTCTCATTGCGGACTACACCTACCCTCCCCTCTACACCTACGCCACGCTGGTGCCTGCCACCTACAACTCCGTCATCAACCCGGTCATCTACGCCTTCAGGAACCAGGAGATCCAGAAGGCGCTGTGGCTGGTGTGCTGCGGCTGTATTCCTGCCAGCGTGGCCCAGCGTGCACGGACCCCGAGTGACGTCTGACCAAACAGACCCAGGTGGGAAGAGAGAGGCGGCCTGAGTCAGCTCTGCTCCTCACTGGATCTGACTGGTGTCAAAGAGAGCAGCAGCCAGAAGGTCAGGGGAAGTGGCAGAGGGCTGTGGCTTCAGTTCTGGCTGGAGATGTCACTGGCAGAGGCAGTTTTGTTCGTTCTACACAGCCCACCTGGATGGATGGCGTTTCTTCTTTCTTTGTTACAGTCACCATAGGGCAAGGTGTCTCACTGTCTTCCCCCGTTCCTCTGTTCTGCAGAGCGCCTGAGTGCATCACATGTTACAGGCAGCAGCTGTATATACACTGTGCATATAGTTAACAGCACTGGAACTTTGGTTGACACTTGCTTTTCTTTCTTCCAATAGGGAGGGATTATTGGTGTGCGCCCCTGTGCGCGCGTGCGTAAAAGCGCACAGATTAACTAAGGAGTGTGTGCGGGGCGTAGAGGAGAGAAGGGAACGGCTGATTACGCAGGCATTTCCACATAAAGCTCGTCTGGAGCAGCATCCCGGCGCTCTGCTGCTGCACTCCGAACGTGCGTCGAAAGCTAAACAGCCGCGGAGGGCTAAAAATAGACCCGGCGCTTTCTGATCCGCGCCCTGCGTCCTCCACAGACGTCGAGAAAGAAATCAAGCCGTTTCGTCTTCCCCGCGCCTCTCCAAGTGTGTCTTCTTTTCTCTCTGGATTTGTGTGTGAATGTGTTTTAGTTCATCTCGCAAGTGAATTGAAGGTTTCTCACGACAAAGCCCCAGGAGATCCCATCATTAACCCCGCCTCCATTTTTTTGTATCATTAAATGAGGCACCAAACCGAATAGAAGCCTATAGGATTATGTAACCACCTATACCCCTCCTCTTTCACCTTTTGAATGGAGATTGCTTATGCCCTTTTGAATGTCTGTAAATTGTTATGTAATGTGCAATCATAATTTAATTGAGAAAGTTAAAGTAGGCCTACTTTTTAAAACACACACAAATCTAACGACTTATCCCTAAAGAAATCATGTATAAAGTGAATCTGTCTATTATCAGATTACTACAAACCTGTAGACAAAAGCCTAACTAGACAAATTAGATGGAGTTGGGATGGATATCTTCTAAATCTGAATGTATTTCCATTTATTTGAACACCATATCTGATCTGCATGCTTGACTTCAGTGTAACCTGCATGCAACAAGCACTGATGCCCTCTTGCCCTCCTTAGTTCAGTGCGGTAGGCCACGCTGGCAACTCCAAGCCATGTGACATACCCTGATGTCATCATGACCCTGATATTTCAGTTTTTCTACAGTGTACCTCACATGTATCACATTGAATGAGCTAATCATCACTTGATGGTCAAAACTGTTGCACCCTTTTTTGAAAAATGTGGATTTGAAGAAATGTATTTTGCTGTAAAGTGCGGATAAGTCTGAAGTTTAGAGGCTCTGCTTTGATCGTGATTTGAGTCCAGTGGAAGCCCGAATCACTATACCAGCTGCTCTGAGTTAATCCTCTATTAGTTTTTGGTCTGGCAAACCCGACAAACATGCACGCTAATTACTCATTCCTTCATATCTTGTCAGCAATACCCAGCCTATATGAATGGAAGTTATTTAGCAATACTCAGACAGCAATAACATCCACCTGCCACCATTTCTTCTTCCTTCAGCGTGAAGTAGTGGCCGCTCTGGTGGGGATGTGTTGTAGTGAATGTGCTCAGTGAGCTACAAGTGATCTTCAAATAGGTCGTAGGATAATCACTCCTGGGCTGGAAAGAGTGGACGAGATCAAACGACTCATTTGTCACAGTGACACCACTGCCTCATTCCTCCGCAATGATTTTTTTCTTCTTCTCTGAACTAAAATTGGGCTTTGACCATTTGACACACCAAACATGGTGAAATGTATGTATTTCTTTGTTGCCTCTGCCTTTTGTGAGCATATGAACTGTCCTAAGTGTCGTAACCTCGAGTCTCAGTGTGCGATTTGGGGCTGTGTTTTCGTGCATACGGTATGAGTTGCATGGCCTCTGGGTGTGTGCATGTGTGTGGGTGTGGGTGTGTGTTTGTGATCCAGCAGCTCGGCAGATCGCAATCTGTCTCCTTGTAAAGCGGTAAAACGGGTCTGAGGGATATGACTCCCTGTTGACCCCCTGACCTTAGAGGATAATGCTGCCAGTCTTCCTGTCAATTCTGAGAGAAGTGGCCTCGTTACGTGTTTGTAGAGCTCGTTTCAAGAGAGGTAGGACTCAGACGTGCTCAGAAGCTCCAGCACTTCAAGCCAAAGTGAAAGGGACTCACTGGGATCCAAGTCCTGCTGCGTGTTTGCTGTCTGCTCTTTCTCCCTAATGTTTTTTAAATCAGTCTAGTCTGAGCGAGCCAGGCGTCCGCTAAGTACCCTCTGAATGATTATATGAGCTAAATGTGGTCACTTCCAAATACAAAAGTCATGCTTTTTCTTTCCTTGCTTGCTCCCTCCCCTCTAAGCAAGCCCGAGGCATTTGAAGAGCTCCCAATCCTCATCTTTCTGGCCTCAGATCATGTGCAAAGCGTTAAGAAAATAGAGGGCGGAGGGGAGTAAGAAAAGCTGAGGAAAAGCATTTCTGAGCATTGGAACGTGAACTTGTGCACAGTGTCAGACTGAATCCTTGTTATTAATGAGCACCGACGGGTCAGGCTGGCACGTCACAAACTCTTATTTCTTTACCTTTTGAGAAAAGTCTATTTTGTTATATTGATTGAAAAGGTCTATTTTTTTGCCACTATAGTCTGGCCTGAATTCTTTCACATTCTGATGTTGTGTGATAAACGGCGCTGTAAAGCCTTTTTTGGAATGTAGTAATAATCAAATTGTTGAACTGACATCCCTTCCTCTCGCCTCATTTGTTTCTGTAAATACGGCATGCGGAAGAGGAGGGACTAAGAACCACCTTGCATGGTGCTACCAAATGTCAAGCCTCGTCAAACTATGGGAGGAGTTGGGGTCGCACCATTTACTTCAATATGCGGCAGTTTATTAAGGCTGGTTAACGGATAGTTGATTGGTTCCACAGGGATGTTTGAGGGGGGAAATGGTACGTGACATTCTCTGGTTGGTGAATGTTGTTCTCTTGTGCAGTGTTGTTGAGATTTTCATGACTGAACAGGTGTGAACAAGGGCTTTGTATCCAAGAAAAGCAAAAGACTGTGAAGTTGGATGTAATACTTCTCTGTATACACACACCTGTTCATCTACTGAATGGTTTCGCGGTGTAATAGGACATAACGTTGTGTGCAAAGTTGTGTTAATTCAGCGGGAGGTTTCTTTCAGATGGTTACTAATCTAGAGCTAAATATCAAAACTCTCAAGGTGTGTGTGTGTGTGTTTTGGGGGTTGGAGACGGGAAGACGTCACAGTATCAGCATCTTGTGTAGACGTATGCGTAGTTTTCAATGTGAAATGCACTTTATTTTTTGGATGAAAATGGCACAACAAACTTAAGTATCTGCAAAATGAAACATATAAACGATAATCAACATGCACTAACTTAACTGAGGTATTGTGTAAACGTTTGTGTGAGCGTGGTGTCTATTTTTCCAAGGTGTTAGTTTTACTTTTTATTGCTTTGGTTAGTTCACTCAATTGAGAGATCTTGTTAATTTTGTATTAAAAACCAAACAAGTGCTGTGCATAAAACTCCTGGCTTGACTAATTTGTTCATCCTCGCCCGGGCTCGGTGCCCCCCCCCCCCCCCCCCCCCCCTTTTCACACTCTTCTGTTTCCCTGGCAACTCCCTTCTTAGTTATACTGTCACCATGGAAACTGAAGTCTTAGAGGCAGGTATGCGTTGTCTCTATGACGACAGTGGAACAGCAAAGAGACACGGCAGCCACGATCTTCGATTCATCGTTTTATTTTTCTCTGGGTCAAAGGTTACAGAGCTCACGCTGGCATATGCATCACAACCCCCCCACCCACCCCTCCCCAGACGCCCCCTCCTCCTCCCGCACAGCAGTGATCGATAGCAGATGGCTCAATCAATTATCATGTTTATCATCAATAAGACTTATTACATATCACCCGCTCATAAATCCCTAACACAGTATTTCAAATGCGCTCCCCATTCACTCCCTCAGAGGCATGAACCCGTCGACAATGACTGCGTGACGCCTTCACTTCCAGTTATTGACATGTTTCAAAACATGCCTCATGATCTACAGCATACGCAAGTGTTTCAGTAAAAACATTTAAAAAAAAAAGACAAGTACATTGGTTAGCTCAAGAGGAAGGTTTCTAATTCTTCTAACACTCTCAAGCTTTGACTATACATGAAGTTAGCACCGTCACAGGGCGTCTATAGTGTTATAACAGGTAGAGAAACATCCACTGGCGTGTATTCACAATGCTTTGAGATATACATATATATTTATATATATATGCATGTCGAGCTACATGTTAATGTTTCAAAGAGTGGTAAGTATTACAGTATGTTACGAGTGTCTTTACAGTGTTTATGCATCTTGAATACACCCCCACATTTCCAGTTTTGGACCATTCAGCTTATATCAACCTACAGCATGTGATTGTGTGTAGGTGTGTGTGTGTGTGTGTGTTTCAGCAACAAAGTGTGTGACAACCCGTGAGTGTGGTACAGTAGGCATTCTTTCAAGTGAGTGTGAGATCGACTGTGTGTGTGTGTGTGTGTGTGTGTATGTTTGTGTGTATATTCTTCAGTAGTTATCCCTTTTTTGCGTGTATGTTAATCCGACCAATCGTTCTCTTCCAACTCGGAGTCGTCCTCGGAGTCGGAGTACTCCACAGCGATGCGCCGTGAGAGGATGGTGGCCACGTCGTTTCCAACGGGCTCCCTCTTCGCCTGCTGCTCCTGCTGCTCCTGCACCTTCTTTAACTGGATGCCTACAGGAAGATATTGGGTGTGTTTTACTGACACGGTGGCTCTTATAATTCAGTGGATAGATCAATTGAGGATCTGCAGCAGCTTTAATTTGTTATTTTCTTCATGACAGAATAAGATCAAAATTTATTTTATTCTTGATAATGCTCAGTATACAAAGAACACTATCTGGGTTCCCAATCTTTGCTATAAAAATAAAATGAAGATGGTCTGTGACTTTCCGCATAAACGTTGCTGCTCCATCAGTCTACTTTGTTAGACCAAAGTTATGAAGAAATTAAGTTTTGCAATACAATTGGAGATTACACTCTACTCACACTAGTTTGTATTTGTGGGTTACATAAAATATCTAAACCTGTCTGATCCCTATATGACTGCATGAAGGACTGCAGTGTTTCTTCTTATAAAGATTTTGAAGACACATCTTCAAATGTTCCCTTGAGCCACTTAATTATAGTGCTCTAGATCTAGGCCATTTCCTGTCATATTAAGGCAAGTCCTAATAAAATGTAGGTCACAAACATTTGCTGCAGCTATTTCTTTCAAATGATTTACGATTCATTTACATTATATTGCTTGAGATTTAACAATTGTTTTTATCTCAAGCAATACACCTATATTCAGACAGTGTTTAGCTTTTAAAAACTATTCACCCCCTTAATTTAGATCCCTTTGTAGCGATCTGTTTTTACTTTGCACACTGCAATCTGTTTTAATGCACAATGGGTAGGATTTTCTGAAAAAAACTAAACTCATGACTTTGTATGACTCATACAAAAATAATCCCTCTCAATCCTCACTTATGACCCACCAGAAGTGTGTGGCAGTGTCTGTATCTGCCCTCTGCCTGTACATTCCCTTTCTTTCTTTTCTTTTGCTGTGTTCAGGACGTTTCTGGACCTCAACCGTTATAAAAACGTAGCAACAAAGTGCCAGATAAGCACGCATTAAAGGGGAAGCTACACAAATGGCAAACACAGCACTAAGAAAACTAAAAATATAACGAGGCAAAACGCCAACAAATCCTATTCATTCTGCATTCAAAGGCTCTTCTTCTGTTGACCAGGTTAAAAAAAAAAATACAACATGAAAGTTAATACAAATGCATACTGTTCTAAAAAAGATAAACCTAAATTAAATTGACACATACACACATGGACACACTTACTCTTACCCATACGTATAGCAGCCAGCAGATCACTGCGGGCATCATTGACCTCTGAGTTCTCAGCAGGGGCAGAGGAAGACATCTTGCGGGTTGTAGAGTGTGAGGCACCGGCTGGGAGGGGAGGGGGTGGAGGACCAGGGGGAGGTGGAGCTGCCTGGCCTCCACATAGAGGTGGTGGAGGCAGAGCAAAGCCACCAGCGCCGGCCATTTGCCCGAGAGGCATTGGACCTCCGGGAGGTGAGGCAAATGCAGTTTGGGCAGAAGGGATGAGAGGGGCAGGGGGGGGAGGAGGAGGACCAGTGTTGGCATAGCCATCCATACTGCAAGAGAGAGCAAATGGGAGAGAATCAGTAAAGGTTAATACACATTATAACTGCAATCACAAGTACAGTCATCAGGGTTTGAGAGTGAAGCAAAAGGACACTGACCCACTAGGTGGCGGCATTAGCTCAAAATTCATACATAATATAAATGTGTGCACAAACACATAAACAATGAGCAACAGTAGGGGGCATATATAACATGATTTGATTTAGGAATAATTTGAATAGACATTATGCTTATTACCTAAACCCCTTAATGGTTGGGGTTTTTAAATAAAAAATAAAAAGACACCAAAACCTGGAGAAAAGTGTCTTCAATAGACTCTGGCTTATGTGTTTACCTGTAGTCCATTGGTGGAAGGGACATAGAGCCACCGTTCATAGCCTCAGAGGGTGGAGGAGGCAGCGGGACTTGGTGGTGGTGGGAACGCCCCAGGGTCCCTCCCTGATAGGCCATCATGGCCCTGCCTCTCATATCATGTTCACCTCCTCCACGTGGGGCGTGGCCTGCTGCGGCCATCTGGGCAGCCAGTACGCTGGGCGGCGGGCCGGAGTAGGTGTGGGCGTGGCCAGCATGGTTCATCATGTTGGGGTAGTGGTGCTGATCAGGGCCGTGACCCCTGATAGAGACAGCAGGGAGGAGGATGAGAAGAGGGACGGTGAAATAAGAATGTGGAAATAACACGGTGCATTTCCTCAACTCGTGAGTTTTTTTACTGAAATGATGCAAATATACAACGCCTCTGAGAATAATCAGGAAACTGAAGTGACTACCTGTTCTCTGGTGACATCGAGCCCTCAGAGGAAGCCCCCCTGTCGCGGTGTATAGTGTGTCGATGGTCCGGCCTCAGCTCTTTATCCAGAGCCAGCATGTTCCACTCCTGCCGACGGTTCCTCGCCTTTCGGACCTTCTTCACCTCCCTCTGTAACGTTCCATCCACACAACGCTTCTGCTCCTTCGACACGGAGAGAGAGGGAGAGCATTTAGGATATTTTGTTTTGTCTGTGGTCCTTTATGGACAATAATATAATTAGTTCCACCAACAAGTAACATTGTGTGTATTAAGTATGGTAATAAAATGTAAGAAACTAACCTGATAACAATATTTGGTTACTGACTAACTGAAAACATGAACTACATGAACAGAATAGCAGAGTAAAATCTCTGTAATGGTGTCTAAGAACTATAGCGTGATCGGTGAGCTCCTCGTGAACATAATTGTACCTTCTGCTTCCTCTTCTCTTTCCTTTTGTCCTCCGTGTCCTGCAGCATCTTTTCCTTCCACAAGTTGAAGAAGTAGGAGGGGTCGGTGTAGAACTTAAGCGCTTCCTTGTGGTCATCCCTTCAGAATCAGACACCAAGAATTATACAGGTGCACAAATGTCTTTGTAGAGAAACATGTATGGATACGTCGTCTTAGTTTATGCAGAATGGCAAGATAGACTACTTTTTAGCTCAGTGTATCTCCGTGGGAAGACTAAGTTGGATGTATGAATATTGCAAAAGTGGAAGAGGCTGATGGGAGAACATGGGTGAAATACATCATAACTGGAAGTGACGGGATGAAAGAGTGAAAAGGCAGAGAGACAGAAGGAATGGATAAAGAAGGAGAAAAGTGTAATATGTAGTCAGGGTTAGAAGCTGAATTCCCACTGGAGCCAGCCATGCTAAATATGTAATGCACCCAAAGTACTGGAAAGCACACTGGATAAAAGTAGCAGTAGGAAATAATACCAAATCTGCTGTTTCACTGTGAATGTAGGTCAGAAACAAAGAGCCAAGATCAAATAAAGATCAAAGTTATAAAGTAGAACACGTGGTTTAAACTTGAGATTTTACATTTGATTCACTTTGTGAATGTTTATTTTGTCTTTCACATCGTAAAATGTTTGTTTCATGCTTTTCAAATTTTAGGGGGGGTAGCAGCAAAACAAGCTTTTGATTGAAAGCCACATAAAATAAAATATGGCTGTGATTGTGTTGCAAGAGCATCAAAGAGTGTTTGCTGTGTGCGTCAACAACACCAACCTGTAAGATGAGAGGATGTTGAGTGGCGGAGGCTTATCGCTCATGTTGTATATCTCCGTGACGGGATTGGGCACGCTGCTCTTGGACACCACCTGCTGGTCCTGAATGGTGGAGCTCTTGAAGGCTTTCCTCATGTTAATGTCTTGAAGGGAAACTGAGAACAGAAAAAGAGGTCAAAGGTCAGTCAAAAGGTCAAAACACAACACTGATAACACCTGGACAATGAGTCATTCTCCTCCTCAGACCTCTAACCTCTGACCCACCTTCTTCTACAGTGGAGTCCAGCTGCGTGACCTTGACGGCCAGCCGGTCAATGCGGTCCTGGAGAGAGTTGGCGCGCAGATAGAAGGTGTTGGCCTCCTTAAACAGCTCGCCGAATATATCCTCCGCATGTCTACCTGAAAAGGAACAGCAGAAAGACAAAGAAACAGGAAATTTGAGAGATAGAAGGAGACTTGTAATCATTATCTGGAGCCAAGCGAATCCCCACAGAGGGTGAGTTTTAATCAATACAACGGTAATGTGACCCAATGTGAGGCTAGAAAAAGTCTTTCCAGGAAACGGCATCTCATATAGTCACAAATAGCCACATTTCTCATCAATAAATTACTCTGCACAGACTATAGAAATCCCACAATTTGTTTGTTGAAGTTATTCATCACTGGCCTGTTCTTGCTAGAGATGCATCACCTCAAGGTTGTCAGGTCGAAGCCCTAAACAATCTGTGTAAATGTTTGCTTGGTCCTGGACATGTGCTCAAGTGCCGGTTCTGGTCCCGGAAACGAGCCCTGTTGGTTGCCGACCTCACAATGCGTGTGGTGGATGGGGTTTAGCCCCCGGCTGAAGATTCAGTTTGTAAAGCAGAACTCAAGATTCACATCTTCCGAATGGACATTTGATTTGATTTAACTTTTTCTTGCTTCGGTTCTAATCCCAGTTCACTCTTGTGTTTTTAACCCTGTATTCTGCAGGAGGGATGACCCCGCTCTGGAATGGGTTTTAAAAAGAGCCAAGGGTGGAAGTACACCACATTAAAAGCTGTCAGTGTGAAACGACGGTGAGTCCAGGGTTTATGGAACTATAAACTTTTGGCACCCGGGGTCGTAACTCAGAGCTAATGAGTGTAAAACCCTTTTTTACTGAATAAATGGCTCAGCTGGGCAGTACTGAAATGATAGACTTTGCAGGAAAAAATGCATCCTGTGGATGTCAACAGTTTAATAGTCAACGGTTTTATAGTAGTATGGCAGACACACACTAAAGGCTTTTGCTGTCTCTCCTGCTGACAGGATGCGCTGCAGGAAAAAGAAGGAAGGAAGAACCACAGATCCGGCATGCTGAGCCGGGTCAACTCTGACCTCTCCATGTGCAAACAGACATGCATGTAGTCTTCAGACATACCCCATAAAGCTCACATGGGAATTTATATATAGCTCCCACAGCTGCTGTTGAAAGGCCCACTCCCAATGCAGGAACTTGACACAATAAGAGACAGACAGAGAATGGACATGACTGGGCCAAAGTGTAGAGGGTCAACAGCAAAAAGGGACAATGTAAGGATGAATGGGTGAAGGGTGAATGTCAAAATACATCACACACACTGTTGGTGGTTTATTAAGCAAGGACATGGAAAATTAAAAATAGATGGGGAGATAGATGCCCATGGTGAAGTAAATACAGCTTTCTAATTTTTAATTTACAGTGAGCATAACAATCAATAGGAAACAGCCCTGTACACAAATACTGTTAACATACATCCCTCTAGTCATACATACAAGAGCACACACACACACACACACACACACACTCAACACACAGCTGTCCAGATAAGTTCCCTTTTGCAGAGCTATCTACAAGGATTACATTTCAACCCTCTATTCTCCGGCGCGAGGTCGCACTAAGTCTTCCGCTAGCCCAGTGACCCCAGGCACCGTAACCATGACAACGCCCAAATCAATCGCAGCTTCAGGATTACTGATGAAACCATGTGACCATGTCGACAGACATCAAACTAAAGTTAGTGCGGTCACAGCCAGAGGATGCTCTCAATGGTACTTTATCAGCTATTTTCTTCTGGCGATGGCAACTTTGCATGTGTGTGTGTGTGTGTGTGTGTGTGTGTGTGTGTGTGTGAGTGTTAGTGTCTTACTGAGGCTGCTGAGCTGACGGATGATGGCGGAGAGCGTGTTGTTCATCACACACTCCAGCTCGCTGCCGATGCCCTCTGGGAGCTCCCCTCGGCAGAGGTGACGCGGCTCGATGTTCCTCTTCACCAGCGGCATGGCGAGGCTTCAGTCCGTCACTAACTGCGAGGAGACACGGGGAACAAGCACACACTCTTTTAGACGCCAGTACGCTGAGAGAGGATGAACGGAGAGACCAGCGTGCAGATGCTGTCCAACTGCATCTGGTCTGATGTACATGAGCAAGCCATCCCCCACAAGTGAGGACACACACCACATCTGCCATAGAGCTGGAGGAAACACAGAGGTATAACATATATGCAATGTATAACACAGGAGGTGATTATCAAATTAAGGCTGCAATTATTTATTTTTTCATTATCAATCAATTTCCTGATCATTTTGATCAATTAACTTATTAATCATTTGTTCTATGAAAGTAGAACTGTCTGTTATTAAATGTCTGTTAAAATGGCTATCGAAATTTCTAGTTGGATATACTGCAATTGCTAGTTTATTCTGACTAAAACTCAAATATATTCTATTTTCCTTTTTAAAGCAGCAAATATTCAAATTAGAGAACTGGACACAGAGAGTTTTTTTTGTCATGAGATCACATCCCCTCTAAATTAAAAAATAATGTGTGGTTGTAGTTTGCATTTTTTCTGTTGTTGCAGTATAGGGCAGCATGCTATTATGAAGTGTATTTAGTGTCTTTGTATGTAAAAATGAAGAAAACATGCGGTGAGTTGGTGGCCAGGGAACCGACAGGGACGACCAACAGTGTCCCAAAACCAGAAGACTTTGGCGACCAGCAGAGAGATTAAAGCATTAGGGATAGGACGATACAGCATGCCAGCTAATCCCAGGCCGGCTTGTCAGTGGCCCCGCTGGAATCCTGACACAAACAGGATGTGGTCAGGCCAACACCAAAAAGGCAGAAAAGTCAAATGGGAATTTGCATAAATGAACACATTGTTGCTTAACACGAATAAAGACAAAAACCTGAAGTTCTCCTCAGAAAACTCACACACACATTTGCCCTTTCATCGCAACTTCACTCTCCTAATGAAACCCTCACTGGTTCTTCATTCAGACACTCTAAATCATCTGTAGTTCAAAGGACTACAAACAATTACTCAAAGCTGGAGAAGGCCCAGAGTGCATCAGAGAAGCCATCTTATCTGAGCTTCTTCCTGCATCCTGTTTTTGCGCTCTCAACCTGGCTCCTGTTTCCTGGTCCTCCCTGTGTCACATCTCTGCTTCCTGTCCAAACACTTGGCCAGAACAATACAGCTATGGCTTATTGAGAAGCAACCGAGAGGACGGACAGGGAGGTAGATGAAAAATTGCTTGCACAATTTTTAGATTCACTGATCAAATGATTCACTCATTACTACAGTTCCAGACTTTTTCCTGTGCAGCTACGCCAAAAGAAACAACCATCACTTCAGTGAAAAGCAGGTTGGAGAAACACAGGAGCCCTGGCAGCGTGACAGAAGGCTAATAATAACTGTCAGGTACTAGAAACACAACTCATGTTTGTTGGGCCTTGCAGATATTCATTTGTGATTACACAAAATTAGATTTGATGGGAAGTAAGGTTGAGAAGGATTTAAAGGGGTTTATAATGTTTATCTTTTCATCTTTGTGAATCCTGATCTCGTAAGACACCAAAAACAACGGTGAGGTTACATCATCAGCACAATAAATCACCAACAAAGCAAGCAGCGGTGCCGTGCTATCAGTGTCTCAGCAGGGAACTACTGGTATTACAGATCGTGTCATTTCAGCTGTCCAAGACAGAAAAGAGACACCTCCGTTCACTGAGGCCAATTCCCACCAGCCGAGTCCTTATCTGGCCCCGTTTTCTCATCCAGCGACCGCCCGCATACCCCGACAGCCTCACGCCAAAAACAGAAAACAAAGAGTAAAATTACATCATGTGCTGCCACAAAGGGCACTGAATACAGTTAATGCGGCCTGGTTTGGAGCAAAAGAGCTCCCTGGATTTAGCAGTCTGCTCATAAACACTTAGAAACACTGTGCTTCTTGTAGCATGCAGGAGGGAGGTGATGCAAATGAGAAGATTGCATGTTTTTGCTTTTACTGTCTGGCTGGCCTGACAATCACATCAATGAGGCGAAATAATGAGCAACTGGGGGGCAAGCAGGAGGAGGGAGGAAGGGACGGGCCTTGTCTGCTTGTGAGAAATTAGAGGAAAGTAGAGGCGAGAAGGATGCACGAGAGAGACATGTGGGATAAGAGTGTGTGACAGGAAAGACACAGTGAATGAAACGGTGTGTGAGGCGGTTGTGTGTAACAGTAAGAGGTGGAAAAAGTATGTGTTTGTGTTTGTGTGTGTGAAAGGGAGAAAGGGTGTATTGGGTGGGGGGAGGGGTATGAACAGGGACCTCGGGGAAGCCACTGAAAGGTTCCCGGGACAATAGAGCTCCGTTCACACGGCAACAGCACTAGCTTTCCCATGCATCCTCCTCCTCCTCCTCCTCCTCCTCTTCAACCTCCTTTAAGGCCCCCTATACCCTTGCAATAAAAGCTTAGCAAGCAAGTGCTCCTCCACTTATTTGGGAGAAATACAGGAGCAAGTAAAGAGAGTAAAGCCTAAACATAAGTCGGAGACACCAGAGAGAGGAATGTCATAAGCTTTTTTTCCCTCTCATCTTGTCATGTATTCTGATGCTTAGTTCATTAGAACCCAACATGCACACTATAAGCATACAGCCTTGTACAAACGCACACACGCAAACACACTAGGTAGCCTTTAAAATGTCCCATTAGCAGCATGTTAACAGTCCCATCCGGAGCAGAAAATGTCTTTGATCGTCAGAGGGGTGACATTCAGGCTACGCTCAGGGTAAGACACACTTCCCCTGTGACTCCTGCAAGATGCCCACATCCGGACACCAACACACAGAGTTAGACGAGGCATTTACTACAGATGTGAGAACTCCATTAAGCTCTGAAAGGGAAGTCATTACAAATTTATGAGCCGAGTACAGCTTCTTCTGTTGGAGGCTTTTTTTTTTGCTTGCTCTGATGTTATAAATAATGCAGCTTGGATTACGTCAGGTCACACTGCCCTAAATATGAGGGAAAACAAATTCTGCAGTGACACTGCGCCCACGTTTCCGCGTCCCAGTACTACTCAGGGGCATCCATGGTGAAGCACTCAGGCACTCTGGGTAGGAGTAGCTTCTGCATAGTGAATCCTCACTCTGTACAAAATAGGCCATGGGAGCTTGGCCATAACTTTAACCTTCTACTGTGCAGCCCAAAACACAGAATATCTGTTTGGGCTGGGCATTAATTAAATTATATATTTGATTGAGTTTTAGTAAAATTGTAATCATCCTAACCTGGAATGAGAAATTAATGAAATCTGTTGGTTTGGTTGGAGGATTAAGTTCACACAAATAGGCAACCTGACTTTTTAATACAAGCATGACCCCAAATTGTCATAATCCTAATGGTAATACAATGGGCTAAATAGCTGCTTAATTTGGTAAATTAGCAATTAATTGATTAAACATAACAAATCAAGTATTAAAAACATGTGGTGGTTTTCAGCTTGACAGTTTCTCCTAATCCCCCCCAAAAATAAATTTTAACTTGTTTTAGCTGTTTTTAGTTCCAAGTAAGACATATTAAATATACGTTCCCAGTTTTACATTTGTTTTGTGTTCATTTTTAACATTGTGAATATTAAATTACTTAATACAGAATGAATCAAAAATGTGGTCAATTTATTTACTGACAGTGAATAGTTGCCGCAAAATATTGGTAATATATTCGCTAGGAATATAAGGTACGGTATAAGGTATTATAACATTTCTATCTCTAACGAAGTTGCCATCACTTATATTTAATTTATATTTAATTTATTTATTTTCAGGTTGACTGACTCTAAATTGTGTCACATGAATGGCATAATTAAGTTATTACAATCTACTATTTGGATGTCTTATTTGGATGCCTTAAAATTCCCAAATGTATCCACACACACACACAAACACACGCACACACACACGCACGCACTCCCTTTCTCTCCTTCCCACAGGCTGATACACACACACACACACACACACACACACACACACACACACACGAACTAATGGCAACCGCGATCAATCACTGTTCCGCACCGTCGCTTCCCGTTACTGGCGGACTGACCCACATCTGTTCTCCCACGTCGGTTCCCGTGAATTTCTGCCGGTTTTAATCTTAAATGAAACCGCCGTTTTACGCCTGGGCGCCTTACAAACTGATTAAAACGCCAGTGTACAACCAATATCAATTATCTGGTCAAAAACGCTTTAAAGTTACCCGGCAACGGGGAAAAATGTCCAATTGTTGAGGCAGGTCTGGTCCACGGAGGGTCCGTTTGTTATCATGGACTGGGACTGACCACTGGGTTAGCTAGCTGGAGTCCAGTGGTCGAACTCTTAGTTTGGACAAATGAGACCACAGTCCACAGAAATAGACACACACATTTCACCCTTTATATAAAAGCTGCCATTCGCTGTTGTAAAAAGAACCATAAAACCCTCACCAACACTTGAAATATTAGAAGAAATCGGCCCGTCCGCATGTCCCGTTAGATACTCCTATTAGCTCTCACATCCTGTGTCCCCCAGCAAGTCTGGCCACTCCGGGTAACAATCCTTTGAGGACGAGGACACGCCCACCGGTCACATACACCAATCAAATCTATAAGACTGGGATTTAATACGTGATGGACGTTCATATTAACCAATGGTATCTCTCAAAAGAAATGGATGACAAGGAGACTCCCGAGCTCGAGAGCGGTGTTGCGAATGGAGGAGGCGGGGCTACAGTTGGGCGTTGCTGAAGACCAAACGGAGATTTATTTTACGCAACTGAGTCCCATTCCTTGTCAAAATTATTAGGACTTTAAATTCATCTTGGGGCCTGTGGGGATTTTATAGACATGAATACCTATTTATATAATGAGTTACAGCCGACTATGGTGACCTAGAGAGGTTTGCAGCGGGTTAGAAACATGCTTTAGGCAGTGATGCTGAGCATGAGCATGGGTATTATTGTGTAACAGACTGAAATAGCCGGGCCAGCATCCTGCAAGAAGAGGTTCAATAAGAGGACTTGCTACACTTAGATATGTCCTTTACTCCCTCGGGTGTGTTTGTAGACAAAAACAGTCTGAGGTAGATGGCATCATCAAAGCATGCAGCAAAAGGGAGCAGAACATAGTCTTTAGACTGTCGACTGGGTTTAGTCCACTGGAAAGGGAGTTTCATTATTGAAAATGCACTTCTATTCTATTAAGGGGAAAGCCACAGTCTGCATTCGTTATACAGCTGTCATTTTAACATATATAATTGATTTAACCATGAATACCAAAGCACACATGTACACAATGTGACTATGTAATAAAGTAGGGCAGTTTAGACAGAGAAGATTGACTCCCTTGGACTTTACGACCAATGCATGACTTTGGCTCCAAACAGGAGATTCTGTGACAGAAGTACTGCAGATTTCATAAATATTAGGGCTGAAACTATTAATCATATTCAATTCATAAAATTAATTAACAATTTTTATAACATATCATAATTAGGATCAGGATTCCTGCTTACTTTTTTTTTTTAATAAAGGTCAGTTTTCTACTGTTGATCAGACTTGTTCTGTGGTAAATTATAGTTTTTTTCACATTTCTTTCACAAAAAGCCCAAGCACCTCATTCTGGGTTGATTTTGGGTGAGCAATGTTTGTTTTCTCGCAGCTGACTTTAGGTGTCTAAAATATGATTAAATATTGTGAGCTTTCTGGGACACTTGGTGTTGTTACATGCAAAAGATTGATGTCACCATTAAAAATGCATTCAGCAAGTATAAACACAATTCCTGCCAGGAAATGGGATTTTTCTGAATTCTTGAGAAATATAGTTAACAGCTTATTGTGAAGTAAAAATCGCAAAAGAAAAGAAAGGAATAAAAAGATGTAATTAAAGGTTCAAAAGGTAAAAACTTCCTGAAGTTTGCATCAGCTGCATGCACACAATATCAATATTTTCACTTTTATTGTCAGGATACTTGCTTCATGTAAAATATTTCAATACAATACAGTACAATGCATGTTCCATCTGCCATCCTCCATGATTGGTTGGTTTTGTCATGATGTTGTAAGGCTTGCCCACAGCATTCAGCAGCTGAGTGCTCAGCCAACGCAGGCTGCTTTGCCACACTTACCATGAAAACAAAACCATGAAAACAGATTAAATTATAAACTACTAAAATCATTTTGTCATCTTTTTTTTGTCCTTTCTCAACATAAAACCCTCAACGCCACAGCTGTGGGGGCTCCATATCCTCCCAGCATGCTTCACGGCAGCTCAGTTCAGTCCCCAGCTGAGGCCCTCACAGGGCTTCGCACTCAAAATAAACGGACAGACAGACAGGAGGACTGTCGGACAGGAATCTGTCAACGCTGGCAGTCACATAGCAGCTTTCAGTCTCATCCAAGCTTCTATGGGTAGAGGGTAAGTGGCTGGGGTCAGGTGGAGGTGTGGAGAAGAAGAGGGGAGGAGGTGACACAGCAGATTAACACATGTCCACCCCCTCCAATATCAAGCCATCTTCTCTTGGCTAGTTTGATTTATTCTGAGTCACAGGACAAGGTGGGGATCTATCATCGTATCCATTCTTGTAATGCTCCCACCTTGTGTTTCCCCCTATCAGGGCTTGCTCTATAGCAGTGTTTTCTAATACTGGGGTTATGGGCGTGTTATCCTGAAGCAGTGTAGATTGCTGTCATTCAGACCTAACAGACTGCTGGGGAGAAAGTGCCCTCTGTGGGGTGGGGCGGGGTACTTTGTTGCCTTGGACATCCCCACATTCCTCAGTACATTCGTTCGATTGGGCATGTTGAGGGCTGAGTATGCGTATGCATATATATATATATATGTCCATGTTTATAAGTGTGTGTGTGTGTGTGTGTGTGTGTGTGTGAGAGAGAGTAAGAGGGGTGTCTCAATAACGGTGGGTTTGGTGAGAGTACTGGGGCGGCTGCTGGGAGGTAGAGGAGTATCCCATGCTGCTTTGGGGCAGTGCCGTGCTTGGTCCAGGGTTCTGGTAGGCAGCATGTGGATTGGAGCGCTGTAGGGAGGAACACAAGAAGATAGTCATTAAACCTATTCACAACACTCTTTGGTTTGGCCTTTATAAAATAGCCTCATATTCACTCTTGGTTCAGAGATTTTAAGGTTCATTTGCAGGTTTATGACATTTGGTATAGAATCTCTAACATGAGAGAGCTATATTTCATCCAAAAATAAAACGTTGATGGAGGAGAGACCCACCTGGTAGTCTGAGGTCATAATGAGGCCACCTGAGGTAGTGGTCGGTGGGACAACTCGCACTTTCTTTAGAGGCGGACCCTGGGCATGGCTGTTGTCAGGGTTGCCAGTGTGTCCCGCTCCATTTGTGTGGTTGTTTCCCTGTTGCTGCTGCTGGTTTTTCTAACAGAAAAAGAAAAGTGTACATTGGATTGTATGTGTGCACTTACTTAAAATTAGCATGCTGAAGGACTGAAGTGAGACAGCAGTTCGCACATTTCTTACTTTGTCTGCCTTGTCCTCCGGCTCCTCCTCAGTCAGGAACTCCCTCTTGGGGTAGGGAATCTGGCAGCCTGCAAACACACTGGAGAAAAAGCAAAGGCAAAGAGGCTCGTCAACATTTATACGAAAGACTCATCGCTTATTAGCGAAGGGACCTGCTCCAACGTCATGGGAACCCGAGGATCAAGACAAAGGGTTGAAGCCAAGATGGATAAACTGGATACAGAATGTAGGTGTGTGCGTGTGTGTGCGTGTGTGTGTGTGGTGACTTACTCAGAGGTGGGCAAGGGCTCCTCCAAAAAGTAGGGGTCCTGCATGGCCTGCTCAGATGTGATTCTACGGATGGGGTCCATGGTCAACAGCTTCTGCAGCTTTAATGAATGCACACAATGTTAGCCTCAAACAGAAAACCATTAATAGAAGTGGCATAATGGCAAAGCATGCTTCATTTGACATGGAGAACCACATATCTTCTATTATAGTTAAACTCTGAAGTCAATAAATTATGCAAATGACATGCAATTTTGCTATTATCGAGGCATTTTAACTCACCAAGTGGAATGCTTTGCTGTCTGGTTTGACTTTGTGTTTCTCCATGTATTTTATAAGGCTGCAGTTTGTGTATCTGTGATAGAGAAGGAGCAAATTATATAATTTGTCATGCCTTCAATGCAATCATCCAGTATAACAACATGCAGAGCATGGTTAAGTAAGATTTGAGTACAACACTTAAAAATGTATTTTTGCCAGCAGACAGCACTTTGCTTTGCTCTAACTTTGTTTCCAGAAAACTAGGACAGCAGTACTCACGTGTTCCTTCTAAAGTCTTTCATCAGCGTGGAGTGTTCTGGCATCTTTTTGATGTCCTCCCAGTCTTTATCTGACAAATGAGGGAAAGACAGGATTACACCCCTGTCACACCCTCCCTCCCTTCAAGAACAGATTATTTAGGTTGTAGGGTCTGGATAGCAATCTTTTAAGTAACATTTCTCATGATTCCCTCACAACAACCCCTTACATCAAGGGTATATCTAGCTTTGGTTTTGCCTCATATATATATTTATAAAAACTGAAATGACGTACAAGTTTTTATACAATTAAATTTTGGCCTGATTCTAAATTTGTACGGCTTGATTGTATCAAAACAAGATCCATCAGACAGATTGGTGAATTACACAACTGGAGCAGCGGAGACGGTAGAAAGAAGAGGAGAAAAAAAAAAAAAAAGATCAGAAGCATCTTAAGTGAACTGGAAAATATAGGCCCAAATGTAGCCCTGCAAGTCAAAGTGTCTGTTTGTGACTTGGCATCCATCGTGTGAGTGGATTGGTGTTCAGAGCCAACAGACCACGGTTCTGCCTACAGAAAATAAAGAGCTTGGAAAAAATAAATATATATAAAATCGGGCAAATAATCTGCCTCTGCTACAGAGAGAAAATGCGTATCCTTCCACAGCATTTTCCATTGAAAAGGCAACACAGCAGCTGCGACGTATACTTATAATAGCAACTGACAACAGCACATATTCACGTAACAAGGAACAGATTCCTTTTTAAAGGAATTCGGGTATATCTCTTTTTTTTTTTAATCCGTACGCATCTAAAGATTTAAAATAGGGATTTTTTTTCCTGAGTATTCCCCTATCAAGGAGTGGCAGCACTGGACTCTCACCAGCAGGGAAGCCCATGACATTAAAGATGCGGTCCAATTGGTCATGGTGGTAAGGGTTACTGGTCTTGATGTCCTCCTGGCGACAGTGGAATATGGGCTCAGACGTCAGCAGCTCCGCAAAGATGCAGCCAATCGCCCAGATGTCTGAAGGAAAAGCAGAGAACGCACTTCACTTAAACTGCCACTAAAGTCAGTGGACACATGGGAAGTCAGACGCCGTGGTACGGTTCTCACCGATGGCTTTGGTGTAGTGCCGAGCCCCCAGCAGTAGCTCAGGTGCTCTGTACCAGAAGGTGACCACCACAGGGTCGAGATCGGCTAAAGGCTTCAGCGGTGAATTGAAGAGACGGGCAAACCCCATGTCGGCTGCAGAACAGACATTTAACAGCTAAGTAATAGAAAACTTGACAACAAGTACATTTTAAACATGTAAAAAAGGAGACATGATACATACCTATCTTTACTCTACCCCTCTCTGGCCCTTCCCCCATCACTAAAATGTTAGCTGGTTTCTGAGGAAAAGAGACAGATACATAATTTTGAACATGATTTCACAATGCAAATTGTTGTATGCACCAAACCACTAAATCAGCATCATTTGGCCCAATTGTGGAGCTCATGATTGCTGCTGTGTTTACCACGTTAAAAATATTATTGTTAAAACCACATGAAATTAAATTTGTTACCAGTTCAAAATCCTTCTGAACAAAGTATGATGCTTATCAAGAGCCACAGATACTCTGAACTACATGTCGTGTCTAATCAAAACTATGTTGCTGCCCTCTAGTGGATAGAATAGACGTACTGCATCCCACATGAAGCATTACATTCCCATCTCTGCAGGAATGTAATGCAGTGGATGTAAATGGAAGATAATTTGTCTTTATACAAATTACAGTCCAATATAATACCAAGACTAAATTGAGTGCATTAGTAAATTATTATTTTACAAAATCAAATGCAAAAAGCACAAAAAGCCATGCTTGCATGTTTCCTTCAGAAAACAATAACTGCAAATATTTAAACATTTAAATTAAGCATTTATGTAATAATCTTCCAATCAAATAAATAAAACATAGAATTAAATCTGTTAATAATCACCATTCATATGAAGGCAAAAAAAGTTACGAGCCATTACTTAACACATGCATTGACACAGCTTAACTGATAACAGATTCTCTGCCCAATCATAATCTTCCAATTTCTCAACAACTGCCTTGTTTTCTTTTCAGGCAAAAATATGTTCTCCTCCCGTTCCCTCCACAATCCTCTTACAAGGTCTCTGTGGAGGACCCAGTTGGCGTGGAGGTAATGGATGCCATCCAGGATCTGGTAGAGCAGAGACTTGACCATTCCTCTGGGCAGCTGAAGTGGCTTCTTGTTGGCCTTGGACGCCCGGTGGAACTTAATAATGTGCTACAGAAAGACAGAAGGATCATAGTAATTGTGGTATGTGTGCGTGCATGATGACTAAAATCCATTGATGTGTGTGCTTTCCCATTTGTATGGTCACAAACATAAGCAAGTCTGTTGTTTGTGGCATGTGTTTCCACTTCCTTGGGAAGGGAATGCGAGTGTTGCAACTTTGTGGCAGAAAATTGCATTTTTACTCTGTTCTGATATCCTGCCAAGTGTAATGCAGCAGAGGTTTGACAACCAAATGTTTAATACATCTTGGTGTTTTAGTTTTAATGACTTAGCAATGCATACAAAGCACCATTTGAGTGTCCTTGTCTTCAAATGGTTGATGCATATTGGCATATTCAACGGGCAATATGCTTACATTTATCAGACAGACACACTGCAGTATTTGTGATAAGTCATGCAGCTCCAGTGTGTGCATTTTTACCCAGAGATCATGTTCGGCATAGTCGAACAGAAGCCACACTTTACGGTCCGCGTGCGACAGGAAAACCTTCTGCAGTGAAATGACGTTGGGGTGCTTCAGCTCCCGCAGCAGCTACAAAACACAAACCCTCTCAGAAGACCGACCACACTCATGGCAGAAATCATGAATCCCAAACTAGTCACTACTACTTAAAGTGGGGGAATTACTGTCCTGATAACCATAAATAATAGGAACAAGGGGGTGGACACAATATCACCTGTACAACTGAATGCAATGCATTAAAAATGAATAAAACATGTTGAAGCATATTATGTTTAAGATATTGATTTTGAGGGCATACTTCCTATTAATTATATTGTATATACCCTTTGGATGCATTACATCAATGTCTATTTTCTTCTTCTGTGAGTCTTTCTAACTCTGTGAAGGCGATTCAGTTATTACATAAGCCACCTAGGAATGGCACGAGGGTGTTGAACAGAGACCAAGCAAAAAGGGGCAAAGTAAGCCAGGCAGTTCTTACTGCAATCTCTCTGCAGGCTGACATGGAGATGCCAGTGCCTTCAATCTGCTTGAGGGCGTAGTCCTTATCATCCTTCCTACAAAACAGAGAGAGGCAAAGCAACATCAACACCAGACCAGTCTGCGGACCCCCTGAGAGCCGTCTGCACAGGAACATAAAGGGGGGCACTTGGCAGCCGGCACAGGGACTCTGAGAAGAGGCCAAGCTGCATTACCTCTAGATTTGTGTAATCAAGCTCACCTCTGAGGCTCAAAACAATACATGGGGAGAGGAAACCGGCCCTGTCTGGAGCTGGCGAGGGACAAACAGAGCACTGGGACTCGCTCTCACTTGAATTAATTGGTTAGAAACCACCCTCCCCCTGGCCTAAATCATCTCATAAACTCATGCTTTGTGCTTCCTCAGGCCTTGTCCAACTGCTGCAGCACAAATTAGCTCACACAGTCTCATAAACAGGAGCCTCCTAAAGTGAACACCAACATCTTAGAACACTTTAGGGATATTTTGTGTGGTTCTGGCTGCCAGTATTCCCGGGCTGTCAAAATAGGCCTAGTATGGGCCTGGTCGTTCACATAAGGGATCTTTGTTTCATGACATTCCCATCTTCCACTCCACTTATTTCATGATATCTCTCCACAATTAACCAAAAGGCAAATACTCACAAAAAAAACACAAACCAGGGAATTCATTTTAAGAGTTAAGAGTGATAAGGATAAAATAAGTGCTTGCAATGAACATGACCAACAAAGTACGCATGTTAGAGAACAGATGTTATGCACAACATTACTAATCAAACCAAAAGTCAGCTCTCGTGTCAGACGCTTTCTGTAGGAGGACAAAATTAATTTAAGTAGTTGAAGAAAAGTGATACATATACCTTGTGTATGAAAAAAGCAACCACCTTCCCGAAAAAGTCACACCAGCACCAGTAACAATGGGCTGCACGTGCACCTGCTGTATCCTACATTCACCAAACTTACCTGTGAAGGCTCTTACTTTTACGGAAATAAATAATGCTTACAATTGCGCAACAGTTCCGTCAGACATGAACAAATAACAAAAACATCGCAGAAAGAGAGGCCACAGTCACAAATGGTAAACCATATGTCAGTGTTGTGATACTCGTCAGAAAGCCATCAGCATCCTGAGAGCAGGAACTAGCGTTAGATTGTCTCCTGTTTTCACAACACAACATGCCTCGTCTCGCCTGCCTGCGGCACAACAGAATTGAAGAGGAACAGCACATGAGAAAAGTAATTAAAGCGTATTTGGAAGAGGGAGGAGGGGCTGGCTAAGGGTTCACAGGCTAGGCCTCGTCGGTCATCAACTCACCCATCTTTTCTCTTCGCCTTGTAAACATGGCCGTAGGTGCCTCGTCCCACTTTGCATCCTTCGTACTCAAACAGGTCCTCGACACGCTCTCTTTCGCCGGTCAGCTTCACTTTAAAATCATAGTCCATGTTCACCACCGGTTGTGCTAAATTACTTCGCTCCTTCCTTTTAAAGCGCCGCTTGGGAGGCAACTAGGCTACTAGTCGAGCTCGGTTTGATAATTCAGCTAGTTGCCGTCCCCAGCGTGGCCCTTTCTTCCTTCAGCCCAGCTTCCACATCGAGTTTTCGGGTTAAATTGTTTGTACCGGAGGGGATGCCCGGTGCTCGGAGAAAGACTGGGTAGAAAACGAGCCCGAGGTGTATTCCTTTCTCTTGTTGCTTGCTGCGTTTCCCTCAGCCGGTGTCTGCTCCAAAGAGACGCACTTCACTCGGTAACGACGCCGTATTCGAGCACGGCACTGTCGCAAAACGTCGTGAAGACAGCCCTGCAGCAAAGAAATGGCTAAATGAAAATGGGTAGACAGACAACACACCACGTGTAAATTCATACTCGTTATTATCAGAGATGATGGATAAGTGAATACAATAATACCAACCGTATGTTAAACAATTATATTATACTATAATACAGTTCGTCATAGTGTAACATATTTCAGTACTATAATACAGGCGCATAAAATAAATATCAGCAACAGATTTGTCTATTATCTCAGTATAACAGAATATATTAATATATGTATTGTTTAATGAAGCAATAACAACACAAGTATATTCATTCTTAAAGTATGATAATGATTAATGTAGCTTTATACTAGAAGAAGCAATTTGATTAGAGGCAATTCAAAGCGCTTTATAGAGCAAACAAATGCATTGCAACAACATTTTAAACCAAATATAGATACAAACACGAATATATTTATATGAAGTAAGAAGTAGCCAAATGTAATGAAGAAAAGAGAAAAGAGACATTTACAAGGTATAAAACTGCAGAACATTTTATTTGAAAGTGGTGCATGTATAAAATCATTCTGTGATTATAAATGATCACCATATATGTATATATATAATATAAATGTTATTGTAACACTTATGTTGATATGCAAGAAACCATTTTTTTAATTACAAAATATAGAATTATAGAATGTCAATATTATTACAATGTCACTAAAGCAAAAACCTTTATCAATTTACACTGTGTAATACACTCTAATGCTACTCAGTCATAAAGATAAAGTAATATTTTGAAATGTCACCAGATATTATCTGTGGCAACTTCTTATCTTATCATTTAAGGTCACTGGCAAGGCTGTTTTAGGACATGAGCTCCTCCCTTTGGATGTTAATTAATTCAAATTCTTTATTTATTTATGTAAGAATTTTAATACCATAATGTAAAATACTAAAATCAAATTATATGCCGTGCATTCAAAATGTTAAATTAAAGTGTCAAATAAAATAAGAGTCCAAATAACTCAAATACTTTTTTAGTAAACTGTTTGAAAAGTGTTTGAAGACTTTACATCGAGATCAATGTATAATGTAGTTGCATCATATTTTTAAACGGCACCATTTGCTTTCGACCCATTTTTGTACAACAAATACAGAGCTATGTTTTGCAGATCTGTGCTACCTAGGAACAAATGTAGCCAGGGTATTTGTTTCTGACGGACACTGTAATGTAGCACCTCTGGTCCCATCTTGAGAGAGAAGGGAGTGCAAAGCAAACCGTCCATATTACCGCTGCTTTGTCAGGTAGTAAATTCCTTTTAATGTGATTGTCATCTCTTATAAAACTATGTTAGAGTTACGTATATGTTCTGTATACATGAATTGCTTCGTAAAACCGTTTGTCATATTTATATCTGAAGAGTTATTCAGCCTCACAGCTGTGTCTGGTGTCGACGGACTGCTATTCGCTTACGTTAGATGTGCTAATTTGCTAGTGCTTGGTTAGCAACTAAAGCATTGCGCATTCCAAATGACACATTTTTTAAACGTCCTTAAAGCGGGATATTGTATTTGAGGGGACACGCAGTTGGTCATTGCTAGGCATTAACATCTTGAATATGTAATTCTGTGATAAAACTGACAGGATTCTTTGTCTTTCCTTCTTTGCCCTGCGTTTACATGGAGGAGACCTCCGTTTAGTTTATCGTCGGCCCGCCTTTGTAGAGCGCTGATTGGACGGTTGGCCTGTCCGTCAAAAACGCTAGGCCGGTCATTGGTGGCTAACCAGGATGACAACGCCAGTTTTGTTGCTTTATTCCCCTGCCTTCAACATGGCCTTCCGTGGCTACTGTTGTAACTTGGCTAACATTAGCTCACATGAAGACAACGTTGTTATTAGGATATTAAATGGCGGTGCCTTACAGTGACTAAATCGAGCGAAGCTAAATTAATTGAATCTACGGAGCTAGTCTTCGGGCTACCCGGTAGCAAGATTACTGTAGCTTTCTCTTGCTAGTGGAGTCTTTCGATAGAAAATGGATGGCGTTGTCTTAAGTGTCGTCCTTGACTAGAGATTAGTAATTTTAAGGCTACGGTACTTGAACAACTCCAATTTGCAATTCATTTTCGCGCTAGTATAGATAACACCTCTGCAAGAGATAAATACCTAAGAAAAGCGTTCGTTCTTTTTCTTTACAAAATATAATCAAATAGCTATTAGCTTGAGCAACATATTGTAATCACACAATGAGCATGCAGAAGCTCAACCTGTGACTTTAGCCTTATTTTATAAATGCTGAATGTAAAGCTATAAGTGGGTAGCTTCTGATGACATTCCACCTCTGACTGACGCCCTCACTCATCTGTCTGCCAGCACTTTTCAAGGTGATGGACCCTCCTGGTGGGGGAGACGAACGGCGGAGGCAGGCAGAGCGTCTTCGTCGGGAGGAGGCTTACTATCACTTCATTAATGAACTGAATGAAGAGGAGTACCGCCTAATGAGGGACAGCAACCTGCTTGGCACCCCTGGTGAGGAGAGACACATTTTATGTTGACGTACTGACTGTGATTGTCAATGCAGCCTTACTTCACATGTATTCCAAACATATGACGTTAATACTATGCATTTTGTCACAATGTATGTTACCGATAATCTGCTTTCGCAATAGGAGCAGGGATAATTCTTCTTGACCCATTACTATTAGCGACCCATAACAGCCTGCATGTTCATATGTTTCACAGGGGAGGTGACTGCTGAGGAGCTCCGGCAGCGTCTTGATGGAGCAAAAGAGCGCATGACTTCTCAGCCCCGTACTGAGCAGCGCGCGCAAACCGCTGATTCTGGGGAACAGCAGGGCAGTAGCGGTGAGGGAGAAGAGAGAGGTGCTGGAGGAAGACGAGGAGCAGGTAGGGAGAAGTGGGAAGGAGTTGTCTTTATCTGATCTTTCCAAGTTTGTCTTTTACTAGTCTTGATACAATATGACTTGAGTTAAGCTACTATTGATTAGCACAAAAAACATCTACTGTATAAGATTTACATTGGATTATTATAATGATCTTACTGATTTAAGCTAAGTGCTTTTGAAAGGTTTTTCTCATGTTTTTGGGACAAATATTTATTAATCTTTTATTTAGTCTGATATAACCTTTGGCAAGGTTCAAAGGGGGTTAGATCAACTTTGAGTCTAGTTTAGCCTAGTAGTAAATACAGTGGAATTGTGTGCTTTGAGTAAAATATGAAACAGATTGGCTAAAACTGTAAGTGTTGTGTATGGACACCAGGGAATTGCAATCATTTTATTAGGATTTCTCTGTACAATAAATTAGATTTTAGGAGGAATACATGTTAGTTTACAGGCTTACCCATATTTGTTTTTTACAGGGGCCGCAGAGCCTGGAGCCGAACCATCTAATGGTGACTCATTACTGGAGTGGCTGAACACTTTTAGACGCACTGGCAATGCTACTCGCAGTGGGCAAAGTGGCAACCAAACGTGGCGTGCTGTCAGCCGGACCAACCCTAACAGTGGAGAGTTCCGCTTTAGCCTTGAGATCAACATTAACCATGATCAGCCAGAGCCGGGGGAGCATAATGACACTGTGGACACTGCAGAGCTGCCAGTGACTGCCCCGAATATAACTTCACCCTCTATACGCACTGCTTCCACATTCTCCAACCCTCGCCCTTCAACCACGCCAAGGCCAGTCCTGTACCCCACCCCTCGCCCAGCCCTCAGTAGGAGGATGCAGACACGGCGTACACGCAACAGCACTACCACTCTTTCTATGAGCCCCCCTGCACTTCCTGCACCCGTGGCCTCCCCACCTGCTGCTCAGAGGAGAAGTGCCACTTTGCACTCTTTGGCACCTCCTCCTACTTTTCCCAACCCTCCTATTGATCAACTGACACCGTCGCAACATCAAGCCCTGAATGCCGAAGTAGAGCAGGGCAGTGATAATATGTCTGCTTCTTTAGACTGTCCCCGTGTGTCACTGCAGTCTGGGTCTCAGGCCCCAGCAGTGGGGCATGAATCTCGTGGCAGGAGGACTCGATCACGTGGTCGTGCACGCAGGGCTACTGCGGGGGGTGGGGTTTCATCCCGCTTATCAAGGCGCAGCCGTTCCCCCTTGCACAGAATACCTGTTGCCAGTACCACTCCACCATCAAGTAGTGGTGTCGGAGGCTCTAGTAGCCACACTATTGAGCCAGGCAGTGGCACAAGCTCTGTTTCCATGGAGACGGTGGAGGCTGTGGCAGAACCTGCAGCTCTGACAGAGCCAGCTGTAGAGACAGGAGAACGCGATAGTGAATCGCCTGTAGTAGGAGCAGGAAGTTCAGCGGTGCGACGGCACCCAACCATCATGCTGGACCTGCAGGTGAGAAGGATCCGACCTGGTGAAAACCGCGACCGGGACAGCATCGCCAGCAGAACGCGTTCTCGTGCCCGGGTTGCTGAGAATACCGTCACCTTTGAAAGTGACAGTGGTGGATTTAGACGCACCATCTCCCGCTCCGAGCGAGCTGGGATCCGCACCTATGTGAGCACTATTCGGATTCCACTGAGACGCATCAGTGAGACAGGCCTGGGGGAGCCCAACTCAACCGCCCTGCGTTCCATTTTGCGCCAGATCATGACCGGATTTGGGGAGCTGAGCTCCCTAATGGAGACAGAGGCTGATTCTGAAACTGTTGCACCTAGCCAGACAGATGCTAGTGTTACAAATAGTAGCACCGGCTCAGCCAGTCGTCTGCATACAAATGAGACCGAAGCTGGCCAAGTTGGTACAGGTAGGGTAGATCAGGAGAGGGTGGGGCTGGTGGGAAGTGAGGAGGACCAGGGTGGGCAGGCCAGGCTCAGCGGAGGGGTAGTGAGCACAACAGAGGGCCGAGCCACCAGCAGAGACACCAACAACCTGGTAGAAAATGGTACTCTACCCATTCTCCGGCTGGCACACTTCTTCTTGCTCAACGATGAGGAGGATGACGAACACCCTAGGGGCCTGACCAAAGAGCAGATTGACAATCTATCCACGCGTACCTATGGTCAAGCCAGCCTGGAGGGGGAGATAGGTCGTGCATGCAGTGTTTGCATCAATGAGTATGCCCAGGGCAACAAGCTGCGTCGACTGCCCTGCTCCCATGAATTTCACATCCACTGCATCGACCGCTGGCTCTCTGAAAACAACACCTGCCCCATCTGCAGGCAGCCCATTCTCGCAGTGCATCACGACTGACCTATTTGCTCACAAACACAACTATCAAGTTCCTGGCTGGCTGAACTGAGCAGACCCAAGTGGGCTTTGCATGTACATAGCGCTTTTATGGTTTAAGTTTTTTGAAAATATCCATTGTGTTGAAGTTGAAGAAGGTTGAACCAAAAGTGCGGACAAAAGAAACTATAAATGCAGAGAATTTACTAAACTTTATTTTTTTAGACTCTTTGTTTTCAGCAACTTATTATTTTATTCTTCCTATGACCCCTTTCACTGGTCTCTGTCACACAGCTTAAGAGGCCCATGTCAATGGATGGCATTAACGCTTAAGGAGCTCCTGAAGTCGCTGCTGACTAGTCTCACTTTAATTCTTTGTCTGATACATGTGACATATCTTTGTCACAACTGGTCCACACAAATCACTTCTAGACTTGCTTTATTCAGTATAAGCTGTAAATAACTCACCACTGCTTGTATTTTTATAGTTTGGACACAAGCAGCTCCTCACAAGCCATGCGTTTATAAGGGAAGCAGGACACTTTTTAATTTAACATTATTCATTTTAAATCTTTGACATCCATTTTAATATGTCCCTCTGCAATTGGTTAAGAAATATGATTTATTGGGATGTGTATGATATATGTATTTAATTTTGAAATTAGTTTTATTCTGTATGTCCAGTAGTATTTGTTTAAGCTCTTTACATACATACATTTCTGCATAATTGCAATACAGAATTAATCCATAAAAGTTAGCAACTTTGAAATCATTAACATTACCCATATCAGCAGCACACTTTAATTGAAACTGTAGAAGGCATGTGATAATCAGGAATTCAGAGATGTAATTTAGTATGAGTTGTGCAATACGGAGTTGTTCATTGTTGTTTACATTGTAATGCCTGATTATCATCTCCACTTAAAAACAGTCTTGTTTACCCTCAAATCAAAGTTTCCTCTTGGTTCCTGTTGCTATTGCAGATCCATTTCTGACAGACACACCGGAACCTGTATCACAAAGTTTAATTGAGTACTAAACCTGGTAAATCTGCTGAGCAAAAACCTGGAGCATAGATCTAAAGAATATAAATAGATTTTCTGGTGTAAAAACCCCAACTTCAAAGTAATAATATGAATTAGGTGTTGCGAAATTCTCGATGTTTGGAGCATCTGCTGCAGCTGTGACTCCAAAACTTCAATTTTGAGAATCAGTTAACAACTCGTCTCAATTTAATTATTGTCTGTCACTGTGCAATGGTTACAGTGTATTTCAGTTTCAGTGTAACACTTGAATGAGGCAGTATTAGTTATATGATATTCCTGTATGCACTTTATGGTTTTTTTTACATAACATGCTTGGATGTTGGCATTTTCTAATGTCGCACAGGTGAATTATTAAATTTAACCCCCTAGTCAGTGTGTTGCCACCAGGGTCACTTTGAACACCATCAACAGTCCATAGGAGCTGCTACATCTCTGCAGTTAACATGTCACGAATAACACTGCAGGAATGATGCAGTGTGTATGTGTGTGAGAGAGAGAGAGGGGGTTTTGTATGGTTTAATTGTGTGCGTGTGTGTGTGCATGTATGTTTGTGTGGGTGCTGAAGGAAAAGGTCCAGTGCCCCAGTAAACTGGGTCCTCTGAAGGCTTCTGTTCAACTTATGTCCACCTTTGAAACTTGGAGAGGGTTGTGGCAACCGAGCTCAGAAGTGAATATTTATTCTGTTCGTATTTAATAAGATGGAAATCAACTTTTGAAATATGAATATGTAATATGTTGCAATGTGATGAGAGTAAACGGTTAAGATAAATATGTTACTATGTAATAAATTGAAGACATGGGTTTTTTTCTGTGCTCCTTTAACAATGGAATAAAATGCAGCTTTGCTATGCTTGGATTTGCGGAATGCACGGTTTGTGTGTGTAAGCGCCCGTTTCTGTGCACGTTTTGGTGGCTTTATGTCGCTGTTCGGGTGAGTGTTTGCTAAATAAGTGAATATTATTCCGAATGTTATAATTCATTTTAACGCTCTTATAGTTCTTACAGATTTTATGTTGACTTCAAGGTTTAACTTAACATCACGTTATATGTGACGTTCACGCCAGGGGCTGAAATAAGTTACATTTTCGACCATTACTATTACTGCTTTAAATGACGAACGTTAATTCGAGCAGGTATAACATAAACATATATTTGTGTTAACGTTAAAGCTATAACGCTATTTCAATTTCATAAAAACAGAAACCGCAATATGAAAATATTTCACCTCCGAGTTATTTGTTTTAAATAATTTGATAATATAACATGACACAAATATCAGCTAACTATAGGTTACTTGGCGCCCAGAGGCCGGTGGCAGACGCGTCTCATCATACGATGCGCGCCCCCGTGGCTCAAACGGACACCTGTGATAAAGCCATGCCACAGAGTAGATAGGACGGGAGCGGAAGTTTGACAGTTGTCCTTCAGAATAAAGGCTTATAGATAATTTATTTAGTATTTTAATTATACTGTTAAACTCACTTGTTCAATGCAGGGCTTAAAAAACATTATTTACCAACTTCAATCCATGTTAACTTCAGGAATTCCTGTGTATGTCTTCAGATCTCTCGGTAAAAAGTGACACCTTTAACCTTAGTTACCTGCCAGTTTCCTCTAACCTGCTCAGCTTTTCTGGGCTATTGAACGTTGTGTTAAATATTACATGTTTAAATAAGTAAACGTCACCATGTTCAGTTGGATTTGTTTTCATTAAGTAGCCTGTGACTTTAATCTAGTTTACTAATGTGGCTCAACCTAATACTATTGGCAATTGTTTCGTTACACAATTGAACAGAGAAACGGATCTTGACAGGTAAACACCACATTAATTCATTGCACGGAAGATTTCCACGAGACTTTACGCTAACGTATTTTATTCTGAAAACAGTGACCGGAAGTCACGCGTTCTTTAGCTTGTTTGAATGGAAACTGGCTGAAGCTGGCATCTACATAACATTACCTCCGCGGTACAGCCGAAAAAAACAATGATTCCCGAGCAGAAGCAGCAGCTGCGGCCGCAGCCCGGTCCCGGAGCAGCCCTCTCCTGCTCTGTCGGTGAGCCATGAGCATGCCACCGCTCCGGCCTCCTCGTCCCAGCCTCACCGATACTCGTTCCCCACCAGCAAGATGTATTTCAACCGGAGACCCAAGAAGATACACAGTGAGGGAGGTAAGCTTAAAAAAAAAAAAAAAAAAACTTATTCCATATTTCGTCCATCGATGTTCCGCCTGCCGCCTAATTCGTGATATGTCGGGATATATCAGTGTTGATAACATGCCTGTAATCATATCGGATATAGCGGCCTGTATATAATCGTGCGTATTTGATATGTGCTTGGCATAATAACGGGGTGCCCGGGACTGCGGCATGCATGTGGGGTGACTTGATGTAGCCTATCGGTATTTATCTTTCAGTACCGCTCATTTTTTTGGCAGCGGTTGGGGATGCAAGGGCAAAGTGACTGCAGGTTCCTGCATCAGTAATAACCGTCTGCCCTTTTTTAAAACCGTATATTTATAGAGATAAGTGGAGGATCGTGCTGTGCCTTTACATCACGAAAAGATAACAACATTTGTATTCCTTAGAGGATGATTGTGAGTCTCGTGTGACCTTAGTTTCCCAAGGCATGATTATGGTATTATATAATGTTGTTGCCACAGCCTCTCATATCTAGACCTCATGCATCGCATCATATGGGATGTTGTAGTCTTGACTTGTCTTAATCATTCCATATATAGAACGAATATAAGCCCAAGCTCATATAGATCAGTGCAAGAACAGCCTATTACCTCACCGATTTAAGATCCACGTGACCGTCTAATGAGCGCTGCTTATTCTGGACCCATCCGGAAATGAATCTCACCGGATCTGAAGGCCATCCACATCCAGAGTCTGTATTTACATCTCGGTGTTTCACACACACTCTCATGTGTTGGAAAGATATGGTTCAGGATGTTGTACAGAGGCTTGTGTCTGCTTGATACTGTAAACCAAGCTGTTAATTTAAATATTTGTAATTTAAATATCTCCCCATGAGAAAACGGTATAGTGAGGGCTATACTAATCTAATTATCAAGAAAATGCCTCATAATATTGTTTAGAGTATGTTTGTGAGGATGGGGATGTTTCAACAAAATGATCAGACAGTTTCACACATGGCAAACAGACGTTGGATTGGATTGTTCTGGAAGAGAGGAGCATGTGTTTGTCTCATCCAGTGGCTTTTAACAGTTGTCGGGCTGATTTGCTGTTGTGTTCGTGTGTGTCTGTGTGTGTATACTATGTGTGTGTATACTGTGTGGCTGCATGCCTCATGCAGCTTCCAGAAATAGAAAGCAGGGCAAATTGTGAGCAGAAATGAGTGCCAACTGGGCCACACTATTTTCAGGTTTCCAGATATTTATTTGTTATTAAAAGATCACACCACTGGATTTTTGACACTGACTGTGGCAGCAAGCTTTTACCAGAAGACAGGTAAAGGTTAAGTGTTCAGCACCAGGTTCAACAGGTAAAAGCATGTATTTGTGACAAAAAAGTAGACAACTCTCATATTTAGCCATCATATTTGTGATTTGGGCTCAAATAGAATATCAGATGGTCAAACAAATGAGTCACACGGCTGGAAGTTGTTTGATTTCGATGTCTATTATGGTATCTTTACCTAGCCATGTAGAGCTTTCGTTAAGACATTCACTTATTCTCTTGTTTGTATCGGATCAGTTAATGTGGGATTTTCAGTAACTCCAGTGGAGCATTTGTTTTGTTTCTGTGGTCTAAAAGTTGTATCAGAGCGTTCACTGTTTGCCATAATGAAAGCATTGGATGATTGTGGAGGAGTATCCAGTATGAGCGGCAGCCGGTACGTATATGTGTTCCCGCCTGGATTCACATTGCTGCCTTTACTGTAATCTCTTGGAGCCTGACCTCTTGATTCTTCGCTCTGATTAGCGAGCCGCCATATCCCTGGTGACGACGTCTGCAGCTGTCACACACTGTCAAACACATTTACAGGCCGAGCAATTATTTCTTAGAATACATTTCTTATTTATTAGAGGGTGTTACTAATTCGGTTTTCTGTGCTTCAAAAAGCACCTTTTAAATCATGATTACTCACAAACCGCAATTAAAACATTGGTTGAACATTATATTCTAGGGGGAAAAAGCATTGTAGCATCTTGTCACAATAGGAAGATAAATTAACTGTAACGAAAATGTCTTACAGTTTTTGCAGATTGTCTTTGAAATCACACTTTTATTTGTATTTAAATTTAAGGGCAAATCTTGTCCCTGGGTTGTGTCTAGTTTATGAGAGTCATGGAGCTCATCCAACTGTCAACAAGACATCTGTTTTGGAAAGATAATGACTGGTGGTCATGGCTACCAAGCTACAGACGATGCCATTTGGGAGATAGAGAGGCCTAATAAATTGCAGCAACGATGTATTTACTTCACTTGGACACAGGGGGGCGGTCCTGCACAAGCTACAAGTTTTTGGTCAAGTCCATTTCTGTGTGCAGCTCTTCAGCCTTACATCTTTTCATAGGCAGATATGAATCTCATCTCACTATTAATGCTTCCAGCAACAGGCACATACAAACACCTTTACAGTACAGCTGTTGACACACAGGTGTGTTGTGTGGGGTGTGTGTATATTGACTCATTGTCTTGTGTGTGTTGTTTCCTCCTGCCTGTCTGGTGCCCACAGAGCAGTTAGTGTTGACCACCATTAGGCAGGAGGCTTCTGAACTGCCGGACCCAGGCGAGGGCACCGGCGCTTCCATGCGTTCCCGCCTCACAGACAGGTTTGACAAAAGTGAGTTTGCTCGAATTAGACTGGATGACGCCCCATTTGTGTCCGGAGTCCCATGGTGCATGTGGCCATCCGCAAAGGCTAGGAGCAGGTGTCTCCTAACCCCCGGCCCTCAAGAGCTACAATGTCTGGTTACTCACTGGAGTGTCTCTGGTTCTTGTCTGAAAAGGTTAAGACACGATATTACTGTTGTGGACTCTGAATAATATGTAGCTCCTCAGGGCCTGGAGTGATGAATGCTGGACAGGAATTAACCCTTTCACTGCATGTGCTTGTAGATTACATTACATTACATTACATTACATTTCATTTAGCTGACGCTTTTATCCAAAGCGACTTACATGGTATACAGTAGACCGTAGACACAGCAACGGTGAGCAATTAGGGTTAAGTGTCTTGCTCAAGGACACAACGACGCAGACTGCCGGAGCCGGGGATCGAACCACCGACCTTCTGATTGAAAGACCGACTTGCTAACCACTGAGCCACAGTCGTGGGGTGGCCACATATGTCAGACCATGCTGATGAAGACAGATTGATATTCACTGGGATCCTTTAGCAAAACCATTAATATGAACATGTATGCATGCTGTAGAACACAGCACATGCATGTGTGGACATGGCATGCCTGAATAGAGCAAATGTACATGAACACTGTTGCATGTGTGTATGGCCCATAAGTGACTGAGCTGGACTTCGAGAGGGGTAAGGGGAGTAGCTGCATGTTGGGGGCCTTGCATGATTTCTGCCATTAAAGATGTATGTTCAGTGTGTGAGTGTTCCCATAAAACACTGTCTGTGTGTGTGTGTATATATATATATATATATATATTTGTGCATATGCATACTTTAGTGTATTTGTGTGCGTGCTGCAGGCTCACCTGTGGATTATCGGGTTATGGATTAGCAGCAGGTGAATTTGCAGAGCAGTCACAGAGGGGATTATCATGCTCGTGCACCTGGCTCCTAAGAGGCTTTCTTGCCTTACCTTCTACTCTGTTGTGGTGGCAAATGGACCCGCTGGGAATGCTTGGGGCTAAGTCACCCAGGGCCTGCAAATAGCGCCCGCGGGTCACCTATAGAACACCAGGACAGCCATGGGACGTAAGGTTCGCCAAGGTAGACGACACTGTGTTGGTAATACTTTTCTGACCACAGAGCAATATTGTGCGCTAGACAAAAGCATGCAGGGGAAAGATATTTAATGGTTGTAAATTGAACTGAAGTTATTGAAATCGGTGAGGTGGTTATAGTTCAGTGTTTAGCTCCAGAACACTTTGACAGGGCTGTTGGAGGATTAAAAGCAGAGACCTTGCGGTTGCGGGGCGATCGCGGGACCCACCGGGGTCCCCGTGTAGGTAGTGCACAACGGGTCAAGAGGTCATTGTTTATAGTCCAATTAGCAACTTGAGACACGAGGACGACGTTGTAGTTGAAAGAGGACGTACATGGCCGGATTATTTCACAAGTAACCATTTGACACTTTAGCTTATAAAAAGCTCAGTCATGGTCAGACAGTACCTCATGGGTTCTGAGATTTCCTTTTGGCCTCTCCACAGGGACCTGCGGGCAACAAAAGCCTGCTCACACGTGATTGGTCCGTACTACTCAGACTACAAGTGGGTACCAGATCGGCTCCCATACCAATATCTGGTTCCATTGCCTACCGATTTTGCATTCAAATGCAGATCTCTGTTTATAGAGATTAGCTCTGGGCAATGCCTCCAAAAACATTGCAGCCATGTTCCAAGGTGACGAAAAGAAAACGTGCTGGGATCAAATATACGCTTCATATGCTACATACTCTGATTTGCTATAATTCAGCCGCCCAAGTGCAATTGCATTTTAAATGTTTTGACAGTTTGTTTTTCAGATGAAATTGTGTATACAGCCAGAGTGTCTGGCCTCAGTGTGGCTTGTGGGGGTTGGAGTGTTTCGACAGCTGAGGATAATTGTAGCTCTATCATAACTGCTGTTACGATTGTTATGATATCTATTACCTTTCTGGCTCATTCTCACTCCGGGCTGGGTATTTGGAAGATGTTAAGTGCATCTCCATTAGACTTGATTGTATTAAACATGCATGCGACTACAAAAGCTACATTTTTGCCATTTCAAACACATTTCTGGCCGTCGCGCTAATCGACAGCCACCGAGGGAGACACCGTGATGGTGGCTCACACATGAGCCATTTTTTGTGTGAAGACTGGGCCGCAGCACCAAGTGTCTGGTGAAATATGCTCTGCCATACTGGAAAATGTAGATGAATTATGCAGCTGTCTCCATCCATAATTCAGTAGCCCAGCCTGCTTTTTAACGGTGAAACCTTGGCCTCGGGCCAGGGCAGCTTGGACTAAGCCCCAAAAACAAAGTTATTACAGTATTAAGATTTATGAAGCTTTGATTAGTGACATCTTCAAATGACATGTGTGGTGGATTTAAATGTCTCTCTTTTTCAGACTGCATTGCCCATGTTCTTCTTTCTGGAACAGGTGATTTGATCTGCCCTAATGACGCAGGTATTTGTGTTCGAGAGGTGGTAAACTTGCTGTTCTAGTTTTTAAGAAAGAGGACACTAACCAAATGGGTAGCTGGAATTGTTTTGCTTGCAGGGTATTAGTTCAGGGTGTTTGTTGACGCCGGATCAGTCTAGTCTTACCTGTTATGGCCGCAGGTTATCAGACCTATGGTACCTAGCATGTGAAACTGAGCTGGCCGTGCGCTGGAGTTTACTGCTGACTCATCAGTGTTGCATCGGTAATGAGTTAAGGAGGTGACTACGCCTCTACTCCATCAGAGATGAATAACCGGGACATTGATCTCATCAGAAATGAATTGGCGCTGAAGTGAGCTGCTTAGAAGGCCATTAGAGATTGCTCAGAAAGGTAGAGGCAGGAGGGGTTAAAAGATGGAGGTAAGGAGGGGTGACTGTGTTAAGGACACAAATAAGCAAGATGGTGTAGCAAACGTATAGACAATTCACAAGGAAGGTAAAAAGGAAAGCGAAATGCTTTGTGACATAACAGGTAACAGTGTGCAGCGCCCTTCACTACACATAACCTTGTATGATACATAATCATTGCCTTACAATCACTTGCTATCTTGATTGAACCCAGTGTCATTTCTGTGATTGTGAATTATAACTCTGTTAGGTCCGGAGGTACGTCAGAGATATAGAGATGAAGGATGGGCTGCGTATTATCATTTTGCTTGGACAGACTTTGACCGTTGCTCTCTGCTTTGTTCAGACACTTTGTGGTCTGGCACTACACTGAGATTTGAGTTTTTAACAGGGTTTACGCTTTTAAAATCTCAAGCAGGTTTCTTTTGCAATGGCAGAATGCCATCTACAATAAAACACTGAAAGTATACCTCCTAATAAATGCAAAAAACAAAGAAATGTATAAATAACATGTAAAGTGGCACTCCTGTAAGTTGTTTCCTGTAAACACAATTAATGTGTCTTTCAAAGGAAAATGGAAGCCTGATGTGTCAGCACTGATAATAGCACATCCCGGGTCGTTTTACAATTCCTCGCCTTTAGAACAAAAGCTTGAGTGGAATATAATTATATTTGGGTTATTGATGAGTAGAGCGACTGACCCATCTATTGCTGGATTGTGGTGCTGCAGAAATAGGGTTTCAGGACTGTGGAAATTCAATCTGCTAAACCCTGCCAGTGTTTATTCGTTTCTAATTTATTTATGCAATTAGCCTGTTGTTTTAACTTACAGCCTCACACACCGACACACACAATGCACAGATCCCAAGAAATGATACCAAACTATCCCACACAAATAAGAACTATGATCCCATAATACAGCTCACCGTATATTAACAGTTGAGCAGTGCATGCACACTTGTGTAAATAGTATTATCAGAATAAAGAGAGGATTTTGTGACTCACTTAACCTGGCTTCACAGGTGCACTCCAGCATTCTATACCCTATACTGCAGATGCAGTGAACAATATCAGTGTCCATGCAAACTAATGAGAAATATATGAAGAGCAGAGACCTGTGGTGGATGACAGAGGAGGGGAAGCGACGTGAAGTGATCTCCTGATGGATGGTTCCCGCCTCAGTGATGTCATTTGACCCATCTGCCTGACCACTAGACCTTAAGGCGATATCGGGCTTCTGGCCCTTTAAAAGCGGAGCCCCGGCGTTGCACCTCCGCAGCGCTGAAGGAGCTCCATATGGCTTCTCCTCCTCCTCCTTGTTGTCTGCACTGGCTCCCGTGAGCCGCTCAGCATCAAACCGGAGGGAGGGGACCGTTCAGATCGCGCCCGATAAAGAGCGGCAGGTGGCCAAATGACACGGCCGCGGAGCTCGGCGGGCCAGTATCTTTCACCAGGGCCGGGAGCTCTCTTCAACGAGGCCGAGCAAGGAGAGGGGAGGCGCGGGCTTGCTGCTGCATCTGTCCTCGCGCAGGTTCGCCGTTGTTGTACCAGCTGAGTAAACTGTGGCGTCCAGACCTGTTTGCATTCGCGCTCACTTCCTGCCGCCCCACAGAACTGCAGGCGACGTATTATACCGTCATTGGGCGCACTCGAGGAGGAAATGTGTCCCGCTCCGGGAGCACGCGCGGGGATCACGACGCGTTAAAATGGTTGGAGATGACAAAGCCGGGCGGGCGGGGACGCAGGGAGTCTGCAGAAGAAGAAGAAGCCGGTCGCATCCTCGTCTGTCACTTTTTTTTTTTTTTGGAGGATGGATTATTTGTGCCTGTTTAATGAAAACCACGATATGCGCCGCGGGGTCCTGTGTGTTACATATGGACAAGTTGACGTGCTGATAAACCAGACAAACTGTGTGTGTGTTTGTTCGCCATTGTGCATCCCTCAGCACATCCATTATCCGCGGGGGTCCCGTGGGCGTCGCGAAACGAGCGTGTGTGCATTGCCGGTACCTGCATAATAATACTGAAAGACAGGGGGGGGGGCGTTATAACGGGAAACGTCATTCAATCGACCACGCCGGCTTCAGCATAGATCAGCATACGGTAGCCTCGAGTACCAATTGGCCGCCTTCGCGTTTGAACCGTAAACCACGTCTCTCGTCTCTCTGTCTTTCTCTCTCTCTTTCTCTCTTTCTCTTTCTCTCTTTCTCTCCCTCTGTCTCACTGCCTCGCACTCACTCACTCAGCCTCGCCTCTCTCTCATCAATCCAACGGTGCAGGACCTGCGTGCTCGTCCGGCGGTTACCGCAAGGCAGATGATGAGATGTCCGGGACCACTTCCCAGGCGGATCCCGTAGACGGCACCGCGCGGACGGTGCTGCTCAACCGGCCACAGAACACCAAGTTCTGCGACAACCATGTCAGGTAGGTGTCGCCGAGCCTTTACCGGCTGCATGCTCTGCTGTGGTGCATGTTGTGTGGCTTGTGTGCACTGATTTCTGCAGTGCACACTGAGAAATTACATCGGGTTTTCATGGTTTGTTTCCCAAAAGTTTAATAAACCTTAGCAAAGTATGTGTATCACCAGCCTCCAACCTCTGGTTACTCATCTGGTAGTTTATTTTGTGTTCATTCAGAGAGTGATAAGTTCATTTTGACTAAATTTACAAGTTGTTTGCCGGACCGGGGTCAGAGTGCATGGTCAATTTATGGGATTATGTGTCTTGCTAAAGGACACTCAATGTAGATATTTACTAAGAGGGGCTTTACACCCATTTTTTGAGGTTGAAGGACAACCTGTTGTGATCTGTTTGTATGTTTTACCCAGCATGCCATGTGCTACAAGTAGACTTTGGACAGAGCAATTATTTGCTCTTTTTTTTTTTTTACCTCACTCCAAGAAACTAAACTTTACAATTACTAAAATGTTGCAGGTGAAACTCTATTGATGAGACTCTTGTTACTAAATCAATATTTCCTGATGCGTAATGAATATTTAAGGATATCAATGAAAGTAAGGTACACTTAAATGTGTTTTAAAAACATTTCTGAAAGCGCCTTAGCTTTATCAGATTTTTCAGACCGTCAGGGTGGAATTTTTGTAGTCTTAACTTTGACTTTGACTTTACGTGCGTTGTAGTAGACTACAAATCTTGAGTATGATTATTAGTTTGATTATTTCACATATTGTGCTGCTGTGTCTTGGTGCCCCCCTAGGGTTCAACAGTGAGCATCTGACTGAATTCCCCGCGTGTATACATACATATAACTACACGTAGATATGTCAGAGGGGATGCTCTTCTGCAGCTGTGTGGCTTTGTCATGTTTTTTATTTAAAAGAAATGCAGCTGCAATATTGATACCATGTAGTTGTGTGTCAAAGGTGGGGTTATGAACGGGGCCAAACGTCAAGTATATTCAAGTCGAAATGTCTCTTTTATTAGCCTCATCCCAGCTGTCGTCTGCATATCTTATGGGTTTATCTGTGGTCGTAAATACAAATTTGCAGTCAGGCAAACTGTGTTAGAGTTTAAATCAGAATGTAATTTGTACCTGGTCATTACCTTTTTTATTAATTCTATTTGTATGTACTCACTGTGCCTGGCGCCATAGGGAGCACTGGGCTTATGTTCTGTAAGTTGAAGGCTTGTTGTTAGTCTGCTGACATTCAGTGGTCTGCCATTACTGTCAGGAGATTTCATTTCCCTTTAAAAAAGAGCCTAATTCATCTCTACGAATAAGATTAACGCAAGTGCTCCCTGGCTCTTCTGATTGGGTCACATGTGGCGTTCTGCCCATCGCTGCATGCTGATTGGAGCATCAGGAGCACTCTGGCTCCATATGGGTGCCCTCTGATGTCTCTGTCTTCCTGTAACTCTTTAGTTTATGTTTGAAAGGTTCAATAGCCCTTATTGATTTTTCTTAGATTAAAGCCGTGTAGCTTTTATCTGTCGACTCAACTCCCCTCCTCTCTGGTCCCTCGGCCTTCTACATCCATATTTCATTGTATTCAGTTGTGTTGATACAAACTAACCATTAGTGCTGCTCTCCTGTGTGCAACTGCAGTAAAGTACCCGGCCCTCCTTATTCTAAGGAAACGACATGAAATAATAATGTAAAGTAAACAATGTTTAACTGACTCACAAATACTCCATTCTATTGATACTTAAACAATTAAATCAAAGTGGTCGCAGGAATTAGAACTGACTATTATTTTACAAACACTCAGCCCAGCGTTGCCCTATAGCATATGAAGAACATTTAACTTTTTTTTTTAAACATGACAAAGGCACACAGCTGCAGAAGAGCAGCACCCCTGCAGCTAACAGCTGTTAACACCACCAGCATGTTTTGCCTACTCGAAAAAAAAGTGTGTGTGTGTGTGGAGTACAAACTTTCCTTTGATTAGATTAAGGCAGCTTTATCTGCTGGTGTAGATCATAGGTGTAGTATCAGTAACTGTAGGGTATTCAGAGCATCAGGGTCAGGGCACTGAGTGTGTGTGTGTGTGTGTGTGTCTGTGCGACAGACTAACAGCTGTTGCAACTCGGTTTTGTGTGTAATGTGTGCGCTCTTTGTAGTTCTGTGTCTGTGTCAGGGAGGCAGACGGAAAAAGCGGTCACCGGTTCATCTCCTAGGAGATTCTGAACTGTGATGGAGGGGTGCATGCACTCACACACACAAACACACTCTATCCATTAAACAAATGCCATCTCGGAAGCTCGAACTTTTCACTCAGGCCACGCAGAAAAAAGGAAAGGAAAAAGAATAAAAAAATAAAAAACAAGGCTGAAGGTTGACTTTTTATTTTTAACTTCTCTAAAACCTCTTACGGAAGCTCATGGCTATAAGCTAATCGATACACTTGTCGGATCAATGCAGTTGACTGACAGACAAGTTGAGGTTGCCAAGGTTTCTTGCACCTATTTTATAGAGTGCTTGGTCTTTATTTAGATTGCTGGATTAAAAGTATCGGCCTATTTATAGGTGTGATGTGTGTGCACCCGATAATGGCTCTGTTTCCCCTCTCTGAGCACAATTTTGTTTTTTTTAATAGATTTTCAAGTGCTGCAATATTAAAACACAATTAGCGTTGGTTATTCAACCCTCAAGGTAATTCTGTTTAACCCCGCCTGGTGGAAAAGAATCATTAGCACACAATTTATTCATTCCTGCTTTTGCTAATGCAATAGCTGGCTCTCTGCCTCCATCTGCCTGAATGTAAACAACGTGTTACATCTCCTTTTATCCTTGTCTTCTTCTGCAGCACGACCAAGTATGGGATTCTCACCTTCCTGCCTCGGTTCTTGTATGAGCAGATCAGGCGCGCTGCCAACGCCTTCTTCCTGTTCATCGCACTCATGCAGGTAAACTTCACGAGCAGCACCATAGCAACCTGGGTCAGCGCTGTTGGCTCTTCTGTGTCTCACACAGGCTTTAGATGACAAATCCTGAGGAGTTTGTTTTAAAACATTCCAGGATTTCCCACAGGCTCAGCTGTTTTTGAAATACTGAGTTATGAATAATCAAGAGTTGTTTTCTGGATGTCAAAAGTTAAGATTCGTTATATTCCCCACAGAAAGCCGGAAAGAACAGAATAAAGGATAAATAAATATCATGATTATTTCACTAATGGGTCACATCATATGCTTGTGTTGGAATGAATAAATCAATACATATGTATTAGGTATTACAAATGTACTCGTGTGATGAATTCAACCTTGCATGTTGTCTTAATACATTTGATCAGAGAAGCTAATGTTCTTTTTTACTCTGTGAGATTGCCTTCCATCCTGCTCACATGGCTCTTCACACCCATCAAAGATGCATTATACAGTCCACTCATTATACTCCACTGCCGTGTCTAATGTTTTTCTGGACCATCACTGTGGTGGTTCTTTGTGCTACACAACACTCACCACCAGCAATGATTTCTGATCGCTGCCTCTCTTGACTCTCTGACCAGCAAATCCCCGACGTATCACCGACCGGTCGCTACACCACACTGGTCCCACTCATCTTCATCCTCACGGTGGCCGGCATCAAAGAGATCATAGAGGACTATGTGAGTACCACGGCATCACTTGCTGTATGTGTAGAAGTGACTACCTTTTTACATTACAGGAGAGAAGGACATTATATACCTAACACTTCTTCCTCGGTCTCCACAGAAGAGACACAAAGCAGACAACACCGTAAACAATAAGAAGACAACAGGTACCGTCTGCGTGTCGGTGCTTGTTAATATGCATCAACCGTCTATGCGCTTTTCCATGAGTGTGCTTGTGTCCATTGTGTGGGTTTTGTTTTCCTTTCATGGCTGAGTGAATGGCCGTTGTCTGTCACTCACTATAGTGCAGGCCCCAGACAAAAAGTTTAGTCCCCATGAATACTGTATGAGTGCTGCTCTATAGGTTAACTGATGGCTGTGTTGTCCTTGTCTCTCAGTGCTGCGGAGTGGAACCTGGCAGACGATCATATGGAAACAGGTATCGGTGTCACAGACTTAATTTTTGTTGCTCTCTCACGCATCACGCCTGTGCTTTGCCTTTGTCTCGACCTCATCAGTTTTACAGTTCAGTTTAACATGCGTCACGGGCACGAATGACTCGAAAATAATACTGTAAGAAGCGTCAAGAAGTGCCACCTTAAAAGATATGAAAAGGTATGTCATTTAGCTAATTAAACTCAATCGTTTGCAGCAAAAGCATTCAAAGAACAGATATAAGATCATGCAACTAGGCAAGAAATGCTGCAAAAGCAGGAACAGTAATACATTATAACATTAATGGTCTAATTTTGTGAAATCAATGATTAACATCTCACATGTCTTAGCTTATTTTATTATTAAATGGTTTCATTCGTCTCAGGAGCTACATTTCTGTCTCGGTCTCCTCTTTTGGTTTCCATGCAGGATTTCTAGTGGCTACACTGTAGTTGCCCAGTCTGTTGGTTGAGGATCGCTCTGTGCTGTGAATCCCCGACAGTAAAATGATACTCTTCCAATTAGTATTGATGTTTTAGGGCCAGATAACGTCAGTCGAGGATTTGTCCAATATTCCACATAGGCAGGTCTCGTCAGTTTGATAATCAGGTTTTCTGCAGTTCATCAGAACCAGTTAGTCTTGCGCCATTTTCACGTAAAGTTTTGTCTTTCAGCGCATTCTCGAAGTTAAAGTTACTTGAGCAAAATGAACCCTCAGGTTTTCACAGTACAATGCATGCTCACTGTATGTTTCTGTGCCACACATGCATCACTATGGTCTTGGAATGGGGACTTCTTCTTGAATGTACTCATTAGCTGAGTCCAGCTGTGTACAGCCGTGCTCCAGCAGGTCATATCAAATCAGACTTGAGTCCTTGTTTTGTGGTGTAGAGCAGGAATGCAGCCCCCTTGTTATTCAGGGTCAGAAAAGGTGAAGGAATTTGTTCCAGCTGCCCCGCTGATTCAATAATGTACACGCTAAACAAAGGTGGTTACAAGTAGTTTCCCAGAATGCTCCTTTTATTAGAAATACTCTAAGTTAGTGTCATAGGAACTTTACCCCAGTTTTTGAAAATTGATTTTTTTCAAAAACTGCAGTTTTGCAAGGCTAATATTGAATGGCTTTCCCCTCCTCCTTTTATCCGTCTTTACATTCTTGTAATCATTGTTGTTACTCAGGTCTGCCTCGGTTGCACCCTAATCCAAAAGGTTGCAGCTATGCACTGCTGTGCTCACTGTCACTTTAGCTCACGTCTCCTCTCTTTCCATTCGCTGCCTCTCGGTTGGTCACTTAATAACCTGCCTCTTGTTTCCTCTGTTTGTCTCCCTCCTGTATACCCCTATTACCCTTTACCCTCTTGGCCTTAACACCCCTCTTTTTATTTCTCCCTACCTTTTCTCTCTCTCTCTCTCTCTCTCTCTCTCTCTCTCGCTGTTGCACTGCTGCGTCCTGGCCACAAGGTGGCAGTAGGAGACATAGTGAAGGTGACCAATGGCCAGCACCTTCCAGCTGACATGGTTATTGTGTCCTCCAGGTCAGACTTCAGTGTGTATGAGTGTGCATCTTTGTGTGTGTGTGTGTGTGTGTGAGCACACTTATGCCTTTGTGTATATGTATCTGTTAATATATGTCTTGTAATTGTTTGTGTGTTGAGCTACTCTCTAAGGCTGCAATTAATGATGCATTGTCATTATCAATCAATTGTTTACTAGTCTTGTGATTTAATTATTTAGTATGTCAAATGTAGGGATTAATTCCAATCTGATATTGCAGGAACCTAAATAACTGTTTAAAAATGTATCAACTGTCATAAAAATGTTATGAAATCAAGAAAGATAATAGTTATATTTGATAAGCCGATATGTATTAATGGTTATTAATTTTAAAAAAAGACAATTACATAATTGATTATTTTATATTCAAAATGGTCATTGCCTGATTTCCTGTGGATTGATGGATTAACAATTGTAAGCACTGTAAATGTGTCTCTTCTCTACAGCGAGCCTCAGGCCATGTGCTACACTGAGACCTCGAACCTGGATGGAGAAACCAACCTGAAGATCAGACAGGTAACACAAAGTCTTTGAGAGTTCTGTGAATGGATTCTGCACTTCAGGTTTTAGTACAAAATATGTATTTTTTAATTGTTACAGTTAGAATGCAAATCAACAGATTAATAAAATATATGTACCTCCTCACAATGCTCACATTTGCATCCATCTGGTTACACATAAGGCCCGATCATATTTGATGAAGTTCTTGTTCTCTTTCTATCTCCTGTTTTTGTTATCGTTAGACTTGTTTTGTCTTAAGAACGTTGCTTTGCAGGAATGTACTTTATGATAATCCTTGTCAAACCTTTTCCAGGGTCTCACGCTCACAGCTGCCTTCCAGACCTTGGAGGATTTGATTGTGCTGTCTGGTCGTTTGGAGTGCGAAGAACCCAACAGACACCTGTACGACTTCACTGGCACACTGCGGCTGGAGAACCAGAAGTGAGACACACACACACACGCACACACACGCACACACACGCACACACACGCACACACACAGACATCAAGACGTTATTGACTGATAAAAGCAAGAGTTTTGTCAGTGTTAAATGCACTTTTTAGTTGTAAGTTAGTAGTATTCAAATAGTATCTTTGTTTAAAATAAGACAACAGTAAGTAAAACTACATAGATATATATTTAACAAGTTTCATCTGTACATAATAATAGCATTAGCATTCTTTGTGAATTAAAATTGATCAAGGGTTTTATAAATTAGAAATTTGAGGCAAAAAAAGTAAAGCTTGAGAAGTGACTCGACCAAAGAAAACACCCATTGTATTGACAGCAATTTCCTTCTGAATGCATAAATAAAAATTGTAGGTTGCCTTAAATTTGTATTAATCTATCATATTCTGTTTGTCCCTTGCTCTTCCAGTCCAGTGCCTCTAGGCCCAGACCAGGTCTTGCTGCGCGGCGCCCAGCTCAGAAACACGCAGTGGGTTGTGGGAATTGTTGTCTACACTGGCCATGACTCCAAACTGATGCAGGTAGATCCGGTGTCTTGTTTGAATACAATACATTAGGTATAATGCATTGTGTGTAATGGTTTCAAAACTAAATTGTTTTGATATTTTATATATCTTCCCTCTTAGTCAACTTAATAGGAATAAACATAACTGCAAGAACCGTCCTAGTATTTGGATTAACGAATTAATTATGCTTGATAAATGAAATGCAAGTGTCCTTCTTCCCAGTGACACTATTGCAACCTAATGAAACTGACCCATCATCCAGCATTGTCTTGATGTGGGTGTCTTCGTGCTGTATTCATTGACCTGTCCACCTGCCAGAATTCCACCAAGGCGCCACTGAAGCGCTCCAACGTGGAGCGGGTGACCAACATGCAGATCCTGGTCTTGTTTGGCATCCTGCTGGTCATGGCCCTGATCAGCTCTGTGGGCGCAGCCATCTGGAACGACAAACATACTGAAGATTCCTGCTGGTACCTGTCCAGGGCCGGTGAGAATGCACACACACACACACACACACACACACACACACACTCACACACTGCTTTTCCCAACCAGTCACTTAAGTGAATATTGTGTGTTTGTGTAGGCGACATCTCCACTAACTTTGCATATAACCTGCTGACGTTCATCATCCTGTACAACAACCTGATCCCCATCAGCCTGCTGGTCACTCTGGAGGTGGTCAAGTTCACACAGGCCCTCTTCATCAACTGGGTATGCTCCATGTGTGTGTATGTGATGCACGTTTTCCTATTGACTTACTGTAAGTAGTGAAATATCTCTGATCCGTGTTGGCTCCTCAGGACATGGAGATGTACTACGCAGAGACAGACACGCCGGCCATGGCTCGAACGTCCAATCTTAACGAGGAACTGGGCCAGGTCAGTCCTCCCCCTCCTCATAATCAGTGGCTGTAGGGTGGAAAGTAGGAAGGTTAGCGTTACACACTCAATCCATACACACCTGTTAAATGTGTGGTGTTTGCTTACGTTACCTATTCTCTTTTCCAGGTGAAGTATCTCTTTTCCGACAAGACCGGAACTCTGACCTGTAACATCATGAACTTCAAGAAGTGTACTATTGCGGGAATTACATATGGGTCAGTCATCTTTTTTTTTTTTCTCTGTAAATTAATTAATTAACGGCCTGTAAAAGGAGCCACCTTCTAAAATAAAATTAACTGAGACTGCCACTAAATGCACTTTAGCACTGAGTAACCGTTTAATCTCTAAATATTAAACGCATTCATGTCTTAGACTTCCTTGTAAGACTGTGTTGTTATTCTTTCAACTGATTGAGCTCTGACATGCTTGAACAAATGAACTAATCAACTCATCAACTGATTGATTCCTTCTCCAATACAACCTCATTCGTCCCTGCAGCCACTTCCCTGATCTTGAATGTGATCGTTCAATGGACGACTTCAGGTCAGTGACCTTCTCACCCGTCTTCCGTTTTCTGATATTCTTTTCTTCATTTTAGGCTGTGCATGTTTAATGATATTAAACAAAAAGTTGAAGATAACTCACCTATTTTAGCCTGTTATGCAATAACACTTTTTCTACACAATATTAGATTAACCTGCCATAAACCTGTATTTCTTGTCTCACAGCAATCTGCCGTCCAGCACCACTAACTCTACAGAGTTTGACGACCCAACTCTCAACCAAAACATCGAGAACCATGTAGGTGTCTCTCACGCTTTTCTCATTTTTCTTTATTTGAAGCAAACTTATTCTGCCCAAAAATGGAGGGATGCTGTTGAACACCACGTCCACTCTGTTTGTGTGTGTGTGCCTTTAGCCTACATCCCCTCAGATCTGTGAGTTTCTGACGATGATGGCAGTGTGCCACACGGTGGTCCCAGAGAGGGAGGAGGACCAGCTCATTTACCAGGCCTCTTCTCCGGATGAAGGAGCGCTGGTCAAAGGGGCCAAAGGGCTCGGGTTTGTCTTCACTGCGAGGACCCCGCATTCAGTCATCATTGAAGCTGTGAGTGTGTATCCGTGTGTTTTACTGCAGGATTTGCTGCTTTGTGCAAAGTTGGGAGCTGACATTTTGTTGTTGATTTCAGAGAGGAAAAGAGATGAGCTATGAGCTACTAAATGTGCTGGAGTTTTCCAGGTAATACTCCCATTAATGTTCTTCTCAGGCAGTAAATAACTGTGTAATATAAAACTGTAGTGCGATTTGAAACTGAGCCCACTGCTTCCTCCACAGTAACCGCAAGCGCATGTCTGTGGTGGTCAGAACCCCCAACGGGAAGCTACGGCTGTACTGCAAAGGAGCGGTATGTTTATCTCATTACGACTTTGATTCAGCTCTCCAAATGCCCTCTAACGTTTTGCAATAATGCTTATTTTGTTGTTTGGCAGGATAACGTCATTTTTGAGCGTCTGACTGAGGCGTCCCAGTACAAAGAGTTAACTATTGCTCATCTGGAACAGTTTGCTACTGAAGGTAAGAGAGACAGAAGGGAGAGGGAGGGAAATCCGTGGTTGAGTTTATCTGTTTAAAAGATGCTTGTTTGTTTCACTGGTCTTGCTCGGTCCCACCTCAGACCCATCTTTCCTACGTTTCCTCCGTCCTACCTGCTTCTCAGCATTCCAAACACTCACTCCCAGTTAGAAACTCAATCTATTCTCCACGATCCCCCTGATGGATCCTCTTATCCTCCTCCCATCCAGGACTGAGGACTCTGTGCTTTGCCTATGTGGACCTGGAGGAAGACGCCTACCAGGAGTGGCTAAAGGAACACACTCGCGTCAGCACTGTGCTCAAAGACCGCGCTCAGAAACTAGAGGAGTGTTATGAACTACTCGAAAAGGTAAACCCGCCATCTTTTTCTCTGTAGGGATGTGAGATGTCTGGAAATCAAAGCAGAGGCCATGTCATGAAATTCATAGTCGTACAAGCACACACTTCCTGTTTGCCAGCAGGTGGCAGAGTGGCTCCATTGATTCCCACACTGCCATAAACACAATGTGCTTCATTACTCATCATGTGTGTAAATCGCAATACACACATCTTTTAGCAGATTGTAAAGACAGAGGCTGCTCCTTCCTTAAGGGATGGTGTTGTGGACATCTTGTACCGGTCAGAAAGATGGCACTGATCGGGGAATAAGGGAACAAAATAAAACAAAGATTTCAGATGATCGGATATTCACAAGATAATTAAACTAATATGTGGGCAAACCAAGGATTTAGAGTGGAGAGTCAAGGTGGGAAGTAAGTGAAGAGGAAAAGAGGAAGTAGTTGCAGGAGGAGGGGAGCTCAGACTGGGAGACCACATGGGTAATTACCTTCACCAGTTTGCCAAAAGCCCCATAAAACTGGAGTCAACAACACAGTAGTGTTAACTTGTGTGTCCGTGCGAGTGTTTGTGTGTGCGTCTGAGTGTGTCTAATGAGGGTACACATGCATTTAAATGCTGAACAAATTAAAGCAAGGGGGGGGAAAGGTAATGGGTTACTTTTTGGCATGAAGACTGAAGTCGGTACAGAGGTCTAAAATGAGCTGCTGCATCAACTGAACTGAACTTGCTGGCATCGGTTTCGTCCTCTAACTAGATATGGATGATGTTTTCTGGAGAGAAAGAGCCCTCACACACAGTCTGGGCACGTTTGGCTGAATTTGTTGCCTAAATATAATTTATTCTAACCTACTGTCTGTCTTTTTTTTAATGTTGTTTCTCAAATTGCATCCTTCTGTTCCGCCAACAGAACTTGCTTCTGTTGGGCGCCACGGCCATAGAGGACCGCCTGCAGGCCGGCGTGCCGGAGACCATCGCCACTCTGATGCGGGCCGACATCAAGATCTGGGTCCTCACTGGAGACAAGCAGGAGACCGCCATCAACATAGGTAAGAGAGAAGCCTAGAATACACATAAAGTCACAGAACGGACAGCTGTGCCCCGAGCAGCTGTGAGAGTGCTTTTAGTGCCGTATGTGATGAAGGGTTAGGGTTGATGAAGGCAAATCCAGCGCTGGTGTGGAAGTCCCCTTGTCTCTGCAGCTAGAGATTATTGAATAATGGAGAGGAGAATAGTAGTCATTGTGTGTGCCATTAAACGCCAGACAATTCTCAAATCTCTAAGTGGAAGGGACTCTTGTCTCTTGAGACGTTTGTGGCAGATTTCCACAAAAAAACACGTACAAATAATAACTACAATTAGTTTAAAGGGTTGGACTCTCTCTGAGACTGTACTAATTATATTTATTGTTCACACACCTTTACATGATGAACTGCTCTATATACCTGTAGTATTCAGAAAAAATGTGAGTTTTGCTGTGTTTTAATTGGTGCACGATGTAGTTGAACGATGCATACCAGACTACAATGGAGATATGATGATGGCCAGAGGCTGATGGAGGAGAATGGGGTCAGATAGCTGTGTGAGAGAGTGGAGCAGGATTTTGCAAATCCAGTTGTACATGAGACAAGGTTTTCCCCTGTGTTTTGGATTGGAGTACATCTAATCTCTCCCCCATCCCCCATTCTCGTCCTTCCACTATCTGTTTCTGTTCCTCAGGTTACTCCTGTCGTCTGGTGACACACGGCATGTCCCTCATCATTGTCAACGAGGACTCTCTGGATGTGAGTAGACCCTCCTCTTCCTCCCGCCGACCTCGTTGAGTCACGTCTGTGTACACTATGTACAGTAGTGTGTGTGTGTAAAGGAGGGAGGGGGATAAGTGTTGGGGGTCTTAAGCAGGTTACTGTGGGAACTAGGGTGTGGTCCACAGCCAGATTGGTGGGTGGGGCTCTTTGTGTGCTCACAGGTGCAGGTAATTAAAGTATCTTGTGTCCTTTTTGGAGAAAGGGATGAAAAGTAGTGAACTATCACTTCTTTCCCTCTCTTTATTCCCCTGTCCTTCCGTCTCTTTCACAACGTCCGCATACAGTGCCTGTCTTTCAGCGATCACACAGTATTCTCACACTGTTTGTGTCTCTTTATCCGAGCTGTGTGTAGCTGAAAGCCAGCGTGGTCTCAGACTGTATGTACAAGTACATATGTCCCCGTGGCTATTTAAAGTGAGATCAGAGATCTCCAAATTAGATTTCAACCCTGGTTATGTGTTCTCTGCGTTCAGGTTTCATGTGTGACTGCTTAACCTAAGTGCTTGATTACTGTCATGTGTCTTTGTGTCTGTCTCACACACTCTGACCCCCACATGTGTGCCGACACTCAAACACTTGCACACACACACTCGCAGTGTGTTCACTTTTATAGAGTTTGTTTATACGTGAGACCGGGGACATTATGCCTCCATAAAGTTTACGCGTCGGAACTGTGTGTTTGTATTTGTAAATGTGTGTTTGTGTGTGAGGGCCAAAGACATTTTATTAGTCTATAGCATGATGAGCACAGCGTAGCTCTCTCTGTTAACGTTGCATTCACTTGGAATCTTGGCTAGAATATTTCAATGTTGGTCATCATTTAAATTGAATGGCACAACTTCAAACCTAGAATTGTTTTCTTTCCTGTATTACGCCAACTTCTAGGAAAGGAAATAGTCGTGGTTTACTTTAACGTGCGTCAAAGTTTTGTCTGGCTGTTTGAAAGCCAGACAGCGTGAAAGGCTACTTAAGCTGAATAAAGTGAGCTGGACAGGGTGAACATTTAATGCCGATTCACAAGAGTGAAAGCTAATAGCGTTAGCGCTGTAAGTGGATCATTCTTAACAGGGTTTGGAAGATTTTGTTGCTGCTCTGTCTTCCATGTTTTATCATCAGGGCTGCCAGGGTCATACAGCTGGTTTCTAGGCCTGGAAATTGTTTGGAATACACATTATTTGGGGTAAAATTAGTTTGAATATGTGGTCATGAAAATCCCCAGATATGTCTCATGTTTTCTGAGGTTCTTCCTCGGAGGTGTTACCGTGTGGGCGCAGGTTGCTGGCTGCTGGCACCGCGTTTCAACCAAGCCTCCGGGAAGAGAGACGGGCTTTAGAGCTAATTTTAGAGTGGCCAAATGTTGGCATGACAATTTCTAGGTCTGTCGCATGATGCCGTGTGGCCTAAACAAAGGGGGTTTCCCATTCATTTCTTTTTTTAGGTGAATCAATGGCTTAACAGGCAAATCTATCTTAAACTGCTTAAAGTCTCTGATATGGGCGCATATATTATGGAAATGTTTTGAAACTGTGTGGGAAGCCTGTGCCACATACCGTACTGTTCCAGTATGCAGTTCAAAGTCTGATTGCGGGTCAACATAGTCTGGGTCCGAGGGTGAAACATTTAGTTCCAACAGGTGATTTCATTTTTATTGCCCCGCCGTTATTTCTGATACATATTTGAAATTCTTGTGTCTAAGCTTTAATTGCAGCCAAAGGGAATGTTATGCCTATCTTCCTTGGGAAATTCTTCTCCAGACTTGGGTAGATCCAATAGCACATTAGACAAGAGGTTTTTGTTTCACAAAGTCTGAGCATTTTTGCACCAACACGCTAGAATAGTGAACTTTGTAAACCCTTTTCATTAGAAAAATATTTTCAAGCCAAAAAAAAAAAGATTGTTCTATAGCTGAATGACTAATGGGGCAGGATGTGCTGTTGCAGTGAAGGATTTAGCCCATTGCTGAGAGAAATGACTCATTTTTCAGATGAATCTTTCCATTATCATCATGAGTTGAATGAAAGTGAAACGCCACCAGAACTAAGGATAAAGTCACGTGTAAGCTGTTCCTCTGATGATGACATGACGGACTGGACTTAGCTCTTTCTGTGACGAGAACCATTCCTAACCCGATTTTGCGTAATGCAGTTTCAGAACGTTCCCATGCCACATGCAGTTCAATAATGCTGCAGGGAATCTATATTTCAGCTGGAAACCCTGGCTCACACACACATATCAAACATACTGCTGATGTGTCCTTGTGCAAGTTTTGGAATTTGAACCTCAGGCTTTTGTAAAATAGTTGTACAGACGGTCGCATTTCTTTATGGCACAGAGAGACAGCTGGTTGACATGAAACATAAACCATAAACCACGGGCCATGAGTGGAATTTCTTGCTTCGGAGCCGGTTGCATTTTTGTAGCGCGCTTTCAAGTGGACACGAGACGGAATAAACCACATGACAAGGTGCTGCGACAAAAGTCAATTACATTCACGGCCCCTTAAATACAATAACGGAGTCCCACAGATAATCATCTATTTCAGATCAGATATTAAATATCCTCTCCCTTTTAAAAAAAATAAACCATCATACTAATGTGTTGATTCACATTTGGAGATTTATATTTGGAGATCTGGCGGTCGGAGAAGGAACACGCTGTCGTCGCATGTAAAGTGGCATACTTGTGTTTGCGCGTGGTGTCACAGTCATGCCTGTCAATCAGGACGACTTCAGAGAGCTCTGCTTGTGACTGGTGTTCGGTGCGGATAAAAGCAACACTGTCTTCAGTCCATCACTTATCTGGCACTTAAAATAGCTCGTGTGGGCTCAGCTTCGTTGTGCTTGCTGGCCGGTTTGAAGCCGTAACCCGCATGTGAGCGAAAACAGAAGCCGCTTATCAAAATCTCACCTCGAGGTCGACCTCCTGACCTTGTTTAAAAGACTTTGTCAGCAATTTTCACTCTTGATCGCACCCTTTTTTTTTCTTTTATCAGTGTGAAGGCTGATCTGTGCGGTGGATCTTGAGTTCGCCCCCCCTCACACCACCATCTCCGCTCCATGTCTTCTTCACACCACTACCTCCACATCTGTCAGCACCCTCTCTATATGCATAGGGAGCAACTACACAGGAAAAATGAATGTGTGTGTGTGTTAGCAGGAGGGTCAGAGGAAGAGCATGAACAAGCAACAAAATATGCGTGTTTATCTTGGTGGAAGCGCAGGAGTGTGTTTGTGAATAAAGCAGGGGACTGTTTATTGTACTTCATGGATGAGGCAGACAATCTGGATAGGAAAAGAAGGGAGAGACGAATGGTACTGAGCCATGTGAGGGCGACGAGTGAGTTGTAATGCGATCTCCTTTTGGTGCTCCTCCTCCCATCAAAACAAACCCCATGAGCGATGCCTCCTGGGTAAACGGTTTGCGACCACTGAAGCTGTGCCATCTGTCACCTTCGGATCACATGCCACACACACAGACCGACACAAATCTTTGCCTTGTCTCTTTCTGTTTAGTCAATACTGAAGGGCACACGAGCGGAAGAATGCCAAGTCTTTTCTGTCACGCAGCCTCCCAGTTTACTCCAGACGCAGTGGCACGGGATCAGCTCGATAGTTCTGAATATACATTACATCTAACTTTCCCACAATCCCCCGCTCCCCGTCACGCTGCCCGCAGTACAAGTCTAAAACAAACAAGCTCTCTCTTCTGCTCATTAATCATCTTAATTCACACACACACTCACATTCTGCGCCTCAACTTACATGCTCTGTTCTGGCATTTTTCAATTTGTAATAGCCTTTTTTTATTATTTCTACTGTGTGTGTGTGTGTGTGTGTGTGTGTGTGTGTGTGTGTGTGTGTGTGTGTGTGTGTGTGTGTGTGTGTGTGTGTGTGTGTGTGTGTGTGTGTGTGTGTGTGTGTGTGTGTGTGTGTGTGTGTGTGTGTGTGTGTGTGTGTGTGTGTGTGTGTGTGTGTGTGTGTGTGTGTGTGTGTGTGTGTGTGTGTGTGTGTGTGTGTGTGTGTGTGTGTGTGTGTGTGTGTGTGTGTGTGTGTGTGTGTGTGTGTGTGTGTGTGTGTGTGTGTGTGTGTGTGTGTGTGTGTGTGTGTGTGTGTGTGTGTGTGTGTGTGTGTGTGTGAGCAGCAGAGGATGTGGGTGTTTGTACAGATGCACAGTCCGATAATTAAACGGTGTATTAAATCTCAGTGGTGGTGAAAGAATCTGCACTTCAGATATGAGCATGTCTTTCTCCGCCTTCTTTTCACTCCACAGCTCTCTCTCTCTCGCTCTCTCTTCTCCCATTTTCCTTCCTGAGTCTAGTTCACACTCCTTGTCCTTCGTCATGCTCCTTTTTCTTTGTACCTTTTCCTATTTATCTTGCTTAGTGCCGTTTTGTATATTTTACACTCTGCCTATGTACATTCATCATGATGGAACTAGCTCTCTTTCAATGCAGAGGGTGGCCTGGAGCGGATCAACATTTGGCTTTACCCTTGCTCCCTGTGTATATATACACAATATATAAATAAATGGATATATAATATATTTATAAATGTGTTTGTGTGCTTGATCATTTCATGGTAAAGCATGCAATGAGAGAAGGTGACCTGTGGTATCTCAAACCGGCTCCATGCCCTTCCCATTTTGTGATCCAAATATAAACCTGATAAAATTCCATGCAGAAGGGCCTGTGAACATGGTTGACTGTGTGTGTGTGTGTGTGTGTGTGTGCGTGCGTGCGTGTTTCCGGCCTCTTCGAGCTCAGATGCGTATGAAAAATAAACATTGAGTTTGGAACATAAAACTGCTGATGAGATCTGTCGTATTGCAATTGGTGCAATCAAAGAATTTCTCCTCCACGTTCCCCAGAAATAGCAGGTAATTTAGTGTGAGCATGCGTAAAGTTACATATTAATGGATGTTTCTTTGGTTTCTCTTTGAGAAATTGTTAAAAGATCATAGCAAACCTTTTGTGAGCTGTTTCTTTTCATGTTCGTTCTCATGAGGACACAGTTGGGTCTGGACTTGCTGTTCTTTGGTGAATGCCTGCCTGTTAGCTTTCAGAGCTAACTAGTGTTTGTACCTTGGTTACTTTTTTAATCCTCTACAGCTCCCTGCAGACTTAGCCTGGTGATTATTCCGGGTTATCTTAGCCGCCACTAAAGCTTGGCCTAGACTTGCTGTCACAAGTCACTGTGTTGTATTCGCACCTCGCTGACTGGTGAACTGTCTGCATTCACTTGAGGATTAAACCGCGTGTGTGATCCTCTTTTAGTGCCTTTTTTAAGATGTGAAAATGACATTGGTTCACACTGTCGTCAACTTCAGGCGCAACTATCAACTAAGCCCTTGTTATTGTTATAATTTCCCTCTAAATGGGAGCCGCACAGGATCGAGCCCCGTGCAGAAAATAGGGAAGACTTAAAGCATCAACACCCAGCGGCCCACATGTGTGTCATGTGCAGTGTTTTTATACAATGATTCTTTCACTTGTGTGCTGTTTACTTTGCATTATGCTGCTGAGGCTTTTTGTGTCCATCCTGTGAGGAGGTGAGGACAAGCAGGGGAAAGGAGGTTTTAGCCGATTCTCATCTCTCACACATGCATGACATGCACACATACACACAACCCCTGTACATGACATGTACACACACACACACATACACACAACCCCTGTGCATGGCATTGCTAACATACAACCCTCATACATGCATACACCCGTTTTACTCCTCTGTAAAAACACGTGCACATCACACATGGACACTTTGAGCTTCAGGACTCTGACAACCTGTAATCTCCTTTAATCCTTTCATTATGTTTTTGTTTTCCTTTCCCCTGTTTGGGGAAAAAGGTGAATGCAAACAGGAATTCCGGCACACAAAGAAAAACACACAGCCTCAGGCTGAGAAAACAAGAGGAGGGAATTTTTTTGGGGGAAGAGGAGGGACACTTGTGTGCATGTGAGCATCGCGATTTGGCAAGAAGAAGAGAGGCGGCATTGTTCTTATGATTGTGTTACGTGTGTGTGTGTGTGTGCGTGTGTGTGTGCGTGTGCGCTTGCTGTGTTGTCTCCTGCACACGCTGACTGGTAGACAGAGGGGTCATCTCCCCGCGGGTCACTGCACTCTCTCAGGTCCGACGGCCGCCAATAACCCGCCATGAGAGAGAACGTGCAGATTCTTAACGCCGCCAACATTGTATGATGCGTGTGCACTCGGGTTTGGTATTTTGAATCTGATTGCCGTTGTTCCCACAAACAGTTCACGTCATGGGGCGTTTAATTTTGCGTCATTGTTTGTTTATTATTTATGTAAACTGAATTCCACATGGTCAACTAACAAAAGTGGATAGGCCGTAAGTGAGCTGGTGCTACAGTATTGGACAGCACTTGATGGATAAAGCATTTGCTTAATGTGAGGGGATTTTAATGGGCCTTAACCTGACCCCACCTGGTGATCTCCTTATTGTAAAGAGCTCTTTGAAACATCAAGACAGAGCTGTTAAATCCTAAGAGTCTTATTCTTTTACTGATCTTGCAGTAAAACATCTTAAAGGATCCTCCTTTTATTTCTAACTTCGATGCTTTCAACAATCCTGGAAGAACTCTTTCTCCCAAAAAGGGTTTGTTGGGTTAAAAAAGGTTTTTATGGACCCTTTGTCTTTCAAAGAATCCTTGAGAAAACTTTCTCAAAAAAGGGTTCTTCAGAAGCAAATGGTTCTGGGTAGAACCTAAGGCCATCAGGAAGAACCCGTTTGAAACCCTTATTTCTAAGAGGAAATTGAATCGTTTGATTAATATTTAAAGTTGTTCCTTTTTTATTTGTAAATCTGGTTGGATTGTTATTATCAACAGGCAAATATGATACACGTGGAACCATTTTAATGGTCTGTAACATTTGGATCCCAGTGGAAATGGGTGTGTGTGTGTGTGTGTGTGTGTGTGTGTGTGTGTGTGTGTGTGTGTGTGTGTGTGTGTGTGTGTGTGTGTGTGTGTGTGTGTGTGTGTGTGTGTGTGTGTGTGTGTGTGTGTGTGTGTGTGTGTGTGTGTGTGTGTGTGTGTGTGTGTGTGTGTGTGTGTGTGTGTGTGTGTGTGTGTGTGTGTGTGTGTGTGTGTGTGTGTGTGTGTGTGTGTGTGTGTGTGTGTGTGTGTGTGTGTGTGTGTGTGTGTGTGTGTGTGTGTGTGTGTGTGTGTGTGTGTGTGTGTGTGTGTGTGTGTGTGTGTGTGTGCCTGCTCCTCCACATGGCATTCATTACAACTCCATGGGATGTTTATTTTCTCTATTAATCCCTGTTCCTCTATTATCAAGAGCTCCATCAAAATTGCCCCTAAACTACTGGCCTGCAGGCAATTTGACACACACACACACACACAGACACTTTGCTAATACATATGAATGCTTTTTAACCCGGACACACCAATAGTCCATCTTTCTTTCCTCTTTTCCTCCAGTTGTGTGTGTCTCCTGCATATTTCCTCCCACTGTGGTGTTTAGCTGCTTTGTGAAGTAAAGATTTCAGTTTCAAAGCCGTGACCCGACCTCCCCCGAGGACCGTGTAGCGTCAGCGTGTTGTCATGTCTACAACAACTGTGAACTTTATATTGCCGTTTTTAATCGTTTAGTGTACACACAAGCACATTCTTTCCCCAGATGAAGGCTGCCCATGAAACCAGGAGCATATGTCTTCCATTTGCTGCCAGTGGTTTTGACCTTTTTAACAAATTGTCTGTGTGTTTTGATGTGTGTGTGATTTGTATTTTCACCAGTTTGAAAGGTCACATGTCCCCAAAAACACACAACCTGAAAACGCGCTCACTTGTAGAATAATTTGTTTCTAAAAAGTTATGTTTAGTCAGGGTGAAGATTAAGTTTTAAGATTGTTGGGAACTAATATTGAGGTTCAGGGTTCGAGGCTAAGGTTTCACATCGCTATGAGCACTGGTGTGTTGGTGTGTGTGTGTTGCAAACTTGAACCAACTGGAGAAGAGATGTTGGAGATAAAGGCCTGTCAGTGAAAGCATGTTGATGATGTGTGAACCTGTCTTACTGGTCTCTGAAGCTTAGTTTTTGGAGGAAATCTTCCTTTTTAAAGATGTAAGAAAACCCCCAACCCTCCTCATTGTGTCTTTGCAGGCTACCCGTGCCACTCTGACAGCTCACTGTTCGTCCCTGGGCGACTCTCTGAGGAAGGAAAATGAGCTGGCGCTGATCATTGATGGTCAGACGCTGAAATATGCCCTGTCCTTCGAGCTCCGCCAGGCCTTCCTCGACCTGGCGTTGTCCTGCAAGGCTGTCATCTGCTGCCGGTAGGGAAGATGCATTCATCACACACACACACACACACACACACACACACACACACACACACACACACACACACACACTTTGGTTTATTGCACAGGTCTAGAAGGTCTGGAAAAGTTTGGACAAAAATATAGAATTTCCAGTGCTTTTTCTTGGTTTTCTTGCTTAAATGTTCTTAAAAATGGTTGCAACATTTAAAATGTTTTCATTGGTGCCATATTATTAATTGATGACATAATGAATATTGACGAGGAATCATTTTTATTATTATTTAATTATTTTGAATTATAGTATGGAATCTAATTTAAAAGGAGCATGAAAAGTAAAAGTCCAGTGTGGACAAAGCTTCCCTCTTGTGACCAAAATACTAATAAGTCTGCAAGAAGTCTATAAAAGTCTAGAAGTCTGAGCAATGTTTATTTTGAAAAAAACATGCAGAGATACTCAGCATCATTGTGCTGTTGTGGAAAAACCCAAGGAAAAAGGAAAAACCGAGCAGTTCCCCACCCTCAAATGTTCACGTTCCCAAAAAGTACTTTTAATGCAATATTTCGTCTTCACAGGCAAACCTTTAGTCATGCACCTGTACCCAACTGGATTTGAATATCCACCTTTTTTTGCTGAAAACAAAAGACGAGGACACTGTTCTATTGTTACCAGGTTTTGTGTCGTTACCAATATTATGACCACACATGGCCATCCTCGGGTCAAAGGTGAGGGTACGAGCTTTAGTGAAATGTTGGACGTCATCTATAAAATTAATCCTGTGACTTGATTGAGTGTTTGCAGGAGAAGGTGGGTCTAAATCCCAAAACTGTCCCCTTTTAATAATTTAAGGTGAAAAGCAACTGCAGGGACCTCCTAAAGAAAGAAAAAATGAACACAAACACTTTCTATGTGCACGATAGAGAGAGTTTCTCTGCAGGTGCAGGCCTTTAAACCTGTGTACGTAGAGAGAGTTTCTCTGCAGGTGCAGGCCTTTAAACCTGTGTACGTGTTGTAAAGGTTGCACACAGTCAGCAAATGAGCATGAATGATAAAAGCCTGTCCCGCTGCGCAGCAGCAGAAATGTAATAAACTACGCTGCGTGGAAATGTCACAGCCATGACTCACTTACTGGTGGCACCCCATGAACGGGCACCGGCGCATACGCACACTGCCATCATACATTTCCATTCATACAAAGTGCACTCTGTTCATTGAATGTTTACTGCGTGCTCCCTTTTTTGGTCATGTTCGCCTCAGCACCAGCTGTGATGTTTAACAAAAGAGTTTCCACTCGTCCTGTGTGTGTGTGTGTGTGTGTGTGTGTGTGTGTGTGTGTGTGTGTGCGTGTGTGTGATCGTTCGTGTTTATATGTGTGTGCAGCCGGGAGGGAAGTAATTGACTCTCCCTTGCATATCCAGGCCATATCCGGACTCGGGTCTCACAGGCCTTGCAAACAGCCTCCAGCTTCCTCCCCTCTATCCTTCACCTGGTCCCTCTCTCTATGTATACATCTCTCCCTCCTCCCCTTCATATCTCTCTCGCTACCCTGTTTAGGGATGGATATCAAACATCAGACGTCTGATTCATAGTTGGTTATTGATATAAATCCAAATGCTGCCAGTTTTAGAACGGGTGCAAAAGATCAGAAGTTGTGTATTTTGAAGTGTAGTGGCGTTTTGATAAAAAGCCTTTTTATTAGTTCCACGGCTTGTTCATGGCAGGTTGTCATCAGGATACTTCTGCTCCTCCTATGTGAGTTCCTGAGGTTTGCTCTTTTCAACATGTTGGAGGTTTCAACCCTTTTCCTTCAGGAGCAGCGGCATTACTTTGAGATTTACCCATTGAGCAAAACACTGTATTTTATTTTTTTCTAGTTTTAGAAGATGATTTATTCTTAAAGTACAGGTACTTATGTTGACACAATGTAGAACAAAAACACATTTCTATTCATAAAAGTAAAAAAAACAGGATAGAATATTGACTCTAGTAGATATTTGTATTTTGTACTGTAGGTCAATGCTTCCCAAGCATTGTATTGCTCAGATTCTTTGATCTGAATAATTATTAGAGGCCCAATAAGATAAAACATGCACAGCAAAAAAGAAACAAAGATGACAGAAAAGTTCCATCTGACGGTGCCTTGGGAGGTCCCGACCCGCATGTTGGGAACCACTGCAGTGATTCCTGTTGTGAGTGTGGCAAAACACTTTTTAATAAGGTGCTTGTACATAATGAGCTGAAGCTTTGACTTCCAAGTAGCTCACCAACTGGATGTGTGTGTGATGTGTTACAGCGAGGGAATGTGTGTGTGTGTGTGTGTGTGTGTGCACTCGTACGCATGGCTTCCTGACTTCACTGTACGTTTGTTTATAGGAGGACTTAGGGGCTGCTTATTTTCTGCTCAGCTCCACCGTGAAGAGCGCCGGGAGCCTTTCATCTCTCCGATGCCACTTTATACAATCCCAGACACGGTTGGTGCTCAGAGCGAAGGTGGAGTGAGACAG